>OX371263.1:1116295-1857310 GCA_947311025.1 Lypha dubia
AAATTCTCAAATACAATTGAGAAATCGGACTTACATAGTCTATAAGTACGGATCATTGGCTTTAATTTCCCATTGGTCCAAATGAGTGACAAACAAAATTTATAGAAAAATTCTCAAATACAATTGAGAAATCGGACTTACATAGTCTATAAGTACGGATCCTTGGCTTTAATTTCCCATTGGTCCAAATGAGTGACAAACAAAATTTATAGAAAAATTCTCAAATACAATTGAGAAATCGGACTTACATAGTCTATAAGTACGGATCCTTGGCTTTAATTTCCCATTGGTCCAAATGAGTGACAAACAAAATTTATAGAAAAATTCTCAAATACAATTGAGAAATCGGACTTACATAGTCTATAAGTACGGATCCTTGGCTTTAATTTCCCATTGGTCCAAATGAGTGACAAACAAAATTTATAGAACAATTCTCAAATACAATTGAGAATTCGGACTTACATAGTCTATAAGTACGGATCCTTGGCTTTAATTTCCCATTGGTCCAAATGAGTGACAAACAAAATTTATAGAAAAATTCTCAAATACAATTGAGAAATCGGACTTACATAGTCTATAAGTACGGATCCTTGCTTTAATTTCCCATTGGTCCAAATGAGTGACAAACAAAATTTATAGAAAAATTCTCAAATACAATTGAGAAATCGGACTTACATAGTCTATAAGTACGGATCCTTGGCTTTAATTTCCCATTGGTCCAAATGAGTGACAAACAAAATTTATAGAAAAATTCTCAAATACAATTGAGAAATCGGACTTACATAGTCTATAAGTACGGATCCTTGGCTTTAATTTCCCATTGGTCCAAATGAGTGACAAACAAAATTTATAGAAAAATTCTCAAATACAATTGAGAAATCGGACTTACATAGTCTATAAGTACGGATCCTTGGCTTTAATTTCCCATTGGTCCAAATGAGTGACAAACAAAATTTATAGAAAAATTCTCAAATACAATTGAGAAATCGGACTTACATAGTCTATAAGTACGGATCATTGGCTTTAATTTCCCATTGGGCCAAATGAGTGACAAACAAAATTTATAGAAAAATTCTCAAATACAATTGAGAAATCGGACTTACATAGTCTATAAGTACGGATCCTTGGCTTTAATTTCCCATTGGTCCAAATGAGTGACAAACAAAATTTATAGAAAAATTCTCAAATACAATTGAGAAATCGGACTTACATAGTCTATAAGTACGGATCCTTGGCTTTAATTTCCCATTGGTCCAAATGAGTGACAAACAAAATTTATAGAAAAATTCTCAAATACAATTGAGAAATCGGACTTACATAGTCTATAAGTACGGATCCTTGGCTTTAATTTCCCATTGGTCCAAATGAGTGACAAACAAAATTTATAGAAAAATTCTCAAATACAATTGAGAAATCGGACTTACATAGTCTATAAGTACGGATCATTGGCTTTAATTTCCCATTGGTCCAAATGAGTGACAAACAAAATTTATAGAAAAATTCTCAAATACAATTGAGAAATCGGACTTACATAGTCTATAAGTACGGATCCTTGGCTTTAATTTCCCATTGGTCCAAATGAGTGACAAACAAAATTTATAGAAAAATTCTCAAATACAATTGAAAAATCGGACTTACATAGTCTATAAGTACGGATCATTGGCTTTAATTTCCCATTGGTCCAAATGAGTGACAAACAAAATTTATAGAAAAATTCTCAAATACAATTGAGAAATCGGACTTACATAGTCTATAAGTACGGATCCTTGGCTTTAATTTCCCATTGGTCCAAATGAGTGACAAACAAAATTTATAGAAAAATTCTCAAATACAATTGAGAAATCGGACTTACATAGTCTATAAGTACGGATCCTTGGCTTTAATTTCCCATTGGTCCAAATGAGTGACAAACAAAATTTATAGAAAAATTCTCAAATACAATTGAGAAATCGGACTTACATAGTCTATAAGTACGGATCCTTGGCTTTAATTTCCCATTGGTCCAAATGAGTGACAAACAAAATTTATAGAAAAATTCTCAAATACAATTGAGAAATCGGACTTACATAGTCTATAAGTACGGATCCTTGGCTTTAATTTCCCATTGGTCCAAATGAGTGACAAACAAAATTTATAGAAAAATTCTCAAATACAATTGAGAAATCGGACTTACATAGTCTATAAGTACGGATCCTTGGCTTTAATTTCCCATTGGTCCAAATGAGTGACAAACAAAATTTATAGAAAAATTCTCAAATACAATTGAGAAATCGGACTTACATAGTCTATAAGTACGGATCCTTGGCTTTAATTTCCCATTGGTCCAAATGAGTGACAAACAAAATTTATAGAAAAATTCTCAAATACAATTGAGAAATCGGACTTGCATAGTCCCATTTCCCATTGGTCCAAATGAGTGACAAACAAAATTTATAGAAAAATTCTCAAATACAATTGAGAAATCGGACTTACATAGTCTATAAGTACGGATCCTTGGCTTTAATTTCCCATTGGTCCAAATGAGTGACAAACAAAATTTATAGAAAAATTCTCAAATACAATTGAGAAATCGGACTTACATAGTCTATAAGTACGGATCCTTGGCTTTAATTTCCCATTGGTCCAAATGAGTGACAAACAAAATTTATAGAAAAATTCTCAAATACAATTGAGAAATCGGACTTACATAGTCTATAAGTACGGATCCTTGGCTTTAATTTCCCATTGGTCCAAATGAGTGACAAACAAAATTTATAGAAAAATTCTCAAATACAATTGAGAAATCGGACTTGCATAGTCCCATTTCCCATTGGTCCAAATGAGTGACAAACAAAATTTATAGAAAAATTCTCAAATACAATTGAGAAATCGGACTTACATAGTCTATAAGTACGGATCCTTGGCTTTAATTTCCCATTGGTCCAAATGAGTGACAAACAAAATTTATAGAAAAATTTCAAATACAATTGAGAAATCGGACTTGCATAGTCCCGATTTCCCATTGGTCCAAATGAGTGACAAACAAAATTTATAGAAAAATTCTCAAATACAATTGAGAAATCGGACTTACATAGTCTATAAGTACGGATCCTTGGCTTTAATTTCCCATTGGTCCAAATGAGTGACAAACAAAATTTAAGAAAAATTCTCAAATACAATTGAGAAATCGGACTTACATAGTCTATAAGTACGGATCCTTGGCTTTAATTTCCCATTGGTCCAAATGAGTGACAAACAAAATTTATAGAAAAATTCTCAAATACAATTGAGAAATCGGACTTACATAGTCTATAAGTACGGATCCTTGGCTTTAATTTCCCATTGGTCCAAATGAGTGACAAACAAAATTTATAGAAAAATTCTCAAATACAATTGAGAAATCGGACTTACATAGTCTATAAGTACGGATCAATTGGCTTTAATTTCCCATTGGTCCAAATGAGTGACAAACAAAATTTATAGAAAAATTCTCAAATACAATTGAGAAATCGGACTTACATAGTCTATAAGTACGGATCCTTGGCTTTAATTTCCCATTGGTCCAAATGAGTGACAAACAAAATTTATAGAAAAATTCTCAAATACAATTGAGAAATCGGACTTACATAGTCTATAAGTACGGATCATTGGCTTTAATTTCCCATTAGTCCAAATGAGTGACAAACAAAATTTATAGAAAAATTCTCAAATACAATTGAGAAATCGGACTTACATAGTCTATAAGTACGGATCCTTGGCTTTAATTTCCCATTGGTCCAAATGAGTGACAAACAAAATTTATAGAAAAATTCTCAAATACAATTGAGAAATCGGACTTACATAGTCTATAAGTACGGATCATTGGCTTTAATTTCCCATTGGTCCAAATGAGTGACAAACAAAATTTATAGAAAAATTCTCAAATACAATTGAGAAATCGGACTTACATAGTCTATAAGTACGGATCCTTGGCTTTAATTTCCCATTGGTCCAAATGAGTGACAAACAAAATTTATAGAAAAATTCTCAAATACAATTGAGAAATCGGACTTACATAGTCTATAAGTACGGATCATTGGCTTTAATTTCCCATTGGTCCAAATGAGTGACAAACAAAATTTATAGAAAAATTCTCAAATACAATTGAGAAATCGGACTTACATAGTCTATAAGTACGGATCCTTGGCTTTAATTTCCCATTGGTCCAAATGAGTGACAAACAAAATTTATAGAAAAATTCTCAAATACAATTGAGAAATCGGACTTACATAGTCTATAAGTACGGATCCTTGGCTTTAATTTCCCATTGGTCCAAATGAGTGACAAACAAAATTTATAGAAAAATTCTCAAATACAATTGAGAAATCGGACTTACATAGTCTATAAGTACGGATCCTTGGCTTTAATTTCCCATTGGTCCAAATGAGTGACAAACAAAATTTATAGAAAAATTCTCAAATACAATTGAGAAATCGGACTTACATAGTCTATAAGTACGGATCATTGGCTTTAATTTCCCATTGGTCCAAATGAGTGACAAACAAAATTTATAGAAAAATTCTCAAATACAATTGAGAAATCGGACTTACATAGTCTATAAGTACGGATCCTTGGCTTTAATTTCCCATTGGTCCAAATGAGTGACAAACAAAATTTATAGAAAAATTCTCAAATACAATTGAGAAATCGGACTAACATAGTCTATAAGTACGGATCCTTGGCTTTAATTTCCCATTGGTCCAAATGAGTGACAAACAAAATTTATAGAAAAATTCTCAAATACAATTGAGAAATCGGACTTACATAGTCTATAAGTACGGATCCTTGGCTTTAATTTCCCATTGGTCCAAATGAGTGACAAACAAAATTTATAGAACAATTCTCAAATACAATTGAGAAATCGGACTTACATAGTCTATAAGTACGGATCCTTGGCTTTAATTTCCCATTGGTCCAAATGAGTGACAAACAAAATTTATAGAAAAATTCTCAAATACAATTGAGAAATCGGACTTACATAGTCTATAAGTACGGATCCTTGGCTTTAATTTCCCATTGGTCCAAATGAGTGACAAACAAAATTTATAGAAAAATTCTCAAATACAATTGAGAAATCGGACTTACATAGTCTATAAGTACGGATCCTTGGCTTTAATTTCCCATTGGTCCAAATGAGTGACAAACAAAATTTATAGAAAAATTCTCAAATACAATTGAGAAATCGGACTTACATAGTCTATAAGTACGGATCATTGGCTTTAATTTCCCATTGGTCCAAATGAGTGACAAACAAAATTTATAGAAAAATTCTCAAATACAATTGAGAAATCGGACTTACATAGTCTATAAGTACGGATCCTTGGCTTTAATTTCCCATTGGTCCAAATGAGTGACAAACAAAATTTATAGAAAAATTCTCAAATACAATTGAGAAATCGGACTTACATAGTCTATAAGTACGGATCCTTGGCTTTAATTTCCCATTGGTCCAAATGAGTGACAAACAAAATTTATAGAAAAATTCTCAAATACAATTGAGAAATCGGACTTACATAGTCTATAAGTACGGATCCTTGGCTTTAATTTCCCATTGGTCCAAATGAGTGACAAACAAAATTTATAGAAAAATTCTCAAATACAATTGAGAAATCGGACTTACATAGTCTATAAGTACGGATCATTGGCTTTAATTTCCCATTGGTCCAAATGAGTGACAAACAAAATTTATAGAAAAATTCTCAAATACAATTGAGAAATCGGACTTACATAGTCTATAAGTACGGAACCTTGGCTTTAATTTCCCATTGGTCCAAATGAGTGACAAACAAAATTTATAGAAAAATTCTCAAATACAATTGAGAAATCGGACTTACATAGTCTATAAGTACGGATCATTGGCTTTAATTTCCCATTGGTCCAAATGAGTGACAAACAAAATTTATAGAAAAATTCTCAAATACAATTGAGAAATCGGACTTACATAGTCTATAAGTACGGATCCTTGGCTTTAATTTCCCATTGGTCCAAATGAGTGACAAACAAAATTTATAGAAAAATTCTCAAATACAATTGAGAAATCGGACTTACATAGTCTATAAGTACGGATCATTGGCTTTAATTTCCCATTGGTCCAAATGAGTGACAAACAAAATTTATAGAAAAATTCTCAAATACAATTGAGAAATCGGACTTACATAGTCTATAAGTACGGATCCTTGGCTTTAATTTCCCATTGGTCCAAATGAGTGACAAACAAAATTTATAGAAAAATTCTCAAATACAATTGAGAAATCGGACTTACATAGTCTATAAGTACGGATCCTTGGCTTTAATTTCCCATTGGTCCAAATGAGTGACAAACAAAATTTATAGAAAAATTCTCAAATACAATTGAGAAATCGGACTTACATAGTCTATAAGTACGGATCCTTGGCTTTAATTTCCCATTGGTCCAAATGAGTGACAAACAAAATTTATAGAAAAATTCTCAAATACAATTGAGAAATCGGACTTACATAGTCTATAAGTACGGATCATTGGCTTTAATTTCCCATTGGTCCAAATGAGTGACAAACAAAATTTATAGAAAAATTCTCAAATACAATTGAGAAATCGGACTTACATAGTCTATAAGTACGGATCATTGGCTTTAATTTCCCATTGGTCCAAATGAGTGACAAACAAAATTTATAGAAAAATTCTCAAATACAATTGAGAAATCGGACTAACATAGTCTATAAGTACGGATCATTGGCTTTAATTTCCCATTGGTCCAAATGAGTGACAAACAAAATTTATAGAAAAATTCTCAAATACTATTGAGAAATCGGACTTACATAGTCTATAAGTACGGATCCTTGGCTTTAATTTCCCATTGGTCCAAATGAGTGACAAACAAAATTTATAGAAAAATTCTCAAATACAATTGAGAAATCGGACTTACATAGTCTATAAGTACGGATCCTTGGCTTTAATTTCCCATTGGTCCAAATGAGTGACAAACAAAATTTATAGAAAAATTCTCAAATACAATTGAGAAATCGGACTTACATAGTCTATAAGTACGGATCATTGGCTTTAATTTCCCATTGGTCCAAATGAGTGACAAACAAAATTTATAGAAAAATTCTCAAATACAATTGAGAAATCGGACTTACATAGTCTATAAGTACGGATCCTTGGCTTTAATTTCCCATTGGTCCAAATGAGTGACAAACAAAATTTATAGAAAAATTCTCAAATACAATTGAGAAATCGGACTTACATAGTCTATAAGTACGGATCATTGGCTTTAATTTCCCATTGGTCCAAATGAGTGAAAAAACAAAATTTATAGAAAAATTCTCAAATACAATTGAGAAATCGGACTTACATAGTCTATAAGTACGGATCCTTGGCTTTAATTTCCCATTGGTCCAAATGAGTGACAAACAAAATTTATAGAAAAATTCTCAAATACAATTGAGAAATCGGACTTACATAGTCTATAAGTACGGATCATTGGCTTTAATTTCCCATTGGTCCAAATGAGTGACAAACAAAATTT
Source organism: Lypha dubia (assembly GCA_947311025.1). NCBI lineage: Eukaryota > Metazoa > Arthropoda > Insecta > Diptera > Tachinidae > Lypha > Lypha dubia. The sequence continues at coordinate 1,123,821 of OX371263.1, forward strand.
ATAGAAAAATTCTCAAATACAATTGAGAAATCGGACTTACATAGTCTATAAGTACGGATCCTTGGCTTTAATTTCCCATTGGTCCAAATGAGTGACAAACAAAATTTATAGAAAAATTCTCAAATACAATTGAGAAATCGGACTTACATAGTCTATAAGTACGGATCCTTGGCTTTAATTTCCCATTGGTCCAAATGAGTGACAAACAAAATTTATAGAAAAATTCTCAAATACAATTGAGAAATCGGACTTACATAGTCTATAAGTACGGATCCTTGGCTTTAATTTCCCATTGGTCCAAATGAGTGACAAACAAAATTTATAGAAAAATTCTCAAATACAATTGAGAAATCGGACTTACATAGTCTATAAGTACGGATCATTGGCTTTAATTTCCCATTGGTCCAAATGAGTGACAAACAAAATTTATAGAAAAATTCTCAAATACAATTGAGAAATCGGACTTACATAGTCTATAAGTACGGATCCTTGGCTTTAATTTCCCATTGGTCCAAATGAGTGACAAACAAAATTTATAGAAAAATTCTCAAATACAATTGAGAAATCGGACTTACATAGTCTATAAGTACGGATCATTGGCTTTAATTTCCCATTGGTCCAAATGAGTGACAAACAAAATTTATAGAAAAATTCTCAAATACAATTGAGAAATCGGACTTACATAGTCTATAAGTACGGATCCTTGGCTTTAATTTCCCATTGGTCCAAATGAGTGACAAACAAAATTTATAGAAAAATTCTCAAATACAATTGAGAAATCGGACTAACATAGTCTATAAGTACGGATCCTTGGCTTTAATTTCCCATTGGTCCAAATGAGTGACAAACAAAATTTATAGAAAAATTCTCAAATACAATTGAGAAATCGGACTTACATAGTCTATAAGTACGGATCCTTGGCTTTAATTTCCCATTGGTCCAAATGAGTGACAAACAAAATTTATAGAACAATTCTCAAATACAATTGAGAAATCGGACTAACATAGTCTATAAGTACGGATCCTTGGCTTTAATTTCCCATTGGTCCAAATGAGTGACAAACAAAATTTATAGAAAAATTCTCAAATACAATTGAGAAATCGGACTAACATAGTCTATAAGTACGGATCCTTGGCTTTAATTTCCCATTGGTCCAAATGAGTGACAAACAAAATTTATAGAAAAATTCTCAAATACAATTGAGAAATCGGACTAACATAGTCTATAAGTACGGATCCTTGGCTTTAATTTCCCATTGGTCCAAATGGGTGACAAACAAAATTTATAGAAAAATTCTCAAATACAATTGAGAAATCGGACTTACATAGTCTATAAGTACGGATCCTTGGCTTTAATTTCCCATTGGTCCAAATGAGTGACAAACAAAATTTATAGAAAAATTCTCAAATACAATTGAGAAATCGGACTTACATAGTCTATAAGTACGGATCATTGGCTTTAATTTCCCATTGGTCCAAATGAGTGACAAACAAAATTTATAGAAAAATTCTCAAATACAATTGAGAAATCGGACTTACATAGTCTATAAGTACGGATCCTTGGCTTTAATTTCCCATTGGTCCAAATGAGTGACAAACAAAATTTATAGAAAAATTGTCAAATACAATTGATAAATCGGACTAACATAGTCTATAAGTACGGATCATTGGCTTTAATTTCCCATTGGTCCAAATGAGTGACAAACAAAATTTATAGAAAAATTCTCAAATACAATTGAGAAATCGGACTTACATAGTATATAAGTACGGATCCTTGGCTTTAATTTCCCATTGGTCCAAATGAGTGACAAACAAAATTTATAGAAAAATTCTCAAATACAATTGAGAAATCGGACTTACATAGTCTATAAGTACGGATCCTTGGCTTTAATTTCCCATTGGTCCAAATGAGTGAGAAACAAAATTTATAGAAAAATTCTCAAATACAATTGAGAAATCGGACTTACATAGTCTATAAGTACGGATCATTGGCTTTAATTTCCCATTGGTCCAAATGAGTGACAAACAAAATTTATAGAAAAATTGTCAAATACAATTGATAAATCGGACTTACATAGTCTATAAGTACGGATCATTGGCTTTAATTTCCCATTGGTCCAAATGAGTAACAAACAAAATTTATAGAAAAATTGTCAAATACAATTGAGAAATCGGACTTACATAGTCTATAAGTACGGATCATTGGCTTTAATTTCCCATTGGTCCAAATGAGTGACAAACAAAATTTATAGAAAAATTCTCAAATACAATTGAGAAATCGGACTTACATAGTCTATAAGTACGGATCATTGGCTTTAATTTCCCATTGGTCCAAATGAGTGACAAACAAAATTTATAGAAAAATTGTCAAATACAATTGATAAATCGGACTTACATAGTCTATAAGTACGGATCATTGGCTTTAATTTCCCATTGGTCCAAATGAGTGACAAACAAAATTTATAGAAAAATTCTCAAATACAATTGAGAAATCGGACTTACATAGTATATAAGTACGGATCCTTGGCTTTAATTTCCCATTGGTCCAAATGAGTGACAAACAAAATTTATAGAAAAATTCTCAAATACAATTGAGAAATCGGACTTACATAGTCTATAAGTACGGATCCTTGGCTTTAATTTCCCATTGGTCCAAATGAGTGAGAAACAAAATTTATAGAAAAATTCTCAAATACAATTGAGAAATCGGACTTACATAGTCTATAAGTACGGATCATTGGCTTTAATTTCCCATTGGTCCAAATGAGTGACAAACAAAATTTATAGAAAAATTCTCAAATACAATTGAGAAATCGGACTTACATAGTCTATAAGTACGGATCCTTGGCTTTAATTTCCCATTGGTCCAAATGAGTGACAAACAAAATTTATAGAAAAATTCTCAAATACAATTGAGAAATCGGACTTACATAGTCTATAAGTACGGATCATTGCCTTTAATTTCCCATTGGTCCAAATGAGTGACAAACAAAATTTATAGAAAAATTCTCAAATACAATTGAGAAATCGGACTTACATAGTCTATAAGTACGGATCCTTGGCTTTAATTTCCCATTGGTCCAAATGAGTGACAAACAAAATTTATAGAAAAATTCTCAAATCCAATTGAGAAATCGGACTTACATAGTCTATAAGTACGGAACCTTGGCTTTAATTTCCCATTGGTCCAAATGAGTGACAAACAAAATTTATAGAAAAATTCTCAAATACAATTGAGAAATCGGACTTACATAGTCTATAAGTACGGATCATTGGCTTTAATTTCCCATTGGTCCAAATGAGTGACAAACAAAATTTATAGAAAAATTCTCAAATACAATTGAGAAATCGGACTTACATAGTCTATAAGTACGGATCCTTGGCTTTAATTTCCCATTGGTCCAAATGAGTGACAAACAAAATTTATAGAAAAATTCTCAAATACAATTGAGAAATCGGACTTACATAGTCTATAAGTACGGATCCTTGGCTTTAATTTCCCATTGGTCCAAATGAGTGACAAACAAAATTTATAGAAAAATTCTCAAATACAATTGAGAAATCGGACTTACATAGTCTATAAGTACGGATCCTTGGCTTTAATTTCCCATTGGTCCAAATGAGTGACAAACAAAATTTATAGAAAAATTCTCATATACAATTGAGAAATCGGACTTACATAGTCTATAAGTACGGATCCTTGGCTTTAATTTCCCATTGGTCCAAATGAGTGACAAACAAAATTTATAGAAAAATTCTCAAATACAATTGAGAAATCGGACTTACATAGTCTATAAGTACGGATCATTGGCTTTAATTTCCCATTGGTCCAAATGAGTGACAAACAAAATTTATAGAAAAATTCTCAAATACAATTGAGAAATCGGACTTACATAGTCTATAAGTACGGATCCTTGGCTTTAATTTCCCATTGGTCCAAATGAGTGACAAACAAAATTTATAGAAAAATTCTCAAATACAATTGAGAAATCGGCCTTACATAGTCTATAAGTACGGATCATTGGCTTTAATTTCCCATTGGTCCAAATGAGTGACAAACAAAATTTATAGAAAAATTCTCAAATACAATTGAGAAATCGGACTTACATAGTCTATAAGTACGGATCCTTGGCTTTAATTTCCCATTGGTCCAAATGAGTTACAAACAAAATTTATAGAAAAATTCTCAAATACAATTGAGAAATCGGACTTACATAGTCTATAAGTACGGATCCTTGGCTTTAATTTCCCATTGGTCCAAATGAGTGACAAACAAAATTTATAGAAAAATTCTCAAATACAATTGAGAAATCGGACTTACATAGTCTATAAGAACGGATCATTGGCTTTAATTTCCCATTGGTCCAAATGAGTGACAAACAAAATTTATAGAAAAATTCTCAAATACAATTGAGAAATCGGACTAACATAGTCTATAAGTATTGATTCTTGGCTTTAATTTCCCATTGGTCCAAATGAGTGACAAACAAAATTTATAGAAAAATTCTCAAATACAATTGAGAAATCGGACTTACATAGTCTATAAGTACGGATCCTTGGCTTTAATTTCCCATTGGTACAAATGAGTGGCAAACAAAATTTATAGAAAAATTCTCAAATACAATTGAGAACTCGGACTTACATAGTCTATAAGTACGGATCCTTGGCTTTAATTTCCCATTGGTCCAAATGAGTGACAAACAAAATTTATAGAAAAATTCTCAAATACAATTGAGAAATCGGACTTACATAGTCTATAAGTATTGATTATTGGCTTTAATTTCCCATTGGTACAAATGAGTGACAAACAAAATTTATAGAAAAATTCTCAAATACAATTGAGAAATCGGACTTACATAGTCTATAAGTACGGATTCTTGGCTTTAATTTCCCATTGGTCCAAATGAGTGACAAACAAAATTTATAGAAAAATTCTCAAATACAATTGAGAAATCGGACTTACATAGTCTATAAGTACGGATCCTTGGCTTTAATTTCCCATTGGTACAAATGAGTGGCAAACAAAATTTATAGAAAAATTCTCAAATACAATTGAGAAATCGGACTTACATAGTCTATAAGTACGGATCCTTGGCTTTAATTTCCCATTGGTCCAAATGAGTGACAAACAAAATTTTTAGAAAAATTCTTAAATACAATTGAGAAATCGGACTTACATAGTCTATAAGTACGGATCCTTGGCTTTAATTTCCCATTGGTCCAAATAAGTGACAAACAAAATTTATAGAAAAATTCTCAAATACAATTGAGAAATCGGACTTACATAGTCTATAAGTATTGATTATTGGCTTTAATTTCCCATTGGTACAAATGAGTGACAAACAAAATTTATAGAAAAATTCTCAAATACAATTGAGAAATCGGACTTACATAGTCTATAAGTATTGATTATTGGCTTTAATTTCCCATTGGTACAAATGAGTGAAAAACAAAATTTATAGAAAAATTCTCAAATACAATAGAGAAATCGGACTTACATAGTCTATAAGTATTGATTATTGGTTTTAATTTCCCATTGGTACAAATGAGTGGCAAACAAAATTTATAGAAAAATTCTCAAATACAATTGAGAAATCGGACATACATAGTTTATAAGTATTGATTATTGGCTTTAATTTCCCATTGGTACAAATGAGTGAAAAACAAAATTTATAGAAAAATTCTCAAATACAATAGAGAAATCGGACTTACATAGTCTATAAGTATTGATTATTGGTTTTAATTTCCCATTGGTACAAATGAGTGACAAATAAAATTTATAGAAAATCTCTCAAATACAATTGAGAAATCGGACATACATAGTTTATAAGTATTGATTATTGGCTTTAATTTCCCATTGGTACAAATGAGTGAAAAACAAAATTTATAGAAAAATTCTCAAATACAATAGAGAAATCGGACTTACATAGTCTATAAGTATTGATTATTGGTTTTAATTTCCCATTGGTACAAATGAGTGGCAAACAAAATTTATAGAAAAATTCTCAAATACAATTGAGAAATCGGACTTACATAGTCTATAAGTATTGATTCTTGGCTTTAATTTCCCATTGGTACAAATGAGTGGCAAACAAAATTTATAGAAAAATTCTCAAATACAATTGAGAAATCGGACTTACATAGTCTATAAGTATTGATTATTGGCTTTAATTTCCCATTGGTACAAATGAGTGACAAACAAAATTTATAGAAAAATTCTCAAATACAATTGAGAAATCGGACTTACATAGTCTATAAGTATTGATTATTGGCTTTAATTTCCCATTGGTACAAATGAGTGAAAAACAAAATTTATAGAAAAATTCTCAAATACAATTGAGAAATCGGACATACATAGTTTATAAGTATTGATTATTGGCTTTAATTTCCCATTGGTACAAATGAGTGAAAAACAAAATTTATAGAAAAATTCTCAAATACAATAGAGAAATCGGACTTACATAGTCTATAAGTATTGATTATTGGTTTTAATTTCCCATTGGTACAAATGAGTGACAAATAAAATTTATAGAAAATCTCTCAAATACAATTGAGAAATCGGACATACATAGTTTATAAGTATTGATTATTGGCTTTAATTTCCCATTGGTACAAATGAGTGAAAAACAAAATTTATAGAAAAATTCTCAAATACAATAGAGAAATCGGACTTACATAGTCTATAAGTATTGATTATTGGTTTTAATTTCCCATTGGTACAAATGAGTGGCAAACAAAATTTATAGAAAAATTCTCAACTACAATTGAGAAATCGGACTTACATAGTCTATAAGTATTGATTCTTGGCTTTAATTTCCCATTGGTACAAATGAGTGGCAAACAAAATTTATAGAAAAATTCTCAAATACAATTGAGAAATCGGACTTACATAGTCTATAAGTATTGATTCTTGGCTTTAATTTCCCGTTGGTCCAAATGAGTGACAAACAAAATTTATAGAAAAATTCTCAAATACAATTGAGAAATCGGACTTACATAGTCTATAAGTATTGATTCTTGGCTTTAATTTCCCATTGGTACAAATGAGTGGCAAACAAATTTTATAGCAAAACTCTCAAATACAATTGAGAAATCGGACTTACATAGTCTATAAGTACGGATCCTTGGCTTTAATTTCCCATTGGTCCAAATGAGTGACAAACAAAATTTATAGAAAAATTCTCAAATACAATTGAGAAATCGGACTTACATAGTCTATAAGTATTGATTATTGGCTTTAATTTCCCATTGGTACAAATGAGTGACAAACAAAATTTATAGAAAAATTCTCAAATACAATTGAGAAATCGGACTTACATAGTCTATAAGTATTGATTATTGGCTTTAATTTCCCATTGGTACAAATGAGTGACAAATAAAATTTATAGAAAATCTCTCAAATACAATTGAGAAATCGGACATACATAGTTTATAAGTATTGATTATTGGCTTTAATTTCCCATTGGTACAAATGAGTGAAAAACAAAATTTATAGAAAAATTCTCAAATACAATAGAGAAATCGGACTTACATAGTCTATAAGTATTGATTATTGGTTTTAATTTCCCATTGGTACAAATGAGTGGCAAACAAAATTTATAGAAAAATTCTCAAATACAATTGAGAAATCGGACTTACATAGTCTATAAGTATTGATTCTTGGCTTTAATTTCCCATTGGTACAAATGAGTGGCAAACAAAATTTATAGAAAAATTCTCAAATACAATTGAGAAATCGGACTTACATAGTCTATAAGTATTGATTCTTGGCTTTAATTTCCCGTTGGTCCAAATGAGTGACAAACAAAATTTATAGAAAAATTCTCAAATACAATTGAGAAATCGGACTTACATAGCCTATAAGTATCGATTCTTGGCTTTAATTTCCCATTGGTACAAATGAGTGGCAAACAAATTTTATAGCAAAACTCTCAAATACAATTGAGAAATCGGACTTACATAGTCTATAAGTACGGATCCTTGGCTTTAATTTCCCATTGGTCCAAATGAGTGACAAACAAAATTTATAGAAAAATTCTTAAATACAATTGAGAAATCGGACTTACATAGTCTATAAGTACGGATCCTTGGCTTTAATTTTCCATTGGTCCAAATGAGTGACAAACAAAATTTATAGAAAAATTCTCAAATACAATTGAGAAATCGGACTTACATAGTCTATAAGTACGGATCCTTGGCTTTAATTTCCCATTGGTCCAAATGAGTGACAAACAAAATTTATAGAAAAATTCTCAAATACAATTGAGAAATCGGACTAACATAGTCTATAAGTATCGATTCTTGGCTTTAATTTCCCATTGGTACAAATGAATGACAAACAAAATTTATAGAAAAATTCTCAAATACAATTGAGAAATCGGACTTACATAGTCTATAAGTACGGATCCTTGGCTTTAATTTCCCATTGGTCCAAATGAGTGACAAACAAAATTTTTAGAAAAATTCTTAAATACAATTGAGAAATCGGACTTACATAGTCTATAAGTACGGATCCTTGGCTTTAATTTCCCATTGGTCCAAATAAGTGACAAACAAAATTTATAGAAAAATTCTCAAATACAATTGAGAAATCGGACTTACATAGTCTATAAGTATTGATTATTGGCTTTAATTTCCCATTGGTACAAATGAGTGACAAACAAAATTTATAGAAAAATTCTCAAATACAATTGAGAAATCGGACTTACATAGTCTATAAGTATTGATTATTGGCTTTAATTTCCCATTGGTACAAATGAGTGAAAAACAAAATTTATAGAAAAATTCTCAAATACAATAGAGAAATCGGACTTACATAGTCTATAAGTATTGATTATTGGTTTTAATTTCCCATTGGTACAAATGAGTGGCAAACAAAATTTATAGAAAAATTCTCAAATACAATTGAGAAATCGGACATACATAGTTTATAAGTATTGATTATTGGCTTTAATTTCCCATTGGTACAAATGAGTGAAAAACAAAATTTATAGAAAAATTCTCAAATACAATAGAGAAATCGGACTTACATAGTCTATAAGTATTGATTATTGGTTTTAATTTCCCATTGGTACAAATGAGTGACAAATAAAATTTATAGAAAATCTCTCAAATACAATTGAGAAATCGGACATACATAGTTTATAAGTATTGATTATTGGCTTTAATTTCCCATTGGTACAAATGAGTGAAAAACAAAATTTATAGAAAAATTCTCAAATACAATAGAGAAATCGGACTTACATAGTCTATAAGTATTGATTATTGGTTTTAATTTCCCATTGGTACAAATGAGTGGCAAACAAAATTTATAGAAAAATTCTCAAATACAATTGAGAAATCGGACTTACATAGTCTATAAGTATTGATTCTTGGCTTTAATTTCCCATTGGTACAAATGAGTGGCAAACAAAATTTATAGAAAAATTCTCAAATACAATTGAGAAATCGGACTTACATAGTCTATAAGTATTGATTATTGGCTTTAATTTCCCATTGGTACAAATGAGTGACAAACAAAATTTATAGAAAAATTCTCAAATACAATTGAGAAATCGGACTTACATAGTCTATAAGTATTGATTATTGGCTTTAATTTCCCATTGGTACAAATGAGTGAAAAACAAAATTTATAGAAAAATTCTCAAATACAATAGAGAAATCGGACTTACATAGTCTATAAGTATTGATTATTGGTTTTAATTTCCCATTGGTACAAATGAGTGGCAAACAAAATTTATAGAAAAATTCTCAAATACAATTGAGAAATCGGACATACATAGTTTATAAGTATTGATTATTGGCTTTAATTTCCCATTGGTACAAATGAGTGAAAAACAAAATTTATAGAAAAATTCTCAAATACAATAGAGAAATCGGACTTACATAGTCTATAAGTATTGATTATTGGTTTTAATTTCCCATTGGTACAAATGAGTGACAAATAAAATTTATAGAAAATCTCTCAAATACAATTGAGAAATCGGACATACATAGTTTATAAGTATTGATTATTGGCTTTAATTTCCCATTGGTACAAATGAGTGAAAAACAAAATTTATAGAAAAATTCTCAAATACAATAGAGAAATCGGACTTACATAGTCTATAAGTATTGATTATTGGTTTTAATTTCCCATTGGTACAAATGAGTGGCAAACAAAATTTATAGAAAAATTCTCAACTACAATTGAGAAATCGGACTTACATAGTCTATAAGTATTGATTCTTGGCTTTAATTTCCCATTGGTACAAATGAGTGGCAAACAAAATTTATAGAAAAATTCTCAAATACAATTGAGAAATCGGACTTACATAGTCTATAAGTATTGATTCTTGGCTTTAATTTCCCGTTGGTCCAAATGAGTGACAAACAAAATTTATAGAAAAATTCTCAAATACAATTGAGAAATCGGACTTACATAGTCTATAAGTATTGATTCTTGGCTTTAATTTCCCATTGGTACAAATGAGTGGCAAACAAATTTTATAGCAAAACTCTCAAATACAATTGAGAAATCGGACTTACATAGTCTATAAGTACGGATCCTTGGCTTTAATTTCCCATTGGTCCAAATGAGTGACAAACAAAATTTATAGAAAAATTCTCAAATACAATTGAGAAATCGGACTTACATAGTCTATAAGTATTGATTATTGGCTTTAATTTCCCATTGGTACAAATGAGTGACAAACAAAATTTATAGAAAAATTCTCAAATACAATTGAGAAATCGGACTTACATAGTCTATAAGTATTGATTATTGGCTTTAATTTCCCATTGGTACAAATGAGTGACAAATAAAATTTATAGAAAATCTCTCAAATACAATTGAGAAATCGGACATACATAGTTTATAAGTATTGATTATTGGCTTTAATTTCCCATTGGTACAAATGAGTGAAAAACAAAATTTATAGAAAAATTCTCAAATACAATAGAGAAATCGGACTTACATAGTCTATAAGTATTGATTATTGGTTTTAATTTCCCATTGGTACAAATGAGTGGCAAACAAAATTTATAGAAAAATTCTCAAATACAATTGAGAAATCGGACTTACATAGTCTATAAGTATTGATTCTTGGCTTTAATTTCCCATTGGTACAAATGAGTGGCAAACAAAATTTATAGAAAAATTCTCAAATACAATTGAGAAATCGGACTTACATAGTCTATAAGTATTGATTCTTGGCTTTAATTTCCCGTTGGTCCAAATGAGTGACAAACAAAATTTATAGAAAAATTCTCAAATACAATTGAGAAATCGGACTTACATAGTCTATAAGTATCGATTCTTGGCTTTAATTTCCCATTGGTACAAATGAGTGGCAAACAAATTTTATAGCAAAACTCTCAAATACAATTGAGAAATCGGACTTACATAGTCTATAAGTACGGATCCTTGGCTTTAATTTCCCATTGGTCCAAATGAGTGACAAACAAAATTTATAGAAAAATTCTTAAATACAATTGAGAAATCGGACTTACATAGTCTATAAGTACGGATCCTTGGCTTTAATTTTCCATTGGTCCAAATGAGTGACAAACAAAATTTATAGAAAAATTCTCAAATACAATTGAGAAATCGGACTTACATAGTCTATAAGTACGGATCCTTGGCTTTAATTTCCCATTGGTCCAAATGAGTGACAAACAAATTTTATAGAAAAATTCTCAAATACAATTGAGAAATCGGACTAACATAGTCTATAAGTACGGATCCTTGGCTTTAATTTCCCATTGGTACAAATGAGTGACAAACAAAATTTATAGAAAAATTCTCAAATACAATTGATAAATCGGACTTACATAGTCTATAAGTACGGATCCTTGGCGTTAATTTCCCATTGGTTCAAATGAGTGACAAACAAAATTTATAGAAAAATTCTCAAATACAATTGATAAATCGGACTTACATAGTCTATAAGTACGGATCCTTGGCTTTAATTTCCCATTGGTCCAAATGAGTGACAAACAAAATTTATAGAAAAATTCTCAAATACAATTGAGAAATCGGACTAACATAGTCTATAAGTATTGATTCTTGGTTTTAATTTCCCATTGGTACAAATGAGTGACAAACAAAATTTATAGAAAAATTCTTAAACACAATTGAGAAATCGGACTTACATAGTCTATAAGTACGGATCCTTGGCTTTAATTTCCCATTGGTCCAAATGAGTGACAAACAAAATTTATAGAAAAATTTTCAAATACAATTGAGAAATCGGACTTACATAGTCTATAAGTACGGATCCTTGGCTTTAATTTCCCATTGGTGCAAATGAGTGACAAACAAAATTTATAGAAAAATTCTCAAATACAATTGAGAAATCGGACTAACATAGTCTATAAGTATTGATTCTTGGCTTTAATTTCCCATTGGTACAAATGAGTGACAAACAAAATTTATAGAAAAATTCTCAAATACAATTGAGAAATCGGACTTACATAGTCTATAAGTACGGATCCTTGGCTTTAATTTCCCATTGGTCCAAATGAGTGACAAACAAAATTTATAGAAAAATTCTCAAATACAATTGAGAAATCGGACTAACATAGTCTATAAGTATTGATTCTTGGCTTTAATTTCCCATTGGTACAAATGAGTGATAAACAAAATTTATAGAAAAATTCTCAAATACAATTGAGAAATCGGACTTACATAGTCTATAAGTACGGATCCTTGGCTTTAATTTCCCATTGGTCCAAATGAGTGACAAACAAAATTTATAGAAAAATTCTTAAATACAATTGATAAATCGGACTTACATAGTCTATAAGTACGGATCCTTGGCTTTAATTTCCCATTGGTACAAATGAGTGACAAACAAAATTTATAGAAAAATTCTCAAATACAATTGAGAAATCGGACTTACATAGTCTATAAGTATTGATTCTTGGCTTTAATTTTTCCTTGGTCCAAATGAGTGACAAATAAATTTTATAGAAAAATTCTCAAATACAATTGAGAAATCGGACTTACATAGTCTATAAGTACGGATCCTTGGCTTTAATTTCCCATTGGTCCAAATGAGTGACAAACAAAATTTATAGAAAAATTCTTAAATACAATTGATAAATCGGACTTACATAGTCTATAAGTACGGATCCTTGGCTTTAATTTCCCATTGGTACAAATGAGTGACAAACAAAATTTATAGAAAAATTCTCAAATACAATTGAGAAATCGGACTTACATAGTCCATAAGTATGGATCCTTGGCTTTAATTTCCATTGGTCTAAATGAGTGACAAACAAATATTATAGAAAAATTCTCAAATACAATTGAGAAATCGGACTTACATAGTCCATAAGTATGGATCCTTGGCTTTCATTTCCCATTGGTTCAAATGAGTGACAGAAAAATTTTATAGAAAAATTCTCAAATACAATTGAGAAATCGGACTTATATAGTCTATAAGTATGGATCCTTGGCTTTAATTTCCCATTGGTTCAAATGAGTGACAGACAAATTTTATAGAAAAATTCTCAAATACAATTGAGAAATCGGACTAACATAGTCTATAAGTACGGATCCTTGGCTTTAATTTCCCATTGGTACAAATGAGTGACAAACAAAATTTATAGAAAAATTCTCAAATACAATTGAGAAATCGGACTAACATAGTCTATAAGTACGGATCCTTGGCTTTAATTTCCCATTGGTACAAATGAGTGACAAACAAAATTTATAGAAAAATTCTCAAATACAATTGAGAAATCGGACTAACATAGTCTATAAGTACGGATCCTTGGCTTTAATTTCCCATTGGTACAAATGAGTGACAAACAAATATTATAGAAAAATTTTCAAATACAATTGAGAAATCGGACTTACATAGTCTATAAGTACGGATCCTTGGCTTTAATTTCCCATTGGTACAAATGAGTGACAAACAAAATTTATAGAAAAATTCTCAAATACAATTGAGAAATCGGACTAACATAGTCTATAAGTATGGATCCTTGGCTTTAATTTCTCCTTGGTCCAAATGAGTGACAAATAAATTTTATAGAAAAATTCTCAAATACAATTGGGAAATCGGACTTACATAGTCTATAAGTATGGATCCTTGGCTTTAATTTCCCATTGGTCCAAATGAGTGACAGACAAATTTTATAGAAAAATTCTCAAATACAATTGAGAAATCGGACTTATATAGTCCATAAGTATGGATCCTTGGCTTTAATTTCCCATTGGTCCAAATGAGTGACAGACAAATTTTATAGAAAAATTCTCAAATACAATTGAGAAATCGGACTTACATAGTCTATAAGTATGGATCCTTGGCTTTAATTTCTCCTTGGTCCAAATGAGTGACAAATAAATTTTATAGAAAAATTCTCAAATACAATTGAGAAATCGGACTTACATAGTCTATAAGTATGGATCCTTGGCTTTAATTTCCCCTTGGTCCAAATGAGTGAAAAATAAATTTTATAGAAAAATTCTCAAATACAATTGAGAAATCGGACTTACATAGTCTATAAGTATGGATCCTTGGCTTTAATTTCCCCTTGGTCCAAATGAGTGACAAATAAATTTTATAGAAAAATTCTCAAATACAATTGAGAAATCGGACTTACATAGTCTATAAGTATGGATCCTTGGCTTTAATTTCCCATTGGTCCAAATGAGTGACAGACAAATTTTATAGAAAAATTCTCAAATACAATTGAGAAATCGGACTTACATAGTCTATAAGTATGGATCCTTGGCTTTAATTTCCCCTTGGTCCAAATGAGTGACAAATAAATTTTATAGAAAAATTCTCAAATACAATTGAGAAATCGGACTTACAATAGTCCATAACTATGGATCCTTGGCTTTAATTTCCCATTGGTCCAAATGAGTGACAGACAAATTTTATAGAAAAATTCTCAAATACAATTGAGAAATCGGACTTATATAGTCTATAAGTATGGATCCTTGGCTTTAATTTCCCATTGGTCCAAATGAGTGACAGACAAATTTTATAGAAAAATTCTCAAATACAATTGAGAAATCGGACTTATATAGTCCATAAGTATGGATCCTTGGCTTTAATTTCCCATTGGTCCAAATGAGTGACAAACAAATTTTATAGAAAAATTCTCAAATACAATTGAAAAATCAGACTTACATAGTCTATAAGTATGGATCCTTGGCTTTAATTTCCCATTGGTACAAATGAGTGACAAACAAATTTTATAGAAAAATTCTCAAATACAATTGAGAAATCGGACTTATATAGTCTATAAGTATGGATCCTTGGCTTTAATTTCCCATTGGTCCAAATGAGTGACAGACAAATTTTATAGAAAAATTCTCAAATACAATTGAGAAATCGGACTTATATAGTCTATAAGTATGGATCCTTGGCTTTAATTTCCATTGGTCTAAATGAGTGCCAAACAAATTTTATAGAAAAATTCTCAAATACAATTGAGAAATCGGACTTACAATAGTCCATAAGTATGGATCCTTGGCTTTAATTTCCCATTGGTCCAAATGAGTGACAAACAAATTTTATAGAAAAATTCTCAAATACAATTGAGAAATCAGACTTACATAGTCCATAAGTATGGATCCTTGGCTTTAATTTCCCATTGGTCCAAATGAGTGACAAACAAATTTTATAGAAAAATTCTCAAATACAATTGAGAAATCAGACTTACATAGTCTATAAGTATGAATCCTTGGCTTTAATTTCCCATTGGTCCAAATGAGTGACAAACAAATTTTATAGAAAAATTCTCAAATACAATTGAGAAATCAGACTTACATAGTCTATAAGTATGGATCCTTGGCTTTAATTTCCCATTGGTCCAAATGAGTGACAAACAAATTTTATAGAAAAATTCTCAAATACAATTGAGAAATCAGACTTACATAGTCTATAAGTATGGATCCTTGGCTTTAATTTCCCATTGGTCCAAATGAGTGACAAACAAATTTTATAGAAAAATTCTCAAATACAATTGGGAAATCAGACTTACATAGTCTATAAGTATGGATCCTTGGCTTTAATTTCCCATTGGTCCAAATGAGTGACAAACAAATTTTATAGAAAAATTCTCAAATACAATTGAGAAATCAGACTTACATAGTCTATAAGTATGGATCCTTGGCTTTAATTTCCCATTGGTCCAAATGAGTGACAAACAAATTTTATAGAAAAATTCTCAAATACAATTGAGAAATCAGACTTACATAGTCTATAAGTATGGATCCTTGGCTTTAATTTCCCATTGGTCCAAATGAGTGACAAACAAATTTTATAGAAAAATTCTCAAATACAATTGAGAAATCAGACTTACATAGTCTATAAGTATGGATCCTTGGCTTTAATTTCCCATTGGTCCAAATGAGTGACAAACAAATTTTATAGAAAAATTCTCAAATACAATTGAGAAATCAGACTTACATAGTCCATAAGTATGGATCCTTGGCTTTAATTTCCCATTGGTCCAAATGAGTGACAAACAAATTTTATAGAAAAATTCTCAAATACAATTGAGAAATCAGACTTACATAGTCCATAAGTATGGATCCTTGGCTTTAATTTCCCATTGGTCCAAATGAGTGACAAACAAATTTTATAGAAAAATTCTCAAATACAATTGAGAAATCAGACTTACATAGTCTATAAGTATGGATCCTTGGCTTTAATTTCCCATTGGTCCAAATGAGTGACAAACAAATTTTATAGAAAAATTCTCAAATACAATTGAGAAATCAGACTTACATAGTCCATAAGTATGGATCCTTGGCTTTAATTTCCCATTGGTCCAAATGAGTGACAAACAAATTTTATAGAAAAATTCTCAAATACAATTGAGAAATCAGACTTACATAGTCTATAAGTATGGATCCTTGGCTTTAATTTCCCATTGGTCCAAATGAGTGACAAACAAATTTTATAGAAAAATTCTCAAATACAATTGAGAAATCGGACTTATATAGTCTATAAGTATGGATCCTTGGCTTTAATTTCCCATTGGTCCAAATGAGTGACAGACAAATTTTATAGAAAAATTCTCAAATACAATTGAGAAATCGGACTTACAATAGTCCATAACTATGGATCCTTGGCTTTAATTTCCCATTGGTCCAAATGAGTGACAAACAAATTTTATAGAAAAATTCTCAAATACAATTGAGAAATCGGACTTATATAGTCTATAAGTATGGATCCTTGGCTTTAATTTCCCATTGGTCCAAATGAGTGACAGACAAATTTTATAGAAAAATTCTCAAATACAATTGAGAAATCGGACTTACAATAGTCCATAACTATGGATCCTTGGCTTTAATTTCCCATTGGTCCAAATGAGTGACAAACAAATTTTATAGAAAAATTCTAAAATACAATTGAGAAATCAGACTTACATAGTCTATAAGTATGGATCCTTGGCTTTAATTTCCCATTGGTCCAAATGAGTGACAAACAAATTTTATAGAAAAATTCTCAAATATAATTGAGAAATCGGACTTATATAGTCTATAAGTATGGATCCTTGGCTTTAATTTCCCATTGGTCCAAATGAGTGACAGACAAATTTTATAGAAAAATTCTCAAATACAATTGAGAAATCGGACTTACAATAGTCCATAACTATGGATCCTTGGCTTTAATTTCCCATTGGTCCAAATGAGTGACAAACAAATTTTATAGAAAAATTCTCAAATACAATTGAGAAATCAGACTTACATAGTCTATAAGTATGGATCCTTGGCTTTAATTTCCCATTGGTCCAAATGAGTGACAAACAAATTTTATAGAAAAATTCTCAAATACAATTGAGAAATCGGACTTATATAGTCTATAAGTATGGATCCTTGGCTTTAATTTCCCATTGGTCCAAATGAGTGACAGACAAATTTTATAGACAAATTTTCAAATAGAATTGAGAAATCGGACTTACAATAGTCCATAACTATGGATCCTTGGCTTTAATTTCCCATTGGTCCAAATGAGTGACAAACAAATTTTATAGAAAAATTCTCAAAAACAATTGAGAAATCGGACTTATATAGTCTATAAGTATGGATCCTTGGCTTTAATTTCCCTTTGGTCCAAATGAGTGACAAATAAATTTTATACAAAAATTCTCAAATACAATTGAGAAATTGGACTTACAATAGTCCATAACTATGGATCCTTGGCTTTAATTTCCCATTGGTACAAATGAGTTACAGACAAATTTTATAGAAAAATTCTCAAATACAATTGAGAAATCGGACTTATATAGTCTATAAGTATGGATCCTTGGCTTTAATTTCCCATTGGTCCAAATGAGTGACAGACAAATTTTATAGAAAAATTCTCAAATACAATTGAGAAATCGGACTTACATAGTCTATAAGTATGGATCCTTGGCTTTAATATCCCATTGGTACAAATGAGTGACAAACAAATTTTATAGAAAAATTCTCAAATACAATTGAGAAATCGGACTTATATAGTCTATAAGTATGGATCCTTGGCTTTAATTTCCCTTTGGTCCAAATGAGTGACAAAAAAATTTTATAGAAAAATTCTCAAATACAATTGAGAAATCGGACTTACAATAGTCCATAACTATGGATCCTTGGCTTTAATTTCCCATTGGTACAAATGAGTGACAGACAAATTTTATAGAAAAATTCTCAAATACAATTGAGAAATCGGACTTATATAGTCTATAAGTATGGATCCTTGGCTTTAATTTCCCATTGGTCCAAATGAGTGACAGACAAATTTTATAGAAAAATTCTCAAATACAATTGAGAAATCGGACTTACATAGTCTATAAGTATGGATCCTTGGCTTTAATTTCCCATTGGTACAAATGAGTGACAAACAAATTTTATAGAAAAATTCTCAAATACAATTGAGAAATCAGACTTACATAGTCTATAAGTATGGATCCTTGGCTTTAATTTCCCATTGGTACAAATGAGTGACAAACAAATTTTATAGAAAAATTCTCAAATACAATTGAGAAATCGGACTTATATAGTCTATAAGTATGGATCCTTGGCTTTAATTTCCCATTGGTCCAAATGAGTGACAGACAAATTTTATAGAAAAATTCTCAAATACAATTGAGAAATCAGACTTACATAGTCTATAAGTATGGATCCTTGGCTTTAATTTCCCTTTGGTCCAAATGAGTGACAAATAAATTTTATACAAAAATTCTCAAATACAATTGAGAAATTGGACTTACAATAGTCCATAACTATGGATCCTTGGCTTTAATTTCCCATTGGTCCAAATGAGTGACAGACAAATTTTATAGAAAAATTCTCAAATACAATTGAGAAATCGGACTTACATAGTCTATAAGTATGGATCCTTGGCTTTAATTTCCCATTGGTCCAAATGAGTGACAGACAAATTTTATAGAAAAATTCTCAAATACAATTGAGAAATCGGACTTATATAGTCTATAAGTATGGATCCTTGGCTTTAATTTCCCATTGGTCCAAATGAGTGACAGACAAATTTTATAGAAAAATTCTCAAATACAATTGAGAAATCGGACTTATATAGTCCATAAGTATGGATCCTTGGCTTTAATTTCCCATTGGTCCAAATGAGTGACAAACAAATTTTATAGAAAAATTCTCAAATACAATTGAAAAATCAGACTTACATAGTCTATAAGTATGGATCCTTGGCTTTAATTTCCCATTGGTACAAATGAGTGACAAACAAATTTTATAGAAAAATTCTCAAATACAATTGAGAAATCGGACTTATATAGTCTATAAGTATGGATCCTTGGCTTTAATTTCCCATTGGTCCAAATGAGTGACAGACAAATTTTATAGAAAAATTCTCAAATACAATTGAGAAATCGGACTTATATAGTCTATAAGTATGGATCCTTGGCTTTAATTTCCATTGGTCTAAATGAGTGCCAAACAAATTTTATAGAAAAATTCTCAAATACAATTGAGAAATCGGACTTACAATAGTCCATAAGTATGGATCCTTGGCTTTAATTTCCCATTGGTCCAAATGAGTGACAAACAAATTTTATAGAAAAATTCTCAAATACAATTGAGAAATCAGACTTACATAGTCCATAAGTATGGATCCTTGGCTTTAATTTCCCATTGGTCCAAATGAGTGACAAACAAATTTTATAGAAAAATTCTCAAATACAATTGAGAAATCAGACTTACATAGTCTATAAGTATGAATCCTTGGCTTTAATTTCCCATTGGTCCAAATGAGTGACAAACAAATTTTATAGAAAAATTCTCAAATACAATTGAGAAATCAGACTTACATAGTCTATAAGTATGGATCCTTGGCTTTAATTTCCCATTGGTCCAAATGAGTGACAAACAAATTTTATAGAAAAATTCTCAAATACAATTGAGAAATCAGACTTACATAGTCTATAAGTATGGATCCTTGGCTTTAATTTCCCATTGGTCCAAATGAGTGACAAACAAATTTTATAGAAAAATTCTCAAATACAATTGGGAAATCAGACTTACATAGTCTATAAGTATGGATCCTTGGCTTTAATTTCCCATTGGTCCAAATGAGTGACAAACAAATTTTATAGAAAAATTCTCAAATACAATTGAGAAATCAGACTTACATAGTCTATAAGTATGGATCCTTGGCTTTAATTTCCCATTGGTCCAAATGAGTGACAAACAAATTTTATAGAAAAATTCTCAAATACAATTGAGAAATCAGACTTACATAGTCTATAAGTATGGATCCTTGGCTTTAATTTCCCATTGGTCCAAATGAGTGACAAACAAATTTTATAGAAAAATTCTCAAATACAATTGAGAAATCAGACTTACATAGTCTATAAGTATGGATCCTTGGCTTTAATTTCCCATTGGTCCAAATGAGTGACAAACAAATTTTATAGAAAAATTCTCAAATACAATTGAGAAATCAGACTTACATAGTCCATAAGTATGGATCCTTGGCTTTAATTTCCCATTGGTCCAAATGAGTGACAAACAAATTTTATAGAAAAATTCTCAAATACAATTGAGAAATCAGACTTACATAGTCCATAAGTATGGATCCTTGGCTTTAATTTCCCATTGGTCCAAATGAGTGACAAACAAATTTTATAGAAAAATTCTCAAATACAATTGAGAAATCAGACTTACATAGTCTATAAGTATGGATCCTTGGCTTTAATTTCCCATTGGTCCAAATGAGTGACAAACAAATTTTATAGAAAAATTCTCAAATACAATTGAGAAATCAGACTTACATAGTCCATAAGTATGGATCCTTGGCTTTAATTTCCCATTGGTCCAAATGAGTGACAAACAAATTTTATAGAAAAATTCTCAAATACAATTGAGAAATCAGACTTACATAGTCTATAAGTATGGATCCTTGGCTTTAATTTCCCATTGGTCCAAATGAGTGACAAACAAATTTTATAGAAAAATTCTCAAATACAATTGAGAAATCGGACTTATATAGTCTATAAGTATGGATCCTTGGCTTTAATTTCCCATTGGTCCAAATGAGTGACAGACAAATTTTATAGAAAAATTCTCAAATACAATTGAGAAATCGGACTTACAATAGTCCATAACTATGGATCCTTGGCTTTAATTTCCCATTGGTCCAAATGAGTGACAAACAAATTTTATAGAAAAATTCTCAAATACAATTGAGAAATCAGACTTACATAGTCTATAAGTATGGGTCCTTGGCTTTAATTTCCCATTGGTCCAAATGAGTGACAAACAAATTTTATAGAAAAATTCTCAAATACAATTGAGAAATCGGACTTATATAGTCTATAAGTATGGATCCTTGGCTTTAATTTCCCATTGGTCCAAATGAGTGACAGACAAATTTTATAGAAAAATTCTCAAATACAATTGAGAAATCGGACTTACAATAGTCCATAACTATGGATCCTTGGCTTTAATTTCCCATTGGTCCAAATGAGTGACAAACAAATTTTATAGAAAAATTCTAAAATACAATTGAGAAATCAGACTTACATAGTCTATAAGTATGGATCCTTGGCTTTAATTTCCCATTGGTCCAAATGAGTGACAAACAAATTTTATAGAAAAATTCTCAAATATAATTGAGAAATCGGACTTATATAGTCTATAAGTATGGATCCTTGGCTTTAATTTCCCATTGGTCCAAATGAGTGACAGACAAATTTTATAGAAAAATTCTCAAATACAATTGAGAAATCGGACTTACAATAGTCCATAACTATGGATCCTTGGCTTTAATTTCCCATTGGTCCAAATGAGTGACAAACAAATTTTATAGAAAAATTCTCAAATACAATTGAGAAATCAGACTTACATAGTCTATAAGTATGGATCCTTGGCTTTAATTTCCCATTGGTCCAAATGAGTGACAAACAAATTTTATAGAAAAATTCTCAAATACAATTGAGAAATCGGACTTATATAGTCTATAAGTATGGATCCTTGGCTTTAATTTCCCATTGGTCCAAATGAGTGACAGACAAATTTTATAGACAAATTTTCAAATAGAATTGAGAAATCGGACTTACAATAGTCCATAACTATGGATCCTTGGCTTTAATTTCCCATTGGTCCAAATGAGTGACAAACAAATTTTATAGAAAAATTCTCAAAAACAATTGAGAAATCGGACTTATATAGTCTATAAGTATGGATCCTTGGCTTTAATTTCCCTTTGGTCCAAATGAGTGACAAATAAATTTTATACAAAAATTCTCAAATACAATTGAGAAATTGGACTTACAATAGTCCATAACTATGGATCCTTGGCTTTAATTTCCCATTGGTACAAATGAGTGACAGACAAATTTTATAGAAAAATTCTC
Organism: Lypha dubia; assembly: GCA_947311025.1. Lineage (NCBI taxonomy): Eukaryota > Metazoa > Arthropoda > Insecta > Diptera > Tachinidae > Lypha > Lypha dubia. The sequence goes on from OX371263.1 coordinate 1,146,638, forward strand.
AAATACAATTGAGAAATCGGACTTATATAGTCTATAAGTATGGATCCTTGGCTTTAATTTCCCATTGGTCCAAATGAGTGACAGACAAATTTTATAGAAAAATTCTCAAATACAATTGAGAAATCGGACTTACATAGTCTATAAGTATGGATCCTTGGCTTTAATATCCCATTGGTACAAATGAGTGACAAACAAATTTTATAGAAAAATTCTCAAATACAATTGAGAAATCGGACTTATATAGTCTATAAGTATGGATCCTTGGCTTTAATTTCCCTTTGGTCCAAATGAGTGACAAAAAAATTTTATAGAAAAATTCTCAAATACAATTGAGAAATCGGACTTACAATAGTCCATAACTATGGATCCTTGGCTTTAATTTCCCATTGGTACAAATGAGTGACAGACAAATTTTATAGAAAAATTCTCAAATACAATTGAGAAATCGGACTTATATAGTCTATAAGTATGGATCCTTGGCTTTAATTTCCCATTGGTCCAAATGAGTGACAGACAAATTTTATAGAAAAATTCTCAAATACAATTGAGAAATCGGACTTACATAGTCTATAAGTATGGATCCTTGGCTTTAATTTCCCATTGGTACAAATGAGTGACAAACAAATTTTATAGAAAAATTCTCAAATACAATTGAGAAATCAGACTTACATAGTCTATAAGTATGGATCCTTGGCTTTAATTTCCCATTGGTACAAATGAGTGACAAACAAATTTTATAGAAAAATTCTCAAATACAATTGAGAAATCGGACTTATATAGTCTATAAGTATGGATCCTTGGCTTTAATTTCCCATTGGTCCAAATGAGTGACAGACAAATTTTATAGAAAAATTCTCAAATACAATTGAGAAATCAGACTTACATAGTCTATAAGTATGGATCCTTGGCTTTAATTTCCCTTTGGTCCAAATGAGTGACAAATAAATTTTATACAAAAATTCTCAAATACAATTGAGAAATTGGACTTACAATAGTCCATAACTATGGATCCTTGGCTTTAATTTCCCATTGGTACAAATGAGTGACAGACAAATTTTATAGAAAAATTCTCAAATACAATTGAGAAATCGGACTTATATAGTCTATAAGTATGGATCCTTGGCTTTAATTTCCCTTTGGTCCAAATGAGTGACAAAAAAATTTTATAGAAAAATTCTCAAATACAATTGAGAAATCGGACTTACAATAGTCCATAACTATGGATCCTTGGCTTTAATTTCCCATTGGTACAAATGAGTGACAGACAAATTTTATAGAAAAATTCTCAAATACAATTGAGAAATCGGACTTATATAGTCTATAAGTATGGATCCTTGGCTTTAATTTCCCATTGGTCCAAATGAGTGACAGACAAATTTTATAGAAAAATTCTCAAATACAATTGAGAAATCGGACTTACATAGTCTATAAGTATGGATCCTTGGCTTTAATTTCCCATTGGTACAAATGAGTGACAAACAAATTTTATAGAAAAATTCTCAAATACAATTGAGAAATCAGACTTACATAGTCTATAAGTATGGATCCTTGGCTTTAATTTCCCATTGGTACAAATGAGTGACAAACAAATTTTATAGAAAAATTCTCAAATATAATTGAGAAATCGGACTTATATAGTCTATAAGTATGGATCCTTGGCTTTAATTTCCCTTTGGTCCAAATGAGTGACAAAAAAATTTTATAGAAAAATTCTCAAATACAATTGAGAAATCGGACTTACAATAGTCCATAACTATGGATCCTTGGCTTTAATTTCCCATTGGTACAAATGAGTGACAGACAAATTTTATAGAAAAATTCTCAAATACAATTGAGAAATCAGACTTACATAGTCTATAAGTATGGATCCTTGGCTTTAATTTCCCTTTGGTCCAAATGAGTGACAAATAAATTTTATAGAAAAATTCTCAAATACAATTGAGAAATCGGACTTACAATAGTCCATAACTATGGATCCTTGGCTTTAATTTCCCATTGGTACAAATGAGTGACAGACAAATTTTATAGAAAAATTCTCAAATACAATTGAGAAATCGGACTTACAATAGTCCATAACTATGGATCCTTGGCTTTAATTTCCCATTGGTACAAATGAGTGACAGACAAATTTTATAGAAAAATTCTCAAATACAATTGAGAAATCGGACTTACAATAGTCCATAACTATGGATCCTTGGCTTGAATTTCCCATTGGTCCAAATGAGTGACAGACAAATTTTATAGAAAAATTCTCAAATACAATTGAGAAATCGGACATATATAGTCCATAAGTATGGATCCTTGGCTTTAATTTCCCATTGGTACAAATGAGTGACAAACAAATTTTATAGAAAAATTCTCAAATACAATTGAGAAATCGGACTTATATAGTCTATAAGTATGGATCCTTGGCTTTAATTTCCCATTGGTACAAATGAGTGACAAACAAATTTTATAGAAAAATTCTCAAATACAATTGAGAAATCGGACTTATATAGTCTATAAGTATGGATCCTTGGCTTTAATTTCCCATTGGTACAAATGAGTGACAAACAAATATTATAGAAAAATTCTCAAATACAATTGAGAAATCGGACTTACAATAGTCCATAACTATGGATCCTTGGCTTTAATTTCTCCTTGGTCCAAATGAGTGACAAATAAATTTTATAGAAAAATTCTCAAATACAATTGAGAAATCGGACTTACATAGTCTATAAGTATGGATCCTTGGCTTTAATTTCCCATTGGTCCAAATGAGTGACAAACAAATATTATAGAAAAATTCTCAAATACAATTGAGAAATCGGACTTACATACTCCATAATTATTGATCCTTGGCTTTAATTTCCCATTGGTCCAAATGAGTGACAAACAAATTTTATAGACAAATTTTCAAATACAATTGAGAAATCGGACTTACAATAGTCCATAACTATGGATCCTTGGCTTTAATTTCCCATTGGTCCAAATGAGTGACAAACAAATATTATAGAAAAATTCTCAAATACAATTGAGAAATCGGACTTACATAGTCCATAAGTATGGATCCTTGGCTTTAATTTCCCATTGGTCCAAATGAGTGACAGAAAAATTTTATAGAAAAATTCTCAAATACAATTGAGAAATCGGACTTACATAGTTTATAAGTATGGATCCTTGGCTTTAATTTCCCATTGGTACAAATGAGTGACAAACAAATTTTATAGAAAAATTCTCAAATACAATTGAGAAATCGGACTTATATAGTCTATAAGTATGGATCCTTGGCTTTAATTTCCCATTGGTCCAAATGAGTGACAGACAAATTTTATAGAAAAATTCTCAAATACATTTGAGAAATCGGACATATATAGTCCATAAGTATGGATCCTTGACTTTAATTTCCCATTGGTCCAAATGAGTGACAGACAAATTTTATAGAAAAATTCTCAAATACAATTGAGAAATCGGACTTACATAGTCCATAAGTATGGATCCTTGGCTTTAATTTCCCATTGGTACAAATGAGTGACAAACAAATTTTATAGAAAAATTCTCAAATACAATTGAGAAATCGGACTTATATAGTCCATAAGTATGGATCCTTGGCTTTAATTTCCCATTGGTACAAATGAGTGACAAACAAATTTTATAGAAAAATTCTCAAATACAATTGAGAAATCGGACTTATATAGTCCATAAGTATGGATCCATGGCTTTAATTTCCCATTGGTACAAATGAGTGACAAACAAATTTTATAGAAAAATTCTCAAATACATTTGAGAAATCGGACATATATAGTCCATAAGTATGGATCCTTGACTTTAATTTCCCATTGGTCCAAATGAGTGACAGACAAATTTTATAGAAAAATTCTCAAATACAATTGAGAAATCGGACTTATATAGTCCATAAGTATGGATCCTTGGCTTTAATTTCCCATTGGTACAAATGAGTGACAAACAAATTTTATAGAAAAATTCTCAAATACAATTGAGAAATCGGACTTATATAGTCCATAAGTATGGATCCTTGGCTTTAATTTCCCATTGGTCCAAATGAGTGACAAATAAATTTTATAGAAAAATTCTCAAATACAATTGAGAAATCGGACTTATATAGTCCATAAGTATGGATCCTTGGCTTTAATTTCCCATTGGTACAAATGAGTGACAAACAAATTTTATAGAAAAATTCTCAAATACAATTGAGAAATCGGACTTATATAGTCTATAAGTATGGATCCTTGGCTTTAATTTCCCTTTGGTCCAAATGAGTGACAGACAAATTTTATAGAAAAATTCTCAAATACAATTGAGAAATCGGACTTATATAGTCCATAAGTATGGATCCTTGGCTTTAATTTCCCATTGGTCCAAATGAGTGACAAACAAATTTTATAGAAAAATTCTCAAATACAATTGAGAAATCGGACTTACATAGTCCATAAGTATGGATCCTTGGCTTTAATTTCCCCTTGGTCCAAATGAGTGACAAATAAATTTTATAGAAAAATTCTCAAATACAATTGAGAAATCGGACTTACATAGTCCATAAGTATGGATCCTTGGCTTTAATTTCCCCTTGGTCCAAATGAGTGACAAATAAATTTTATAGAAAAATTCTCAAATACAATTGAGAAATCGGACTTACATAGTCTATAAGTATGGATCCTTGGCTTTAATTTCCCATTGGTCCAAATGAGTGACAAATAAATTTTATAGAAAAATTCTCAAATACAATTGAGAAATCGGACTTACATAGTCCATAAGTATGGATCCTTGGCTTTAATTTCCCATTGGTCCAAATGAGTGACAAATAAATTTTATAGAAAAATTCTCAAATACAATTGAGAAATCGGACATACATAGTCCATAAGTATGGATCCTTGGCTTTAATTTCCCATTGGTCCAAATGAGTGACAAATAAATTTTATAGAAAAATTCTCAAATACAATTGAGAAATCGGACTTACATAGTCCATAAGTATGGATCCTTGGCTTTAATTTCCCATTGGTCCAAATGAGTGACAAATAAATTTTATAGAAAAATTCTCAAATACAATTGAGAAATCGGACTTACATAGTCCATAAGTATGGATCCTTGGCTTTAATTTCCCCTTGGTCCAAATGAGTGACAAATAAATTTTATAGAAAAATTCTCAAATACAATTGAGAAATCGGACTTACATAGTCTATAAGTATGGATCCTTGGCTTTAATTTCCCCTTGGTCCAAATGAGTGACAAACAAATATTATAGAAAAATTCTCAAATACAATTGAGAAATCGGACATACATAGTCCATAAGTATTGATCCTTGGCTTTAATTTCCCATTGGTCCAAATGAGTGACAAATAAATTTTATAGAAAAATTCTCAAATACAATTGAGAAATCGGACTTACATAGTCCATAAGTATGGATCCTTGGCTTTAATTTCCCATTGGTCCAAATGAGTGACAAACAAATTTTATAGAAAAATTCTCAAATACAATTGAGAAATCGGACTTACATAGTCCATAAGTATGGATCCTTGGCTTTAATTTCCCATTGGTCCAAATGAGTGACAAACAAATTTTATAGAAAAATTCTCAAATACAATTGAGAAATCGGACTTACATAGTCCATAAGTATGGATCCTTGGCTTTAATTTCCCATTGGTCCAAATGAGTGACAAACAAATTTTATAGACAAATTTTCAAATACAATTGAGAAATCGGACTTACATAGTCTATAAGTATGGATCCTTGGCTTTAATTTCCCATTGGTCCAAATGAGTGACAAACAAATTTTATAGACAAGTTTTCAAATACAATTGAGAAATCGGACTTACATAGTCCATAAGTATGGATCCTTGGCTTTAATTTCCCATTGGTCCAAATGAGTGACAAACAAATTTTATAGACAAATTTTCAAATACAATTGAGAAATCGGACTTACATAGTCCATAAGTATGGATCCTTGGCTTTAATTTCCCATTGGTCCAAATGAGTGACAAACAAATTTTATAGACAAATTTTCAAATACAATTGAGAAATCGGACTTACATAGTCCATAACTATGGATCCTTGGCTTTAATTTCCCCTTGGTCCAAATAAGTGACAAATAAATTTTATAGAAAAATTCTCAAATACAATTGAGAAATCGGACTTACATAGTCTATAAGTATGGATCCTTGGCTTTAATTTCCCCTTGGTCCAAATGAATGACAAATAAATTTTATAGAAAAATTCTCAAATACAATTGAGAAATCGGACTTACATAGTCTATAAGTATGGATCCTTGGCTTTAATTTTCCATTGGTACAAATGAGTGACAAACAAATTTTATAGAAAAATTCTCAAATACAATTGAGAAATCGGACTTACATAGTCTATAAGTATGGATCCTTGGCTTTAATTTCCCATTGGTCCAAATGAGTGACAAACAAATTTTATAGACAAATTTTCAAATACAATTGAGAAATCGGACTTGCAATAGTCCATAACTATGGATCCTTGGCTTTAGTTTCCCCTTGGTCCAAATAAGTGACAAATAAATTTTATAGAAAAATTCTCAAATACAATTGAGAAATCGGACTTACATAGTCTATAAGTATGGATCCTTGGCTTTAATTTCCCCTTGGTCCAAATGAATGACAAATAAATTTTATAGAAAAATTCTCATATACAATTGAGAAATCGGACTTAAATAGTCTATAAGTATGGATCCTTGGCTTTAATTTCCCCTTGGTCCAAATAAGTGACAAATAAATTTTATAGAAAAATTCTCAAATACAATTGAGAAATCGGACTTACATAGTCTATAAGTATGGATCCTTGGCTTTAATTTCCCCTTGGTCCAAATGAGTGACAAATAAATTTTATAGAAAAATTCTCAAATACAATTGAGAAATCGGACTTACATAGTCTATAAGTATGGATCCTTGGCTTTAATTTCCCATTGGTACAAATGAGTGACAAACAAATTTTATAGAAAAATTCTCAAATACAATTGAGAAATCGGACTTATATAGTCTATAAGTATGGATCCTTGGCTTTAATTTCCCATTGGTCCAAATGAGTGACAAACAAATATTATAGAAAAATTCTCAAATACAATTGAGAAATCGGACTTACATAGTCCATAAGTATTGATCCTTGGCTTTAATTTCCCATTGGTCCAAATGAGTGACAAACAAATTTTATAGACAAATTTTCAAATACAATTGAGAAATCGGACTTACAATAGTCCATAACTATGGATCCTTGGCTTTAATTTCCCATTGGTGCAAATGAGTGACAAACAAATTTTATAGAAAAATTCTCAAATACAATTGAGAAATCGGACTTATATAGTCTATAAGTATGGATCCTTGGCTTTAATTTCCCATTGGTCCAAATGAGTGACAAACAAATATTATAGAAAAATTCTCAAATACAATTGAGAAATCGGACTTACATAGTCCATAAGTATTGATCCTTGGTCCAAATGAGTGACAAACAAATTTTATAGACAAATTTTCAAATACAATTGAGAAATCGGACTTACAATAGTCCATAACTATGGATCCTTGGCTTTAATTTCCCATTGGTCCAAATGAGTGACAGACAAATTTTATAGAAAAATTCTCAAATACAAATGAGAAATCGGACTTACATAGTCTATAAGTATGGATCCTTGGCTTTAATTTCCCATTGGTCCAAATGAGTGACAGACAAATTTTATAGAAAAATTCTCAAATACAATTGAGAAATCGGACTTACATAGTCTATAAGTATGGATCCTTGGCTTTAATTTCCCATTGGTCCAAATGAGTGACAGACAAATTTTATAGAAAAATTCTCAAATACAATTGAGAAATCGGACTTACATAGTCTATAAGTATGGATCCTTGGCTTTAATTTCCCATTGGTCCAAATGAGTGACAGACAAATTTTATAGAAAAATTCTCAAATACAATTGAGAAATCGGACTTACATAGTCTATAAGTATGGATCCTTGGCTTTAATTTCCCATTGGTCCAAATGAGTGACAGACAAATTTTATAGAAAAATTCTCAAATACAATTGAGAAATCGGACTTATATAGTCCATAAGTATGGATCCTTGGCTTTAATTTCCCATTGGTCCAAATGAGTGACAGACAAATTTTATAGAAAAATTCTCAAATACAATTGAGAAATCGGACTTACATAGTCTATAAGTATGGATCCTTGGCTTTAATTTCCCATTGGTCCAAATGAGTGACAGACAAATTTTATAGAAAAATTCTCAAATACAATTGAGAAATCGGACTTATATAGTCCATAAGTATGGATCCTTGGCTTTAATTTCCCATTGGTCCAAATGAGTGACAGACAAATTTTATAGAAAAATTCTCAAATACAATTGAGAAATCGGACTTACATAGTCTATAAGTATGGATCCTTGGCTTTAATTTCCCATTGGTCCAAATGAGTGACAGACAAATTTTATAGAAAAATTCTCAAATACAATTGAGAAATCGGACTTACATAGTCTATAAGTATGGATCCTTGGCTTTAATTTCCCATTGGTCCAAATGAGTGACAGACAAATTTTATAGAAAAATTCTCAAATACAATTGAGAAATCGGACTTATATAGTCTATAAGTATGGATCCTTGGCTTTAATTTTCCATTGGTCCAAATGAGTGACAGACAAATTTTATAGAAAAATTCTCAAATACAATTGAGAAATCGGACTTATATAGTCCATAAGTATGGATCCTTGGCTTTAATTTCCCATTGGTCCAAATGAGTGACAAACAAATTTTATAGAAAAATTCTCAAATACAATTGAGAAATCAGACTTACATAGTCTATAAGTATGGATCCCTGGCTTTAATTTCCCATTGGTCCAAATGAGTGACAGACAAATTTTATAGAAAAATTCTCAAATACAATTGAGAAATCGGACTTACATAGTCTATAAGTATGGATCCTTGGCTTTAATTTCCCATTGGTCCAAATGAGTGACAAACAAATTTTATAGACAAATTTTCAAATACAATTGAGAAATCGGACTTACATAGTCTATAAGTATGGATCCTTGGCTTTAATTTCCCATTGGTCCAAATGAGTGACAAACAAATTTTATAGACAAGTTTTCAAATACAATTGAGAAATCGGACTTACATAGTCTATAAGTATGGATCCTTGGCTTTAATTTCCCATTGGTCCAAATGAGTGACAGACAAATTTTATAGAAAAATTCTCAAATACAATTGAGAAATCGGACTTACATAGTCTATAAGTATGGATCCTTGGCTTTAATTTCCCATTGGTCCAAATGAGTGACAGACAAATTTTATAGAAAAATTCTCAAATACAATTGAGAAATCGGACTTACATAGTCTATAAGTATGGATCCTTGGCTTTAATTTCCCATTGGTCCAAATGAGTGACAGACAAATTTTATAGAAAAATTCTCAAATACAATTGAGAAATCGGACTTATATAGTCCATAAGTATGGATCCTTGGCTTTAATTTCCCATTGGTCAAAATGAGTGACAGACAAATTTTATAGAAAAATTCTCAAATACAATTGAGAAATCGGACTTACATAGTCTATAAGTATGGATCCTTGGCTTTAATTTCCCATTGGTCCAAATGAGTGACAGACAAATTTTATAGAAAAATTCTCAAATACAATTGAGAAATCGGACTTATATAGTCCATAAGTATGGATCCTTGGCTTTAATTTCCCATTGGTCCAAATGAGTGACAGACAAATTTTATAGAAAAATTCTCAAATACAATTGAGAAATCGGACTTACATAGTCTATAAGTATGGATCCTTGGCTTTAATTTCCCATTGGTCCAAATGAGTGACAGACAAATTTTATAGAAAAATTCTCAAATACAATTGAGAAATCGGACTTACATAGTCTATAAGTATGGATCCTTGGCTTTAATTTCCCATTGGTCCAAATGAGTGACAGACAAATTTTATAGAAAAATTCTCAAATACAATTGAGAAATCGGACTTATATAGTCTATAAGTATGGATCCTTGGCTTTAATTTTCCATTGGTCCAAATGAGTGACAGACAAATTTTATAGACAAATTTTCAAATACAATTGAGAAATCGGACTTACATAGTCTATAAGTATGGATCCTTGGCTTTAATTTCCCATTGGTCCAAATGAGTGACAAACAAATTTTATAGACAAATTTTCAAATACAATTGAGAAATCGGACTTACATAGTCCATAAGTATGGATCCTTGGCTTTAATTTCCCATTGGTCCAAATGAGTGACAAACAAATTTTATAGACAAATTTTCAAATACAATTGAGAAATCGGACTTACATAGTCCATAACTATGGATCCTTGGCTTTAATTTCCCCTTGGTCCAAATAAGTGACAAATAAATTTTATAGAAAAATTCTCAAATACAATTGAGAAATCGGACTTACATAGTCTATAAGTATGGATCCTTGGCTTTAATTTCCCCTTGGTCCAAATGAATGACAAATAAATTTTATAGAAAAATTCTCAAATACAATTGAGAAATCGGACTTACATAGTCTATAAGTATGGATCCTTGGCTTTAATTTCCCATTGGTACAAATGAGTGACAAACAAATTTTATAGAAAAATTCTCAAATACAATTGAGAAATCGGACTTACATAGTCTATAAGTATGGATCCTTGGCTTTAATTTCCCATTGGTCCAAATGAGTGACAAACAAATTTTATAGACAAATTTTCAAATACAATTGAGAAATCGGACTTACAATAGTCCATAACTATGGATCCTTGGCTTTAGTTTCCCCTTGGTCCAAATAAGTGACAAATAAATTTTATAGAAAAATTCTCAAATACAATTGAGAAATCGGACTTACATAGTCTATAAGTATGGATCCTTGGCTTTAATTTCCCCTTGGTCCAAATGAATGACAAATAAATTTTATAGAAAAATTCTCATATACAATTGAGAAATCGGACTTAAATAGTCTATAAGTATGGATCCTTGGCTTTAATTTCCCCTTGGTCCAAATAAGTGACAAATAAATTTTATAGAAAAATTCTCAAATACAATTGAGAAATCGGACTTACATAGTCTATAAGTATGGATCCTTGGCTTTAATTTCCCCTTGGTCCAAATGAGTGACAAATAAATTTTATAGAAAAATTCTCAAATACAATAGAGAAATCGGACTTACATAGTCCATAAGTATGAATCCTTGGCTTTAATTTCCCATTGGTCCAAATGAGTGACAGACAAATTTTATAGAAAAATTCTCAAATACAATTGAGAAATCGGACTTACATAGTCTATAAGTATGGATCCTTGGCTTTAATTTCCCATTGGTACAAATGAGTGACAAACAAATTTTATAGAAAAATTCTCAAATACAATTGAGAAATCGGACTTATATAGTCTATAAGTATGGATCCTTGGCTTTAATTTCCCATTGGTCCAAATGAGTGACAAACAAATATTATAGAAAAATTCTCAAATACAATTGAGAAATCGGACTTACATAGTCCATAAGTATTGATCCTTGGCTTTAATTTCCCATTGGTCCAAATGAGTGACAAACAAATTTTATAGACAAATTTTCAAATACAATTGAGAAATCGGACTTACAATAGTCCATAACTATGGATCCTTGGCTTTAATTTCCCATTGGTGCAAATGAGTGACAAACAAATTTTATAGAAAAATTCTCAAATACAATTGAGAAATCGGACTTATATAGTCTATAAGTATGGATCCTTGGCTTTAATTTCCCATTGGTCCAAATGAGTGACAAACAAATATTATAGAAAAATTCTCAAATACAATTGAGAAATCGGACTTACATAGTCCATAAGTATTGATCCTTGGTCCAAATGAGTGACAAACAAATTTTATAGACAAATTTTCAAATACAATTGAGAAATCGGACTTACAATAGTCCATAACTATGGATCCTTGGCTTTAATTTCCCATTGGTCCAAATGAGTGACAGACAAATTTTATAGAAAAATTCTCAAATACAAATGAGAAATCGGACTTACATAGTCTATAAGTATGGATCCTTGGCTTTAATTTCCCATTGGTCCAAATGAGTGACAGACAAATTTTATAGAAAAATTCTCAAATACAATTGAGAAATCGGACTTACATAGTCTATAAGTATGGATCCTTGGCTTTAATTTCCCATTGGTCCAAATGAGTGACAGACAAATTTTATAGAAAAATTCTCAAATACAATTGAGAAATCGGACTTACATAGTCTATAAGTATGGATCCTTGGCTTTAATTTCCCATTGGTCCAAATGAGTGACAGACAAATTTTATAGAAAAATTCTCAAATACAATTGAGAAATCGGACTTATATAGTCTATAAGTATGGATCCTTGGCTTTAATTTTCCATTGGTCCAAATGAGTGACAGACAAATTTTATAGAAAAATTCTCAAATACAATTGAGAAATCGGACTTATATAGTCCATAAGTATGGATCCTTGGCTTTAATTTCCCATTGGTCCAAATGAGTGACAAACAAATTTTATAGAAAAATTCTCAAATACAATTGAGAAATCAGACTTACATAGTCTATAAGTATGGATCCTTGGCTTTAATTTCCCATTGGTCCAAATGAGTGACAGACAAATATTATAGAAAAATTCTCAAATACAATTGAGAAATCGGACTTATATAGTCCATAAGTATGGATCCTTGGCTTTAATTTCCCATTGGTCCAAATGAGTGACAGACAAATTTTATAGAAAAATTCTCAAATACAATTGAGAAATCGGACTTACATAGTCTATAAGTATGGATCCTTGGCTTTAATTTCCCATTGGTCCAAATGAGTGACAGACAAATTTTATAGAAAAATTCTCAAATACAATTGAGAAATCGGACTTACATAGTCTATAAGTATGGATCCTTGGCTTTAATTTCCCATTGGTCCAAATGAGTGACAGACAAATTTTATAGAAAAATTCTCAAATACAATTGAGAAATCGGACTTATATAGTCTATAAGTATGGATCCTTGGCTTTAATTTTCCATTGGTCCAAATGAGTGACAGACAAATTTTATAGAAAAATTCTCAAATACAATTGAGAAATCGGACTTATATAGTCCATAAGTATGGATCCTTGGCTTTAATTTCCCATTGGTCCAAATGAGTGACAAACAAATTTTATAGAAAAATTCTCAAATACAATTGAGAAATCAGACTTACATAGTCTATAAGTATGGATCCTTGGCTTTAATTTCCCATTGGTCCAAATGAGTGACAGACAAATTTTATAGAAAAATTCTCAAATACAATTGAGAAATCGGACTTACATAGTCTATAAGTATGGATCCTTGGCTTTAATTTCCCATTGGTCCAAATGAGTGACAGACAAATTTTATAGAAAAATTCTCAAATACAATTGAGAAATCGGACTTATATAGTCCATAAGTATGGATCCTTGGCTTTAATTTCCCATTGGTCCAAATGAGTGACAGACAAATTTTATAGAAAAATTCTCAAATACAATTGAGAAATCGGACTTATATAGTCCATAAGTATGGATCCTTGGCTTTAATTTCCCATTGGTCCAAATGAGTTACAAACAAATTTTATAGAAAAATTCTCAAATACAATTGAGAAATCAGACTTACATAGTCTATAAGTATGGATCCTTGGCTTTAATTTCCCATTGGTCCAAATGAGTGACAGACAAATTTTATAGAAAAATTCTCAAATACAATTGAGAAATCGGACTTATATAGTCCATAAGTATGGATCCTTGGCTTTAATTTCCCATTGGTCCAAATGAGTGACAGACAAATTTTATAGAAAAATTCTCAAATACAATTGAGAAATCGGACTTATATAGTCCATAAGTATGGATCCTTGGCTTTAATTTCCCATTGGTCCAAATGAGTGACAGACAAATTTTATAGAAAAATTCTCAAATACAATTGAGAAATCGGACTTATATAGTCCATAAGTATGGATCCTTGGCTTTAATTTCGTATTGGTCCAAATGAGTGACAGACAAATTTTATAGAAAAATTCTCAAATACAATTGAGAAATCAGACTTACATAGTCTATAAGTATGGATCCTTGGCTTTAATTTCCCATTGGTCCAAATGAGTGACAGACAAATTTTATAGAAAAATTCTCAAATACAATTGAGAAATCGGACTTATATAGTCCATAAGTATGGATCCTTGGCTTTAATTTCCCATTGGTCCAAATGAGTGACAGACAAATTTTATAGAAAAATTCTCAAATACAATTGAGAAATCGGACTTATATAGTCCATAAGTATGGATCCTTGGCTTTAATTTCCCATTGGTCCAAATGAGTGACAGACAAATTTTATAGAAAAATTCTCAAATACAATTGAGAAATCGGACTTATATAGTCCATAAGTATGGATCCTTGGCTTTAATTTCCCATTGGTCCAAATGAGTGACAGACAAATTTTATAGAAAAATTCTCAAATACAATTGAGAAATCGGACTTATATAGTCCATAAGTATGGATCCTTGGCTTTAATTTCCCATTGGTCCAAATGAGTGACAGACAAATTTTATAGAAAAATTCTCAAATACAATTGAGAAATCGGACTTATATAGTCCATAAGTATGGATCCTTGGCTTTAATTTCCCATTGGTCCAAATGAGTGACAAACAAATTTTATAGAAAAATTCTCAAATACAATTGAGAAATCAGACTTACATAGTCTATAAGTATGGATCCTTGGCTTTAATTTCCCATTGGTCCAAATGAGTGACAGACAAATTTTATAGAAAAATTCTCAAATACAATTGAGAAATCGGACTTATATAGTCCATAAGTATGGATCCTTGGCTTTAATTTCCCATTGGTCCAAATGAGTGACAAACAAATTTTATAGAAAAATTCTCAAATACAATTGAGAAATCGGACTTATATAGTCCATAAGTATGGATCCTTGGCTTTAATTTCCCATTGGTCCAAATGAGTGACAGACAAATTTTATAGAAAAATTCTCAAATACAATTGAGAAATCGGACTTATATAGTCCATAAGTATGGATCCTTGGCTTTAATTTCCCATTGGTCCAAATGAGTGACAGACAAATTTTATAGAAAAATTCTTAAATACAATTGAGAAATCGGACTTATATAGTCCATAAGTATGGATCCTTGGCTTTAATTTCCCATTGGTCCAAATGAGTGACAAACAAATTTTATAGAAAAATTCTCAAATACAATTGAGAAATCAGACTTACATAGTCTATAAGTATGGATCCTTGGCTTTAATTTCCCATTGGTCCAAATGAGTGACAGACAAATTTTATAAAAAAATTCTCAAATACAATTGAGAAATCGGACTTACATAGTCTATAAGTATGGATCCTTGGCTTTAATTTCCCCTTGGTCCAAATGAGTGACAAATAAATTTTATAGAAAAATTCTCAAATACAATTGAGAAATCAGACTTACATAGTCTATAAGTATGGATCCTTGGCTTTAATTTCCCATTGGTCCAAATGAGTGACAGACAAATTTTATAGAAAAATTCTCAAATACAATTGAGAAATCAGACTTACATAGTCTATAAGTATGGATCCTTGGCTTTAATTTCCCATTGGTCCAAATGAGTGACAGACAAATTTTATAGAAAAATTCTCAAATACAATTGAGAAATCAGACTTACATAGTCTATAAGTATGGATCCTTGGCTTTAATTTCCCATTGGTCCAAATGAGTGACAGACAAATTTTATAGAAAAATTCTCAAATACAATTGAGAAATCAGACTTACATAGTCTATAAGTATGGATCCTTGGCTTTAATTTCCCATTGGTCCAAATGAGTGACAAACAAATTTTATAGAAAAATTCTCAAATACAATTGAGAAATCAGACTTACATAGTCTATAAGTATGGATCCTTGGCTTTAATTTCCCATTGGTCCAAATGAGTGACAGACAAATTTTATAAAAAAATTCTCAAATACAATTGAGAAATCGGACTTACATAGTCTATAAGTATGGATCCTTGGCTTTAATTTCCCCTTGGTCCAAATGAGTGACAAATAAATTTTATAGAAAAATTCTCAAATACAATTGAGAAATCAGACTTACATAGTCTATAAGTATGGATCCTTGGCTTTAATTTCCCATTGGTCCAAATGAGTGACAGACAAATTTTATAGAAAAATTCTCAAATACAATTGAGAAATCAGACTTACATAGTCTATAAGTATGGATCCTTGGCTTTAATTTCCCATTGGTCCAAATGAGTGACAGACAAATTTTATAGAAAAATTCTCAAATACAATTGAGAAATCAGACTTACATAGTCTATAAGTATGGATCCTTGTCTTTAATTTCCCATTGGTCCAAATGAGTGACAGACAAATTTTATAGAAAAATTCTCAAATACAATTGAGAAATCGGACTTATATAGTCCATAAGTATGGATCCTTGGCTTTAATTTCCCATTGGTCCAAATGAGTGACAAACAAATTTTATAGAAAAATTCTCAAATACAATTGAGAAATCAGACTTACATAGTCTATAAGTATGGATCCTTGGCTTTAATTTCCCATTGGTCCAAATGAGTGACAGACAAATTTTATAGAAAAATTCTCAAATACAATTGAGAAATCGGACTTACATAGTCTATAAGTATGGATCCTTGGCTTTAATTTCCCCTTGGTCCAAATGAGTGACAGACAAATTTTATAGAAAAATTCTCAAATACAATTGAGAAATCGGACTTATATAGTCCATAAGTATGGATCCTTGGCTTTAATTTCCCATTGGTCCAAATGAGTGACAGACAAATTTTATAGAAAAATTCTCAAATACAATTGAGAAATCAGACTTACATAGTCTATAAGTATGGATCCTTGGCTTTAATTTCCCATTGGTCCAAATGAGTGACAGACAAATTTTATAGAAAAATTCTCAAATACAATTGAGAAATCGGACTTACAATAGTCCATAACTATGGATCCTTGGCTTTAATTTCCCATTGGTCCAAATGAGTGACAAACAAATATTATAGAAAAATTCTCAAATACAATTGAGAAATCGGACTTACATAGTCCATAAGTATGGATCCTTGGCTTTAATTTCCCATTGGTCCAAATGAGTGACAGACAAATTTTATAGAAAAATTCTCAAATACAATTGAGAAATCGGACTTACATAGTCTATAAGTATGGATCCTTGGCTTTAATTTCCCCTTGGTCCAAATGAGTGACAAATAAATTTTATAGAAAAATTCTCAAATACAATTGAGAAATCGGACTTACATAGTCTATAAGTATGGATCCTTGGCTTTAATTTCCCATTGGTACAAATGAGTGACAAACAAATTTTATAGAAAAATTCTCAAATACAATTGAGAAATCGGACTTACATAGTCTATAAGTATGGATCCTTGGCTTTAATTTCCCATTGGTACAAATGAGTGACAAACAAATTTTATAGAAAAATTCTCAAATACAATTGAGAAATCGGACTTACATAGTCTATAAGTATGGATTCTTGGCTTTAATTTCCCCTTGGTCCAAATGAGTGACAAATAAATTTTATAGAAAAATTCTCAAATACAATTGAGAAATCGGACTTACATAGTCTATAAGTATGGATCCTTGGCTTTAATTTCCCCTTGGTCCAAATGAGTGACAAATAAATTTTATAGAAAAATTCTCAAATACAATTGAGAAATCGGACTTACATAGTCTATAAGTATGGATCCTTGGCTTTAATTTCCCATTGGTACAAATGAGTGACAAACAAATTTTATAGAAAAATTCTCAAATACAATTGAGAAATCGGACTTATATAGTCTATAAGTATGGATCCTTGGCTTTAATTTCCCCTTGGTCCAAATGAGTGACAAATAAATTTTATAGAAAAATTCTCAAATACAATTGAGAAATCGGACTTACATAGTCTATAAGTATGGATCCTTGGCTTTAATTTCCCATTGGTCCAAATGAGTGACAGACAAATTTTATAGAAAAATACTCAAATACAATTGAGAAATCGGACTTACATAGTCTATAAGTATGGATCCTTGGCTTTAATTTCCCATTGGTACAAATGAGTGACAAACAAATTTTATAGAAAAATTCTCAAATACAATTGAGAAATCGGACTTACATAGTCTATAAGTATGGATCCTTGGCTTTAATTTCCCCTTGGTCCAAATGAGTGACAAATAAATTTTATAGAAAAATTCTCAAATACAATTGAGAAATCGGACTTACATAGTCTATAAGTATGGATCCTTGGCTTTAATTTCCCATTGGTCCAAATGAGTGACAGACAAATTTTATAGAAAAATTCTCAAATACAATTGAGAAATCGGACTTACATAGTCTATAAGTATGGATCCTTGGCTTTAATTTCCCCTTGGTCCAAATGAGTGACAAATAAATTTTATAGAAAAATTCTCAAATACAATTGAGAAATCGGACTTACATAGTCTATAAGTATGGATCCTTGGCTTTAATTTCCCCTTGGTCCAAATGAGTGACAAATAAATTTTATAGAAAAATTCTCAAATACAATTGAGAAATCGGACTTACATAGTCTATAAGTATGGATCCTTGGCTTTAATTTCCCATTGGTCCAAATGAGTGACAGACAAATTTTATAGAAAAATTCTCAAATACAATTGAGAAATCGGACTTACATAGTCTATAAGTATGGATCCTTGGCTTTAATTTCCCATTGGTACAAATGAGTGACAAACAAATTTTATAGAAAAATTCTCAAATACAATTGAGAAATCGGACTTACATAGTCTATAAGTATGGATCCTTGGCTTTAATTTCCCATTGGTACAAATGAGTGACAAACAAATTTTATAGAAAAATTCTCAAATACAATTGAGAAATCGGACTTACATAGTCTATAAGTATGGATTCTTGGCTTTAATTTCCCCTTGGTCCAAATGAGTGACAAATAAATTTTATAGAAAAATTCTCAAATACAATTGAGAAATCGGACTTACATAGTCTATAAGTATGGATCCTTGGCTTTAATTTCCCCTTGGTCCAAATGAGTTACAAATAAATTTTATAGAAAAATTCTCAAATACAATTGAGAAATCGGACTTACATAGTCTATAAGTATGGATCCTTGGCTTTAATTTCCCATTGGTACAAATGAGTGACAAACAAATTTTATAGAAAAATTCTCAAATACAATTGAGAAATCGGACTTACATAGTCTATAAGTATGGATCCTTGGCTTTAATTTCCCCTTGGTCCAAATGAGTGACAAATAAATTTTATAGAAAAATTCTCAAATACAATTGAGAAATCGGACTTACATAGTCTATAAGTATGGATCCTTGGCTTTAATTTCCCCTTGGTCCAAATGAGTGACAAATAAATTTTATAGAAAAATTCTCAAATACAATTGAGAAATCGGACTTACATAGTCTATAAGTATGGATCCTTGGCTTTAATTTCCCATTGGTACAAATGAGTGACAAACAAATTTTATAGAAAAATTCTCAAATACAATTGAGAAATCGGACTTACATAGTCTATAAGTATGGATCCTTGGCTTTAATTTCCCCTTGGTCCAAATGAGTGACAAATAAATTTTATAGAAAAATTCTCAAATACAATTGAGAAATCGGACTTACATAGTCTATAAGTATGGATCCTTGGCTTTAATTTCCCCTTGGTCCAAATGAGTGACAAATAAATTTTATAGAAAAATTCTCAAATACAATTGAGAAATCGGACTTACATAGTCTATAAGTATGGATCCTTGGCTTTAATTTCCCCTTGGTACATATGAGTGACAAATAAATTTTATAGAAAAATTCTCAAATACAATTGAGAAATCGGACTTACATAGTCTATAAGTATGGATCCTTGGCTTTAATTTCCCCTTGGTCCAAATGAGTGACAAATAAATTTTATAGAAAAATTCTCAAATACAATTGAGAAATCAGACTTACATAGTCCATAAGTATGGATCCTTGGGTTTAATTTCCCCTTGGTCCAAATGAGTGACAAATAATTTTTATAGAAAAATTCTCAAATACAATTGAGAAATCGGACTTACATAGTCCATAAGTATGGATCCTTGGCTTTAATTTCCCATTGGTCCAAATGAGTGACAGACAAATTTTATAGAAAAATTCTCAAATACAATTGAGAAATCGGACTTACATAGTCTATAAGTATGGATCCTTGGCTTTAATTTCCCATTGGTCCAAATGAGTGACAGACAAATTTTATAGAAAAATTCTCAAATAGAATTGAGAAATCGGACTTATATAGTCCATAAGTATGGATCCTTGGCTTTAATTTCCCATTGGTCCAAATGAGTGACAGACAAATTTTATAGAAAAATTCTCAAATACAATTGAGAAATCGGACTTACATAGCCTATAAGTATGGATCCTTGGCTTTAATTTCCCCTTGGTCCAAATGAGTGACAAATAAATTTTATAGAAAAATTCTCAAATACAATTGAGAAATCGGACTTACATAGTCTATAAGTATGGATCCTTGGCTTTAATTTCCTATTGGTCCAAATGAGTGACAGACAAATTTTATAGAAAAATTCTCAAATACAATTGAGAAATCGGACTTATATAGTCCATAAGTATGGATCCTTGGCTTTAATTTCCCATTGGTCCAAATGAGTGACAGACAAATTTTATAGAAAAATTCTCAAATACAATTGAGAAATCGGACTTACATAGTCTATAAGTATGGATCCTTGGCTTTAATTTCCCCTTGGTCCAAATGAGTTACAAATAAATTTTATAGAAAAATTCTCAAATACAATTGAGAAATCGGACTTACATAGTCTATAAGTATGGATCCTTGGCTTTAATTTCCCATTGGTACAAATGAGTGACAAACAAATTTTATAGAAAAATTCTCAAATACAATTGAGAAATCGGACTTACATAGTCTATAAGTATGGATCCTTGGCTTTAATTTCCCCTTGGTCCAAATGAGTGACAAATAAATTTTATAGAAAAATTCTCAAATACAATTGAGAAATCGGACTTACATAGTCTATAAGTATGGATCCTTGGCTTAAATTTCCCCTTGGTCCAAATGAGTGACAAATAAATTTTATAGAAAAATTCTCAAATACAATTGAGAAATCGGACTTACATAGTCTATAAGTATGGATCCTTGGCTTTAATTTCCCATTGGTACAAATGAGTGACAAACAAATTTTATAGAAAAATTCTCAAATACAATTGAGAAATCGGTCTTACATAGTCTATAAGTATGGATCCTTGGCTTTAATTTCCCCTTGGTCCAAATGAGTGACAAATAAATTTTATAGAAAAATTCTCAAATACAATTGAGAAATCGGACTTACATAGTCTATAAGTATGGATCCTTGGCTTTAATTTCCCATTGGTCCAAATGAGTGACAGACAAATTTTATAGAAAAATTCTCAAATACAATTGAGAAATCGGACTTACATAGTCTATAAGTATGGATCCTTGGCTTTAATTTCCCCTTGGTCCAAATGAGTGACAAATAAATTTTATAGAAAAATTCTCAAATACAATTGAGAAATCGGACTTACATAGTCTATAAGTATGGATCCTTGGCTTTAATTTCCCCTTGGTCCAAATGAGTGACAAATAAATTTTATAGAAAAATTCTCAAATACAATTGAGAAATCGGACTTACATAGTCTATAAGTATGGATCCTTGGCTTTAATTTCCCATTGGTACAAATGAGTGACAAACAAATTTTATAGAAAAATTCTCAAATACAATTGAGAAATCGGACTTACATAGTCTATAAGTATGGATCCTTGGCTTTAATTTCCCCTTGGTCCAAATGAGTGACAAATAAATTTTATAGAAAAATTCTCAAATACAATTGAGAAATCGGACTTACATAGTCTATAAGTATGGATCCTTGGCTTTAATTTCCCATTGGTCCAAATGAGTGACAGACAAATTTTATAGAAAAATTCTCAAATACAATTGAGAAATCGGACTTACATAGTCTATAAGTATGGATCCTTGGCTTTAATTTCCCATTGGTACAAATGAGTGACAAACAAATTTTATAGAAAAATTCTCAATACAATTGAGAAATCGGACTTACATAGTCTATAAGTATGGATCCTTGGCTTTAATTTCCCCTTGGTCCAAATGAGTGACAAATAAATTTTATAGAAAAATTCTCAAATACAATTGAGAAATCGGACTTACATAGTCTATAAGTATGGATCCTTGGCTTTAATTTCCCCTTGGTCCAAATGAGTGACAAATAAATTTTATAGAAAAATTCTCAAATACAATTGAGAAATCGGACTTACATAGTCTATAAGTATGGATCCTTGGCTTTAATTTCCCATTGGTACAAATGAGTGACAAACAAATTTTATAGAAAAATTCTCAAATACAATTGAGAAATCGGACTTACATAGTCTATAAGTATGGATCCTTGGCTTTAATTTCCCCTTGGTCCAAATGAGTGACAAATAAATTTTATAGAAAAATTCTCAAATACAATTGAGAAATCGGACTTACATAGTCTATAAGTATGGATCCTTGGCTTTAATTTCCCCTTGGTCCAAATGAGTGACAAATAAATTTTATAGAAAAATTCTCAAATACAATTGAGAAATCGGACTTACATAGTCTATAAGTATGGATCCTTGGCTTTAATTTCCCATTGGTACAAATGAGTGACAAACAAATTTTATAGAAAAATTCTCAAATACAATTGAGAAATCGGACTTACATAGTCTATAAGTATGGATCCTTGGCTTTAATTTCCCCTTGGTCCAAATGAGTGACAAATAAATTTTATAGAAAAATTCTCAAATACAATTGAGAAATCGGACTTACATAGTCTATAAGTATGGATCCTTGGCTTTAATTTCCCCTTGGTCCAAATGAGTGACAAATAAATTTTATAGAAAAATTCTCAAATACAATTGAGAAATCGGACTTACATAGTCTATAAGTATGGATCCTTGGCTTTAATTTCCCCTTGGTACATATGAGTGACAAATAAATTTTATAGAAAAATTCTCAAATACAATTGAGAAATCGGACTTACATAGTCTATAAGTATGGATCCTTGGCTTTAATTTCCCCTTGGTCCAAATGAGTGACAAATAAATTTTATAGAAAAATTCTCAAATACAATTGAGAAATCAGACTTACATAGTCCATAAGTATGGATCCTTGGGTTTAATTTCCCCTTGGTCCAAATGAGTGACAAATAATTTTTATAGAAAAATTCTCAAATACAATTGAGAAATCGGACTTACATAGTCCATAAGTATGGATCCTTGGCTTTAATTTCCCATTGGTCCAAATGAGTGACAGACAAATTTTATAGAAAAATTCTCAAATACAATTGAGAAATCGGACTTACATATTCTATAAGTATGGATCCTTGGCTTTAATTTCTCCTTGGTCCAAATGAGTGACAAATAAATTTTATAAAAAAATTCTCAAATACAATTGAGAAATCGGACTTATATAGTCCATAAGTATGGATCCTTGGCTTTAATTTCCCATTGGTCCAAATGAGTGACAGACAAATTTTATAGAAAAATTCTCAAATACAATTGAGAAATCGGACTTATATAGTCCATAAGTATGGATCCTTAGCTTTAATTTCCCATTGGTCCAAATGAGTGACAGACAAATTTTATAGAAAAATTCTCAAATACAATTGAGAAATCGGACTTACATAGCCTATAAGTATGGATCCTTGGCTTTAATTTCCCCTTGGTCCAAATGAGTGACAGACAAATTTTATAGAAAAATTCTCAAATAGAATTGAGAAATCGGACTTACATAGCCTATAAGTATGGATCCTTGGCTTTAATTTCCCATTGGTCCAAATGAGTGACAGACAAATTTTATAGAAAAATTCTCAAATAGAATTGAGAAATCGGACTTACATAGCCTATAAGTATGGATCCTTGGCTTTAATTTCCCATTGGTCCAAATGAGTGACAGACAAATTTTATAGAAAAATTCTCAAATAGAATTGAGAAATCGGACTTATATAGTCCATAAGTATGGATCCTTGGCTTTAATTTCCCATTGGTCCAAATGAGTGACAGACAAATTTTATAGAAAAATTCTCAAATACAATTGAGAAATCGGACTTACATAGCCTATAAGTATGGATCCTTGGCTTTAATTTCCCCTTGGTCCAAATGAGTGACAAATAAATTTTATAGAAAAATTCTCAAATACAATTGAGAAATCGGACTTACATAGTCTATAAGTATGGATCCTTGGCTTTAATTTCCCATTGGTCCAAATGAGTGACAGACAAATTTTATAGAAAAATTCTCAAATAGAATTGAGAAATCGGACTTACATAGCCTATAAGTATGGATCCTTGGCTTTAATTTCCCATTGGTCCAAATGAGTGACAGACAAATTTTATAGAAAAATTCTCAAATAGAATTGAGAAATCGGACTTATATAGTCCATAAGTATGGATCCTTGGCTTTAATTTCCCATTGGTCCAAATGAGTGACAGACAAATTTTATAGAAAAATTCTCAAATACAATTGAGAAATCGGACTTACATAGCCTATAAGTATGGATCCTTGGCTTTAATTTCCCATTGGTCCAAATGAGTGACAGACAAATTTTATAGAAAAATTCTCAAATACAATTGAGAAATCGGACTTACATAGCCTATAAGTATGGATCCTTGGCTTTAATTTCCCATTGGTCCAAATGAGTGACAGACAAATTTTATAGAAAAATTCTCAAATACAATTGAGAAATCGGACATATATAGTCCATAAGTATGGATCCTTGACTTTAATTTCCCATTGGTCCAAATGAGTGACAGACAAATTTTATAGAAAAATTCTCAAATACAATTGAGAAATAGGACATATATAGTCCATAAGTATGGATCCTTGACTTTAATTTCCCATTGGTCCAAATGAGTGACAGACAAATTTTATAGAAAAATTCTCAAATACAATTGAGAAATCGGACATATATAGTCCATAAGTATGGATCCTTGACTTTAATTTCCCATTGGTCCAAATGAGTGACAGACAAATTTTATAGAAAAATTCTCAAATACAATTGAGAAATCGGACTTACATAGTCTATAAGTATGGATCCTTGGCTTTAATTTCTCCTTGGTCCAAATGAGTGACAAATAAATTTTATAGAAAAATTCTCAAATACAATTGAGAAATCGGACTTACATAGTCTATAAGTATGGATCCTTGGCTTTAATTTCCCATTGGTCCAAATGAGTGACAAACAAATATTATAGAAAAATTCTCAAATACAATTGAGAAATCGGACTTACATAGTCCATAAGTATGGATCCTTGGCTTTAATTTCCCCTTGGTCCAAATGAGTGACAAATAAATTTTATAGAAAAATTCTCAAATACAATTGAGAAATCGGACTTACAATAGTCCATAACTATGGATCCTTGGCTTTAATTTCCCATTGGTCCAAATGAGTGACAAACAAATATTATAGAAAAATTCTCAAATACAATTGAGAAATCGGACTTACATAGTCTATAAGTATGGATCCTTGGCTTTAATTTCCCATTGGTCCAAATGAGTGACAAACAAATATTATAGAAAAATTCTCAAATACAATTGAGAAATCGGACTTACATAGTCCATAAGTATGGATCCTTGGCTTTAATTTCCCCTTGGTCCAAATGAGTGACAAATAAATTTTATAGAAAAATTCTCAAATACAATTGAGAAATCGGACTTACAATAGTCCATAACTATGGATCCTTGGCTTTAATTTCCCATTGGTCCAAATGAGTGACAAATAAATTTTATAGAAAAATTCTCAAATACAATTGAGAAATCGGACTTACATAGTCTATAAGTATGGATCCTTGGCTTTAATTTCCCATTGGTCCAAATGAGTGACAGACAAATTTTATAGAAAAATTCTCAAATACAATTGAGAAATCGGACTTACATAGTCCATAAGTATGGATCCTTGGCTTTAATTTCCCCTTGGTCCAAATGAGTGACAAATAAATTTTATAGAAAAATTCTCAAATACAATTGAGAAATCGGACTTACAATAGTCCATAACTATGGATCCTTGGCTTTAATTTCCCATTGGTCCAAATGAGTGACAAATAAATTTTATAGAAAAATTCTCAAATACAATTGAGAAATCGGACTTACATAGTCTATAAGTATGGATCCTTGGCTTTAATTTCCCATTGGTC
The DNA here is from genome assembly GCA_947311025.1 of Lypha dubia. Classification (NCBI taxonomy): domain Eukaryota; kingdom Metazoa; phylum Arthropoda; class Insecta; order Diptera; family Tachinidae; genus Lypha; species Lypha dubia. Next base: position 1,172,800 of record OX371263.1, read on the forward strand.
CAAATGAGTGACAGACAAATTTTATAGAAAAATTCTCAAATACAATTGAGAAATCGGACTTACAATAGTCCATAACTATGGATCCTTGGCTTTAATTTCCCATTGGTCCAAATGAGTGACAAACAAATATTATAGAAAAATTCTCAAATACAATTGAGAAATCGGACTTACATAGTCCATAAGTATTGATCCTTGGCTTTAATTTCCCATTGGTCCAAATGAGTGACAAATAAATTTTATAAAAAAATTATTAAATACAATTGAGAAATCGGACTTACATAGTCTATAAGTATGGATCCTTGGCTTTAATTTCCCCTTGGTCCATATGAGTGACAAATAAATTTTATAGAAAAATTCTCAAATACAATTGAGAAATCGGACTTACATAGTCTATAAGTATGGATCCTTGGCTTTAATTTCCCCTTGGTCCAAATGAGTGACAAATAAATTTTATAGAAAAATTCTCAAATACAATTGAGAAATCAGACTTACATAGTCCATATGTATGGATCCTTGGCTTTAATTTCCCCTTGGTCCAAATGAGTGACAAATAATTTTTATAGAAAAATTCTCAAATACAATTGAGAAATCGGACTTACATAGTCCATAAGTATGGATCCTTGGCTTTAATTTCCCATTGGTCCAAATGAGTGACAGACAAATTTTATAGAAAAATTCTCAAATACAATTGAGAAATCGGACTTACATAGTCCATAAGTATGGATCCTTGGCTTTAATTTCCCATTGGTCTAAATGAGTGACAAACAAATTTTATAGAAAAATTCTCAAATACAATTGAGAAATCGGACTTACATAGTCCATAAGTATGGATCCTTGGCTTTAATTTCCCATTGGTCCAAATGAGTGACAGACAAATTTTATAGAAAAATTCTCAAATACAATTGAGAAATCAGACTTACATAGTCTATAAGTATGGATCCTTGGCTTTAGTTTCCCATTGGTCCAAATGAGTGACAAACAAATTTAATAGAAAATTTCTCAAATACAATTGAGAAATCGGACTTATATAGTCCATAAGTATGGATCCTTGGCTTTAATTTCCCATTGGTCCAAATGAGTGACAAACAAATTTTATAGAAAAATTCTCAAATACAATTGAGAAATCAGACTTACATAGTCCATAAGTATGGATCCTTGGCTTTAATTTAGCATTGGTCCAAATGAGTGACAAACAAATTTTATAGAAAAATTCTCAAATACAATTGAGAAATCAGACTTACATAGTCCATAAGTATGGATCCTTGGCTTTAATTTCCCATTGGTCCAAATGAGTGACAAACAAATTTTATAGAAAAATTCTCAAATACAATTGAGAAATCGGACTTATATAGTCCATAAGTATGGATCCTTGGCTTTAATTTCCCCTTGGTCCAAATGAGTGACAAATAAATTTTATAGAAAAATTTTCAAATACAATTGAGAAATCGGACTTATATAGTCTATAAGTATGGATCCTTGGCTTTAATTTCCCATTGGTCCAAATGAGTGACAGACAAATTTTATAGAAAAATTCTCAAATACAATTGAGAAATCGGACTTATATAGTCCATAAGTATGGATCCTTGGCTTTAATTTCCCATTGGTCCAAATGAGTGACAAACAAATTTTATAGCAAAATTCTCAAATACATTTGAGAAATCGGACTTATATAGTCTATAAGTATGGATCCTTGGCTTTAATTTCCCATTGGTCCAAATGAGTGACAAATAACTTTTAAAGAAAAATTCTCAAATACAATTGAGAAATCAGACTTACATAGTCCATAAGTATGGATCCTTGGCTTTAATTTCCCCTTGGTCCAAATGAGTGACAAATAATTTTTATAGAAAAATTCTCAAATACAATTGAGAAATCGGACTTACATAGTCCATAAGTATGGATCCTTGGCTTTAATTTCCCATTGGTCCAAATGAGTGACAGACAAATTTTATAGAAAATTTCTCAAATACAATTGAGAAATCGGACTTACATAGTCCATAAGTATTGATCCTTGGCTTTAATTTCCCATTGGTCCAAATGAGTGACAAACAAATATTATAGAAAAATTTTCAAATACAATTGAGAAATCGGACTTACATAGTCCATAAGTATGGATCCTTGGCTTTAATTTCCCATTGGTCCAAATGAGTGACAAACAAATATTATAGAAAAATTTTCAAATACAATTGAGAAATCGGACTTACATAGTCCATAAGTATTGATCCTTGGCTTTAATTTCCCATTGGTCCAAATGAGTGACAAATAAATTTTATAGAAAAATTCTCAAATACAATTGAGAAATCGGCCTTACATAGTCCATAAGTATTGATCCTTGGCTTTAATTTCCCATTGGTCCAAATGAGTGACAAACAAATTTTATAGACAAATTTTCAAATACAATTGAGAAATCGGACTTACAATAGTCCATAACTATGGATCCTTGGCTTTAATTTCCCATTGGTCCAAATGAGTGACAGACAAATTTTATAGAAAAATTCTCAAATACAATTAAGAAATCGGACTTACATAGTCCATAAGTATGGATCCTTGGCTTTAATTTCCCATTGGTCTAAATGAGTGACAAACAAATTTTATAGAAAAATTCTCAAATACAATTGAGAAATCGGACTTACATAGTCTATAAGTATGGATCCTTGGCTTTAATTTCCCCTTGGTCCAAATGAGTGACAAATAAATTTTATAGAAAAATTCTCAAATACAATTGAGAAATCGGACTTACAATAGTCCATAAGTATGGATCCTTGGCTTTAATTTCCCATTGGTCCAAATGAGTGACAAACAAATTTTATAGAAAAATTCTCAAATACAATTGAGAAATCGGACTTATATAGTCCATAAGTATGGATCCTTGGCTTTAATTTCCCACTGGTCCAAATGAGTGACAGACAAATTTTATAGAAAAATTCTCAAATACAATTGAGAAATCGGACTTACATAGTCTATAAGAATGGTTCCTTGGCTTTAATTTCCCCTTAGTCCAAATGAGTGACAAATAAATTTTATAGAAAAATTCTCAAATACAATTGAGAAATCGGACTTATATAGTCCATAAGTATGGATCCTTGGCTTTAATTTCCCATTGGTCCAAATGAGTGACAAATAAATTTTATAGAAAAATTCTCAAATACAATTGAGAAATCGGACTTACATAGTCCATAAGTATGGATCCTTGGCTTTAATTTCCCATTGGTCCAAATGAGTGACAGACAAATTTTATAGAAAAATTCTCAAATACAATTGAGAAATCGGACTTATATAGTCCATAAGTATGGATCCTTGGCTTTAATTTCCCATTGGTCCAAATGAGTGACAGACAAATTTTATAGAAAAATTCTCAAATACAATTGAGAAATCGGACTTATATAGTCCATAAGTATGGATCCTTGGCTTTAATTTCCCATTGGTCCAAATGAGTGACAGACAAATTTTATAGAAAAATTCTTAAATACAATTGAGAAATCGGACTTATATAGTCCAAAAGTATGGATCCTTGGCTTTAATTTCCCATTGGTCCAAATGAGTGACAGACAAATTTTATAGAAAAATTCTCAAATACAATTGAGAAATCGGACTTATATAGTCCATAAGTATGGATCCTTGGCTTTAATTTCCCATTGGTCCAAATGAGTGACAGACAAATTTTATAGAAAAATTCTCAAATACAATTGAGAAATCGGACTTATATAGTCCATAAGTATGGATCCTTGGCTTTAATTTCCCATTGGTCCAAATGAGTGACAGACAAATTTTATAGAAAAATTCTCAAATACAATTGAGAAATCGGACTTATATAGTCTATAAGTATGGATCCTTGGCTTTAATTTCCCATTGGTCCAAATGAGTGACAAATAAATTTTATAGAAAAATTCTCAAATACATTTGAGAAGTCGGACTTACATAGTCCATAAGTATGGATCCTTGGCTTTAATTTCCCATTGGTCCAAATGAGTGACAGACAAATTTTATAGAAAAATTCTCAAATACAATTGAGAAATCGGACTTATATAGTCCATAAGTATGGATCCTTGGCTTTAATTTCCCATTGGTCCAAATGAGTGACACGACAAATTTTATAGAAAAATTCTCAAATACAATTGAGAAATCGGACTTACATTGTCACGGGCGTGTTAAGAAATAACAATACCAGTAAAATATAAATATAAGTATGGCAACCTTTAGAGATAAGTAACCAACTAAGTAGTTATTAAGTAACCTTAAGAAGAAATTATCTATAATAACTAGCTTGTAACGAGCATTGTAAAAATATCATTCATATTGTCCAGAAGCGCCATTTTGTGTAAAATAACAAATAGAAAGAAATACTTACAATTGTTGTATATGGAATCAAATTATAATTTTTAATAAATAAAAAAAACTTAAAAATAAAGTTTAATAATAAAAGCAAAAGCCTTTTTATTACAAAAGCCTTTTTATTACATGGTGTCAGAAGTGGTAGTATACATACATCGGTGTTCAAGAGCAACAAGCAAGCGTGGGTAAGGAAAAGTGTTGCATCGGAACGAATCCAGCGTGTTTGTCGTCATCGGGGTGAAAGAAAGATTCTCGGGAAGCAGAGTAACTTATTCAAGGGAAGCCGGTTAATATTTTTAACGCAAGTATCAAAATGGCCACAAATGATCGCCTGCCATGTGAGCTAGACTGTTCTAACCTAGCAAAGGAATGGCCGGACTGGAAACGAAATTTCATGGTATACATGATAGCCAGTCGCAAGGCAGCAGAAGCTGAAGAGACTAAGATTGCAAATTTTATCTGGCTTATTGGAACTGAAGGCGCCAATATTTACAATGCTTTATTTCCTAACGATGGTACACAAAAGTCGTTGCTTGGTACAGAGACAGTTGGAGAAATTGTGACTCAACGTACTCTGGATGAGGTATTAAATAAATTTGACCAACATTGTCTACCACAACGGAATGTGGCAATGGAGTCTTATAAATTCAATGTGATGGCTCAAAAGGAGGGTCAAGCATTCACAGAGTTTGAAACGGAGCTGCGTACTCAATTACGATATTGTGAGTATAAATGTAATTGTGGCCAGTTGTACGAAGACCGAATGCTACGGGACAGAATTATCGTGGGAGTCTACGACAAGAAATTACAACTCAAATTATTAGATGGCAGGGATGAACCATTGGCTCGGGTTATCGAAATGTGTAAAACACATGAGGCGGCTAATACAAACAAAAGCATATTGGATGCAAAACAACAAAATGTAAACGCCATCAGAACAAGTGATAGCAGTGGGCCAATCAACCGAATCTGTTTTAACTGTGGAGGACCATGGAATGTCAGCCATGCAATCGAATGTAGAGCGAAGGATGTTATATGCCACTCGTGCTCAAAAAAGGGACATTTCCAACGAATGTGCAGAAAACCAAGAAAACCAATCAGCGGAAATAATGCTAATGAAGGGAAGCCAAGAGTAGCAGCGATTAACTGGGGTGATATGAAAGGTAATATTGGTGTACATATTAGTCAATTAACTAGAAAATTGAGTAAAAATTGTATTCTTAGGTTAAGTAATACTGAAGCGTTGAATAAGCAGTGGACAAAGACCTATAGGATAAAGAATAGAATTGTCATTTTCAAGTTGGACACTGGGGCAGATATCAACTGCATCCCAGTTAATATAGTTAAAGAATTGGGAATTGAAGTTTATAACCCAAAAATTAATTTTTCAATTGTAGACTATAATAATAACATAATAAAAAATTTTGGTTTTTGTTATCTTAACTGTGTGGATACTCAATCTGGAATTAGCAAGTCAGCTAAGTTCGTTGTTGTTGGTAGAGGAAGTGAACCGATACTTGGATTAGAAACATGTCAAAGATTTGGATTAGTAAAACGGGAGGATGTAAATAGTATATCAGTGGGAGGGTTAAAAGAAAAATTCATGGGTAGGTACGAGGATGTGTTCAGGGGTGTGGGAAAATTTCCAAAAACATTTTCGATCGTATTGAAAGAGGATTCAAAACCTGTCCTTCATTATAGGAAGAGGGTACCGGCCTCAATGTTGACAAAATTAAAAAAGGAATTGAGTAAGATGGTAGGTGAGGGTATAATAGCACCTGTGGACTACCCTACCGACTGGGTGAACAATTTACAGATTGTGGAGAAGCCTAATGGTGATCTGAGAATTTGTTTGGACCCAAAGGCACTTAATAACTGTATTAAAAGGGAATATTTTTTGATTCCTACGATAGATGACTTAACATCAAAATTAGTAAACAAGAAAATTTTTTCAGTTCTTGATTTGAAGAGTGGGTTCTGGCATATGGAGCTAGACAAAAATAGCTCCAATTTAACAACATTTCTGACCCCTTTTGGGAGGTACAGATTTATTCGTGTGCCATTTGGCCTTAATTGTGCTCCAGAAATGTTTCAACAGGAAATGGTCAAAATTTTTGGTGACATCGAAGAAGTACTGATTTACTTTGATGATATAGTAATATGTGCAGATAGTGAAGAAAAACATGATAGGATAATGGACATGGTGATGAGTAGGGCACGGGATAATAACATTAAATTTAATCCGGAAAAAATTCAATATAGGGAAAAAGAGGTGAAATTCATGGGAAATATTTTATGTGAAGGAAAAATCAAGGCCGACTCAAAATACAGGGAAGCAATATTAAGGATGAAAAAACCGGAGAGTAAAGTGGATGTGTTAAGATTTCTAGGCTTGCTAAAGTATTTGGCAAGATTCATTCCGAATCTTTCGAAGGAATCAGCACAGTTACGTCATTTAACGAATAATAAGGTAACTTTTGAATGGACAGAAAATCATGATAGAGAGTTCCAGAACTTACTGAGAATAGTAACATCTGAGCCAGTATTGGCTATTTACAATCCAAATTTGCCAATAATAGTGCAAACGGATGCATCCAAAGACGGATTAGGTTGCGTAATTATTCAAAATGGACACCCAGTGGTATTTGCATCTAGAACACTGAGTAAGAGCGAACAAAAATGGGCGCAAATAGAAAAAGAACTGCTAGCCATTGTGTTCGCGTGCCAGAGATTTCATTTCTTTTTGTATGGCCGGGAGTTTACTGTGGAATCTGACCACAAACCCTTAGAAACCCTAGTCAAACGAGATATTGACGACGTGACGATGCGGCTTCAACGCATGTTCATGTTTTTATTAAAATATCCGTATATGAAGGTTATATATAAACCAGGGAAGGAAATGTTAGTGGCTGATTGTTTATCAAGGGCACAATTATCGGAAGTTTCGGAAATAGAAGGTTTGTCGGGAGTTATTCACTCAATAACTAAATCTGTTTGCATCACACCGGAGAATTACTGTTACTATCGTGAGATATTAGGGGACGACCAGTCGTATTCACAAATCTGTAAATATGTCGAAAATGGCTGGCCCAGGTTTTGTCAACTTGACGAATTAGGTCAGAAATTTCATAAATTAAAATCAGAATTACATCTAGAGGACGGACTATTATTTGTAAACCATAGATTAGTTATACCAACAGGAATGCAACGCAAGATGGCAAGGTGGCTACATGCCTCACATCTTGGTATAGAGAAAACGCTGGCGCGGGCAAGAAGACTTTATTATTGGCCAGGCATGAATAGACAAATTAGGGAATTGGTGTCAGCCTGCAGAGTGTGTGAAAGTTTTCATAGGAATAATCAAAAGGAACCACTGCGTCAGGAAGAGATTCCAAATTATCCGTTTCACATAGTGGCTATGGATATTTTTGAGTTTGCTGGTCGCAACTATATTGCAATTGTTGACGCTTACTCAAACTTCCTGATGTCAGTGCCTATTCAAACGAAAACATCGACTCACATTATTAAGGTTATTTGCCGCATATTCGATAGCATAGGATACCCTACAATAATTAAGTGTGATAATAATCCATTTGGATCAAGGGAGTTTTTACAATTTTCAAAAGAATATAACGTAACATTCAGATTTTCAAGCCCGAGATATCCTCAAAGCAATGGGTTGGCTGAAAAGGGTGTGTCAATCGCCAAAAATATACTCAGGCGCTGTTCGAAAACAAATGATGAGACTCAATTTCAGCACCGATTGCTAGAATACAACACGAGTCCAGTAGCAGACATGCGTTGCGCCCCGTCTGAGCTATTCTTCGGTAGACTTTTAAAAACAAAACTTCCAGTGTCAAGTTCACTTCTAAAATCAAACAATATAGATGATCGAGAAGTTCGGCACAGAATAGAAAGGAAAAGAACAAAACAGAAATTTTATTACGACAGAACTGCTAGGCCTTTATCAGCACTTAAGGAGGGCGAATTGATTTTATTTAAAAAAACCCCTAAAGAATGGGATAATGGTAAAATCATGTCAAAATACAACGACAGGTCATATATAATTAAAGATAATTTTGACAATTATTTTAGACGTAATCGACGATTTATCGTAAAAACGGAAAACTCGGACTTTAATGCGAGTGAACTATTGTGTGAGGAAAGTTACTTAGAGGATCGGGGGTTGGGAAATGAATTATCCTCAAAGGATATAAGTGATACAAGTAGGGAAGAAATTCATGAAAGAGGTGATGAATCTGACGTGTTTGAACCAGTAGTTTCGGTAGGGAACAATGATGTCCCTGGAGAAGCAATGCCCGAAACCAATGGGTCAAACATGGTTAATGGGCAAAATGAGGGCCAAGTGAGAAAACCGATAGTCACAAGAAGTGGTCGTACTGTAAGGGCCCCATTGAAATTTGGTAGGGATTATGGTGTTGATAGTCTGTCCACCTGCTGAACGCGTATAATTAATATTATTAATATTATTTTTATTAAATTAAAATTTAATAACTAAAATAAAATAAAATTTAAAAAAAAAAAAAAAAAAAAAAAAAAAAAAAAAAAAAAAAAGCATGTCACGGGCGTGTTAAGAAATAACAATACCAGTAAAATATAAATATAAGTATGGCAACCTTTAGAGATAAGTAACCAACTAAGTAGTTATTAAGTAACCTTAAGAAGAAATTATCTATAATAACTAGCTTGTAACGAGCATTGTAAAAATATCATTCATATTGTCCAGAAGCGCCATTTTGTGTAAAATAACAAATAGAAAGAAATACTTACAATTGTTGTATATGGAATCAAATTATAATTTTTAATAAATAAAAAAAACTTAAAAATAAAGTTTAATAATAAAAGCAAAAGCCTTTTTATTACAAAAGCCTTTTTATTACATACATAGTCTATAAGTATGGATCCTTGGCTTTAATTTCCCATTGGTCCAAATGAGTGACAGACAAATTTTATAGAAAAATTCTCAAATACAATTGAGAAATCGGACTTACATAGTCTATAAGTATGGATCCTTGGCTTTAATTTCCCCTTGGTCCAAATGAGTGACAAATAAATTTTATAAAAAAATTCTCAAATACAATTGAGAAATCGGACTTATATAGTCCATAAGTATGGATCCTTGGCTTTAATTTCCCATTGGTCCAAATGAGTGACAGACAAATTTTATAGAAAAATTCTCAAATACAATTGAGAAATCGGACTTACATAGTCTATAAGTATGGATCCTTGGCTTTAATTTCCCATTGGTCCAAATGAGTGACAAACAAATTTTATAGAAAAATTCTCAAATACAATTGAGAAATCGGACTTATATAGTCCATAAGTATGGATCCTTGGCTTTAATTTCCCATTGGTCCAAATGAGAGACAGACAAATTTTATAGAAAAATTCTCAAATACAATTGAGAAATCAGACTTACATAGTCCATAAGTATGGATCCTTGGCTTTAATTTCCCATTGGTCCAAATGAGTGACAAACAAATTTTATAGAAAAATTCTCAAATACAATTGAGAAATCGGACTTATATAGTCTATAAGTATGGATCCTTGGCTTTAATTTCCCATTGGTCCAAATGAGTGACAAATAAATTTTATAGAAAAATTCTCAAATACATTTGAGAAGTCGGACTTACATAGTCCATAAGTATGGATCCTTGGCTTTAATTTCCCATTGGTCCAAATGAGTGACAGACAAATTTTATAGAAAAATTCTCAAATACAATTGAGAAATCGGACTTATATAGTCCATAAGTATGGATCCTTGGCTTTAATTTCCCATTGGTCCAAATGAGTGACAAACAAATTTTATAGAAAAATTCTCAAATACAATTGAGAAATCGGACTTATATAGTCTATAAGTATGGATCCTTGGCTTTAATTTCCCATTGGTCCAAATGAGTGACAAACAAATTTTATAGCAAAATTCTCAAATACATTTGAGAAATCGGACTTATATAGTCTATAAGTATGGATCCTTGGCTTTAATTTCCCATTGGTCCAAATGAGTGACAAATAACTTTTATAGAAAAATTCTCAAATACAATTGAGAAATCAGACTTACATAGTCCATAAGTATGGATCCTTGGCTTTAATTTCCCCTTGGTCCAAATGAGTGACAAATAATTTTTATAGAAAAATTCTCAAATACAATTGAGAAATCGGACTTACATAGTCCATAAGTATGGATCCTTGGCTTTAATTTCCCATTGGTCCAAATGAGTGACAGACAAATTTTATAGAAAATTTCTCAAATACAATTGAGAAATCGGACTTACATAGTCCATAAGTATTGATCCTTGGCTTTAATTTCCCATTGGTCCAAATGAGTGACAAACAAATATTATAGAAAAATTTTCAAATACAATTGAGAAATCGGACTTACATAGTCCATAAGTATGGATCCTTGGCTTTAATTTCCCATTGGTCCAAATGAGTGACAAACAAATATTATAGAAAAATTTTCAAATACAATTGAGAAATCGGACTTACATAGTCCATAAGTATGGATCCTTGGCTTTAATTTCCCATTGGTCCAAATGAGTGACAGACAAATTTTATAGAAAAATTCTCAAATACAATTGAGAAATCGGACTTATATAGTCCATAAGTATGGATCCTTGGCTTTAATTTCCCATTGGTCCAAATGAGTGACAGACAAATTTTATAGAAAAATTCTCAAATACAATTGAGAAATCGGACTTATATAGTCCATAAGTATGGATCCTTGGCTTTAATTTCCCATTGGTCCAAATGAGTGACAGACAAATTTTATAGAAAAATTCTTAAATACAATTGAGAAATCGGACTTATATAGTCCATAAGTATGGATCCTTGGCTTTAATTTCCCATTGGTCCAAATGAGTGACAGACAAATTTTATAGAAAAATTCTCAAATACAATTGAGAAATCGGACTTATATAGTCCATAAGTATGGATCCTTGGCTTTAATTTCCCATTGGTCCAAATGAGTGACAGACAAATTTTATAGAAAAATTCTCAAATACAATTGAGAAATCGGACTTATATAGTCCATAAGTATGGATCCTTGGCTTTAATTTCCCATTGGTCCAAATGAGTGACAGACAAATTTTATAGAAAAATTCTCAAATACAATTGAGAAATCGGACTTATATAGTCTATAAGTATGGATCCTTGGCTTTAATTTCCCATTGGTCCAAATGAGTGACAAATAAATTTTATAGAAAAATTCTCAAATACATTTGAGAAGTCGGACTTACATAGTCCATAAGTATGGATCCTTGGCTTTAATTTCCCATTGGTCCAAATGAGTGACAGACAAATTTTATAGAAAAATTCTCAAATACAATTGAGAAATCGGACTTATATAGTCCATAAGTATGGATCCTTGGCTTTAATTTCCCATTGGTCCAAATGAGTGACACGACAAATTTTATAGAAAAATTCTCAAATACAATTGAGAAATCGGACTTACATAGTCTATAAGTATGGATCCTTGGCTTTAATCTCCCATTGGTCCAAATGAGTGACAGACAAATTTTATAGAAAAATTCTCAAATACAATTGAGAAATCGGACTTACATAGTCTATAAGTATGGATCCTTGGCTTTAATTTCCCCTTGGTCCAAATGAGTGACAAATAAATTTTATAAAAAAATTCTCAAATACAATTGAGAAATCGGACTTATATAGTCCATAAGTATGGATCCTTGGCTTTAATTTCCCATTGGTCCAAATGAGTGACAGACAAATTTTATAGAAAAATTCTCAAATACAATTGAGAAATCGGACTTACATAGTCTATAAGTATGGATCCTTGGCTTTAATTTCCCATTGGTCCAAATGAGAGACAGACAAATTTTATAGAAAAATTCTCAAATACAATTGAGAAATCGGACTTACATAGTCTATAAGTATGGATCCTTGGCTTTAATTTCCCCTTGGTCCAAATGAGTGACAAATAAATTTTATAGAAAAATTCTCAAATACAATTGAGAAATCGGACTTATATAGTCCATAAGTATGGATCCTTGGCTTTAATTTCCCATTGGTCCAAATGAGAGACAGACAAATTTTATAGAAAAATTCTCAAATACAATTGAGAAATCAGACTTACATAGTCCATAAGTATGGATCCTTGGCTTTAATTTCCCATTGGTCCAAATGAGTGACAAACAAATTTTATAGAAAAATTCTCAAATACAATTAAGAAATCGGACTTACATAGTCCATAAGTATGGATCCTTGGCTTTAATTTCCCATTGGTCCAAATGAGTGACAGACAAATTTTATAGAAAAATTCTCAAATACAATTGAGAAATCGGACTTACATAGTCTATAAGTATGGATCCTTGGCTTTAATTTCCCCTTGGTCCAAATGAGTGACAAATAAATTTTATAGAAAAATTCTCAAATACAATTGAGAAACCGGACTTACATAGTCCATAAGTATGGATCCTTGGCTTTAATTTCCCATTGGTCCAAATGAGTGACAAACAAATTTTATAGAAAAATTCTCAAATACAATTGAGAAATTGGACTTACATAGTCCATAAGTATGGATCCTTGGCTTTAATTTCCCATTGGTCCAAATGAGTGACAAACAAATTTTATAGCAAAATTCTCAAATACAATTGAGAAATCGGACTTACATATTCTATAAGTATGGATCCTTGGCTTTAATTTCCCCTTGGTCCAAATAAGTGACAAATAAATTTTATAAAAAAATTCTCAAATACAATTGAGAAATCGGACTTACATAGTCCATAAGTATGGATCCTTGGCTTTAATTTCCCATTGGTCCAAATGAGTGACAGACAAATTTTATAGAAAAATTCTCAAATACAATTGAGAAATCGGACTTACATAGTCTATAAGTATGGATCTTTGGCTTTAATTTCCCATTGGTCCAAATGAGTGACACGACAAATTTTATAGAAAAATGCTCAAATACAATTGAGAAATCGGACTTACATAGTCTATAAGTATGGATCCTTGGCTTTAATTTCCCCTTGGTCCAAATGAGTGACAAATAAATTTTATAGAAAAATTCTCAAATACAATTGAGAAATCGGACTTACATAGTCTATAAGTATGGATCCTTGGCTTTAATTTCTCCTTGGTCCAAATGAGTGACAAATAAATTTTATAGAAAAATTCTCAAATACAATTGAGAAATCGGACTTACATAGTCTATAAGTATGGATCCTTGGCTTTTATTTCCCCTTGGTCCAAATGAGTGACAAATAAATTTTATAAAAGAATTCTCAAATACAATTGAGAAATCGGACTTATATAGTCCATAAGTATGGATCCTTGGCTTTAATTTGCCATTGGTCCAAATGAGTGACAAACAAATATTATAGAAAAATTCTCAAATACAATTGAGAAATCGGACTTATATAGTCCATAAGTATGGATCCTTGGCTTTAATTTCCCATTGGTCTAAATGAGTGACAAACAAATTTTATAGAAAAATTCTCAAATACAATTGAGAAATCGGACTTACATAGTCTATAAGTATGGATCCTTGGCTTTAATTTCCCATTGGTCCAAATGAGAGACAGACAAATTTTATAGAAAAATTCTCAAATACAATTGAGAAATCGGACTTATATAGTCCATAAGTATGGATCCTTGGCTTTAATTTCCCATTGGTCCAAATGTGTGACAAACAAATTTTATAGAAAAATTCTCAAATACAATTGAGAAATCGGACTTATATAGTCCATAAGTATGGATCCTTGGCTTTAATTTCCCATTGGTCCAAATGAGTGACAGACAAATTTTATAGAAAAATTCTCATATACAATTGAGAAATCGGACTTACATAGTCTATAAGTATGGATCCTTGGCTTTAATTTCCCCTTGGTCCAAATGAGTGACAAATAAATTTTATAGAAAAATTCTCAAATACAATTGAAAAATCGGACTTATATAGTCCATAAGTATGGATCCTTGGCTTTAATTTCCCATTGGTCCAAATGAGTGACAGACAAATTTTATAGAAAAATTCTCAAATACAATTGAGAAATCGGACTTACATAGTCTATAAGTATGGATCCTTGGCTTTAATTTCCCCTTGGTCCAAATGAGTAACAAATAAATTTTATAGAAAAATTCTCAAATACAATTGAGAAATCGGACTTACATAGTCCAGAAGTATGGATCCTTGGTTTTAATTTCCCATTGGTCCAAATGAGTGACAAATAAATTTTATAGAAAAATTCTCAAATACAATTGAGAAATCGGACTTACATAGTCCATAAGTATGGATACTTGGCTTTAATTTCCCCTTGGTCCAAATGAGTGACAAATAAATTTTATAGAAAAATTCTCAAATACAATTGAGAAATCGGACTTACATAGTCCAGAAGTATGGATCCTTGGCTTTAATTTCCCATTGGTCCAAATGAGTGACAAACAAATATTATAGAAAAATTCTCAAATACAATTGAGAAATCGGACTTACATAGTCCATAAGTATGGATCCTTGGCTTTAATTTCCCATTGGTCCAAATGAGTGACAAATAAATTTTATAGAAAAATTCTCAAATACAATTGAGAAATCGGACTTATATAGTCCATAAGTATGGATCCTTGGCTTTAATTTCCCATTGGTCCAAATGTGTGACAAACAAATTTTATAGAAAAATTCTCAAATACAATTGAGAAATCGGACTTATATAGTCCATAAGTATGGATCCTTGGCTTTAATTTCCCATTGGTCCAAATGAGTGACAGACAAATTTTATAGAAAAATTCTCATATACAATTGAGAAATCGGACTTACATAGTCTATAAGTATGGATCCTTGGCTTTAATTTCCCCTTGGTCCAAATGAGTGACAAATAAATTTTATAGAAAAATTCTCAAATACAATTGAGAAATCGGACTTATATAGTCCATAAGTATGGATCCTTGGCTTTAATTTCCCATTGGTCCAAATGTGTGACAAACAAATTTTATAGAAAAATTCTCAAATACAATTGAGAAATCGGACTTATATAGTCCATAAGTATGGATCCTTGGCTTTAATTTCCCATTGGTCCAAATGAGTGACAGACAAATTTTATAGAAAAATTCTCATATACAATTGAGAAATCGGACTTACATAGTCTATAAGTATGGATCCTTGGCTTTAATTTCCCCTTGGTCCAAATGAGTGACAAATAAATTTTATAGAAAAATTCTCAAATACAATTGAAAAATCGGACTTATATAGTCCATAAGTATGGATCCTTGGCTTTAATTTCCCATTGGTCCAAATGAGTGACAGACAAATTTTATAGAAAAATTCTCAAATACAATTGAGAAATCGGACTTACATAGTCTATAAGTATGGATCCTTGGCTTTAATTTCCCCTTGGTCCAAATGAGTAACAAATAAATTTTATAGAAAAATTCTCAAATACAATTGAGAAATCGGACTTACATAGTCCAGAAGTATGGATCCTTGGTTTTAATTTCCCATTGGTCCAAATGAGTGACAAATAAATTTTATAGAAAAATTCTCAAATACAATTGAGAAATCGGACTTACATAGTCCATAAGTATGGATCCTTGGCTTTAATTTCCCCTTGGTCCAAATGAGTGACAAATAAATTTTATAGAAAAATTCTCAAATACAATTGAGAAATCGGACTTACATAGTCCATAAGTATGGATCCTTGGCTTTAATTTCCCCTTGGTCCAAATGAGTAACAAATAAATTTTATAGAAAAATTCTCAAATACAATTGAGAAATCGGACTTACATAGTCCATAAGTATGGATCCTTGGCTTTAATTTCCCATTGGTCCAAATGAGTGACAAACAAATATTATAGAAAAATTCTCAAATACAATTGAGAAATCGGACTTACATAGTCCATAAGTATGGATCCTTGGCTTTAATTTCCCATTGGTCCAAATGAGTGACAAACAAATTTTATAGAAAAATTCTCAAATACAATTGAGAAATCGGACTTATATAGTCCATAAGTATGGATCCTTGGCTTTAATTTCCCACTGGTCCAAATGAGTGACAGACAAATTTTATAGAAAAATTCTCAAATACAATTGAGAAATCGGACTTACATACTCCATAATTATTGATCCTTGGCTTTAATTTCCCCTTGGTCCAAATGAGTGACAAATAAATTTTATAGAAAAATTCTCAAATACAATTGAGAAATTGGACTTATCTAGTCCATAAGTATGGATCCTTGGCTTTAATTTCCCATTGGTCCAAATGAGTGACAAATAAATTTTATAGAAAAATTCTCAAATACAATTGAGAAATCGGACTTACATAGTCCATAAGTATGGATCCTTGGCTTTAATTTCCCATTGGTCCAAATGAGTGACAGACAAATTTTATAGAAAAATTCTCAAATACAATTGAGAAATCGGACTTATATAGTCCATAAGTATGGATCCTTGGCTTTAATTTCCCATTGGTCCAAATGAGTGACACGACAAATTTTATAGAAAAATTCTCAAATACAATTGAAAAATCGGACTTACATAGTCTATAAGTATGGATCCTTGGCTTTAATTTCCCATTGGTCCAAATGAGTGACAGACAAACTTTTTAGAAAAATTCTCAAATACAATTGAGAAATCGGACTTAAATTGTCCATAAGTATGGATCCTTGGCTTTAATTTCCCATTGGTCCAAATGAGTGACAGAAAAATTGTATATAAAAATTCTCAAATACAATTGAGAAATCGGACTTACATAGTCTATAAGTATGGATCCTTGGCTTTAATTTCCCCTTGGTCCAAATGAGTGACAGACAAATTTTATAGAAAAATTCTCAAATACAATTGAGAAATCGGACTTATATAGTCCATAAGTATGGATCCTTGGCTTTAATTTCCCATTGGTCCAAATGTGTGACAAACAAATTCTATAGAAAAATTCTCAAATACAATTGAGAAATCGGACTTATATAGTCCATAAGTATGGATCCTTGGCTTTAATTTCCCATTGGTCCAAATGAGTGACACGACAAAATTTTATAGAAAAATTCTCAAATACAATTGAGAAATCGGACTTACATAGTCTATAAGTATGGATCCTTGACTTTAATTTCCCCTTGGTCCAAATGAGTGACAAATAAATTTTATAGAAAAATTCTCAAATACAATTGAGAAATCGGACTTACATAGTCTATAAGTATGGATCCTTGGCTTTAATTTCCCATTGGTCCAAATGAGTGACAAATAAATTTTATAGAAAAATTCTCAAATACAATTGAGAAATCGGACTTACATAGTCTATAAGTATGGATCCTTGGCTTTAATTTCCCATTGGTCCAAATGTGTGACAAACAAATTTTATAGAAAAATTCTCAAATACAATTGAGAAATCGGACTTATATAGTCCATAAGTATGGATCCTTGGCTTTAATTTCCCCTTGGTCCAAATGAGTGACAAATAAATTTTATAGAAAAATTCTCAAATACAATTGAGAAATCGGACTTATATAGTCCATAAGTATGGATCCTTGGCTTTAATTTCCCCTTGGTCCAAATGAGTGACAAATAAATTTTATAGAAAAATTCTCAAATACAATTGAGAAATCGGACTTATATAGTCCATAAGTATGGATCCTTGGCTTTAATTTCCCATTGGTCCAAATGTGTGACAAACAAATTTTATAGAAAAATTCTCAAATACAATTGAGAAATCGGACTTATATAGTCCATAAGTATGGATCCTTGGCTTTAATTTCCCATTGGTCCAAATGTGTGACAAACAAATTTTATAGAAAAATTCTCAAATACAATTGAGAAATCGGACTTATATAGTCCATAAGTATGGATCCTTGGCTTTAATTTCCCATTGGTCCAAATGAGTGACAAATAAATTTTATAGAAAAATTCTCAAATACAATTGAGAAATCGGACTTACATAGTCTATAAGTATGGATCCTTGGCTTTAATTTCCCATTGGTCCAAATGAGTGACAAATAAATTTTATAGAAAAATTCTCAAATACAATTGAGAAATCGGACTTACATAGTCTATTAGTATGGATCCTTGGCTTTAATTTCCCATTGGTCCAAATGAGGGACAAATAAATTTTATAGAAAAATTCTCAAATACAATTGAAAAATCGGACTTATATAGTCCATAAGTATGGATCCTTGGCTTTAATTTCCCATTGGTCCAAATATGTGACAAATAAATTTTATAGAAAAATTCTCAAATACAATTGAGAAATCGGACTTACATAGTCCATAAGTATGGATCCTTGGCTTTAATTTCCCATTGGTCCAAATGAGTGACAAACAATTATTATTGAAAAATTCTCAAATACAATTGAGAAATCAGACTTACATAGTCTATAAGTATGGATCCTTGGCTTTAATTTCCCATTGGTCCAAATGAGTGACAAATAAATTTTATAGAAAAATTCTCAAATACAATTGAGAAATCGGACTTACATAGTCTATTAGTATGGATCCTTGGCTTTAATTTCCCATTGGTCCAAATGAGTGACAAATAAATTTTATAGAAAAATTCTCAAATACAATTGAAAAATCGGACTTATATAGTCCATAAGTATGGATCCTTGGCTTTAATTTCCCATTGGTCCAAATGTGTGACAAATAAATTTTATAGAAAAATTCTCAAATACAATTGAGAAATCGGACTTACATAGTCCATAAGTATGGATCCTTGGCTTTAATTTCCCATTGGTCCAAATGAGTGACAAACAATTATTATTGAAAAATTCTCAAATACAATTGAGAAATCGGACTTACATAGTCTATAAGTATGGATCCTTGGCTTTAATTTTCCATTGGTCCAAATGAGTGACAAATAAATTTTATAGAAAATTCTCAAATACAATTGAGAAATCGGACTTACATAGTCCATAAGTATGGATCCTTGGCTTTAATTTCCCATTGGTCCAAATGAGTGACAAATAAATTTTATAGAAAAATTCTCAAATACAATTGAAAAATCGGACTTATATAGTCTATAAGTATGGATCCTTGGCTTTAATTTCCCATTGGTCCAAATGAGTGACAAACAATTATTATAGAAAAATTCTCAAATACAATTGAGAAATCGGACTTACATAGTCTATAAGTATGGATCCTTGGCTTTAATTTCCCCTTGGTCCAAATGAGTAACAAATAAATTTTATAGAAAAATTCTCAAATACAATTGAGAAATCGGACTTACATAGTCCATAAGTATGGATCCTTGGCTTTCATTTCCCATTGGTCCAAATGAGTTACAAACAAATATTATAGAAAAATTCTCAAATACAATTGAAAAATCGGACTTACATAGTCTATAAGTATGGATCCTTGGCTTTAATTTCCCATTGGTCCAAATGAGTGACAAACATAAATGTTCCCACAAATAGCCAACTTCCCGTAGAGCTGAACAAAATTTACACAATTTCAATCTTTAAAATATTATAGAAAAATTCTCAAATACAATTGAGAAATCGGACTTATATAGTCCATAAGTATGGATCCTTGGCTTTAATTTCCCATTGGTCCAAATGAGTGACAAACAAATATTATAGAAAAATTCTCATATACAATTGAGAAATCGGACTTACATAGTCCATAAGTATGGATCCTTGGCTTTAATTTCCCATTCGTTCAAATGAGTGACAAACATAAATGTTCCCACAAATAGCCAACTTCCCGTAGAGCTGAACAAAATTTACACAATTTCAATCTTTAAAATATTATAGAAAATTCTCAAATACAATTGAGAAATCGGACTTACATAGTCCATAAGTATGGATCCTTGGCTTTAATTTCCCCTTGGTCCAAATGAGTGACAAATAAATTTTATAGAAAATTCTCAAATACAATTGAGAAATCGGACTTACATAGTCCATAAGTATGGATCCTTGGCTTTAATTTCCCATTGGTCCAAATGAGTGACAAATAAATTTTATAGAAAAATTCTCAAATACAATTGAAAAATCGGACTTATATAGTCTATAAGTATGGATCCTTGGCTTTAATTTCCCATTGGTCCAAATGAGTGACAAACAATTATTATAGAAAAATTCTCAAATACAATTGAGAAATCGGACTTACATAGTCTATAAGTATGGATCCTTGGCTTTAATTTCCCCTTGGTCCAAATGAGTAACAAATAAATTTTATAGAAAAATTCTCAAATACAATTGAGAAATCGGACTTACATAGTCCATAAGTATGGATCCTTGGCTTTCATTTCCCATTGGTCCAAATGAGTTACAAACAAATATTATAGAAAAATTCTCAAATACAATTGAAAAATCGGACTTACATAGTCTATAAGTATGGATCCTTGGCTTTAATTTCCCATTGGTCCAAATGAGTGACAAACATAAATGTTCCCACAAATAGCCAACTTCCCGTAGAGCTGAACAAAATTTACACAATTTCAATCTTTAAAATATTATAGAAAAATTCTCAAATACAATTGAGAAATCGGACTTATATAGTCCATAAGTATGGATCCTTGGCTTTAATTTCCCATTGGTCCAAATGAGTGACAAACAAATATTATAGAAAAATTCTCATATACAATTGAGAAATCGGACTTACATAGTCCATAAGTATGGATCCTTGGCTTTAATTTCCCATTCGTTCAAATGAGTGACAAACATAAATGTTCCCACAAATAGCCAACTTCCCGTAGAGCTGAACAAAATTTACACAATTTCAATCTTTAAAATATTATAGAAAATTCTCAAATACAATTGAGAAATCGGACTTACATAGTCCATAAGTATGGATCCTTGGCTTTAATTTCCCCTTGGTCCAAATGAGTGACAAACAAATTTTATAGACAAATTCTAAAATACAATTGAGAAATCGGACTTACATAGTCCATAAGTATGGATCCTTGGCTTTAATTTCCCATTCGTTCAAATGAGTGACAAACATAAATGTTCCCACAAATAGCCAACTTCCCGTAGAGCTGAACAAAATTTACACAATTTCAATCTTTAAAATATTATAGAAAATTCTCAAATACAATTGAGAAATCGGACTTACATAGTCCATAAGTATGGATCCTTGGCTTTAATTTCCCCTTGGTCCAAATGAGTGACAAACAAATTTTATAGACAAATTTTCAAATACAATTTTGAAATCGGACTTACATAGTCCATAAGTATGGATCCTTGGCTTTAATTTCCCATTCGTTCAAATGAGTGACAAACAAATTTGATAGAAAAATTCTAAAATACAATTGAGAAATCGGACTTACATAGTCCATAAGTATGGATCCTTGGCTTTAATTTCCCATTGGTCCAAATGAGTGACAAATAAATTTTATAGAAAAATTCTCAAATACAATTGAAAAATCGGAGTTACATAGTCTATAAGTATGGATCCTTGGCTTTAATTTCCCCTTGGTCCAAATGAGTGACAAACAAATTTGATAGAAAAATTCTCAAATACAATTGAGAAATCTCACTTACATAGTCCAGAAGTATGGATCCTTGGCTTTAATTTCCCCTTGGTCCAAATGAGTGACAAATAAATTTTATAGAAAATTCTCAAATACAATTGAGAAATCGGACTTACATAGTCCATAAGTATGGATCCTTGGCTTTAATTTCCCATTGGTCCAAATGAGTGACAAATAAATTTTATAGAAAAATTCTCAAATACAATTGAAAAATCGGACTTATATAGTCTATAAGTATGGATCCTTGGCTTTAATTTCCCATTGGTCCAAATGAGTGACAAACAATTATTATAGAAAAATTCTCAAATACAATTGAGAAATCGGACTTACATAGTCTATAAGTATGGATCCTTGGCTTTAATTTCCCCTTGGTCCAAATGAGTAACAAATAAATTTTATAGAAAAATTCTCAAATACAATTGAGAAATCGGACTTACATAGTCCATAAGTATGGATCCTTGGCTTTCATTTCCCATTGGTCCAAATGAGTTACAAACAAATATTATAGAAAAATTCTCAAATACAATTGAAAAATCGGACTTACATAGTCTATAAGTATGGATCCTTGGCTTTAATTTCCCATTGGTCCAAATGAGTGACAAACATAAATGTTCCCACAAATAGCCAACTTCCCGTAGAGCTGAACAAAATTTACACAATTTCAATCTTTAAAATATTATAGAAAAATTCTCAAATACAATTGAGAAATCGGACTTATATAGTCCATAAGTATGGATCCTTGGCTTTAATTTCCCATTGGTCCAAATGAGTGACAAACAAATATTATAGAAAAATTCTCATATACAATTGAGAAATCGGACTTACATAGTCCATAAGTATGGATCCTTGGCTTTAATTTCCCATTCGTTCAAATGAGTGACAAACATAAATGTTCCCACAAATAGCCAACTTCCCGTAGAGCTGAACAAAATTTACACAATTTCAATCTTTAAAATATTATAGAAAATTCTCAAATACAATTGAGAAATCGGACTTACATAGTCCATAAGTATGGATCCTTGGCTTTAATTTCCCCTTGGTCCAAATGAGTGACAAACAAATTTTATAGACAAATTCTAAAATACAATTGAGAAATCGGACTTACATAGTCCATAAGTATGGATCCTTGGCTTTAATTTCCCATTCGTTCAAATGAGTGACAAACATAAATGTTCCCACAAATAGCCAACTTCCCGTAGAGCTGAACAAAATTTACACAATTTCAATCTTTAAAATATTATAGAAAATTCTCAAATACAATTGAGAAATCGGACTTACATAGTCCATAAGTATGGATCCTTGGCTTTAATTTCCCCTTGGTCCAAATGAGTGACAAACAAATTTTATAGCCAAATTTTCAAATACAATTTTGAAATCGGACTTACATAGTCCATAAGTATGGATCCTTGGCTTTAATTTCCCATTCGTTCAAATGAGTGACAAACAAATTTGATAGAAAAATTCTAAAATACAATTGAGAAATCGGACTTACATAGTCCATAAGTATGGATCCTTGGCTTTAATTTCCCATTGGTCCAAATGAGTGACAAATAAATTTTATAGAAAAATTCTCAAATACAATTGAAAAATCGGAGTTACATAGTCTATAAGTATGGATCCTTGGCTTTAATTTCCCCTTGGTCCAAATGAGTGACAAACAAATTTGATAGAAAAATTCTCAAATACAATTGAGAAATCTCACTTACATAGTCCAGAAGTATGGATCCTTGGCTTTAATTTCCCATTGGTCCAAATGAGTGACAAATAAATTTTATAGAAAAATTCTCAAATACAATTGAAAAATCGGACTTATATAGTCTATAAGTATGGATCCTTGGCTTTAATTTCCCATTGGTCCAAATGAGTGACAAACAATTATTATAGAAAAATTCTCAAATACAATTGAGAAATCGGACTTATATAGTCTATAAGTATGGATCCTTGGCTTTAATTTCCCATTGGTCCAAATGAGTGACAAACAATTATTATAGAAAAATTCTCAAATACAATTGAGAAATCTCACTTACATAGTCCAGAAGTATGGATCCTTGGCTTTAATTTCCCATTGGTCCAAATGAGTGACAAATAAATTTTATAGAAAAATTCTCAAATACAATTGAAAAATCGGACTTATATAGTCTATAAGTATGGATCCTTGGCTTTAATTTCCCATTGGTCCAAATGAGTGACAAACAATTATTATAGAAAAATTCTCAAATACAATTGAGAAATCGGACTTATATAGTCTATAAGTATGGATCCTTGGCTTTAATTTCCCATTGGTCCAAATGAGTGACAAACAATTATTATAGAAAAATTCTCAAATACAATTGAGAAATCTCACTTACATAGTCCAGAAGTATGGATCCTTGGCTTTAATTTCCCATTGGTCCAAATGAGTGACAAATAAATTTTATAGAAAAATTCTCAAATACAATTGAAAAATCGGACTTATATAGTCTATAAGTATGGATCCTTGGCTTTAATTTCCCATTGGTCCAAATGAGTGACAAATAAATTTTATAGAAAAATTCTCAAATACAATTGAGAAATCTCACTTACATAGTCTATAAGTATGGATCCTTGGCTTTAATTTCCCATTGGTCCAAATGAGTGACAAACAATTATTATAGAAAAATTCTCAAATACAATTGAGAAATCGGACTTATATAGTCTATAAGTATGGATCCTTGGCTTTAATTTCCCATTGGTCCAAATGAGTGACAAACAATTATTATAGAAAAATTCTCAAATACAATTGAGAAATCTCACTTACATAGTCCAGAAGTATGGATCCTTGGCTTTAATTTCCCATTGGTCCAAATGAGTGACAAATAAATTTTATAGAAAAATTCTCAAATACAATTGAAAAATCGGACTTATATAGTCTATAAGTATGGATCCTTGGCTTTAATTTCCCATTGGTCCAAATGAGTGACAAACAATTATTATAGAAAAATTCTCAAATACAATTGAAAAATCGGACTTATATAGTCTATAAGTATGGATCCTTGGCTTTAGTTTCCCCTTGGTCCAAATCAGTGACAAACAAATTTTATAGACAAATTTTCAAATACAATTTTGAAATCGGACTTACATAGTCCATAAGTATGGATCATTGGCTTTAATTTCCCATTCGTTCAAATGAGTGACAAATATAAATGTTCCCACAAATAGCCAACTTCCCGTAGAGCTGAACAAAATTTACACAATTTTAATCTTTAAAATATTATAGAAAAATTCTCAAATACAATTGAGAAATCGGACTTACATAGTCTATAAGTATGGATCCTTGGCTTTAATTTCCCCTTGGTCCAAATGAGTGACAAACAAATTTGATAGAAAAATTCTCAAATACAATTGAGAAATCGGACTTACATAGTCTATAAGTATGGATCCTTGGCTTTAATTTCCCCTTGGTCCAAATGAGTGACAAACAAATTTGATAGAAAAATTCTCAAATACAATTGAGAAATCGGACTTACATAGTCTATAAGTATGGATCCTTGGCTTTAATTTCCCATTGGTCCAAATGAGTGACAAACAAATTTTATAAAAAAATTCTCAATTACAATTGAGAAATCGGAAATACATAGTCTATAAGTATGGATCCTTGGCTTTAATTTTCCATTGGTCCCAAAGAGTGACAAACAAATTTCATAGAAAAATTCTCAAATACAATTGAGAAATCGGACTTACATAGTCCATAAGTATGGATCCTTGGCTTTAATTTCCCATTCGTTCAAATGAGTGACAAATATAAATGTTCCCACAAATAGCCAACTTCCCGTAGAGCTGAACAAAATTTACACAATTTTAATCTTTAAAATATTATAGAAAAATTCTCAAATACAATTGAGAAATCGGACTTACATAGTCTATAAGTATGGATCCTTGGCTTTAATTTCCCCTTGGTCCAAATGAGTGACAAACAAATTTGATAGAAAAATTCTCAAATACAATTGAGAAATCGGACTTACATAGTCTATAAGTATGGATCCTTGGCTTTAATTTCCCCTTGGTCCAAATGACTGACAAACAAATTTGATAGAAAAATTCTCAAATACAATTGAGAAATCGGACTTACATAGTCTATAAGTATGGATCCTTGGCTTTAATTTCCCCTTGGTCCAAATGAGTGACAAACAAATTTTATAGACAAATTTTCAAATACAATTTTGAAATCGGACTTACATAGTCCATAAGTATGGATCCTTGGCTTTAATTTCCCATTCGTTCAAATGAGTGACAAATATAAATGTTCCCACAAATAGCCAACTTCCCGTAGAGCTGAACAAAATTTACACAATTTTAATCTTTAAAATATTATAGAAAAATTCTCAAATACAATTGAGAAATCGGAAATACATAGTCTATAAGTATGGATCCTTGGCTTTAATTTCCCATTGGTCCAAATGAGTGACAAAGAAATTTTATAGAAAAATTCTCAAATACAATTGAGAAATCGGAAATACATAGTCTATAAGTATGGATCCTTGGCTTTAATTTCCCATTGGTCCAAATGAGTGACAAAGAAATTTTATAGAAAAATTCTCAAATACAATTGAGAAATCGGAAATACATAGTCTATAAGTATGGATCCTTGGCTTTAATTTCCCATTGGTCCAAATGAGTGACAAACATAAATGTGCCCACAATTAACCAAATTCCCGTAGAGCTGAACAAAATTTACACAATTTTAATCTTTAAAATTTTATAGAAAAATTCTCAAATACAATTGAGAAATCGGACTTACATAGTCTATAAGTATGGATCCTTGGCTTTAATTTCCCATTGGTCCAAATGAGTGACAAACAAATTTTATAAAAAAAATTCTCAAATACAATTGAGAAATCGGAAATACATAGTCCGTAAGTATGGATCCTTGGCTTTAATTTCCCATTGGTCCAAATGAGTGACAAACAAATTTTATAAAAAAATTCTCAAATACAATTGAGAAATCGGAAATACATAGTCCGTAAGTATGGATCCTTGGCTTTAATTTCCCATTGGTCCAAATGAGTGACAGACAAATTTTATAGAAAAATTCTCAAATACAATTGAGAAATCGGACTTATATAGTCTATAAGTATGGATCCTTGTCTTTAATTTCCCCTTGGTCCAAATGAGTGACAAACAAATTTTATAGAAAAATTCTCAAATACAATTGATTTATTTATTTATTACTTTAAAAGATTTTATGAAGCGGAAAAGTATTATTACAATGTGACAGCTGTAGAAAAGAAATATAATTTGGATTACTAATAACGCATGATTTCGTAATATTGTTTTCAAACTTTAAGAATTTCAAGCAAAGTGCAGTAGTAGTTTTCGTCGCAATTATAGAAAACTAAAAAATTTCAAGATCCATAGAAATTTTAAGCAGTATGCTTATCATCCAGTTTAGTTATTTTTAACTTATTGTAGAGCTGTACGTTTTCTAAGTTTAATATATGGATATATTTACAATCAGTGGCTTATAAACATTTATTTTACTAACATCTTTCCCTAAAACTCAATTAAGTTTTTACGAAAACATGTATACATATATATGTATGTATGTATGTATATTGAACCATCACTAATAAATTATACTTCCGTAAGAAAAAATTACATTTCACTTCATAAGTTCAACCAAAGTGTTTGTACGTAAGCATTTTTAAGGCGTAACTGTTAAGTGTATCCCATCGTCTTATGTGGAAGCTCATTTTGATTCTGCTAATGGTCGTAAAATCTGATATATTGTTATCGAATTTAATTAAAAATCTGTCAATTTGTACAAATTTTAAATGCACTGCGTACAAAAATATTGATAAATTTATACCGTAAGTGAAGTAAGGAAGGAACTGTGGTTTTGTTATGATAAATGTTACAATTTAAAAGTCAATTTAGATGTAACTATAAAAAGGTGCAATATATTTAGTTCAATTGCTGAAAGCCAACACAAATGGGAGTAACCATCGACTATGTTTGTGCAACAAATTGATTGTTTTTTAAGACTTGTCTGAAATAGCCTTAAAGCAATAAGTTCTTGTGTTCAAGAAATAAGTAACCTGTAGATACTTGTATAAATGGAAATACAACACAATGTACCACAAAATGAATTAAATGATTTTACTTTCGGAGGAAGGAAAATCTGGCCTGTACTAATATTTAGCCATAGTTACCAATTTCTGCTGAAGATAGGAAACTTAATCACTTACAGCAAGCAAACCAACAACTTGTTTGCTTAGCTAACTGGACGACAAAATAAAAACCTGTCTTAGAGGTTAATGATGTTTCTTTCTTGATGAAACTTACTTGCATTGCTTCTTGCTTTTTCTTTCGTGAATAAAATTAATGAATCTACAGTATATTCAGCAAGAAAAGTAAGATTGTGGATGATCATGCAATCAGAGTTTAAAAAAATTAATATATTTACTAAGAATAACCCTCATATTTCATAATTTTTTGTCAAAACTAGAAAAATATTTACCTGATAATTTACATTTAAAGTTTTAAAAAAATATTTTTTACTTGCAAACAAAAGAATATATTAAATAGCTTACACGCCAGAAATATCTCAATAATATTTTAAGTAGCACAAGAAATTAAAATAAATTCCCTGTAATATATTGCGCACCAAAAATTTCTTGTCAGTGAAAAATAGATATTCACACAAAAATGAAAAAAACCCCATACACAAAAGTATGTTTTCAAAAAATATGCCGCTTTAAAATAATAAACATCATTTTACATTTATTTGAGCATGTACTCAAGTATTTATGTTTTAAGTTTTATTTCTTTGTTGCGGGTTAGCAATATCTAAATATATATTTCATTGGTAGCCATACCAACGCATCAGTAGATGTTTTACCCTTTATGTTTAAAAAATTTTAAAGCTCATCCATTTATACGAAAACTTGCAAATAAATTCGTGAATTACAAAGCATAAAAATAGTCTTTAAAAACTTTTCAAACATACACAACAAATTATTTTCCATTACGATTGTGTTTACTTTTCTACATCTATACAATTAGGCAACTGCTGGTTGTCATTAAAAGTATTTCTAAAGGTACGGTCACATCTGTCAAACATTTGCCCAAAAAAGCGTAACCACTAAATACGAATGAAAAACTTTTTGATTTATGCATTTATTTATTAAGTTGGACAGCATCTAATAAGATAAGATTCTATTACATTTTCTATAAATTATGTAGGAAACTGTCTAACGTAATAAACAGGTATCTAAATCAAAAGTGTTTTCATTCGTATTTAGTGGTTACGCTTTTTTGGGCAAATGTTTGACAGATGTGACCGTACCTTAAGGCAAAAAATAAATGTAAAATTTTGTAAAGGAGAGGTTTACTTTTCATATTTTCAAAACACGCCAAAAAATATGTAAAAAAACTTGAGTTGCACCCAAATTTACTTGCACGGAATATTCCATATTATAGAGGCCACACCCGGCTGAAAAGAAAGGATCTCTTTTTCTCAGCCGTACACGAGAGATGTAAAACTACAAAAATTAACCGCTGAAACTAATAATTTTTTTTTAGCATTATGAAAAAAAAAATATATAAATTATTTAAAATATTTATGGACAAAATCGTCTTAGAATCTTAAAAAATTATGAATGAAATTAAATATTAATGTAAGTTTTATAGTCAATTAAATAGATTTCCCAACCTTTAATAGAGTCAACAAATAATTGACGAAACGTCGGGAAAAATTAAATAAAATATCTTGTTTTATTTACATGAAGAATTTCAGGCCGTATTAGCTCATTTTCAATATTCAAAATAAGAAAATTTACATTGGTCATACAACAAAAATAAGTAAATATATTTATTTTTTCTACTATTTAAAATGGAAACGGATCATATTTTATCATTAGTCGGTAGCATAATAAAATAATAGAAAACTAATTTTAAACCCTGAATTTAATATTTACTATTGTTGTTATTTTATTCTTTGCAGATTTGGTTTTTATTATGAAGACTTCAGTGGCTAACCATTCGTTTACGACTGACTTCTTGTTATCATTGGGCGTATTTTATTAACTTTTAAGAGTTATCCTTTTGCATTATAATACTTTTTCTTGTTGACTCCTTGTCCAACTCAAAAAACATGAAATGAGCGCTTTAACTGTGTTCAATTAAATGTTAGATTTATATATGTACATAAATAATATATATACATACATACATATATATATATATATTAAAAATTTAAGTTTTGTATTTTTTTATACAAATGAATTAATATTATTTGCTGAATTGTTACTTTTATTGTGTGTTCAACATATTTAACCCAAATAATAATAATAATAATAATAATAATAATAATAATAATAATAATAATAATAATAATAATAATAATAACTCCCCAGGGGGAGTTGTATCCCAAAGGAGCGCGTCCCCAGGTTGCGGATAGGGGAATGCTCGATAGATATATCGGGTAGATGGAAATAAAATATCACCCGCGGACCAAACAACAACGCCGTCTGGCATAACGAGCTTAAATCCGAGTACGATGGTCTCAAGGTGAGCGGTACCCTGGTCGGTTGAATCCCTAATGGATGGCTCAGAACAAGTCTCTGGCAGGTAGACTCAAATAAATGCTATTAGTGGAGTTTCCGGTCTCCAGAGATACAAACGCCCTTATGACAATGCCTGTGGTAGAACAGGCGAGTGGGAAATAAAACACCGCCCATGTAATAAAACTGGAACCAGCAGTAGCTGTGAAATAATTAATATGAATACTTACAATGAAGCCTCTGACGAGCGTCGTAACGGCCAGGGACGACGTGGGACATGGCAGCCTGGCCAAAACCTTGACAACCCACAATCTCTCTTTAGTGAAACGGCAGCAGCAGCTCCTGGTGTTTCGACGATGCAATCGGCGACCACTTCAGCTGAAGGCAGTAGGAGGCGCATAAAATGGACGATAGAAATGAACGAGTGCATCATGCGCAACTGCTATAGAATTACACATAATGAACAGCCAATAATCTTTTACAGAACGCAGCTACATCAAGCTTTTATTAGAGAATATCCGGATATTACAGTAAGGGCCAATAAATTGGTGCATGATAATCTTTCATTTATTTTTAAATCCCGTTTAAATACAAAATTTTGTTTTTCATTGCAATATTAAATCAACATTAAATAGCCAACGTTGTGTATTTATACAATACATAAGTGATAAGGGATTTGGGGATTTTTCATTTTCAGTATACCTATTAAAGAATTTAAAATTAATTCTATTCAACAGAAGTTGAAAACTGGTTAAATAGTTGATATTCTTCTCAATTAGTATCTACTTTACGAAAATTGTAAAGATGGACAATTGAACGCTGATGAGAGGTGTAGCGGCCTTGAAATCAGCACTGATACGTTCTGCTAAAAACTGATTGGATATAAATAATAATATTTTTCAACATAAAAAACTCTTAGTAATTTTGAAATTTCATTAATTCAATAAAACTGAACTTGAGCCTGACAATATTACTTTTCATACTCGTATGTACATCAATAAAAGTTCGAATAATAATTACGTTTATTCGTAATAATAATAATATAAAAACATATTAATAAATAATAAAACAATGAACCCTTTTTATTCATATAACAGTGAGTTCGTTTAACTGAAACCTTTTTAATTTATAGCAAATTCTTTTTATCGAAAATTGCGCATAACGAAACAAAATGCTTGTAATTTTACATTTCCGATTAGCCGAATCCTTAAAATTCCTTAAAATATTCCTTAAAAATATACTATACATTGAGATAATCTGACAATTATTGTTATATCTAACAACTTCGTGAACAGACAATTTATTGTTGCTAGATAAATTTATTGTCTGACAATAAATTAAAAGCTTTTCTGACAATTTTCCTACAACCGTATGAACTGACAATAAAGCTTGTACTGGCAATTTTTTATTTTCAGTACATTGCCAGTAAATTGAAAGATCTGACATAATTGTTAGATCTGACAGCCGTCTGTACAGAGCTTTACTTTTAGAAAATAAAATACTTCCTTGAAAGTAGAAATTTTTTAAAGTGACATTATGAATATTTGGTATTTTTTATTATAAGTTCGGTGACCATCCCTTCTGTATTATATAGAACCGTACTGTATTTGAAGGTCCTGTTCTGTATAAATAAAAAACGTAGAAATGTTCTGTATTTTAATTGCTGTTCAGTATTTGTTTTGTATTTTCATGCCCCAAACTGCACATAAATCATTTAAACATTTTAAAGAAAGAGACATACGTTTCCAAAATATATATTGAAAGCGAAATGTGTCGAATTCAGTTTATTTTTACCTGGTTCCAATACTCCAAAACAAAAATTATTTTCTGTTGTAAATAATATATGGACCAGTGAAAAACTCAAATGAAGATGGAGATCATCAAAGCCTTTTAAGTTACTGAATTAAAATATGATTTAAATTTTAATGAATGATTGAATTTAATGAATATTTAAGTTTAGGTTGGGGTCTACGTACTATGTTAGTGTAGTTATCCAATCGCTGAGGTAAGCATTACATCTATTTGTTTATTCATAAGGAAATATTCGATTTCGTTTTTATGTTGGCGGATGCCGTTTGCATTCCAAAAACAAATCTTTAAGTTCATGGTTTGATTAATAGATCATGCAACAAGGCAGACAGGACATCATACAGGACATGTTAAGAGTAAAAGGAATTATAGTTTGTATTAAGCTCTCTATTGCTGGTATCTTTTTTTTGGGCTGTATTCTAGTTATTTTTTATAATATTAGCGTATGAAAATTTAATACAGTGAAAATTTGATATAACGAATTCCCAATGGATCCGAGAATATTTCGTTATAGCTATTTATTCCCTATAAATATAAGTAAAGCGTTTGCACAACGGAAATTTTTTAAGTTCGAAATAACTATAGTTTTCTTTATTTTAATTCTATTCAACATGAGAATGCTAATAAAAGCTTGTAATACATGAATTAAGGAAAAAATAAATCACATTTTTGTTATTCAGTTAGTTTTATTAAGTTTTAATAAAAAATTTTAATATTAGCAATAGCCGTGTTAGACTTCAAAACGTTTAAATATTTATTATGATTCCGCCGCAATTACCACAATTTCCTTGGAATCTTCTTTTGAATTTCGCTTTTACAATTTCACTGTTTTCTAGAAAAGTAATGAAACTTTGTTTCTACGACCAATTAAATTTTGTTTTATTTTTTTTTATTATTTTGAAAAGAAAGTTCAACAAATCTAGTTTAGCTACATTTATAAAAAGTATCCTAACCGATGGAAAATTAAAAAAAAAAGACGTGTGGCACTCGGGGACTGCCGCAGTAAAGCTATTGCATAGCATTTTTTTTCAACTTAGCAATTTCAATTTCAGCTTTCTAGCTATACTAGAAGTGCCCCATACAAAGAAAGGGCACCCTAGTCCCCCCAGGTAAAAAGTGCCTTACCTTAGTATCCGATGTCGTTGTCCTGGCCAATACGGTGAAATACAAATCCTGCAGTCTGCTGTATTTATATATTTAATGTTTTAAATAAAATATTTCAAAATTGATAAATGTTTAGAAAAATTACAAAGTAAAGATAAATTAGCTCACTTGGCAACGCTGGCTATCAAAATCAACCCTAATGAATACAATACTGTAGATACTATCGCAAAAATATTGTATTTGCTGAATTCACAAAACCTCTTGTATCATTGTATCGAGTGTATTATAGTATCATATACAATAGTGTAAAATTTGTTGTTGATAATTTTCATATAAAAAGGAAATACACAATTACACTTTTGTTTCATATGTTTTGCAAAAATCGTATTTCATACAATACTCAGAGAGTATATGTATATACTCTCAGCTTGTTCTTCTTTCGTCCATCAATACAAGATTCAAGCCGATACAATATACACTAGGTGTTCACAAACATATAAACAAAAGTGTATTTCATACAAGATAGACGATACAAATTGTTGTGAATTCAGCAATTGTGCCAAATGTCATATTCCATACGAAATAAAAGCTCTTTAGGGTACGTAAAATCCAATTGTCATAATACATGAAATTGAATTGATTGATTGTAAAGAGCGCTCACTTATGGCTCCGTTAGTCAAATCGTATCGTGGAGTTGCGTATCAGCTGACAAAATCCGTAACATTTAATAAACATGTTGATGCTTATTTAAAATGTATTGGCAACGTTTGCTACGTAAAAATCTACAGAAAATAGATTTTTACGTGCCAAACGTCAAATTTTGGCTTGCATACATACACATAAATATGTACATATGTATATAAAGCAAAGAAAAATATCACAAAACAATAACATCTGACACAGTTATTGGTTTTTACTAACTAACATCGTAAACGATACGACAACTTCAAATTTAAGACTATACGATTTGTCTAACGAAGCCATTAAGCTGGAGGTACATAACACGCGTTCTACGCGGCTGTCAAAAAAGTAGAATCAGTGTAATTGTATGTGGCAAGTTACACAGCACAACGCGTAGATCTACTTTCTACTTTTTTAAGCATCCTACGCGTCACTCAAAGCGATCAGCTGTTTCTCATAGCCATTTTGATGCAGTGATGGGAAAGTTGGTACGATCGTACTTATTTTACACTACTTGATAATGAAAAGTACCGTGGTACTCCCCCAACACTTTGGATACTCTAATACACATATTTTCATTCACTCCTCAGCGAATGTAAAAAGTTTTATATCTCACAAAAATTTCATAATAACTAAACAATCTACGTAGTTGCAATATAACTAATTTAAAAAACTGTGCACACAATGGTCTTTTAAACACGTCCTTGAACTTGAATTGTCAAATCGTTGACAGATGAAAAACGTATGTTCGACATCTTCCACAAAATTATCACCACATCTTGAACAAAACGGGACACTGTCATCTCGGAAACAACTTAAATTAGACCTAAAACATCCATGTCTATTCAAAAACTGTTATGCACACATATGTGTGTTCCAACATATCGATCATTTACTAATGCAACGTCATAACTCAAAAAAAATTATTTCGAGATAATTGCAGTTGAAGGTTTTGATTTGTCCTCACCATTTAGAAAAATTTCTGACATATTTTCTTAAAACGTTGAAAGTACAAAAGACATAAAGATAAAACTTATACACAATATAAATTCAAAATTTTGAGGTATGACGTTTTATTAGTTAATGTGCGATATGTATGTTCCTAGATATGTTCGTGTGCCATTTGTATTCTGTATATACATAAATGTTTAAAATACATTTTATGTAATTAAAAAACAAAATAATTTTTGGTACTCTGTGCATCAAAAAGGTACTAAAAAAAATTTCTATTGGTACCAAAATGCGACAGAGTCCCAATTGAACAACTTTGAACAAGAATTTTTTAAAGCTGTTTGCGTGACCTCATCCCAGGCTTTCTTTAATAAAATTATTGCATCTTTAATTGAATGAGATTTTAAATTTTTGTTTATTTCACCATTCTCAGGAATTAGTTTGGTTAGCTTTATTGGATTTTGCTCCAAGTAAGATAGAAATTCTTCCTTTTTGGGTTTTGTGTCCCGGAGCACTTTTTTCGGAAGCTGAAACATATGTTCTATCTCGCATGCAGCGGTAATATAGCCCAGTTTCGTCGACATTATATATTTGAGATTCCACTAGGCCCATTTCTGCGATTTTAGCACGAAATCTATGAATAAAAGGAGTGACTGAATTTGTGTCGCTGGATAAAATCTCGGCACTAATTTTTAAAAGGCGAATTCCATGCCGCTTTTTAAATGTGGTAAACCATCCATCACTTGCCCGAAAGTCATTCTCAGCTTTATCGGGATATTTTTGCCTGGAAATTACCTAAGCTTTCTCCTTTAATATGGGTCCGTTTAATGTCGCCTTTTTTTCACGTTGATTCAGAAACCACTCATAGAGACGACTTTGCATTGTCGGATATTCAGCACTATGTAAAGTTTTATTGGATACGTGTTGCTTAGTGTTGGCAACAGTATCCAATATTAATTTTCTATTCGATTTAATATAGCTAATGGTAGAAGTAGTTACATCAAAGTCCAGTGCTAAACACTTTCCTTGAACGCCTGTGTCAATCTACGAGTATTCCAATATTTTTAATTTGTCTTGTAAAGACAAAGTGTTTTTTGGCATTTTTAGTCCACTTTCTTATTTTAATAAATGTTAAACCGTATACATATACAAACACCAAAAAACTGACTTTTAAACTCTAACAACATCAACCAGATCTGTAAATCATCTTTTAAAATGGGATTCCCCTTTTTACTTTGTATTGCTTAAACTAAATTGTCAAAATTTGAGTGTTTACAATTAAAAAGAAAAAACCGCTCGGAAATTCGAATATTGGATTCTAATTTTAGAGCGCCAAATGTAATGAAATTACTGATTCGAATTTCTGGAAATTCGAATTTCTGAGAGTTCGAATTTCTGAGCGTCTACTGTAATACAGTTTGTTTAATTTTTTTTTTTTTAATTTTTTCATTAATAACACTTACAAATAATAAAAAATATAGTGTAGTGTAGTCTACATTGTTATTTTATTATTTCCATTATTATTTATATTATATTATTATTTTTTATTATATTATTATTTTGTATTATATTATTATTTATATTTAATATTTAGTACCACCCTAATATAAATTCCTAACACATTCCTTTGAATTAACATTGGAATAGTTGTATCTTTGGACAACAACTATTGTTAAGTATTATATAAATTTTGTAGCTTCAAGATTACCGATAAGTTAGTAATTAAGTCCTTGATTTTACGAAAATAAATCAATCATAATCATAGCCTCAAATCGGCATTTTTACTTAGAAATCTCTGGCATATAAATCTGCCTCATTATCACCTCTAGCCAGTGGCGGCTAAATTATAACTTTTCAAATCAAATAAACACTATACTCTTCATTTACCACAATAGATCATACAAATATTAGTATGTATGTATGTATGGCCGATTTTAATTTAATATTTAAATATTGTTAGCAATACATTCATATGCACATACGAGTATAATAAACCTAATTTTATTTGTGATTCTTGCAATTTGAAAATTAGGTGTTAATTTTATTTTTTTACTTCCATGAACGGTTAAGGTAAACTAACAATGCATTTTATGTGGGTCAATCGTAAAATTATTATTTAATAGTCTTGAATAAACAAGGAAAAATAACATCGTACACTCATGTTGAAACAACCTCAAATAAAGTTATTTTAATTTTATATATTTATTATTTTTATATACTTATGTCTGTACGAGTATATTATATATACTGTTTTTTTTATTACCTTCTTTGACCGGTATAGGAAAGCAGCTACTAGTCTTTATAATTATAAAAGGAACCTCCGTTAAGGTTTATGAATAAAAGAACACGCTTTTTTCCCCTGAGAACGGTCGTGGTAAGCAATAGGTAAGCAATAGACGGTTCCTTTCAAAACCTAACTTACATTTACGTTTATTTTCTTCTAACGATTTATGTTTTGTTTTCTTGTTGCATATACATACGTATATTGATTCTGATATCTTTAATAAATCCTAAAAATATATAAAAGAGTTATATATCATTGGATCCGAAATTTGAGTATATATGATTCCATATATATTTCATATATATTCTGTATATGTTCATGGATAAGTTCATATATGAGAATGTAAGCATTCATACATGAAATATGTATGAGTAATATCTGGAACATATACCATCAATTTCGGGATCCAATGGTATATACATATAATTTTTTTAGCTGGGATATATTGATTGTATTACAGGAGAGAAATTTTCACTATCTTTACATCAATATTAAAAAAATGTGCTTAGACCAAATTGCATACACAAAACTTTATGTGGATAATTATGTATGTAAGTATGTTCATGTGAATGAATATATA
Organism: Lypha dubia; assembly: GCA_947311025.1. Taxonomy (NCBI): domain Eukaryota; kingdom Metazoa; phylum Arthropoda; class Insecta; order Diptera; family Tachinidae; genus Lypha; species Lypha dubia. Next base: position 1,210,488 of record OX371263.1, read on the forward strand.
AATATGTACATATCTACATACTACAGTGAAACTTCGATATAACGAACTTCGTTATAACGAAAAACTCAATATAACGTATGTTTTATTGAGTCCCTTGAGAAAACATCTTTATTGCAAAGTTTTTCATACAAAATTGCACTATAGCTATAACGAATAAATTCTGAGCAAAAAAGCCTCTATATAGCGAAATATTATTCAAATGCCTCAATATAACGAAATCAGAATAAATCGTATATGGTAAAGTCCCGTTATAAAAACTGCGAAGTGAAAATGTATTTATAAGCGTATTTATAAGGCCTCTATACAACGAACTAAGAATAAAATTTAAATCAAACGTATGTAATCAGTATTGACTTGAGTAAAGTAAAGCGTAAATCAATATCTATTCGAGAAAAAAATTCTATAATTGAGGCCCTAGATCGTTCGATTGCTTAGCTTTTGTCGAAAAAGGTATTGATAACTGTATTTGGAACTTGCGAAAACAAACAAAATTAACACAATATTTTATTAAAACCTAATAAAATTACCTGAATAACAAAAATGTTTTTTATTTCTTATTTATCTCATGAAATATAAGCTTTTATTAGCAATCTCATGTTAAATAGATTTGAATAAAGAAAACTATAGTTATAACGAATTTTTTTCGTATTTCTTCAAATTTCGTTATATCAAGGCATTGCTGATTACATTTATAGCGAAGCAATAGCTATAACGAAGTATTTTTGGATCCCCTTGGAATTCGTTATATCGAAGTTTCACTGTATTAATAAGATATACATATATTCGTTTGAATTAAACATAAAAATTACATCAAAAAGATTTTACAGGGTTGTTATCGGACAGTTACATAGATGCAAGTGGCACCAATAACTTGTTTATAATGTTGTAATCATATTAAGTCATGATTTTTTTATAAATCACCCCTCTTACTATTTAAAAACTGTAAACATGTATATCTAGATATATACGTTTGCTACATCGCACAAAGAAGCTGCTAAAGTTAGCAAAAGACGTGCGCTGCAAAAAACATAAATTGAATTAAAACTCTAGAGGGTTGTAGTTCAAAGCCATTTACTGGGTGGAAAAGGATGTTGTGGGATGGGTTGCGGTCTCTGCCTTTCAACAATACAAAAAGGTAAAACCTATATGTATGTACATCTTTATTGTTATTAGAGTCACAACAAAAGTACAAATGAAATATTTAACGCTTGTTTGATTGCGTAATTAAATTATACGCCTTTTTATTGCAGTCCTCCAGGGTACGATAATCAAGTGTCCGGGAATTCAGCTTAAAAGCAGCATAAATATTATAAATTATACATTTATTTGTAGAACAAACATACATATATCTATATTTTATAAATAAATACTAACAATTTGTATATACATACATACACATGTATGTACTAATAAACATTAAACATAAATTTATGCAAAAAAAGCATAATATCCCAGCAAATATACTTCATGTATTGCCTGGATGAAAAATATTATAGCGGTAATAATCGATTTCGCATTGCGGAAAATAATTCCTTCAGAAAGAAATATTTATCGATGGCAATACTGCTAAGTAATACGATATGATATTCTTCCAGATGATACATTGGCAATATTACCATAAAAGGACTTATAATAAATGGAATTTTAAATGTGTATATATATATATGTATGTAAAATGTAGGAACACATTTTTATTCATATACACCAGAGTTTTAATGTGCCCAGAACTTAGCTTAACCCTAATCAGTTCAAGCGTTTTAAATCTTAAAACTCTCGAACGAACTTTTTTTCATATTTTAAAATCAGGATTGTCCAAATCTTTCTTTTTTTTATAAATTTTGTAAAACAAATGTATCAACATACACTCATTTGTACACGTAGTAATACTTAATTAAAATATTTTCTGTTAACATATCGAGCCTTATCCGCAAAGATAGCTAAAGCGACAAGCCGCTGTCACGAAAAAATGCAGGCAAACCATCAAAGCACACTTAATCTAAAATTGATTTTGTTAAAAATTAGTAAAATTTCCGTGCCATGACCATGAAATTTTAAGATATAATGCATATGTTGCCAATTATTCAATTTAAAAAAAAAAAATATTTTTCAATTGAAAACCATGTTCACGGCTAAGGCTCGACATATTGCGTTATTTTCCCAAAAATTATAACAAGAAGAAAACAAAAAATTACTATGAAAATAATCAAAGTAAATGACAATTTCGTATGTGAATGACGATTTCGGGATATTGCTAAACTATTGCTTTGGGCGATATCTCCTATTTGTTTGCAGGGATGTGTAACACAAAAGGAGTGCATTAATTGTATAATATTTTCAAAATTTTTCATAGGTACGAAAAAGGACAAGGTGTTATATATTTTAAAATTTAGATGAGTTTTTGTTGGGAATTAAAATAATTTTGTTTTTATAAGTGACAAGAATTAAATGGTTATATTTATACAAATAAATACTTAGTTATATGTTGCATTGTCCTGATCTTTTCAACTTTATGTTACATGTATACAACACATATGTATGTATATATTTTTGTATGTTTTGAAATAATTTTGCTTAGGTTTCTTAGTTTACGAATAAGAAAGTTATAATGTAATCACTCTAAGACATTATTAATTGGAACAAGGCCTACTGTCACAGCGAAACAATCGACTAGATAACTAGATGCTGGTATCCTTCATAATGTATGCAGGATACCACAGTGGTTAATAAAGAAGATCGAAAGAAGTCGAGTATGTATTGCCAAATATTGTGTCTACACAGAGAAAACAGATTACTTGTGATAACTGAATTTGTTGCCAATCGAATTGTTGCGGTTGCACCAACTAACATATGATTCGGCTGTATGAAATAACTCCTAATGAAATAACTCCCAATGAAATAGAACCTAAGAATGAAATAAGTCCAAAAATATTTTATGAAATAAAACCAAAAGAGAATGAAAATGTTTCCAAACGACAAATGAAATAAGTTCCAATATTTGGGACTTGGTTCATAATGAAATAACTCCCTCAGAAAAAAATGAATGAAATAAAGTCCAAAAAATATGAAATAAGTGCGGAATATTTTTTATAGGCTCATGAGATATAAAAAAATTCCATAAATTTTTGGTGAGCATAGACGGTTTTCTTAATACCTTAAACTTTAAGGCTTAAAGTTAAAATTCCTTAAAAAACTAAGATAGCAAAGACCGCCTAGAGGGTTCATCCGTTGAAATATTTTTAAAACCTATTTCCCTTAGTGAAAGTTTCATGTATAGCCAGCCTTCGGCAGGGCTTAAAGGTTTTTTATCTCCGAGGTATTTGCAAAGGCGGCTTTGTTTACTGAGTTCATTGTCGGCGGTGGCATGTCATAATGTCCTTGTCACTCTAAAAAGTGTCCTAACTTCCATGGACATTATATCACTTTAAAATACATCTATCATATTATAAAAAATTCGAATTTGAAGAATTTTCTACTATTCTAGATCGAATTGAAGGTGTGCTCACTTCTCGCCCAATATCTGCGTTATCTGAAGACCCATCAGATTTAACCGCACTTACTCCTGGGCATTTTCTTCGAGGTGCTACTCTTATGGCTTTCCCAGAGCAAACCTTTCAAAATATGTCGCTTATAAACAGATGGGAAAAAATTAAAGTAATTCACCATCAGTTCTCCTTACGCTGGAAGGAAGATTATCTCAAATTTTTGCATAAACGGTATAAATGGAGAAACTCTGACCCAAACCTCCGTGTAGGAGATCTAGTTGTCGTAATGGATGACTTACAACCACCTCACGAGTGGCGGCTAGGGAGAATTGAAAGAACTTTCATGGGTGCAGACGATAATGTACGCATCGCAGACGTACGTACATCTTCAGGAATTATTACTAGACCCATTGTAAAACTGTGCTATCTTTCTTTATTAAAAGCACAAGATCCTCCAAAAGATTTAACATTGATCACTCCATAACACACTTACATTCTAAGCTTTCATTTACATTCAATATAAAATTTTCATACATACTTCCGCCTAAACGCCAAGACCGGCGACATGTCCAAACTAATTTTGGCTACCTTATTTTAGTCATGGATTTAAGGAGTTATTGAATATTTGAACTGCCTTAACACTTTTATAATTATTATATATCTATATATATATATATATCTTTAAATGAATATATAAACTGCATTATCATTATAAATATTGGTATCTTTTTAAAATTACTACGAGCTTGGGCTCGAGCTACATACCCTAATAACAAGGGTCACAGTAATATGTGAATTTCCCTAATAAAGAGTAAAAACAACAAAAAAGTTAAATTACAAAGTAGAATACTTTGAAGATAACGGACCATGAATTTGTGTTGATTATTAGTAAATTCCAATGGGGAATATCGTACTAACCAAAGTTGTTTTCAATGTGTAAAAATTTAATTAAATTAATTCTCGTATTCTATTTCTGTTGAAAACGTGGTTAAATAGTTGATATTCTTCCCAATTAATATCCACTTTACGAAAATTGTAAAGATGGACAATTGAACGCTGATGAGAGGTGTAACGGCCTTGAAATCTGTACTGATACGTTCTGCTAAACTGATTGGATATAATAATAATATTTTCAAGATAAAAAAATAACTCTTAGTAATTTGAATTTTCCTTAATTCAATAAAACTGAACTTGAGCCTGATAAATTACTTTTCATATGTACATCAATAAAAGTTCGAATAATAATTTCGTTTATTCGTAATAATATAAAAAAAAATTTTTGTTTCATGTAAAACGAATGAACTCATTTTATGTTAACCAAAAACACATAGAAAAGCTGAAAGCTCTTTTCTTGTCACTCACATGAAAATGATATTTTTTTTAAAAACGTAGAAGTGGTTTCGATCGTTTTTTATGAGAACGTATACAAAAATTCATTTTCGAAAAACAGGCTGTTACAGCCCGCTTTTGTAAAACAAAAGTCTTCTCACATTTCGTTTTGTAACGATATCGTTTTAAATTTGGATCTTATAAAATGTTAGAAATCTTTCGTTTATTCACTTTTGACATGTATTAAGCTTTTTGCTTTCGTAAAGGAACATTATTGCCAATGCGTTCGTTTTCATAAATTCAATATTTTTTTTTCATATAAACGTACGGTGTTTGGTGTTAACTCTATAAATCAAATGTTTTTTATTTACAAAAATTAATCTTGAGTTCAAAAAGGCTCCATGAAAAATGGCCCGAATTGAAAAGTAAGAAACAAACTTAGTGCCAGGTTTTTTCGTTTCAAAAACAAATAACAGATTTTTTCCAGGTTTTTTCGTTTCAAAAACAAAAGACTTAAGAAACAAACGTTTAAAAATTTCTTGATTCGGTCGCCTCAAAGCCCGCGATAGAAGCTATGCAATAGCTTTAAATTTTTTTTAAACGTAAAAAACAGAACTCTTAATTTGCAAATGCATGTCTTTCTTTAGAGTTTTTCCAACATAGACAGGTTGTTATATCTTAAAAAGGATGCATGTATGAAAATATTGCTGATGTAATTGTAAATAATTGAACAAATATTGTCATTAATTTTAGCTAAGGAAAGATAATCTCTGTTTAAATATTTGTCGATCCTCTGTGGGAGATAAGACTATTTGTTCTTCTTGAAATACGCTATGAATTTTGATTCATATTGTGTAACCTTCGACTCAAAATTTAAAATTTTTTATAATTAATTTAAGGGAAAATCTTCGTACATTCCGACTTTATTCTTGGGTGATGTTAATTATTGGTTGATAAATCTAAAAACTAATGATTAATCAGGCATATTCTGAGACACCTTTTCTATTTGTTTTGTGATTTCACGTTTGTTCTTCATTGTCGGCTAACTTAATTGTTTTATATGTTATCTACTGACAATGTTTCGTACATATTCATTGGGTATGTCAAAACCCTAAAACAACGATTTTTAAAACGTTATACTCTTACTACCTGGTCCACGATGTCGATCGACAACTTAAGCGAGCGACAGCAAGTCACTCACTATCGATCGCTTAAGTGGGGCGCACTAAATATCGACTTGTCGGTCGTCTGGCTTTACGTGTTTAACGTAATCATTGTCAAATGACTATATTGCCACATCAAATATTCCATGTTAGTTGAGCCATAAATATGGCCATTTGAACGTGGCACAACTACTAGGTATGCACACTTCGATAACAAGTACAACAAACAAAAAACAACTAGTATATTGTTGGTATAAAATACTCGCTTTTTTATTGAAACAATCAAATAAATTTAACAATTTCTTAAAAATGCTTTACAAACTGTAACAATTATTTGTGTATGCTTTAAAACTGTATCAGTTAGTATGCAAATTTGATCTAAAGCTATCTGAGTCAGCTATGCTAGAGAGCTCACCTCTTGAATATGCCTTGCTTCAAATGTAAACACAAAACATATGTTTTCAATAAATCAATTTTGTGAAAAATAACTTATAGCAAAATAATTTTTTGATATTGTGTATATTTTACAAATTCAACTTGTTGCGGCTGCAACTTGATTATGAGCAATAATAAAAACGCGGGCCTTTTAATTTAGAATAAGTTTGACTGTAGGTCGGTTTTATTATCTAAAATTGTACATTTAAATAATAAAGTTTGCAATAGTTTTTAATACTTTAACAAAAAATACTTAACTCTGTTTTCTCTGGCGTTCGACTTATCTTTGCCTCGTTATTTCAAATTATTACAGTGACAGCTTTAAAATGGGTACCATTGTACCGGTTATTAAACGTCAAAGCCAGAGTAGCCAAGTTAGCAAATAAAGAGAGTCACAATAAATAATTCCGCTAATAATATTAAGCGATTTTAAAACAAATTAAAGTAAGTAAAAATTCAAGAAATTCAGTTTAACGGTTTTTTTCGAAATACATCAATTAACTTCACAACACAACTAGAACCTGCATCTGCTTCAGATTTGCCTTTTTAAGGCTGAAAAATGTTGTTGGTAATAAATAATTATTAGCTGTACAAGAATATTTTTATCAAAATACATATTTATATACATGAATACCTACATATCAATTTTCCATCATGAAATTTCTAAAATTATTTATAAAATAACCAATTTTTTATATATTTTGTCAAATTAATTTCTCAGTCGACAACCAAAAAGCAAGTGACTGAATTTGACAGTTGTTGTCGTACAATATTTCTTAGTGGGGCGCAAATTTGTACAAGAATGCTTACGTTATCGCTCGCTTTGATTGTCGATCGACTTGTCGTGCTGAAAACTCTTAGTGGGGCGCAAATCAGCTGTTTGTCGTCACAAAAGCAAGCGAGCGATAGCGATCGACATCGTGGACCAGGCACTTAATTTCTTGTGCCTTAAAAATTTTTAAATCACACCGAAAAGTTAAAACTTAGTGGTTTTCAGAACACCATGAAATCAAAATTGTGATTTCAAAAGCACAAGCGATTCAGAACATGCCAGAATATACATACATATATAAAAATATTATATTTTTTAAACCTGTGCACTTACATTTCTTACAAACGTAATTTCAAGTAACTTTGAAGAACAATAATCAAAAATTAAATTCTGAATCAACTTTTATAAATTTTTGTGGTATAAAAAATCTTTAATTTGAGTTCTTTATTAACACTACGCAAATCAGTCTCATTGGCGTTGTTTTAGTGGGGAAATTATGATTTAAAATTTGTAATACAATCTCTGTTTTTCTTCCAGCTGAATTAAAATTTGATCAAGGTAACTTAACGTGTACTAACCAATACTAACTCCCGCTATGAGAATCTTTTCGATTAAAACGCATCAATAGATTAAAAGAGGTCATAAAATGACCTGTCTTTTAGAACAATGTTTTTAAAAGAAACATTTTATGTATAGCAAACATTAAAATAACGCTATAATATATTTGGTACATTTGACGGTTGTATATTATTCACCGTCACAAACAAATATCAACTTTACTATAGTTTTGTCGGCGTCGATGAAACTTTGCACTAGCGTTCTCGTCGTCTTTAAGTACATGTCAAAGCGAGGTTTATTTTATGACATTTCGAACACGAGAAAAGGCAGAATTATTGGTTTTTTATAGAGCTGTGCCAAATCGTTCCTTTTGATGAGCGCTTCTTTTCGTTCAATTCAGAAGAATGGTCCCGGTCGTTCATTTCGTTACATCGCTCTTTTTAAGAAACCTATCAAATGAAATGCTACACTATTCTAATTAAAGTATTTTTTGTTTGCAATGTGTTCATACATATACATACATACTTATGTATATGTATGTATAAATAAATGTATGTTGTAAATCCGTAGCTTATCGCCAATAAAGTAAACATAAGCCTATTTTGTATGTGAAATTTTATTAAATGAACAAAATTTTATTATGTAACTGAACTAAAAAATTAGTTAAGTATGTATACATTTTAACTATACATAAAAATTATAAATGCTAGACACATGTACATACTTATATATACAGCAGCATCTATACCATTTTATTTAGATTAAAAAAGAACATTATTTCTATTGAACTAATATAGAAAAAAACTAACAAATGGTTAAAAAAAACCAAAAGCAAAACTACAAAATCCGACATGAGTAAACGAACGAACGAAATGAACGATGAAACCAAAACACCGAACTATGCCGCTCACTGAGCCAAAAGCGCTCCGCAAAGTAACCAGATTCGTTCGTTCACTACCCTTTTTACCCGTTCGTTCCGGACCGACACAGCCCTACTTTACCACTTTACAACGTGATAACTTCTTAAAGTTACAGAACATCGGCATAGAATCTATAGAACAATTTCTTTCTATATTCTAAAAATCTAAATCGTCAGAAGTGATGATAACTGTGCGGTAATTACCGTATTGTACGGTAGTTTAGGCCTCCAAAAAGTAGGCAGGTAATTTCAATATTTGTACGGTAATTTTATAAAGCTTTAATTTTTAATCTAATCGTAAAGCCCACGGCTTTCCTAAAACATTGTAACAATGCCAATTGGGGCGTATCGTGGAGTTGCGTATAAGCTGACAAAATCCGTAACATTTTATACACATGTTGATGCTTATTGAAAATGTATTGGCAACGTAAATTTTGACGTGCCAAACGTCAAATTTTGGCTTGTATACATACGAGTACACACACATGACACATTTATTGGTAGCCGTACGTTTTTACTAACTAACATCCGCACTTAAACGATACGACAACGTCAAAAGTAAGACGATACGATTTGACCAGCGTTACCGTTGTGCCCATAAAGGGGCACTTTGCCCCTTTTCTGACTGCAAAGCCCCTTTAATTCAAATCCCCTTTTGGATCAATATGATTTATTTTGAGCCCCTTTTTGAACAAAAAAGAATACATTTTAGAAATAAATCTCAAGGAGTGATATTATGAATATTAAAAGCAAAATATTGCTTTTTTACCAAAAATTGTGTAGGGAAATTTTATCAAGAATTAATATTAGCGATAAAACACTGTGTGTATTGAAGTATTTAGATCCAGTTTTTATCAACCCAGTTGAGGACGTTAACTACATACTTTGAAATTGTTTCTGTTTTTTAGTGATATAATTAGTGAACCAGACGAATTTGTAACTGAGTTCAAGCTATTAGAAAGCAAAGCGAATGTCAAAAGCTATGAAGCATTTTTAAAAATATCTAAGCCTGAAACCTTTTGGCATGAAATACGAAATTTAAAGAACTGTTTGGGCGACAAATTATGTCCAACCTTGTATAAATTTGCGTCATATATACATATTTACTTTGCCACATAGTAGTGCTTCTGCTGAACGTGTTTTTTCGAAGTTAGCATTACCAAAAAATAAATTAACAAATAGACTGAAAGTAGACACTTGTCAGTCCATGCTATTCACCTTAAATTTGTTTCAAAGTGATTCCTAGTGATGAACTTATTCAAAAAAGCGAAGAACAGTTTAAAAAAAATTGGTATTGAGTGCAAAATTATATGACTACACATATATTTTAGTTTGCTTATATCTTTTAATTTTATAATGAGATGTATAGAAAATTTACACAATTGTCTTTCTCTTGCAAATCGATTGTTTCATCTGTTATCAACACTAAATGCTTTTCCTCTAAGAGAATAAATTTAGGTATCTGTGTCTTACGGCCTGTTTCACACTGTCGACAAGTCGATGTCGTTCTCTTATTTATATTAAAAACAAAAACAAATTTAAATATTTAGTTTTTGTTTTCAATATAAATAAGAGAACGACATCGACTTGTCGACAGTGTGAAACAGGCCGATATTCTTTAGAAAACTTAATTACTTTTATACATATTTGTTCAATTCACAAGCTCAGTCGTCTGTCTTATGGTTTAAAAAAAGACAATATTTGTTTATGTGCTTGTGAACAGACAAATTTGTTGTATCGTTATTTTGTCGTATTTTAAATGTCAGTTTAATATCAAAAAATTTAAATGTCAGTTTTATATCAAGGTGTTAAACCAGGTGTGGGAATTATAATTTGACGCTATATATAATAACTTTTTTAGCGACAAGCAATTTTGATTAAATTAGTTTGAAAATTAAGTTGAAATGAATCATGTATATATTTATCATTAAGAAGAATGTATTTTCTGGTGTTACTTATCACATATATAAAATATTTTTACAAATTAATTTAACAAATAGAATTTTCCCAGACCCGGCCTCAATATAACAATTGAAAAACATATAAAATTCAATCGTATAATTATAACACACTTTTGTATGAAAATTACCAACAACAAAAATACAATATTGTATAATTATACGATTAGACAACACATATGACGTTAATACGAGCTTGTGAATTGAACAATTGTAACCATGAACAATATTTTATTTTTCGTAGCTATATTTTTTTTCATAAAATTAATACATACATATATTTTCGAATTTTATATTTATTTTTATTTTAAATTTAAAAATACTTTTAATGAAAATGTTTGTTAACCTTTGTTTTTAGAAATAAATCGTGTTTATTTGCTTTATTTTTTATTGTTTTTGAAGATGCCCCTTTTTTTCATAGAAATTCCCTTTTTGTGACCCTTTTTTTTGGAAAATCCCCTTTTTGTGCCCTTTTTTGAAAATTGTCAACGGTAACGCTGGATTTGACTAACGAAAACATTAAATTAGTTTACGAACTAAACGTTCTTAGATCTGGCAACAATTACATCAACCCTTGGAGTTTTACCAACCACCCCAAATGTATATTTATACCTCTACAACGGTCTACTATTACGAAAACGGAAATAAACGAATACCATAAGCTGTTCTAGTAAAACTTTTGCACATATCATATAACAAAAACACCACTCGTAGAAATATTTCACCCATACATGCATATTTATGTATGTATGTATGTATGTTTGTACTCGTAAGTTCATTCGTATGTTTTTTTATCTGTTGTTCATTAAATACGTTTTGTTGCTTGCTAGTTGTTTTTATATTTCTTAAATAAAATAAACTACATACATATTTTTTAAATAGAGCACCAATTAATTTGTTTCAACGTCTTTTTTGTCAAGGTAGTACATACATACATAAGTACATTAAATTACAAGCTAGCGTTGAAATCACATCTCATTATTTACTTTTTACTCGCGTCTTCGAAATTGATTTTGTGGAAAAGAGGGCGAAAAAACAAAGTATAGAAAATTATAGCGTTTTTTGGGAAAGAGCAGCCAAATACTAGCAAATATTGTTTTTGTCATGCTCTATTTGTTGTAATATTGACACTACTTTGATAGCCTACGTCCATACAGTCATCTTTTGTTTCCGCAACTTTGTTAGATATTATTTTCAAGATGTATTCGTGTCCATACAATAAAAATTTATGCTTTGCAGCATGGCTACTTTTTACACATATTTTATTCTTCTTCTTCTCATTTTTAAAATACTGCATGTACGTGAAACATTGTACCAATTTCCATTCATCTCTCCTCTCCCAACTAAGAGCTCAAAAGTTGCGCAGCAAAAGTTTAGTGTATGTATGTATGTACATACAACCACTAAATAAATTTACCTTGGCTTTGGGGTTTTTGGGAGAACTAGCAAAATAAGAAAGATTACAGTGCAAGTTGATGTGTGTCCATTCGGATTTGTGTGGAAATATTTTTACGATGATGACAATGAGAACGTACGATGATGACTTTTCTTTTTGATGTTAAATTCATTTAGTAGCACAAGAACGAAATCAACCCAGAAATTATTGGCCCAGTATCAGTTTATACTTTTCCCTATAATGTCTGCAATATATACGAGGAAATCTTCGTGGTTCTTCTGTACGTTCGAAGTACAACAGTAAAAATAATTTTAATTATGAAGAAAAAAACTAATCAATTGTGTTAAAAATAATCTATGCAAAATTAAGTAATGATTATCAAAATTAGTTTCCCATACATAAGTATGTATTGTGTACATATATGAAAATTAATGGTATGAAATTGACATACCTATCGTATTAAAAAAGATAAATTTTAATAAGGTGCGATGCAAAAATTTTTAAATGAAAAATTTTAAATTCTTTTAATACATGCATATACCATAAGTATGTGTAGGTATGTGTATAATGTTGTGCATCTAAAAAATGTGTATGTGAGTACATAGAGATACACACTAACCTTACCTATACGTTCTGTAGAGAGTGATTTCTTTAATACGAAGATATTGTCGTGTTACTGGTTCGCGAATGTGCTATCTTAACAACAAAACTGTGTTTTTAATGGCGTTAATGTTGTCGTCATCGGTCGGCGGGCATAATTAAATACGTTGTTCTACAAATAATGAGGAAAAAACCACCAAACAAATATCCAAATGAGAAAAATAAACAACAAGGTACATACATATGTATATAATTATGTACAAAAACTATTTAGAAATAATTTGCAGACAAGCATGTATAAATTCTCAAATATTTTTATTAACGCTACTAAAAAATAAAACTTATTGTATTAACCTTATATGTATATATACCTTACCTAAAAATAAAACCACTTATGTACATACATATTTTAATTTTCGCTTAAGTTGTTATTGTTTCTTATGCTAGGTTGGTAATTATGAAATAATTTGCCTGTAATAATTACATTTAGAAATTTAAGGAACATTAAATAAATATTGTTTTTGCAGTAGTTTCAACACTTACATACTTACATATATTGGTTTTTCTTTACATATACATATGTATATGTATGTATGTATGCTCGAAATGATAAAATCGAATTGTAAATTCAATTCTATCACTTTTTTTGTTATTGTCCAATTTTCATGTAACTTTTTCATCTTCTTCAGTCTTAAGTTTAACTACCAAATTTTTCACGGCGCAAGTCCTTCGCTTTTAGCCAGAATTTGGAAAAATAATATATATGTATGTATGTATTAGTGATGATATTCGTATTCGATTATTCGCCTATTTTAAGATATTCGTATTCGTATTCGCCAAATTCAAGCGAATATATCTCGAATAATTTGCACATAAATTTTCCCAAAGAAAATCATACAAAAAGTTTTAAAAAGTACCTACATAAAATGTAAACAAATATAATAATTTATATTAATTTTTATTTAAAGAAAGAAAGCCCTTTATCTTTGTTCTTAAAAAACAAACGAAAATTATATTTAAATGTAAATTCATATCATGTTAAGTCAGTAATCAATTCTCAGTAGAGTAATATTGGACTTCAAAAATGGAAGAACTAAAATTTAATATGTGGAAATCCACCGAGACATGTGGCTGCGCAATCTGCGAAAATATGTTCTCCCAAACAACATTGAATTACTAATTAAAAGCGCAACCACAGTAAGAAAAACGAAATCTGAAAGTATGCATGTAGGAAAATAATTTAAGATTTGAACAACTTATTGATGTCTCCATTTATAACACTGCAAGACAGCATTTTTTTTTTGCTGCAAATTTGCCACATAGGAATGCATGATATACATACTTTAAAAGAAACCTTGAAGTCTTAGCCATAAGCGTTTAGATATTTTCTTTCAATTTGATGGAAAATGTCACTAAACTATTTAAGTTACACAATATTTGGAACAAAATTAGCAAGAAAACTCTAATCAAAATAAATAAATGTAAAATGACATGTGAGTGATGTACATTCAATCAAAAGCAATGGAAAGAGGCTCGATATTCGAGTACCATTTTTATACATGATAAAAAAAAGTAGCTTGAATTCGTTTGTAATCTTGTTACGTTTTTGTGTTTTACTTTATCTACAACTTGAACGATGTATATAAGTTAACGTATCCAATAACCCAAATTAGCTTCACCTATAATAATTATTCTCACAAAATATTATGCTGAGGATAGCGTTGTCTATGACAACGGACGTTTTAGCAGAAACAGGGCTAAATATTTATGGTAACCTGACGCGTACGTGTTGCGTTGTCAAACATAAATGCAGTTAAGCGAGGTTTCATTATGTTGTGCTTGCCTTATTAGTCTTTAGTCTTTTAAAGTACTCACCAACAAGAGCATAAAGCTCAAATAAAATAAAACAAAACAAATAAAATAAACCCACAATTAAGTAATTGGCGCCCAACGTGGATTAAATTAAAATAAAAGACAAAAGATAATTCAAAAATTAGAAAATAAAATCTTTTTTAACAAAAGTTTTTAAATTAAAAAATTATTAATACAGAACAGTAAAAAAAAAAACTTGTTAAGTGAAACAAATCAACAAATATAAAAAATAGGAAAAAGTCACCAGAGCTTCGAAATAGCCTGGGCAGCAAGTTGGAGAATTGTAAAAAAATACACCGGAGCAACGGAGAAGAAACAAAAAAAAAACAGCCTTATATTCTAAGAAAAGATCATGAAATACCTTAAGTAAGTAGAGCGCGTTGTGGTTTGCCTCAATACAGTAAACGTAATATAGTTAGTCTTTGCACGGGTTAACTCTAAGCATTTTTGTCGTTTTTTGCCTTTTTTCCTCTCTGAAATTTTTATGAGCGAATCTAATTACCAAGATAATGTAGCAAAAAGCAACACAATGGCTGTGTCGGTAGAACAGTTAAGGGCAATAGTGGAAGTTGCTATAAGTACTGCCTTAAGGTCCCAAAAAACGGTTTTCGAAAAGCAAATTAAAGACCTCAATAAAAAGCTAGACGAGTGTATTATTACGACTCCCGAAGTCGAAACGTATAAGGAAATAGAAGTGATACAAGGGGTACATTGCGATGAACCACTTGACATTGTAAAATCGTTGCCAGATTTAGGAGGCAAACTAGAAACATACGTTTCATGGCGCCAAGCGGCGCATACTGCCTATAAAATCATTGAGAGCTCCATTGGTAGCTCCAAACACTACCAAGCGGTGGTTATAATTCGAGATAAGATAAAAGGATCAGCTGATATGGTGCTGTCCTCCTTTAACACGGTTTTAAACTTTAAAGCAATTATAGCTCGCCTTGACTTTACGTATTCGGACAAACGGCCGATTTATTTAATCGAACCGGAACTCTAAATTCTTCGTCAGGGAAATATGAGCCTTTTACAATTTTACGAAGAAGTAGAAAAAAAATTGACTCTACTGACAAATAAAACTATTATGACATACGATAGAGCTACTGCAGCATCCATTAATGAAAAATATAGAATGGACGCATCTCGAGTTCTTATATCGGGAACAAAAAGAGCATTAAGTGATGTACTTTTTTCGGCTCGGCCGAACGATGTACCTTCAGCCCTAGCGCTGGCCCAGGAAGTTGAGTCTAACCATGGGAGGTATTTATTCGCAAGCCACTATGCCAGGTGTCTTGAGGGCAAAGAAAGCCAAAAAAGCGAAATAAGGCAACAAACTAGAAGCCTTACTGTAGGAGTCCAGACAGTTAGGAACCCAAATTTTTTTTAAACGGCAAGGTTTCGGCAACAGGACTCCTCAAAAAAAGAATTAGTTCAGCAGGCGGACACCGACCAATCAATGCGTACTATACAGTCGGGAAGACGTCAACCAGCTAATATTGGCCCCAGTATTGGCACAGTACTATAATAATCAAGTACCAATGAGGCCCGGGTTACAGCCACAGGGCTATACCGAGGGTGGTGTTGGCTGAAGTGGTTAGCGCGTTGACTACTAAGCAAACAATGACGTGGGGCCTGGGTTCAAACCCTGGCCAGAGCAAGTCAATCAACATCATTAATTTCTCTAATGTACATTAGTGAGACATTGTATTAATTGTTGTCGGACTATTTAAGTGATGAAGGCATAGAACTGGTCATTAAAAAACTGTCCCGACAGCGATTGATGATGTTCCAAGCTAATGTACACAACATCGCCCTCATTCGTCGGTTAGCAGAAACATCGGTGAAGTAAAACAATAAATAAAATGCCTGCCAATACAGCTTAACAAAGTTAATGCGTCTACGTAACAAAGGAGGCGCCTCAAAACTGCTATAAAAAGCTTTTTACATTTTCCACATCTATCTTCTCTACTCTATCCCTCTCTCTGAGTTCCGGCACAATGCACTGCATACGTAGGGGTCATCCCCTGAGTGCTGGTCCCAATTACAAAAAAAAAAAAATAAAAATAATCACACCTCAGGTCAGGCCGTAAAACGTCAGTATGAGCATTCTGCTAGATTTACGGGACCAAAACAGCAGAGAATTAACCACATTTCCCATCAGGCTGACTCAGCCGAACATGAATGTTATGAACAACAGGCAGATTGAGCTGCATCAGAAATCGATGCATAAGAAGAATTTGACCAAGTCAATTTTTTAGAAAGGAGAGTCAGGGAGAACTATTAGACTACTGCTAGCCATATTCGATACGAATAGCATTTTTTTTTTTTTATTTTGTCATCACTTTCAACATTCGATGGTATAATAGGCCTTGATTTGTTAACACAATTAAATGCAAAATTAGATTTTAAAGGTAATGAAATCCAAACCCAAAATAATTCGGCAAGAATTAAATTTTTAAAATGTGCAAATGTGAATTTCACAAAAATAGAAAGCATAGTAGTACCCCACACGGTTACTAAAAAATTTCAAAAAATGATGAGAAATCTATTAGGAGTTTTTGCAAACCCTAATGAATCATTACCTTTTAACACGAACATCGTCGCCACTATCCGAACGGATAATAATGATCCGGTGTATTCGAAGCTCTACCCTTACCCGATGGGTATAGCTGACTTTGTCAACAACGAGATACGCGATTTGTTGAAAGATGGTATAATTAGGCCTTCTAGGTCCCCCTATAACAACCCAATCTGGGTTGTCGATAAGAAGGGCAAAGACTAGTATGGAAATATTAAAAAACGGCTCGTTATAGATTTCAGGAAACTAAATCAGAAAACCATTGATGATAGGTACCCTATCCCAGATGTTACGGTAATTCTATCAAATCTTGGCAAGGAAAGATATTTAACGATGCTTGACCTTAAATCCGGCTTCCATCAAATATCGCTCGCGGAGCAAGACAAGGAAAAAACGGTTTTCTATGTTGGAAATGGGAAGTAAGAATTCTGCAGGCTTTTTTCGGTTTGAAAAACGCTCCCAGCATTTTTCAAAGAGCCTTTGATGATGTTCTTAGAGAACAAATAGGAAAGGCATGCTACGTTTATGTGGATGATGTAATAATCTTCTCAGAAAACGAAGACGTCCATGTCAACCACATTACATCGGTTTTAAGCAAACTGCATGAGGCAAATATGAGAGTCTCTCGTGAGAAGTCACACTTTTTTAAGGAAAGTGTCGAGTATCTTGGCTTCATTGCATCCAGAGAGGGTATTAAAACAAACCCTGATAAAGTAAATGCGATCCGCGAACAGCCCACAACACTGTTTAATGTCAGATCTTTTTTGGAACTCACTAGCTATTACAGATGCTTCATTAGGGATTTTGCTTCGATAGCGAAACCGCTGACAGATATTCTGAAAGTTGAGAACGGCAAGGTAAGCGCGCACCAGTCAAATAAGATTAAAGTAAATTTCAATGAAAACCAGGTTCAAGCGTTTGAAAAGCTGAAAGCAATATTATCTTCAGAAGAAGTAATGTTGCTGTACCCCGACTTTAAGAAACCATTCGATCTTACGACGGATGCTTCCTCGTTGGGTCTAGGGGCAGTCACAGGGTGGTAGACCGATTACTATGATTTCCAGAACTTTGAAAGACAGAAGCTTAGGAACTAACTCTATGGTGTAAAAAATTTTAATATTTATACAGATCACCAACCACTTATGAACACAATGCTAAAATGTTTCACAAGCCCGGCAAAGAGAATTATGTTGCCGACGCTTTCACGTCAAAATATCCATGCCCTAGAAGAGGAAGCCCCTTCTGATGTAGCTACTGTTCATAGCGAGACTTCGTTTACCTATATGATTGAGGCAACAGATAAGCCACTCAACTGTTTCCAAAATCAAATAGTTCTAGAGGAAGCACGTTTCGCGAGTAAACGGAATTTCATACTTTTTACCGAAAAAACTCGCCACATGATTGAGTTCACCGATAGGGACACACTTATCAGCGAAGTAAAGCTGGCACTGAACCCAAGAGTGGTGAACGAAATACACTGCGATCTACCAACATTAGCCAGCATTCAGCATGAATTGGTCAGAATTTGCAACAACCAAATTTTGGCACAGTAGAAGAATGGTATTGGATATTTCTGATAAAAACGAACAAATGGAGATAGTTAAGAAAACGTAAAGCAGATTCTTGATGATTATTATTTCCCAAAAATGACTTAATTGGCAAACGAAGTAGTAGCAAACAGTAAGATCTGTACAAGGGCCAAATACGATAGGCATCCGCGTAAACAAAAAGTGGGTGCAACCCCAATACCATCTTACGCAGGGGAAATGCTGCACATCAATATATTCTCCACAGAAAAAAAGTACTTCCTGACTTGCGTCGATAAATTCTCAAAGTTCACGGTCTTCCAACCAATACCATCTCGTACGATCATAGATTTGAAAATTCCAATTATACAGCTAATGAACCTTTTTCCAGACACAAAGAGCATATACCGTGACAATGAGCCGTCGCTAAAATCCGAGAATATTACGTCTATGTTAAAAAATCAATTCAACATGGAGGTTGCAAGCGCACCTCCGCTCCATAGCACTTCAAATCGCCAGGTTGAACGTTTTCATAACACTCTCACAGAGATTGCGAGGTGTAACAAACTTGAGAACAAAATTGAGAGTACAGTTGAGCTTATAATGTTGGCTACAACCAAATATAATAGAACTATTCATTCAACTGCGAACAAAAGACCTATAGACATTATCCATAGTACATCGTATGAAATAAGGGATGAAGTAAAGGGGAAAACCATAAAAGCACAGCGAGATCAACTCGATAGGGACAATCCTTCTAGACAAAATAGGACCTTTGACATTGGGGATCGTGTGCACGTAAAAAACAATAAAAGACTAGGGAAGAAGTTAACACCTTTAAATACGGAAGAAAGAATAGAAGCAGATTTAGGAGGGAGGTCCATAAGGACAACCTAAGATAAAATATCCCTCCTGATCACTAGGAATTATTAAATTTATATTCTTTGCTTCCTCTCTTTTAATTCTTTTTCTATATTTGTAAATTTTGTTTTCATTTTTCTCTTTCCTCTTCTTATATTTCCTATATCCCCTATATTTTCATTCTTTGTTTTTCCTTTCTTTTATTTTCTTATAGGATTTTGCTTATGATACTTCCACTTCAAATTATATCTACAAAATTAACATATTATTCTAACTCACACTACATTCCTATTGTGGATGGAAATGTAATCATATGGCAAGACTTCGACTACCTGCAACATACAAGCAACTTGACAATGTACTCTGAAATAGCAGACGAAACAAAACATCTGACAAAGCACTTCCCTTTATCTCATATGGTGAAAATTTTAGACTCAGACATAGCTCGACTTAAAACAATATTGGCTTCCTTTGACATCCACCACCGACATGTCAGAAGCATCAATATTTTAGGCACTGCCCTTAAGGTTGTCGCCGGGACACCGGATTTCGATGACCTCGAAAAAGTCAGATTCAATCAACTAAAACTAATAGATTCAGAAAATAGGCAAATTATTATAGATACAAAAACACAGGCCCAAATAAATGAATTAACGGAAACAATTAACGTAATTATTAAAAATTCAAAAAACCAAACAAACCAAACTCTGCTCGCGAGAAACATAGTAATAATTTCGGAGCTTGAAAATTTAATGCTGTCTGTCACCCTTGCAAAGATAGGGATAATTAATCCTACTATTTTAGACTCTAAAGATTTAAACAAAATTATAAAGCGCTCTACAAATATAACCTTAACTATAACTGACCTAATGGAGGTCCTTTGTTAAAGTTCTTCTAGATAGTAATTTTTTACATTTTCTAATTAAATACCCTAGGCCTAAGCTAGAGTGTAAGAAAATTATTGTATTTCCTATACAGCATAATGAAACGAACCTGCGCCTCGGTGAAAACAGCAATGTTGTTGATTGTGGAAACAAGGTAATTGCTATTGGAAACTGCAGTGCAACTCTTACATCAACTTTTTGTCGGGAGCTATTGCATCCAACATGTGCCCAACACCACCCTAGAAGCGTAGCCTAATGCAGTACAAAACCTAGTCACCTAGAACCTCTACTTGTAATTGATGAGCCAGTGGCATGACAATGAAAATGTTTAGATGACAAACAGTTAGATTTAAAGTTTTATTTTGCCTAAAAGGTACCCATCCACCCTTTTTACATCTTCTTTTTTTTGCCTATTTAAATTTTTTTATATGTTCCTTGTGAATTTTCCTTCCACTCCTTGTCAGCACCGTTACCCTATTATCTTTCTCCACTATTTCTTTTCTATATATATTTCTTTTCTATATATAGCGCTTTGTTTTTTCCCTGAATAGTTTTAATAGCTACATAGATTCTATCACACTTCCTATACTTTTTCGGGCTTTGTCTTTTTTTATTCATTCATTGCGGGCTGCCATATTTCTTTTAAGCAAATGCCTGAGATCTGTATTAACCTTCTTTTGTTCTGATAATAGTTTTTCGTAGTCTGTTCCAACATTTCTATTGAAAAATAAGTCACGGGGTATTTTCTTTGTTGTTGAATGGATGGTATTATTGTACCTATCGACACAGATTTCAATTAATTCCTTTACTGATAGATTCGGGTATTCAACTCTTAAGCATCCATAAATTTCAATTATTGTTGAATGCAGTCTCTCAACTTGCCCGTGCACCTCACTTCTTTGTACTGGCGTAAGATATAATTTAATACCTAGTGATTTGATGAAAGTTTCTATTAAAGGGCTTAAGAAGTTGCGTTCGTTATCAGTAACGAGAATTTGTGGCACTGTGAAATAATGCAGTACCTTCATTAATTTTTTCCTCACTTGTACCAATGATCTATCCTTGATACCAAAGAATTTAGCGAATTTTGTAAACTTATCTATACAGGTAATGAACTTTTGTCCCTGAATTTCCATAATGTCCATAATGTTCACATGGGTATTTAGGATCAGGTGTCTCTTGGTGATGCATTTGTGGAGGTTTCCTGTCATACTTACATCTATTACAAACGTCGCAGCTGGCAACATACTTTCTAATACTAGCGCGCATATGCGCAAAGTAAAATTGTTCTAAAATCTGTTCACCATTTTCTCTGGGGTTCCGATGCGCTCTTCTATGTTCATTTTCGATTATTCCAAATTGACGTTCTTTGGAAGTAATGTCTGTGACTAATGTAGCATTTTTTCTTAAAAAAAAAAAATAATATTATATTACACTTTTTCTTAGACTAAATAAAAACTAATTGTAAAAGAATGTCCATAAAACTAGCGTTATATGAACATTCTTGTAAAAGGTGGAGGTGTAGCATGTGACCAAAAGTATGCAGTATGCATTGCGATTCAATAGTACCGCAACATGCAAACGTTGACAAACTGCAAGCAAGATATTTTGTGTGACGGTAATTTGACACTTGTACGGTTAATCAAGTGCAGCAGCACAATGCACTTAAATGAATCACATTTATTAACTGCATTTGTTTAATTATAAATATAAGCAACACAAAGTATCTGTTGCTTTTAGGTATGCACTCGTTGGACTTTACAACTATTGAACACATGCTATACATAAATACTGGGAAGCTAAATATGCTTACCCAACAATAATATATATTTCTATTCTTTTACACTTATGTTAAGGTACCCCTAAGAATTATTCTCATAATTAGTATATAAGCCAATGTCATTTAGCTTATAATTCAATTAATAAATCAACCGTCTTAGGAGCTCCAAATATACAAGCTCTAAGACAAAATTAAATAAAATAAAAACTATTTTATTACACTAACTTCTGCTTAATTCTTACTTTATATCTAGAAAAATTATCAATATAAACTTCTTGTATGGCACCAAGAAGACCTTTTGGTGTTTTCACTCCGTTAAGGATATTTGGGCGAAGTTTTTCCTTTAGACCAATTTTTTTAGGAAATAAAATGTCTAACATATCCACGGTGTGGTTCCTCCAATGCTGTCATGTCCATTCCAATTCCTAGTTTAATCTGGTTTCTAAAGACGTTTATAGGTACATCCACATGGGGTATTAAGTCAGAAGCATCCTGTTCTGCACTGTGGACTGTATCAGTAGAAGAATGATATAAATGATTTGAAATGGTTCTTAATCTCGTGAGGGCATCTGCCACGTGGTTCGATTTACCAGGCTTATAAAACAACTCGTGGTTATACTCTTCTATACATGCCTTCCATCTTTTTAATTTGGCGTTAAAATTCCTATTTCCCAAAGCGAAAGTCAAAGGTTAATGATCAGTATAGATCTTGATTTTTTTTTTTTTGCAACATATAAGTAATTTCTGAGATTATCATGGGCCCATACAATGGCTAACATCTCCTTCTCGTTCGTAGCGTAGTTTTCCTCGGTTTTGTTGAGCGATCGAGAAATACATGCGATGGGTTTGTCCTTGCCGATTTCACCTTGTGATTAAACAGCACCTAGCGCAGTGTTAGAGGCATCCGTCGTCAAATTAAACGGTTTCTCAAAATCTGGGAGAGACAAAAGTTCGGCTGTAGTTAACATAGATTTAAGTCTATTAAAAGACTTTAGAGACTCATCATTTGAAGTAATTGGCGCTTTCTTAGACTGACTGGCTTTTATCTGGGCATGTTCTCCTCTTGTAAGGTTTTAAGGGGTTTTGCCACCTTTGCATAGTCGCGAATAAATCTCCTATAGTAGGAAGTCATTCCCAGAAAACTTTTCAACTCTTTCAAGTTCGTAAGCGGTAACAGGTTTTCAATGGACTTGACCTTGGAAGGATCCGGTTTGATACCCTCAGACCCAACGATATAACCAAGAAATTCCACCTCAGTTTTCATAAAATGCGTTTTATCAAGATTTACCTTTAAATTAGCTTCGCGAAGCCTCGCAAAAATTGTATCCATGTTCCTCAAATGATTCTCTATAATCTCGCCAATTACGATTATGTCGTCTACGTAGACAAAACAAATTTTTCCTATATACTCGCGTAGGACGTCATCTATCATTCTCTGAAATATTGCCGGCGCATTTTTTAAGCCAAAAGGCAATCTCAAGTATTCAAATTTACCGTTTGCTGTTGAAAAAGCAGTTTTTGTGATATGCTTAGGTTTCATAGCTATTTGATGAAAGCTTGATGTAAGATCTATTGTTGTGAAATACTTTGCTTTACCTCAACTAGCTAAAGTGGATGTTATGTCTGGAATTGGGTAGGTATCGGGAATGGTCACAGCATTTAGACGTTTGAAGTCCACTACCATTCGATATTGCTTCTCACCATTGGGTTTTTGGCTTTTGGCACGACCCAAATAGGTGAATTGTATGGACTTTTGGAGGGTCTTATTACTCCCTCTGAAAGTAGTTCCTTTACCTGTCTCTCTACCTCTTCCCTCATACAGACTGGGTACGGACAGCTCTTCGTATATATTGGTTCCTCCGCACTTGTTCTGATTTGTTGATGCAAGTTCGCTACCATCGAGTGGTCCAAAAAGTCGTTTGTATTTATTAATAAGACCCTCTATTCTTGTCCTAACCTCTGGTACATATTCCTGGCCTAATATATAATTTGACTCAGTTGTTACCTTTTCCTTTAATGGAATTTTAAAACAATTTTTCAAAACTACAACATTTTCCTTTCTATCAAATAAAGCACCTAGCTCTTTAAGCGTGTTATCCCCAATAATCCCATCAAATGCTTTTAATGCTGGCAAAACATAAAATTGAATAGGTTCACTTATCCCTAAAAATTTAAAAAATGGTCCAATTACTTTCCTATCTCTATTCACATCTCCTCCTACTGAAAGAATCTTTATTGGTTTTTCTAAAATTATGCTACCGTATGATAATCGTGGGCTGCAAAAGTTCTTGTTAGAGCCCGTGTCGATCAAAACACATAAAATATCACCAGTAACGGAAGGGTATTCTATATAGGGTAAACTTAAGGGCCTTCCTCTATAAAATTTACTTCCCCTACAGTTTCTTCCTGACGAGAGTCTTCCTCCAGCCCATTCTCAGCTATGTGGTACTCGTCCGAAAAAGTTTCAATGTGATAAAGTTTAGGCTGTTTATTGCCTGTATTTCTTTCGAATGCACCTCTTTTTTCTGCTGTCTTAGGGTTGTTGATGTAGTTTACCCGTCTAGATTGTATTGTCCTATCGACTTTCATCAGTTCATGTTTTATGGCTGGATATCGTGGGGGTAACTCTGGCTTATTATAATTGTTATACCCGTTTACTCGAAAGTTAGAATAGTTATTGTTATGTTGCCAATTTCTAGGCCTAAAGTTTATGTTCTGCCAACCCGATTGCATAGGAAATGACTTTGGTGGCCGTGAAGGTCCGGGATGATAAGTTGTTTCTGTGGGGACCGAATCGTGTAGCTTCTGTTTTGTATAAATTATGTTATTCCGCATCGTTAAATTTTGTAATTCTAAGCATGCGGAGTACGCTTCAGGGAGCATTCCTGGTCGCTGTATAATAATCATACGAGAGAGATCCTGTTTTAGTCCGCGTATGAAAATGTTCAATGCTCTGTTCCTGTAAGTTTCTACTAGGGCTTTGATGGTTTCCTTGCTGTAGGATTCTGTCTTTAGTTTGTTGATAATAAGCGAAAGTTGGTGATTAATAGTGGAATAAAACTCGTCTATTGTTGAATATCCTTGAGAAAGCTAATTGAATTGACGCTCTAGGGTTTGGATGTCCCGTTCATCAGCGTAGTGAAGTAAAAGTATCCTTTTGATTTCAGCCCAATCACTATCGAATACATTATAGGACACTAGAGCTGTGTCTCCAGCGTCAATAATTTTTTTGGCGAACGCTCTGTAGTTTTTTTCACTGTATTCTGGTTACTTCTTAAAAGATAAGCGTATGAAAATTGACTATAAGGTTGTTGTTGAGCAATATTCGTGTTAGACTTCAAAACGTTTGAATATTGATTCTGGCTGGCGTCTACTTCAACAACTTGTTTGTTTGGTTGTTTGTACAGCTAAGCTGACGAGTTTACTAAAGAAAGCAATTGTTGTTGTTGTTTTACAATCAAAGTAGAAAATTAAAAAATGTATTTGGCGAAAATATAAGTACTAAAAAATATAAGTATTGATTAGTAGGTTTCTTTTTTCTAAATGTAAATAAGTTACCGGCAAACATTGCATACGGGTAAGAAAAGCCTGGTTTTTAAGAATGTCTCAAGTTTTGTAGATGACCCGAAAATTTCTAAACCAGATTGTTGTTGTACTCGACCCGCCAGAAAAATCATATTACATGTCAGATATTTCTAATATATGATATTTTGTTGCATAGGGTTATTAATAACCAGATAGTAAGATTTTCAAATATTCATTGCTATTCAATGAACTTTTGTTACTGCAATTTTAGGGCAATATGAAAGGAAAACATTTAACGAGAAGCCATGCAATGAGAGAGTCAACCTCGCCGCCACGCACTCCAACTCCACGAAGATCAGAGCCTTCATCGCAATTGTCTCCAAATGGCTATCAGCAACAACAACAGCTCTATATGGATGGTAATGAAGGTAGCAATTATAATAATAGCAATAAGCAATTACATACACAATCATCAACAGCTCGAGGCAATTCTCCAGTAATTGATACACAAAATATTATAGAAAGTTGTCAGTACAAGCAGCACACACAGGCGAAACAACAACAGCATCACCAATCAAATGTAGCTCTCTCTAATGAAATGGAATTTCCAAAATTAAACCCGCCCAAATCAAAGATTGGTAGTACCAGCAACGGTGGATCCTGTGGAGGTGTAGGATCTGGTAGTTGTTCTAATAACACTGGTTCTAATAATAATTCCACCAATAGCCAACAGCGTATTAATAGTTCTTCAGAAGGTCACAGTAACAATAATAATGCTACAAATAATTATAGTAATGGAAGCAACAAGAACAGTAACACCAAAAAAACAAATATTGATGAAGAAATTGTTAATGAAACGTACAATAAAATCACTAACAATGCGGTTATAAATGCTGGGAATACAAACAATAAATTCTATCAATCCCAACAGCAGCAATTAAGTGCAGGAAATGCATTACAAAAAGCTTTAAATATCTGTGATAATGCACAGTCTACAGCAATTTACAATTCCTCAATGAAATATCAGGTGCAAACAGATGATATCAACCATGAACAACATTCGCAACCACTTTTATTTTACGAGAAACAAAATCGGTGTCCACGAAATGACAGCCGAAATAGCATAAATTCAAACGAGGATATAAATTATGAGGCACAGCACCAACAACAGCAGAATCAATCACAGCATCATCAGCGCTCCGGAGGAGGTAAGAAACATCGTACTAATTCAAATTCAAAAGGTTCAAAACCTCGATTGAAAAATATGGGCAGCACCAATAATGGTGCCGTTGGTAATATATCCAACATGGGATCTGGACCTTCTATTACCGTTGGCACAACATCGAATAGTGTTGATAAAAGCTTAAGTTCTAGCAACAACACTTCAGGCTTTATATCAAGAGGTTTGTATCGTCTTATTTGATCAAAACTTGGATCTATGTATTTGAACTTATTTACTCTTCACAAATTCAGAAAACTCCAACGAACAATATACAGATCATGGCGGTACTGATTTGCTCAGTTTTTTCAAAGATACATTAAACAAAAATGTCAAGGATCGTCAGTTTTTATTGAAAATTGAAAAGGATTTAATTGAATTTGTCCAAGAAGGAAAGTAAGTACCTTAATCACACATTAATCTATTGAAATAAACTGATAATACATTTTTATTTTTCTAAAGCCGTGGTGAAGTACGTTTTCCTCAAGCCTCCTCATATAATCGCATGTTGATTCATAGAACAGCTGCATTTTTTGGCATGGAACATAGCTGCATTTTTTGGCATGGAACATAATGTGGATTCTGAGACTCAGCAATGTGTTATAGTAGCGCAAACAAAAAATACCCGCATTCCAGAAGTAAGTAATTGAAAGCTGAATTACATAAATATATAAACTATATATACCTATATTGTCTCTAGATCCGCTTTAAAGCACTAATCATAAATAGTCGGGATGATTCACGTAAATCAATATTGAAACGAGACACGCACAGTTTTGACGAAGTCCGCCAGAGCAGTTATTTATATCCGGACCGAAGTGGCATGCTTGATCGCAAAGCTAAAAGTTTCGAAGTACAAGAGGAAGACTATGACCGTGCAAGATCGCGTATATTTAATCGTGATCAAAGCGAGCGCTGTCCCAGTTAGTAGTGGTTGTACGGACGATGACAACTTCATTAGTTGGACCAATTCGGTTAATCACCAACAAATAAGTGGTGGTAGTGGAAAAGTTTCAAGGAATCGAAATGTAAAGTCATTAGATTTTATTACAAATTACCAAACGAAATTTTAATTTTTGCTATAGTCCACAGAAAACCGATGCGGAGTTTTAAATCAGAAGTCAAATAGTTGCACAATTAAATATGGGGCTTCCAACCTAGAAGAAACATCCCTTTTACACGGAGAATCACCATGCTCAAATAAAATAGTGAGCATGAATCTGGCATACTTTCAAAACCAGATTCGGCTGCCAATTCGTGGCGATTGTCTCATTCAAGCAGCGGGTAAATCGTATATTTTTAAATTTCAATGCTTTCCTCTTAATATTCAACTTTATACTTGCTTTATATTTCGAAGAGCGATAAAAATTATCGTTTTTAACATTGCTTCACCGGGTGGTGTTGGCTGAAGTGGTTATCGAGTTGACTTCTAAGCAAACAATGACTTGGGGCCTGGGTTCAAACCCTGGCCAGAGCAAGTCAATCAACATCATTAATTTCTATAATGTACATTAGTGAGACATTGTATTAATTGTTGTCGGACTATTTAAGTGATGAAGGCATAGAACTGGTCACTAAAAAACTGTCCCGAGAGCGATTGATGCTATCCAAACTAATGTACACAACATCGCCCTCCTTCGTCGGTTAGCAGACACATCGGCGATGTAAAACAATTAATAAAAAGCCTGCTAATACAGCTTAACAAAGTTAATGCGTCTACTAACACCGGAGGCGCCTTAACACTGCCTTAAAAATTAACATAACATTTTCAAACGTAATTTAGTATCTCAGAAGTTTTATCTGTTTGCTTATCCCAATCTAAAATCTTGTGTTTTCTTTTAACGCAATTTGTATACCCTTCACCAAAAATGGTAAGGGTATATGGGTAATTCTTATATAACTGTGATTTTTACAACTCAAAATTTTTTAAAATCAAAAATGCTTTAAAACTTGTGTTCTGGGTGCTGTTGGTCTTTTATTATGCTTAAAGTTAAGCCTGTGTCGTAGTTCTTCAATTTTCATTTATTTCATATTCATTTAAATATTATTTACCATGGTACTGACATTTAAATGTACAGTGAACTCGCAGCAACGTGAACTAATTTTTACTGCGGGCGTTCATGTTTTTGATTTGTTCACGTTTTAGATTACATTTTGTATCACTTTTTTCAGTCTCTTTTGTCGTTTGTTTTATATTAAAATTAATTACGTGGTTTTTTACCTATGCAAGATTTTCCGATTCTACTTTCTGTAAAAAAAATAAATAATTTTAAAAATAAAAAAGGGTCTGTTAGAATTATTTCATTCAAAGGCTTTATATAACATAATAAAAATGATTTTAGTAGATGGATATTCACTTCAAAAAATCTTCAGCGGGGAACCCCAAATTTTTTACATAGGCTTACAAAATTAATTTTAAACGTTTGGAAAAAAGTACGTTTTAGAGAATTTATTTAGCCTTTGTTCACGTTTTTAAGTTGTCAATGTAAAAAAAATTTTCATGTTTTTGGGTAGTTCTTGGTACTGGATGTTCACGTTTCTGCGAGTTCACTATATAATTAACCTAACTTCATTTCTTACGCGTAATTAAAATGATTGTCCAAATAATTTCGTTTTCACACGCGAAATTAAATAATTTTTCAGTATAATTGACCTAAACATTCATCATACGTAGATAAACGACAATGAAACCCTTCGTTTAAACTTTTTTCTATACCCCTCGGGGTCCTTGATGTAATTTTCGACAACTGTTGGGCTTCGTTTTTTCAGCTATTGCGCGGTTAGAATATCCTTCAGAACGGTAAACATTTTAGGTTTTTCCGATTGATATAAATTTTTTTGTTCTACCATTTTGACTCGTAAAATGATTAAGATGTAATAAATTGTAATAAACAAACGCTCCCTACAAAAAATCATCGCTTACTTTAAAAATAATAAAAAAATAATAAAGTGCCTTTGTTCAGGTGAACCAGAAAAAATACCACATCTTTTAATATGTTTTTATAAATTGCTCAAAAAAAGATCTTTAGTTATGAAACTAATATTGTCATGATATTTTTATATCTCAAGATGTGTAGCTTCCATTTCCAATTTAAAATTCTGCAATCGGCTTAAAATTGCAAAAGTATCATCTGCTAAATATGGAATTTTTAGTGCCTTTAAATAAGTGAACCGGAGTGTATGTATGTGTGTATGTTTCAAACTGTGACAAAAATATAAATAAAAATTATTTTTCAAATACCAAAAAAAAAAAAAACAAAACATTTGCTATATGTATGTATATATTTACCATATTTAAAATAATAATAAAAAAATTAAGTTTTTTTTTGCCAAATTGAACTAAAATATGGTTTTTATTATCAAAACAATTTTGCCCATAAGATAGACCCTTGGGAGAACGACGTCCAAAAAAAGTTTTCCCCTAATGTAGATACATCTGTACATTGTATATACTATGAATGTATGTATGTCAGTGTTTCGCAAAATTCAAAATAAGGTTGTATTGCTGTTTAATTAGTATTAGTGAGTATGCGAATTCACCCAGCAAACAATATTAACCGTTATTTTCCTTAGGAAATTATTCAGAAATTTCACAAAATATGTAATTGTCTATTTCAAAAAATACATGGGATTTTCTGATGGGGTGTTCATTAAAAATAAGCCCCATAAAACTATATGAACGCTAAATTATGGGTTTACTTTTATAGAATTTATTTCCTTGTCTAGTGATACTGATGTCCGGCATTTTGTTCAATTAGGGTTAGGGTTTCTTTATCTTTCATATTGAATTAATTTACATTAGAATGAAAGTTAAGAAAATGCCTTTTTAAAATATATTCACTATTATTTTTGAATGTTTTATAGCATAAGAGGCATTGCATATTGTCAAAAGAATTCGCAAGCATGAAATATTTACCAACTTACATCATTATATTAAACCTGTATGTGTTAAGCTTAGATCCCACTATCGGCACAATGTACCGATTTTCGTCAGCTCACTGCAATAAAGTCATAAGTACTAAACCAAAATTGCATTATTACTCAATTAATTCTGGAATAAGTCTATATGGCTTAATTACCAATGCAGTGTGGTGCAATTATGTCCTTATATTTCAATTAGTTGACAAATAAGGCAAATTTAGCTTATTACTTATAACTTTATTTCAGTGAGCCGACGAAAATCGGTACATTGTGCCGATAGTGGGATCTACGCTTTAGGGTTTTCAAATGATGTCGATAATGATGCTTTATACATATATCGATTACTGCGTATGTACTTCGAGAAATCTATGTTATTCTTCCAAGAAATATACCAAATAACAAAGTATAGTCTTTTTCTTTGAGAAATGTTTGGAAAGCAACTACCAAAAATTAAAACAAATGATTTCTTTTGTTTTTTCAATACCAGTTAGTAATGCTGAAATAAACCAGTTAATGCAAGTGAAAAATGGTTTAGTATTTTAAATAATTTGTACTCCAACGAGAAGAAGATAATGTCATTTGCCGAACTATTAATAAGAATAAATCTTGATAAGAAATTTTCAAAACTTTTTATTAATAACTGATGGCACAGAATTAGTTAATTCTATATCTAAAATCACTAAATATATGTGGGAAAATATGTAGATTACAAATTGTGTGTATTTTATTTTATATGAACGTTCAAACTGTTGATTTATTTTTTGTTATTTTTTTGTTTTTATTTTCCTTAATCGTTTTTATTTAATTATTTGCTGTTTTTTTTTTAATTAAAGTATGAGTGAATGTATATTTTTATAAAAAGGAAAGGATATTTAAACAAAACTTCTGCCCTATGAGTATTTTTAATTGTCAAGAAATTTTGTAAAAATCAAGATTTTTTTTGCTGAATGTCAAGAATATTCCCAACCTGGATCTGGCAAGCCTAAAGTACGAAGACTTTTTTGATGGTCTTCTAAAATTGCGAATAGATTTTTATATACTTGATTTAATCACTGGAGCTGTCGTCGTGAACGCACTTTTAACAGATTTCTAGCTTCTTCCTAAATACGAGTATAGCATGGTTACATATGTATGTATCAACCCATTATCATTTGAACTTTTTCTATTGATGTGGGAGCTACACAAGCAAAAACTGAAAACATTGCAAAAATTTAATAAAATGATCCATTAGAAAGTACTTAAACAACAAAAATTAATGTTTTCATTTGTATTATATATTTATTTATAGGACGGTTTACCAGTACGAACCATTGAATAAGGCAAGTGGTGCTAATGTCTCCAATAATTTGGGTAATATTTATCATTCAAATCAAAATAATTTGCCTCAGCAACAACTCCCAGTTCAGAATGCTATAAAGAAAACACTTAAGCAACATCAAGTTCGAAATCAGTTTAACAAGATGGAGTCAACAACTACTGGATGTGAATCTGTAGCAGAATCATCAACCCAAACAGCAAATATTATAGCAGAAGAAATCTCTTCGCAGAATACAGATATTGATTGTCAAGAAGGTGGTACGTACAAATATTTTGATTAGGAATAGAGAAATATTTTCTTAATCATAAAAAATTCTTAGATTTGTGTAAACAGCATGAAAACAACGATTGTGATAAATCTGCAAATGGTTGTTTGAGCATAACAACAACTACATCGACTAAAAATTACGATCGCATTGAAGTTCAAAAGTTTAAGAACCAAGCAACTAGTCCTAATATATCTATTAATGAAAGTGATGAAATTTTAAAAAAAGAAGTAAGCAAAATATATGTAGTGGTAAATAAATAAGTATATGTATGTATTTTTTTTATATCATTTAAAAATTAAACCAGATTCCGATGAATGTGACACCAACTCAGCAAACCCATTTGCAGCACTCCCAAACACTACAGCAATCTCAAACGCTGAATCGTGAAACTCCACACTCTTCGCGTTCTACTTCACTTAGCAATAGTGATATACTGACGAAAAGATCTTCTGAAGAACCGAAAGGAACAAGTTGGGCTCAAAGCTACCAGGCTTCAGATGGTTCAACGTTATTCCTTCCAACATCAACAACCAATAGTACGTCAAGCAATCCTTATTGCTCTAGCACATATCAGCAAGGGGTGTGTATTATAATGGATTCGTATAAATATTTACATACATAGATATCGATGATTAACAGTTGAACAGTTGATAGAACGTAACAATTTTTTTTATTAATTAGGTAATATAAGGATATTTATCCTTAAATATTCAGCCATGTCATAGTGATATATTCCGTTCGGAAACGGAATTCAATATGTATTTTGATTCTAAAAAAAATTATTATTATTAATACATTTATGTTTTACATATTTAAATAAATCTTCAACTGTTTTGTTCTGCCAATTGTTCTTAATTAGAATTTTCCTAATTATGTTCATATTGTTCAAGTGAAAGGACTCATAACTGATTTTCAAGATCCTCTTAATGACGTTTGTAGCATTGTTCGAATTTATTTTCTTCCGAAGCTTAGAATAAAAATTAAAAAGTATGCCCGTATACATTGGTTTTTAATACCAGTGTAATTTAAGCTTTATACCTTGTCTTATTAATACCGAATCCATATATGGTAGCTTATCGTCAATTTCCGTTTCCTTCATAAATTTAATTTGTTTGCTGGATCTATTTAATGTATTCAAGATTTTGTACAACTCATCTCTTCTAACTATTAAGAGACCATTCACATATTTTATTACTATTATTGGCGTCAGTTTCTTGAATACATGCTCAAATAAATGTAAAATTTTGTAAAGGAGAGATTTACTTTTCATTTTTTGCCTTATAAATAATTTTAATGGCAACCAGAGGTTGTCTAATTGTATAGGTGTAGAAAAGTTAACACATTCATAATGAAAAATTATTTGTGGTGTGTGTTTAAAAAATTTTGAAAGCTATTTTTATGCTTTGTAATTTACAAAAATATATCTGTGAGCTTTTGTATAAATAGATGAGCTTTAAAATTTTTTAAACATAAAGGGTAAAACATCTACTGATGAGTTGGTATGGCTACCAACGAAATATATATTTAGATATTGGTAACCTACAACAAATAAATAAAATTTAAAACATAAATACTTGAGTACATGCTCAAATAAATGTAAAACTTCTCACAATATTGATGCAGAAAGAATATAGTTCTATCAATATACATATCGCTCCTTTATTGCAACATAGTCATATCTCAAAAAACAAAATTTTTCGGTTACTGACGAAAAAGAGTTTCTCAATACCTTCTTTATTTGTAAAAAAATTTGCATAAACATATCTCTATCTAAGCCCAAGTTATAACCGCTTACATGCTCAAGCCGTCCATATAAATGCTTACGCTTTGAAAACTTTAAACGCATTTTGCCACGTTTGAGTTTTTTTGAGATATGATTACGTTGCAATAAAGGAGCGATATGTGCATATGTGCTTAGGAATTGACGTATGTATGTTGTTCTAAAATGCATAAATTTTTTCTATAGTCATTACATCAAGATTTAACGGTGTTCTTCAATATAATGAGACCACATCAAAGCATACTAAAATTTCATTGTCTTCTATTGTGCCGTTCGTAATTCTATTATTAAGATATATCGTATTCTTCACGATAAGTGTGATAGGCTGAGCGGGTATATTATTTTCTTTTTTGCTCGACAAACGTAGCTCGACTCTAAATATATGTAGGTTGTGGCATTCTTTCCATATTTTTAACATTTGAAACATTGTTTACCTTAAATCCACTATTCTCAAGACCAGTCTTGACCTCTTCTGTATCCACGCTAGAATCTATACATTTAATAACGACTGTTAGGCCTTTAGCACTCTTTAGTTGATATGTATGTATACAAATTTTTTTTTTTGTCTAAAATCTGAGACTATTCTCCGGTAATTGTTTTCTTGAGATACCTGAATTTTTGTCTCGTTGATTTTCACACGCTTGATTGGAGTTACGTAGAACTTATTTTCTCCAATTAACGAGATAAGGCTTTTTACCAGAGAGCTGGAGTTCTGTTCTCTTAAATATATCGGTGGTGGTTTACGCGAGCTTGTAGTAGTTGTGTCTTCATTACCTTGTTCAGTTAAAATCCCGAAACGATTTTCGAAATTTTTAATATATTTCCATCTTTGGGAACTTTTGCCGTCGACGCAATTTGACCAGATTAGGGACTTCTTCCCCTTTTTAAAACGGTTATGTATCTATCCATACCTGTTTGAATTTTATTAACACTTATTTCACTCACTGCATCAACAAATTTGTGCACGTTGGTCACCTTGTTATTTATTATTTGTTTCTACAGCCAAGCTGACAAGTTTGCTAATAGCTGCACTTGTTGTTGCTTCTTGATCACTATTTAACATAAACGGATAGCATGATCGAGAACGAGAATTTGTGTTTTCTGTGTAAAATTCAGGTTTTCATCAAAAATTTAAAATTCATCACCTTCTCATCAGGAAGCTTACAGTTTTTTATTTTGCTCCGTCGAATGGTGCCTACTGCAGGGTATCCTTGCGTAAATAAACTAATAAGGGTACTGTGGTATAGAAGTTGTCAAAGTTTTTAAAACGAGGCACTTCGCGTAGCAATCGAACAACTATATTCGTAGAGACTTGAAGACCAGGTTCCTCCTCTGCACATCTTTCAGATGATCCACTATATATTTCCAATTTGTAAGCATATCCCAAACTAAAAAAAGTTTGCTTGTCCGAAATTATTGTTTGACTCAAGCTTGACTTTAACCAAAGAATTTCCATTTCTTCCTTATGTTCCTATTACATTTGTCTACAGGGGGTCTAAATAAAATTGTTCCACATTTATTTATGTTTATCTTCATAAACCAATCAACTGCAAACTGTTCTACAATATCAAATGATTCCTGAAGCTTTTTAATTATTCTTTCAATTGTTGTGTCGGCATGATATATAAAGATATCATCTACAAAAGCGATCATATTTTCTACTTTTTTAACTCTAAAATAATAATGTTAAAAAGAATTTTGAAGTTAGCAGTGCCTTGTTGTAAATTAGACCCGGGATCCATATACTATCAAAAGCTTTTTCCATGTTTCTCAAACATGCTCCCGTACATAACCCTCTATTCAAATTCCAGTAAATGTTTAAAGTAAAGCAATGCACTGCGTTAGTCGTCGATTGCTTGTATTTAAACCCGTATCGATTTTCATTTTCGATACCTTTTTTATTACAAAACTTTATTATGTTATTGTTGATGCATATTTCAAAGACCTTACTTATATTGGGCAGTAAGCTTATGGCTCGTAGATTGTTTGGATCACTCATTTCTTTGCCCCTTTTTGGTAAGGGAATAACTTTTGCTATTTTCCATTTTACAGGGAAATATGAATTACTAAGCATATTGTTAAACAGACCACAGTATTCAAAAACTAAAGCTTCAGGAATGTTTTTTAAAACTATGTTTGGAATTCCGTCAATTACTGTCGACAGCTTAGCTTTACAGTTGTTTTTCATTTGTTATGAAAAAATCCTCTGCCTGTAAATTAGTTAATTTATTTGATATTTTATCTGAACTAAAATAAGTTATTGTGGTTTGGTATCTTTCAAATTCAGTCTCTGTTTCCAGAAAACTATTACACAAGGGAATAAAATCGAAAAAATTTTAAAGGCTTGAATAACCACTATATAGATTTGATGCATCATGGATACCTAAGTACAAAAATTGGAAAATTTTTCAATTCTATGAATAAGTTTTTTTTTTAATTTTTTTCTAAAATTTGGGATTTTCGAAGGGGCTGATTTACGAATTTTATCATAACTATGGAACGACTTGTTTAATGTTGTCACAAAACATACTTAAAAACTTGAAATGAAGTTACTTTTAAGCCATGCTAATATTATTTTTTTATAAACTCAACTGTTTAGGAATTATTTAGACTGAAATTATTAAAAATATTTTTTTTTTGCAAAATTGGTAAATTTTTATTCTTAAAAAATATATAAAAAATCGAAGTAGGCAAAAACTTCATATTTTTATTACATGATTAGAAAGGTATGTATATTCCAAATAAAATAATTTTTACTTCATGAAAATCGATGCATAAATGTTGATTTTATTCAGAATACAGTGAAATCAACCGATTTTGAGATTTGAGTACGTTGCAATAAAGGCTCGATAAGTATTCCACCACGTATTAGTTACATTATATTATTATATATACATAACACAGTTTTTTTTTCCAGTCTAAAACTAGAGATTTTATATTTTATTGTGTATTATTACATTTCTACGAACTCGATTGAGCTCACTTTCAAAAACCTTTTGATATTTTTTTTTTATATTAAAAATTGAACAAAAAAATCTTTTTTTTTAATTTCGAACAAATTTTTTTATCATAAAAATTTAAAATAAAATTTTTCTAAAAATTAATATAATCAGCTGTTAATATAGCCTTTCACAGAGAAAAAAATCAATGTAAAATGTTTATTCGTTTAGCCACAAAAAAATATATTGTAAACGTCTCAAAACCGTAAAGTCAGTAAAAGCGTATGCAATTTACTCAACTTTCCTGAATTTTACAGTGTCGCAAAACGACAAATCTCAAGCAAAAGCCTTATAATTTCACTATATGATGCAGAATTTTGTTTACATTTGTTAAATTTAAG
The DNA here is from genome assembly GCA_947311025.1 of Lypha dubia. Taxonomy (NCBI): domain Eukaryota; kingdom Metazoa; phylum Arthropoda; class Insecta; order Diptera; family Tachinidae; genus Lypha; species Lypha dubia. Next base: position 1,247,975 of record OX371263.1, read on the forward strand.
TTTTGGCCTAATGGCCAAATACCCAATGTGCATTGTCGAAAAGAGACAACACAATTTTGGCACACAGTATTGGCACCCACGGGTTCCATAAATTGCTAACATTTACACCAAAGCAGATTTAACGAAGTCCGTGATAGATTTACGATACTACGCAAAGGTATATTCACCAAAAATTACAAAGAAATTTTTTAGATCTTTAGATTTTAAAAAGTGTCTTCTGTTTGTAGCCATTTCAATTTTCTGTTATTGTTTTCTTAACGTACCAGTTGAAAGTGACTTGTCACACTCCGTTACCTTAAACGCGAGTAGTTTGACAAATATGAAAAACTACAGCTATTACACAAATACTGGTGTCGATAGTAATCTCCTTGAAGAATTTTATAATGTAGATATTTGTTATGGTCTGTAATCGTTACTTATTTGTTTTTTAAATTCGGTTTACTTATTTTCTTAGAGTGATGGAAGTATTTACGCAGTGCCGCATGGTATGATTTACGCTTATCCTCAACAATTGGAAGGGGAATTTCAAGGATATTTAATGCCTGTTTTTGATTCATCACAACAACGTAGTGACACTGCCGCGGTCCTGCAGCCCAGTACTCAAGCTATATTTCCAACGGGCGGTGCAGCAACAATGGTGCCAATAGGTACCTATCCGACTGCGCAGTTCACAGCAACAAATGGTCCTCATGTATACCCAAGCCAAGTGATATATTCCGGAGAGCAATTTCAAACAGCCAGTGCTCCGTTAGCGGGTCCAGCTCAAGCAGCTGCTGCAGGTCAATTGCAGCAAATACCAATGACCACTTATCCGATTGGGTATGCTTATCCATACAATGGTAAGTACCAATATACCTTAATATTAAAGAATTTATATATACTCGTATATATTAATTTGCTTGCTTATTTTATTATTCATTTTTGATCAGGATACTGGGGTCAAACCATGGCTTACTATATACCTCAGCAAGCTCTACCCTCTACATCACTTATAGCTGCGGCACCACTGGCTTCAGTGCTTCCTGGTGGTGTAAGTCACGTCGCAGGCGGCGTAAGCCCGGCTGGTCCGAATGGAGGTAACACGATGGCTGGACCGTCAACTAATTCCTCAAGCACTATAAATATTACTGTAGAACATGCTGGCAACAGTAGCGTGCCACACACAATACATCAAAATAGCTCTGTTACTACGGGATACCAAGCGCATCTTCACACAGTAGGCTCCAGCCATAGTAGTGGAACAACATATTATGGAACTGGTCGCATAAAACGTCCTACTCCCCCACACTTTAATAGCACAATTAATAATAGTGGACAACAAATTGTAGCTGCTACTTCAATTGCTAATGGTGTTACAACCGCCACATATCAACTAGGACACGCTGTTCCAACACTTACGATTGCTGCGTCAGCCACAACGCAAGCTACGGCAGGTCCACCAACAACAATAGATCTTAATGGTAACAGAGGGGCTCCGACAACTGCGACTATGTACGCTTTGCCTCAACATGGAACAATATTTCCAACAAATGTGTTCCCATACACAACAAACGCCGCCGCAGCAACTATTGTGCCACAAACAACATGTAACAGTATGGCACCGCATACAGCTGTTATGCAAACAGCTGACGACCCTCATGGCCACATAAGAGGGACTGGTCCAGTTGGCGTCACTACTGGCGCTATTCATGATACTCACCATTCGAACGCTGTGATCACACCCCTTTACACTACATCTCACCATCACACACCGCATCCTGGCATACAATCTGGTGGTCATACAATACATGCTCCTGGCCCGTCAGCTATACCTATAGTGGATCCAGCGACGATAACAAATGTAACACAACACGTGCCGACAAATAATACAATAACTTACTGTGGAAGAATAGTTGCCGGTAACACAGCGGGCACATCTCAATCTGCCCCTAGCACGCCTCATTCGATGCTTTCTTCTTCTAATCTTCAACATTCACAGCGAAATTCGTCAGCGTTTTCCACACCACCTATAATGGCAAATAATGGATGTAACTTCCACGGTTCCAGTTCAGCACCGCAGTACTACGCTAGCGTAGAAATGTCTCATCAGTCATCAATGACTACACCAGGCGGTCACTACAACAGTAACGCTCAAAACTCCTTCACATTATCATCATACGAAAAAAGAAATAATGGTAATAGTGTAGCTGGAAAAAAACCTATTTCGTATCAAAGTGCTAGCTTGTTTAGACAAAATTCAACAAGCGTTGGTGGTTACAACAACAAGCCTAATAATGGTGCTAATAACAACGATACTAGAGCTTCGTCAAGCAGTAGCACTAACTCCAGGCAGCCTTTAATTAAACGTGTTACAAGTGGTGTAACAAATGATAAGCCACAAGCCCCGCTACTGAGCGGACCACCCAATTTTGTGAGCGGTGTACAGGACACTAGTGCCAATAGCTATCAAACAACGGTAAATGCCGACATATGTACCGGAAATAACCCAATAGTCAATGTTTCGAAGCCGCCACTTCGTCTAAATGCTGCTGCAGCAGCATTTCGACAAAAAGGATCTGTTCCAACAAGTGGTGGTTTCGCTATTGAATATCGTCGCAACACATTATCGCAGCGAAACTCGCCGACTACTAATATTAACAGTTGTGATAACAGCAACAACAATTCCCCCCATAGTATACACAATTCTTCCAATGGTGTCACACCCATTGCATCTGCATGTTATCCTCCATCGTGTATGATCAATGCTCAAAATAATAGCGCCGAACATGTTCAAACGCTTCCACCTTCACTTTATATAACAACTGCACCAGCACGCGTGCCAGCACACATTCCACCACACTTACAGCCAACTGCAGCGAATGGTGCTGCTGTACCGCCAGCAGCTATAACGGGTACCACAGGTGTAACCCAACAACCTCCTTCAGCAGTGTTAGGTGGAAGTGCTGCTGCATCAGCTGTAGACGTGGCAAATGCTGCCGCCGCTGCAGCTGTCACTGTTGCTCATCACCATCATCATCAACCGTTTTTGGGTACCTACAATGCAGGTGGAACAGGATTGTATTTTAAATACGGACATACATATTTTGCACATGTACGTATAACTTTTAAGAGACACTCACCCTTATCGTGAATGAAAAGTGATGACAAAAGTAATTCCAATTTTACTGGCAAGAAATAATTTTCTCGTAAGATTTTTTTCGCGATATATCGGTCAGAGTTCTTATGGCCAAGGATAGCTGGGATATATTTTCATTTACTTTTCTCATTTCAAAGCTTATCTTTTCCTCAACAAATTTATTTATTATTCGGTCCAGATTAGCTTTCATTTCCCTAACCGACGGAGACAGGAATTGTTGTCCCTTCTCTTGCGGTATGTTACCTGGAATCTTTAATTACCTCCACAGGTTTTTTTTTTCTCAAAAATGTATTACTGACCACTAATTTTGAAGAATTGGAACCAACCATTTTTGTTTTTTATATGTAAATTTCCTTTTTATGTTATCTTAGCATAGCAAAATTTCTCTTGCTTAGACTAATAAATAAACAAAATATCACCATAATTTGTATCTAGAAGGTATTCTCAACGAAATATAGACTAATTATACAAAGATTTTAAGACAACTACGCAGATTCATACCGAATTAAAAATTTTTGTTTGTTTAAGTTTTTTAAAACTATTGGACATTCTGGTAGAGTGCTGGAGCCCGTGGTCGTAGTCTTTTGCTATCTATCGCCGAACACTGACATTGAAGCTGAAGAACCGTTTATTCTTCTTCCTCATCACTGCAACTCCTACAGTAATCGTTGTAACTTAGACCCATCCTTTTGGCATGGGTCCCGATGCACAAGTGCCCTGTGAGCACTGTTACCAATTGTCTTGTCCGACATTTCCTACGCATGTGCAGATCTCGTGTCATGTTCAGGCTATAGTACGGCCAAGTGGACCTGGACACGCTGCAGATGCCTTCTTGTTCCCACTTCTATTGAGCAAGCTTATATGAATTTTGCTGGATTAGTGGCTCACAGTGCGATAGAGGAATGCCTTTTAATTGACATATCGTCGAGTCACTCATTGATGCGTCCCTTTGAGCAATTTCGTCCGCAATATCTTTGGAAGTGCAGTCTGAGTGCCCCGGTAGCCAAACTATTTTTACTCTTGAATATCCAGGTAACTTACATATAACAAATAAATTATAGGCTGAATAAAAATAAAACACACTTTTTTTTTAAATTTAGCTCTTGCGGAGTTCTTTCGCCGAAAAACTTTGTTCATGCAAAATTAAACTTTTTGTTTGAGTTAAATTCAACAAAAAAAAACTTTAAAGGGTAAACAATTTCTAATTAATTAAAAAACTGCAGCTAAATGAGTCATAAATTCTAAAAATCCTAAAAAAATTACACTTGACAACAACGCCACAACACCTGTGTTTTTTGCATGGTATTTTGGGAAAATCCGTTTCCTACAAGAACGCCGATGAACACAAGTAACTCGATCACCGTTATGTCTTTTCAGACTCTTTTTTATTTCCTTTCGTTGATCGCATTCCATTTACTGACTGAATCTCTTCCATATCGATTCCTCTCAATTATAACAATATATGTAATATTTTCTGTTAAACATGTTTTCAAAACTTTAAATTGAATAGAATTTTGTTCCTTAGGACCGGTGCGAAAACTCATTAAGTTGACAGACACGTATGCCACTGTTTCTTTGATTTTTATCCCATCCACTACCATATATGTACATATTTCAAAGAAACAATTGTTAATATCACATTGTTCATCCATTTCAAAACCACACTGGGTCGTGGTCTATATTTGGTTCGATGACTCATTTTCTATGTCTGACTCAACATATCCATTTGGCAAATAATTTGTATAAATAAAATAAATAAATAAATAAAATAACAACAATACAACACAAATTTATTTTGTCAAACTTAACACTAATATCACAGTACTTTTTTAACTAATTAAATTATTACAGCGGAATATTGTAGCTTAGTATTGTCCTTATCTTCCTTTGTGTTCATTGTCCTTTGTATTTTTTTGTTGTATCCTTACTCTTTCCAGAGTGTAACGTTTGTTTTCCCTGTCCAATATATTAATATTTTCTAAATCGATAATATGGTTGCATTCTTTTGCGTGAATAGATAACGCCGTCGTATCCTTTCCCTTTTCGATGTCAGATCTGAGCTCATTTATTCTCGTCCCTAGCTTTCTTTTTGTTGTGCCAATATAAACTAAGTCACACTTTTCTCTTTCATTTCATTTCCATTGCATTTTATTTCGTTAACAACGTTGTTCACTTTTAGTCTGTCCAGTTTTGTTTTATTGTTTGTAAACAGGTTTCTTAAGGTTCTGTTTGATCTATGTGCTATTGTTGTTGTAGGATCTTTAATTATATTATTTAATGCTTTTGTTTCAGTAAGATTAGGTATGTAGGGTACACTGTAAAATTTAATCATTCATGTTTTTCTTGTTGATTTGTGGAAGTTTTCTTATCGTTTTTAAGGATTTTATTAATTAAATTATTTATTATGAAAGATGGATAGTTATTCTTACTTAATATACTCCATATTGTGTCTATATTTAGTATTTTGTACATTTACAATTTTATTTCAATATTTTTCGAATTTAGTTCCTTAATTGCATCGTGCAATAGGGTGTCAAGTACAATTTCTGCTATAGTTGAGGATAAAAGATTTTTCCATAGGCATACCATGTGTCTGATGGTAAAATTTATTTTCAAAATTGAAATAATTATTGTCATTTAGGCAGAATTGTAATATTTTGAGGAATTATTTTTTCTCCATCGTTGTATGTTCCTTTATTATTTGTCATTTGTCCAGTATGTTCTTTACTGCTAAGTAAATCGGTATATTGGTGACCAATTATACCACGTCGAATGAGACCATAATTTCGTTGTCATCTATTGTTAAATGATCTAATTTTTGTTTTAATTCCAACGAGTCTTGATGTTGTATGTTCGCGATATGATATTTTTTAATATATGTATTTACTATGAATTTTGACAGATTGTAACACGGTAAGTTCACTGATGATGAAATGGGTCTAAGGGGAATGTTTTCTTCGTGGATTTTCGGTAAACCATATAATTGGGAAGCTTCTGTCGCATGTGTTGTCATTTTGTATTTTTCAAATTTCGTAATTATGTTCTTTTTATATCATTCTGTAATTATGGTATTATTTCTTATAGATTTATAGATAGGCTTATAGATTTCTTGTCCTTTAGCATCGAACTCATTTTGTTTTTGTAATCATTTTTGTACATTATTACTGTTTTATTTCCTTTGTCTGCTGTAGTTATTGTTATTCGATTTTCATATTGTTTTATGTATTTCTTTGTCCTCTCATAAATGCTGAGGATAAATTTCTCCTTTTCATTATTTTTTAGTTTCCTTTTGTAGTTTGCTATTTTGTTGGCGATTCTTTACCTTGTAATTTCCTTTTCCGTCTCATCTTTAATATTCTGTACCCACTGTTCAATGTCGGCTATCAGTGGAATTGTCCCGAAATTTCTGCTATTTACGGGCAATTCGAATTTATTACCTAATGGTAATATCCACTTACTTTCAAAATCAAATTGTATGTCAGTAAAATTGACAAACCACTATTCGTTAAATACAATATTGTATTGTTTAAATTTTTGTTTTTTGAAATTCTCTATTTTTAATAAGTGCGCCCGTTTTATTTTTGATCTAATGTTATGAAATTTGTTCCACTGTTCTTTTTTATACATCTCCCATTCTATTTCTCTTAGTCTCGTAGGATCTGCCTTCTATTATAATTGTTGACTTGTGGTGGCGAATAACTAATGTTCCATTTAATACTGTTTCTTCGTTGTCTATTGTTAGTAATAATAAAATCTTTAGAAATTTCTTTCGTTGTTGGTAAATGTTGGTTGTTGATTTGAGTATATTTGGTTGGCTCACTTTTAGATAAATTAGCCTAAGTTTAAAAACCGATTTTGTTCAGGAGAGCCATTTTAAAGATTTAAATACGTGTATCTTTGGTGTACCATCACTTCATAAAACGCGCATATTTCTGGGAGGGAACACTTTTAGGGCATGGGGTCGGGTCGTCCTCGTTTACGGGAGCATTCCATTTGTTTGGACTTTGCTATAATGCCATTTCCAACATCATTGCGAAAGCTCAATAAATCCTTATACTTACTTGTTTTTGTATTTCTTTCAATATCTTGTCTATATTCCTACCAGAGAGCTGCACGATCAGTGGTTTTCGTGATTTAGGTATACTCCTCTTAAATGCGGTTGGGGTGTGATCGCCAGTGCATTGCTTTTGCTCAAGTATTCACCATTGAGTATTGCCACGTTTGAGCTTCTAGCATACACAATCATATGCGTTCGCGGTGACTGCTCTGCTTTACTTTTTTCACACATTCGGCAGTCGTACTCATAGTTAACATACACAACAAAAACAATATTTGTATACAAACATGCGACCACACTCATTGATGTATGCTTTATAGTCATAGCTGCCAGATTTGACGATTTATCGTCATTTTGGCGATTTTGGGTCCTAAAAATTACATAGTGACGATGGGACGATTTATACCCTAATTTTGACGATTTTAAATAATTCAAGATTGCAACATTTATTTGTACTATTAAAGCAACTGAACTGCTGAAAATTTCAATGAGCAACTTTTTAAAAACTAGTTTGCTTAAAACTGTAAACTTTTATTTAAGGCCGTGCCACACTATCCTACACAATCGTACGATTCATTCACAGGAAAATCTTGCAGAAATCTGACCGACTTTAAAAAATCGTTTCAAAATGGTGTTGTAGGTGCCACACTATCATACAAATCTGATGCCAAAACATCTGGTTGACAATAAATACTCCTCTGATCGCATGAAAACTATCATTTTATGAAAATTTTCATAAAATTTTACGTATGGTCGTGCAGATAGTTTATCGATATCGGTCGACGCGTTCGTGTGTTATGACTTTTCGTCAAAGTCGTGATGTGCTTTGATTAGGTAAATCACAATTTATAAAAGTAAATAGCTTCCGTGCGAAGCCGGGGCGCTCAGCTACTTGATTATAAAAACAAAAACAATTTTTTTAATTTTATAGACATTTGTGGAAGACATTTAGGAATATTTGCCAGATATGAATTTGAAGAATAATAATTGTGTTAATTTTTATATAGTTTTGTGATCAGATATTATCCAGAATTGATTTTGAAAAAAAATATATATATACAAAGTTCTTGGCCAAATTAATCCATTTAATATTTTTAATGTAGAAAAAAGTTGGTTTTCTGAAATTATAACTGAATTTTCCTATTTTGTTGAAGAAAGTGAAAGCCAAGAGCTGGAAACTGCGTTCAGACTATTAAAATTATTGCAGTGATAAAAACAAATAAATAACTCAAAATTTTCCATTCTCTCAGTAAATATTTTAAGCATTTATTTTGCTAGTAGAGTTAAATAATCTAAAAAAATTTGTTTGAACTCCTTTTGCCTCTAATTCCTTTGAACATTCAATGCCAACATCAATTTTAGCAACAACCAAATTACTTTCCTTATCGTTAATTGGTACATCCATTTTGGCAATATCGAATTCAATAAATTCTGGTTTTAACAATTTTTAACAAATTGTTATAAAAACCAACATCGAAATAATCGAAATATGGAGAAGAAAAACGCCAAGATACATAAACATATATGTATGAAAGAAAATGGTAAAATAAAGCAAAATTGATAAAATGTACATATGTATATACTGAAAATGAAAAAATCCCCAAATCCCTCCCCACGATAATCTGTACACAAAAAGCAGCTAAAATCCCCAATTTCGGGAGAAATCCCCACACCTGGCTAACCAAATCATAAAACCACGGTTTTTCTGAAACATTGTACATAACAACAATGCCAATTGTGGATAAATGTTAAAAATTTCTCCTATGGAATATATGTATGTATGTATATTGTATACAGGTACCCGCATCAGCTAAAATGTTGTTTTTGGCTTGAGTGACAAACTAGAAACAAATGGGCTGGCCAGCGGTGTCGAACGATATCGATAGGTGGTTTTCTAGATGTAAAAAAATTAACTTGCATTTCTCTAATAACTAATTTTATTTAACTTATTATTTTCATTTTACGATGATAATAAATGAAGACTGACTACAGAAATTATCCTGTGATGTATAGGCCGATTTTTATCGGCCATATTTTATATATTTTCTGCCCACCCCGTGATGTCGATCGATCGATAATGCTGAAATTGTAAACGAAATACAACCGCTTTGTGACCTTCTAACAATCAATTTATTATTATTTACATATTTAGCTTTTAAAGCAGTAAATAAATAATAAGTTTTTTTTTTTTTTTGATAATTATATTATTTATTGAATCTTCAAATATAGATTGAAACATCAATAAGTTTTTCAAATCTTAAATTTAACAATGATAAATATATGTTTAGCCAATGCTAAACAAAATTTTTTAGTTTCAACGGTTTATTTTTGTAGTTTTACATCTCTCGTGTACGGCTGAGTATCCCTTCTTTTCAGCCGGGTATGGCCTCTATAATGTAGAATATTGCGTGCAAGTACATTTGGGTGCAACTCAATTTTTTTTATAATTTTTTTTTTTAGCGTGTTTTGAAAATACTGTCTTTACCAACGGAACATCAAGGTCTTTGTGAATTCGCTGATTTCGGATATATCAGGGGCTGCTGTTATCATACGTAGAATTTTATTCTGTCGTCTTTGAATTTTTTCGACATTCGATGCTGAGGCAGTGCCCCATAGCTGGATTCCATAGGATCGCGTTGTATAATAGAAGTTTACAGTCTAGGCTTAGTATAGAATTTCTTCCGATAAGGCAATTCATTTGGGCTGCTTTTAATTTCATTTGTGTTAACTTTGCGTCTATGTATATGCGATTTCTATGTTAGACGACGATCAAGATGAACGCTTAGATATTTGACTACAGGTGTATATAAATTGTTTTTCTATCCTTTTCGAAATTCGAATATACTACGTATTTATTTAAATATATGTAATATTAAGTAACAGTATTTTCATTTGTGTGTATGTTTTTGTCACCCACAGCCATCCGTAGCTTTACCAAATAGTCGCCGCTCTCCATCGATAGATTTGAGAAACCCGCTTACACAAATGCCTGGCATGTATCCTACCGTCAACATGATGATACCAGGTATAAAAAATTGCTCTTGAAAATTTAAATTTGCTTTTAATATATTTTTTTATACTAAAACAGCTCAGCCGCGCCATCCTGGGCGATATCCAAATTCAAATTATAAAGGATCACGGCCACGTTGATACTCGCAATTATATTGATGATATGGAAACCTCAACATCATCGCGGACACAAAGCCGTTATACCAAAACTCTGAACATAGAATATATTTAGTTTAATGAAACAACTATATAAATACAAAAGCTAAAAGAACAAACGTAAATAATACATGAGTAACTAATCTATAAAAAAAAATATGTTTTTTTAATAATCTTAGATATATAAAACCGAATGTGTGTTTGTTTGTTCCTTATAGTAGGCCAAACCCTTGGACCGATCTTCCTAAATTTTCACAGTATTTAACGGAACACTCGGATGAATTATAGGCTACTCTTTTTCAACCACACCCACTTTTACGCCCACTTTTATAAATTATGTTACTCCTACCACGTAGTTTTTAACAGATTTTATAATGTTAAGTGAGCATAACTTCGCCATTTGTGGATCAATTTTCAAACTTTTTTCATCATATGGAAAGTGCATTAAATTTTTTTGTTTTTGAAAATTGTGCGTAGGGGCAGGGTGTCGCAAATGGCCCGCCAGAATAATTGTTTATCAAATAACTTCGCCATTTTTGAGCCAATTTTCAAAATTCTTTTTGCATATGGAAAAGGTCCAGAATATTTTTTTTGTTTTTAGAAATTGTTTGTTGGGTCGAACGGGGGGGCGGTACGGCGTTGCAAATGGCCCGCCACAATAATTGATTATCAAATAACTTCGCCATATTTAGGGCATTTTTTGACTTACGTCGATGATATTTGGTATATATGGTATTGGCATAATTTGGAATACGTACCAGGAGAAAAGTGGGTGGGACCACGCCCCTTTTTTAGGAAAACCAAACAAACCCTTGGACCGATCTTCCTGAAATTTTCACAGCATTTTACTGTGACTCTGGAAGGAATAATAGGCTATATGAAGTTTTGATTGGACAAAGAGGCGTGGCACCACCCATATAACCTAAAAATTTAGATCGCCATATTTTGGGCATTTTTTACCTACGTCGATGATATTTGGTATATATGGTATTGGCATAATTTGGAATACGTACCAGGAGAAAAGTGGGTGGGACCACGCCCCTTTTTTAGGAACACCAAACTCTTGGACCGATCTTCCTGAAATTTTCACAGCGTGTTACTGTGACTCTGGAAGGAATAATAGGCTATATGAAGTTTTGATTGGACAAAGAGGCGTGGCACCACCCATTTAACCTAAAAATTTAAATCGCCATATTTTGGGCATTTTTTGACTTACGTCGATGATATTTGGTACATATGGTATTGGCATAATTTGGAATACGTACCAGGAGAAAAGTGGGTGGGACCACGCCCCTTTTTTAGGAAAACCAAACCCTTGGACCGATCTTCCTGAAATTTTCACAGCGTGTTACTGTGACTCAGGAAGGAATAATAGGCTATATGAAGTTTTGATTGGACAAAGAGGCGTGGCACCGTCCATATAACCCAAAAATTTATATCGCAATATTTTGGTCATTTTTTTACCTACGTCGATGATATTTGGTACATATGGTATTGGCATAATTTGGAATACGTACCAGGAGAAAAGTGGGTGGAACCACGTCTCTTTTTAGGAAGATTAAAAATCGTAATATAGTCTTAACTACTGGACCGATCGTCATTAAATTTTCACAATAGGATATATAAATACCTTTAATTTTATTTTATAACGCGGGGGGTAGCGAAGCGTACCGGGATAGGCTAGTAATTATACAAAATAAAACAGCGCTGTAGCAAGGAAAAATACAAAATAGAATATATTATATGTACATGGGTATAAGAAATAGATTAAAACCCTTTAGACCCGCGGTGCCCACAAGTTACTTATGGAAGAGCAAACACCAATACATTTAAAGAAAAATAAATTTTTATTCAAAATTTTTTGTTGTAAAAACAAATACATGCAAAGAAAACACAAAAAATATATTTCATATGTATATTTATTTCATATCATACAAAAACAAAATGTACATTGATGATCGCTGTCGTCAATGTTTACCAGCAAAGCATACGAAAGTGTTGTTGCTTTGCTCTTGCGTGTATACAGTGAAGAACGACAAAAAAAACTAAGAATACAAAGCTGTTTGTGTATTTCGCATTGAGGTTGCTGAGTGCTGTAAGAGTATATTAAAACACACAGCCTATAACAAAAACAAAATGTACATTGATGATCGCTGTCGTCAATGTTTACCAGCAAAGCATACGAAAGTGTTGTTGCTTTGCTCTTGCGTGTATACAGTGAAGAACGACAAAAAAAACTAAGAATACAAAGGTGTTTGTGTATTTCGCATTGAGGTTGCTGAGTGCTGTAAGAGTATATTAAAACACACAGCCTATAGCTAAGAGTATTTTAAACACAAATGAGCATGAAGAGCATAGGGCCTGGGCACCAATGCTTTAGACTCAATTAATGAATGGGATTAATTAAGATTAGATAAATCTAAAAACGTGTTTATCCTGTTGCACATGGCAAATATTCATACAAAAGGATCCTTTTTTTTTGGTCTAATATAGAATTATTCGCTATCAAAGGTAGTGAAATAAATTCAATTTCATTCTGAAAATAATTAAAACAGCGTACAGTAGATGCTTTTACCAAATAATTGGTAATAAACTGCTGATTGCGTCTGGATAAAACTTGAAGAAGCTTTAAAAAGGATTCAGATTTTAAGACGACTGTCTTAGTGGCACTCTTGTGTGACCATCTGAGACTCAGAAAAACTTCTGGAGCTTGTAATTTGTTTAAATGTCACTCGATTTAAAAATTTAAAGCGCTTTTAATTGAGCTAAGAAATATCAGGAAATAATGTCATATCACGATTCCGTATCTCTCATGAAGAAACGCCCTACAAATTAACATATATTTTGGAAGTTATTGCATTATGAAATAATTTCTGAATATTGGGATTTATTTCATTTCATATTGGAAGTAAATATTTCATTTTATAAATAAAATTGCAAATGAAATAATGAAAATAGTGTTGGTAGGAAATAGGTTTTGGGAGGTACATACAACATACTATTTCTTTTTTTTTTTTTTCTTTTTTGTGACATATGTACATACTTGTTTCATTATCTTGATTTTTTTTGCATCGTGTTACAGCTTTGCTTACTGGGAGTTGTCTACCATGCTGACGTTCCGCTTTCATTAACTAAATCATGATACGAAACCGGCTTCCAATTTGGATCTATTTAGAGTAGAAGTTTTAGCACAGATATACAGATGCTCGAGACGGAAGATTTTGCATACTTGTCTTTCTATCCAAATTAAAATGGCAAAACTAATTACTAAATATCCATATATTTCTATAATTCACATTAAAAATATTATTAATTAATTAATTTAAGTTGGTTTTCACTGATCGTTTGTGCTTTATCACTATAATATCTGCAAAATATCAGAATTTATCAAGTATGTATGTAAGTTAAAAACCACCACCATTTGGCAAATTTCCAGCATATATGTACGTATGTATATAAATTTAATATACTGAGTATATAAGAACACACTAAATTGTTTTATCACTTTATTTTGGAATTATATGCCGTAAATACTTAATATTATTACATTTAACAAATTTAAGCGTGCTTTCATGTAGCATTTTCCACTAAAAACTGAACTTTTTTTTTTGCTTTTCGTTTTGTTTACTTTCATTACAAACACACTAATGTTGTCTCTTTTTCACGAAGCCGGGTTATGACAAATAAAATATGATCCAAGTCCAATTTTTTTTCGTCATATCTGGTTATCTGTGAGTTTTAGGAGACTGATCAACATAATCTACTACACAAGGCGAATTCAATACAGGTGAAGCTGAAAACACAGCTGATCTACTTTGTTCTTGCATAATGGAGGCTCGCATCAAGGCGAATTAAAGGTGTTAATTCGCCTTGGCTCGCATGACAAAATTTGTTTATGCAAGCATAGGGGCTCATATGTTGTTGTAATGTTGTACTTGTTGTAGTATTAACACTACCTGTTATGAATTTGCCTTGATACTACGTTTATACGCAGCCTAATCGCAATTAAAAATTAAAGGTATAAACACATTTGCCACAGCAGACTATACGAACACAAATGCTGCTAGCTACCGTTGTAGCCGTTTAGCAGCTACTTAATTATATTGGATACGACCAAGGTCTTTAATTCGCCTTGGATACGACAGATACACTATAAACAGCTGATCCTGAATTGTTGCAACGATTCATTTATGCATATTACGTTGGTGCACATTTAGCGCTTTTACTTTTTAAAGTTCGCTGGGGCGAATTGAATTCGCCACTCACATCACTTTGTATGGATTCGCTTTGACATAAACAGAAAAAAAAACATCTCATGGATCTCTTTTGGCTCCGGAGTTACGGGTTCAAACTTCATTTTATATTGGCCATAACTCCTAGAATATGGAACAGATATAAGGATGTGGAGATCAATCTAAACTTCTCCAAAATACCTTTATACTGGTATACAAATTTTTTAAAACAATTTACCCATTGCGAGTGAAATTCAATTTTAAAATTTTTTTATCTGACTTTTCAATTTTACAGAGAACTTACCATGCTTTTATTTGGTGTATACTTGAAAGTTGTCACCGATGAAATACGTAAGTTATGCTTCTTTAATGACGATTTTAAGAATTAAATGAGTTATTTAGAGCATTTGAAATGATACCTATGTCGTTTATATTCGTTATATATTGTAGGACTTATGATCAATAATATATTAAAGTTTTGAACCCCTAAACTGCGGAATCAAGAGTGCGCCGAAAAAATTACACAAAAATTTTTAGAAAAAAAAAAGGCTATTACCCTGTGAGTTGGTATTTTTGGCTCAACTCAATATTCCATATAACAATAAAGCTAATAAAAATTCTTGATACATATACAGCCCAATTACGAATAATAATTCCATAGGAATGTTTTTCTCTTTTCCCATTCCTCCTATTATGAATATAAATTCCGCATGAGATTTTTCCCTTTTATTTACATATAAAAATTTATAATTGGGAAAATTTTTTCTCGAAAAAAATATTTTCCGTGGGAGAGAAATTCCTAGGGAATATTCGTAATTGGGCTGATATCATAATTAAATTTTATTTTCTTTTTTATTTTACAATAAAAAATATTTCTAATCACTAATTTGCTTTACAAATTTCGTTATATTGTCAACACTGTTTTGGTTTTGTGGCCATCAAGGTATATTATCAGGTAGTCGCATTAGCTAAAATTGACATCAGCTGATTGATTTTTTTTTGTTAAAACTTTATTGTGTTTTTATAAAAATGTTATTTTTTTTATTTAATTAAAATTGAAGAAAAAACGCGTGAAAAATTTTTAGAATTTAATTAAAATTAAAAATATGGATTACAATGCGTGTAAATTTGTAAATGGGAAGGAAATTTGTTCCAAGTACCCAAAGAAAATCGCCTAGAAGTATATGGAGCAAAATTGGTACGATAGGCAAATGCAGTGGAAATGTTCCTTCGGCGAATATGTGGAATTTTATACATTTATTTAATTGCATAGGCTTTTTAACTTGGTCTACATTTGTTATATAAAATAAAAATGGTTAAAATGTTTCAAATTCAATATCTTCGACAGTCTCGTCTACATCTTTATTAGCTACTACAGCCCCATCGTTATCCAAGTGCAATTCGAAACCATCACTCTTGTTCCAAGAGCAAATAATAGTTAGTTGAAATTTTGATATTGGTTTTGCACATAATTTAAGTATACGAGCCTGTTCAGGAGTAATTACTTTGCCTTTTTCACATACTTTAAAATCCGTATTTAGCGTGACTATACCCTTTTTTAATGACGTAGGCATTCCTAAAGACCTCAAATGTGTTTCAATTGAATGTGGGAACTCCTCTAAAAGACCCTTCGGTAAGACAACAGTTTTTGTAGCAATAAAACCACTTCTAGCATACTCCACTGACCAGTACTTTTCTGCCCATTCTAAAACATCTTTCTTTGTCTTTTCTGTAAAGAGTAGTCCAACCTGTCCTGCAAGTCTTTCTGACAATTTATGCAGGTCTGCATCTATTTCCTCGGCTTTGGTTCTACCTAATGCAATCTGCATAATACGATTTTTCCCAAAAATAAATCTGGAATTTTGTTTCCACTCTTGCCTCAAGTCTTTCAGTAAGTTATTACGCATATTCTGCACTTGAAAAACAAATATGTTTGGATATTTTGCTACGCATCGTTGGATGTCATCGATGATTTGTTGTTTCCATTTTAATCCTTTGCGATCAGTTTTTGTCAGGGAAACTAACAACGAAAGTAGAGTAAATGAAATATATCAATTAATAATTTACACTAATCTACCTTTTTTATCTCTTCTTGATTTAGGCATTTTTATTTGTAAACATGTGCTTAAAGACTAGCGCCGTAGTGGCTAATTGTCAGCCGCCGCCGCCGAGGATTTTTCGGCTAAATATTAGCCGCCGATAAATTTTTTATATTTCTATAGACATACATACACTCATGATGAAATAAACATGGTGGTAGCAGGTGAAAAAAAGAACTTGGCAGCACGAGAAAATGTAACGGCTGTCAAAAATATAACCAGAAAAACAGCTAATTGACATTTAAAGCGACCTAAAAAGTAGAGTAAAAAATAATCAGCTTTTGTAGCGCTACCACATTATTTTTTTTCATCATGCTTACACCCAATTTACACTGTGATTAAAAATTCATGAATTTTTTCATCTTATCTTTGAAAGTATCTTCGTAAATCCTCTTGCATTTAGGGCCAATAATTCAGTGCTGATTTATATGTCATATAAGTTTAAATGTTATTTATTTACAAAATTGAGTTTTTCACTGCTAAATTAAGTCAACATTAAATAGCCAACATTGTACATTTAAATACTACATAAGTTTTACGAATTTTCATATGTTTTTGACTGCTTGTTCTTCTTATTTAAAACAAAGCTACTAAAAAAAATTTGTGGCTGCTGACAAGTTGCATACAACATTCGCTTTTTTTGTCGTTATTATCCTTTTAATCGTTCTGGAATTTGCTTTTATTCTCTTAAAACAATTCAGCAGTTCTTAATTATTCCTAATTTTAGCTAAAATAAAAATATATATGTTTTGGATTTTACTTTATTTGTTCTAGTCAGCTGTTCTACAGATTTAGAAATTTATTGTACACTATTGTAAAGCGTAAAATACCAATAACAAAATTTTTAAAATTGCTTTTGTTTTAAATGGAATTTATACTAAAGAAAAATTCGTTCGACATCGTGGGCCAGGCAGTAAATTTAAGCGTGCTCTCATGAAGCATTTTCCACTAAAAACTGAACTTTTGTTTGCTTTCCGTTTTGTTTACTTTCAGAACAAAGACACTAATGTTGTCTTTTTTTCACGATGCTTATTAATGACAAATAAAATATGATCCAAGTCCCTTTTGACTCATTTTCGTCATATCTGGTTATCTGTGATTGTCTGGCTGTTGATGAGGTAAGGCAAATACTTCGGCTACGTTGTGTATGGATTTTGCTACGTTAGAAATGTTCTCTCACCACATTACTTCCTAGCCACCGCTCTCGGTTAATACTAATTATTTTTGTATTGCATTGATTTCATTATAAATTGTAAATTATAAAGAGTGGCAACTAAATATTTTCTTTCTGAATTTTTGTTAAATAAAACCGTACGTTGTATAACGATTTATAAAGCTGGTGTTAACTTCTTCTCGCTGGACACCACAAGTGATACCCCAGCCGAAAGAAACGACGTTACAATTTAGTTATCACTGCAGTCACACGTTCAAGTTTTCTTTCAATTCTCTTACAAGAAATTTACAAATACTGCTTTTCAAAATTTACAAATTTAAAAAATTTGAAAGCTGTGACGTAGGTGGCATTCAATTTCAAAGCAATTTGCTTTCAAGAACACAAAAATTTATGGCGGCAGAATATATGCATGGTGGAATAATCAGGTGTGTGCAAGAAGGAATATGGTTTTTTGTAGGGTTGTGTTTTGACGTTATGCTTTTTGTTTTTGCATAACCACTATGTATGTTATGTATACAGCTTTTTTTTGACAACATTGGCTTATTTTTACACAAACAAAATGCATGTCGTTTTTTGTTGTTGCGTTGATAAGCGCACCTTATTAATTCCACCATGAATATATGTACTAATGTATGTATATGAAAACAAACGAGAGTTTATAATCAAAATGGCAATCAGCTGCTTTCTTGAAAGCAAATTGAAACGCATAATTTGAAAGAGAAAATGAAAGCAAGCTACCATCAAATTTTAAAAGTATGAGTGTATTGGTAAAAAAATGAGAGAGTAATAAAATTTGAAACAAAACTTGATCGTGTGAACCCCAAGTATATCAAAAACATCTTAAGGTAATATTTATTTCACTAGTGTTACGGAGCGACTTATAGGTTTATTAAATAGTATATAACTTAATTCTATTTTTATGAAATACTTGTTGATTGTTTTTTTTTTTTTCTATAACGTTAAAATATAAAAAAAAAATATTTTGGACTAATTTATATATAATTTTGTTACGCATCTTTTGGTGTTTTGTTTACGAAAATCGGATGAGTCGTTCTCGAGTTAGGCTGAAATATGTCTTCGTATCTGACTAATATAGGGGAAAAACTGCCACGCCCATAAAAAAATCCTACATGGTGGACAAAAACCGAAAACGGATTTGAGTTTAGCACATCAAAATCCATATATGTAGTCCACAGAGTTTTATTCAAAGGAGTATTTTGCTGCTGAGCAGTGTTATTTGTGACACCCACTGTGTTTTGCGGACCTTAACTTCTTTACAAACTCCTGAAAGGAATATTCAAGTAATAATTAAATTTATTTGATGTACTGATATTTATTGTGCATAGCTTATTTGTTAGAATTCATAGTTTAAAAATAATGTCTACATAAATTAGATTAATTGCTTAGGGCGCCAACATTTTTGACAGTTCTTCATCTTGAAGACACCCTTTTAGAAACTCCTCCTGCGTTAATTGACCATCATTATTCTCATCCATTTTCGCAAATATATTTTTCGCTCGCTCTTCAGCAGAATCGGCGGGTCGATTTGAGGAGCACGCCCCAAGCATGTCATAAATAGCCTGAAATTATACATTATAAATATATGAAAATAATACTTTATTGTAATACTAAAGTCGTTATTAAAAGTTACTACGATGTACTCCTTCAGTAATCAGGTTCATATTTTAACAATAAAACAAAACTGGACAGACTAAAAGTAAACAACGTTGTTTACGAAATTAAATGCAATGGAAATGAAAGAGAAAACTGTGACTTACTTTATATTGGCACAACAAAAAGAAAGCTAGGGACGAGAATAAATGAAATGTATAAAATGTCTTGTCTGCCAACCCTATAATAATGCAGCTTGTTATTTCACTAGAACAAAACACAACTTATGAAAAAGTGGAACGCCCTCTTTTTAACAGCTGACAGCTAAGTTTTACAGGGCACTATCAACACTGTCGATTTTTACGGGGCACAAAGTGCAATGCCTTAGTGAGGGCGATTTTTTTAGAATGAAACACACTGCCCTTTAGAGAGCAAAACATTTTTAAGAAACAAATACCAAAGTACATTTTCTGCATGGAGATGTACCATTTTTTTGTAGAAAAGAAAACACCATTAGATAAATATCGATGACATCAACCGTGATACCAAACTGTGGTTCTTATTTCTAACTTCAGCAATAATTGCCCAATTTATTGATTGACACTTGCTTTTACTGACTCGCTCAGATGCTTATCAGAAGATACTTACAAACCCGTTGTAAATTTTAAATGAAATAATGTTTTTACACATTTTTTAGTTAAGTAAAAAACATTGAAGGTTAAATAGGCTATGTTTTTTTATGAATAAATGAAAAATAAGTAGACCGGTACTCAAGTGATTTTAGTACCCACATAATATTTTACCTGCACAATTTTTGTCATTTCTTGGATATCAATAACTCCATTTCCGTCAACATCGTACATCCGAAACGCCCACTTCAGCTTTTCTTCTGGCGTACCACTTGACGTGACATCAATAGCGAGAAGAAATTCCTAGAATATAATGAGTTAATACTTTTTTTAAGTGTTAGATTATCATATCATATTAATTTATTACTCACAAATAAATAAAAAGTATATATGTATAAATAATTTTTGGATTATAACATTATACCATCTTATTCCAGCAAGTTCTCAAAAATTTATGATTAAAAAAATTCATTTGTTTGTTATGGGTAAGCTAATCTTAATGATGCATTTCATTGGCTGCTAAGCCAACTCATCTGATTTACATTATCATCTGTATACACTCACACCCAAGTATGAATTGAGAATCACCAAAGCACAAGTAGAAAAGTTTTAAAAAAACATTTACAAATAACACAACAAACAATTTTCTATTCGATATGAATCTTTTGAATTTTTCTTACAACCTTCATACAATTAGTCGACCTTTGGCTGACAATGAAAGCCTTTATAAAGCAAAACAAAAAATCAAATATTTGTCGCAAAAAACGTAATCACCATTTTTGCTGACGGATAGTGACATTCAACTTGGTTTTTATATTAAAAAATAAAATTTAATATTCTAGAAAAAAGTATTTTTATAAAATGCGAACTCATATTTAAATATATTTAAAAATATATTGAAATTAAATGAAATAAATTATTAGTTTTGTTCGTCAAATATTTGATAAGTGTGGACGCAGCTTTAGTGACTTTTTCTTATTTAATCGTTCTGTACCTACTTGGAATTTCTACATGTAATCGCTTTAACTCTTTTGCTGTGACAAAAACATGATATAATAAGGCCTGAAGTAAGGAGCTCTGCTGAATTTTCCTGCTGGATATATCCACAAAAATACATACATATGTACATAAGTATATATAGATACATATATACATACTTACATACATATACATAATATGTAGTGTATAATTATTTTGGTATCCATATACATACAAACATACGAGTATGTGCATATGTACATACTTATGTACATATATGGATTTTTTGTACAAACTTTTCATTTTCTTCAAATTGTTTTTTTCAATATATTTTGTGAATATAGTAAGTTTTCTTATGTTAAACAAATAAAAAATAAGTACACATATTTTTACTTACCTTAAAATCAATATAACCATTTTTATCCATGTCGAATGTTCGAAAAACGTGGTCACAAAATTCTTCTGCATTTCCAGATGGAAAAAACATTTTATACATATCAACAAATTTCGCTGGTGTTAACCTGCCATTGGGGCAATCTTGCTGTGTATATATGTATGTATTTTTTTATTACAATATACATATATTAACATTCTTACATACATATGTATGTATATCCCACAATTAAAGATATTTACCTTAAACCCTTTGTACCACTCCTTTATTGTTGCTTCGTCATAACGTGTATGGGATTTCAGAAACTCCATATCTTCTTTTGTTAAACGGTCTTTGCTACTGAAGCATCCCATGTTGCAACTATCTCACTGTATTTTATTTCTGCCTGATTGGAAAATATGCTCCTTAATGATTTTTTTAATTTATTTTATATATACTTATATGAAGTTTTATAATTATACATTTGAAATCAATTTGCACAACGCTGTATGGGATGAATTTTATTCTATATTAAACTAATGTTAAATATATTACAATACATGTACATATGTATGTATGATTTATGAAACATGCGCAATGATTTTACATCCTGTTTAATAACTAAAGATTATTTGATTCAACTCATTGAATATGTGTTGCCGTCAGGCGCGGAGCCATCGTTTCCGTTTGGGGGGGAAATTTTTTGAAATTTGCATAAAACAAAACAACGTAATTTTGCTATTAAGAGTTTATTTAAGTATGGAATAAGACAGAAAAAATCAACAATAAGATTTAGATTAAATAAAATGTAGAGCGAATTTAAGTACATACATAAATATAAAATTTGTGTATAAACATAAAATGTCTTTGAAAATGAGTTTATGAAAATGTCAAGACCTATCAATCCTTATCACAATGCTATACATATGGGCAAATCCCAGAAACAGTCCACCAACTAAAATTTTTTGAAATTTATCCATCTTATTTTTTATGTTTTTTTTATGGAATATTAGACTAGATATATAATTTTATAAAAAAAAAAAAATTATTTCGATATTTGAAAGAGGAGGAGGTAGCTCAAATAAAAAATACCGTTGACGAAGATGTAAAAATGATTTATTTATATACTACTGAAAAAAATCTTCACGGTCATTGATAAAAAACTACATTTTTGGCTGTATATAAGTTATTTTAGAATTCTCTTATATTCATCTTTCTTTTCTCTGATTTATTATGCAAAATTTGCTAAAAATTACGAAATCATACCTCAACCTTCAAAGCTATTTCCATTTTTGTAGCGTGCGTAACAATACTTTGAGATCAAATTCTTCGCAACTTATACCTGTTAAAAAAAATATTTTGATGACATTCGAAAGTACACTCAAATCCCACTAAACACTGTGTATAACTTGAAGGTATGTCTTTTGAAAGTCCAAAAAATTGTTATATTTCAATCCGAAAACGCGTACGAATGTAGCGTTCGTAACGCGGGATTTGCCCATATAATGAATTTTAATCCCCACGAAAATATATAATTGTTGTATATATGAAAAGTTTAAAAGTTTGTAACGGCAAAAGTCGTTGCACTTGTTTTTCCCACACAACAATAATTGGCAAATAGAATATTGTCTATATTACTTTATGGATCGAAGTATCGCCTGTTTTGTTATTATGTTTTTGTAGTATTTACATTACTATTATTAATTGAATTATTCCCCATTTATTTTGTACTACCTGAATTTGTAGTATCTAGTTTACATTATATTCCTTATTGAATTTGTTTCAACGAAACGGAAATATATTTTATTTAATCATATTAAAACTAGTCAGTAAGTTAAACTACCCTTTCAAATTATAACCTCTTTATTAACGGATAAGGTAACGCCCCCTGCATGTCAGATATGGATACCTCCATCAAAATACACCGCTCGCTGTACAACCATGCAAAGCATACGACACATATATTACGCTGTGTATGCGTGTGTATCGACAATTGTATAGGCCAAAGTAAATTAAATACCAAGTAGATGCACCATGTATTTTGTTTGTGTAAAAATATTGGATGAATGTCAAAAAGAGATGAGAACAACATGAAGAAAACAAAAACAATTTGTAGAATTATGTATAACAAAACAAAACAAACCAAAATGGCGTACGAAAATCGTAAACAGCTTTTGACAGTCATACATTAAAAATAAGCGAGAAAAAAATGAATCACCTGTTTAGTTTCATCTACTTGGTATACATATACTTTGGTATAGGCATAAAAGGCAAGACAAAATAATAGAGAAGTCAGTCTGCTGGGACATAGAATACATAGAAGTGACTCGAGACGGAAGATTTTGCATACTAGTTTGTATACACTCATACAGTCTCAAGTTTTCGTTTTTTCTTTGTGCTTTATTTCTATCCAAATTAAAATTATAAATCGCAAAACTAATTAAATATCCATATATTTCTCTAATTCACATTAAAAATATTATTAATTAATTAATTTAAGTTGGTTTTCACTGATCGTTTGTATTTTATCACTATAATATCTGCAAAATATCAGAATTTATCAAGTATGTATGTATGCATGTGTGTATGTAAGTTAAAAACCACCACCATTTGGCAAATTTCCAGCATATATGTACGTATGTATATTTTGCTTTTCGTTTTGTTTATCTTCATAACAAACACACTAATGTTGTCTCTTTTTCACGGTGTCTCGTTATGACAAATAAAATATGATCCAAGTCCAATTTTTTTTGTTTTCTTCATATCTGGTTACCTGTGGCTGGGAGCTCGCTTAGCGGTAAGAACTCACTTTGGTTGTGCGGTAATAGCCTAACAATAGTTTGTGATTTAAACTAAACATGCCACTAAAACGATACGAGGAGTTTGTTCTTGTACTGTTTCCTGACTTCACTGGTGTACTTCCTTCACTGCCAGTATCTGCGTACGAAGAGTGGAAGCCTGTACGGGAGTTTGTCTCTATAGGTTTGCCACTAAATTCATCCTCCGTCAGGCGAGGTCCGTTAGAGCCATCCCTCTGTTGCCAGTGCCGGTATCAGCGAGCCTGTTAGACCTGTATGGGAGTTCGTTCCTATAGGTTTTGCCGCTCACTAATCACGTCCTTCTAAGCCAGGTGACGTTATTGTGTGCAGCCCCTTTTTCATCAGCGCCGGTGTCAGGTAGCTGCTTGACCTGTATGGGAGTTTATTCCTACAGGCCAGCCGCCCACTGACCACTTCATCCTACCCCAGGAGAGTGCTATACCCAAAATCTTGGACGGCCAGCGTTGAACCCAAAACAGCCTTCGACTACAACTCTCGTAAGGCGGCGTTACGGCATCGCAATTAATATAAAGCTGTAGAAAATTAAATAAAGGATTATTTTAAAGTATAAGAAAACCAAGTTGTTCACTGTGGTTTTATTTCATTCGAACGACCCTGGACCCCGCTGAACCTATCCCAGCATCCAGCAAGGAAACGTGTCGTTACAAGTTTTTTATATCCAATAGTGAATAAATTTTGAATCACCCTTATTCTATATGGCAACGGCAATAGAAGACAACACCGTTTTTTATATTTTGTTGCCAATGTGTTTGGTATTTTGTAAGCAAAATTGATGTTTATTAGTCTCAAAATCGGAGACTTTTTTTCGGTAATTATTTTCGTGTGTTACCTGGATTTTTGTTTCGTTGATTTTGCCGCGCTTAATTGGAGTTACATAGAACTCATTTTCTCCCAATTAATGAGATAAGGCTTTCAACCAACAAGCTGGTGGTGGTTTACTCGACCTTGTTGTATTTGAGTCTTCATCGCCTTGTTCATTCAAAATCGAGAAACGATTTTCAGAATTTTTAATATTATTTTATAATATAAGTTATGTATATATAAAAATATAATATAACTAATACGTGGTGGAGTACATATACGAGTAGTACATTTATTGCAACGTACTCAAATCTTAAAATCGGTTAATTTCACTGAATTCTGAATAAAATCAACATTTATCCATCGATTTTCATAAAGTAAAGTTTATTTTATTTGGAATATACATACCCTCCTAATCATGTAATAAAAATATGAAGTTTTTGCCATTTTCGATTTTTTATATATTTTTTAAGAATAAAAATTTACAAATTTTGCATAAAAAATATTATTTTTAATCATTGCAGTCTAAATAATTCCGAAACCGTTGAGTTTATAAAAAAATTATATTAGCATGGCTTGAAAGTAATTTCATTTCAAGTTTTTTAGTATGTTTTGTGACAAAATTGAACAAGTGGTTCCATAGTTATGATAAAATTTGTAAATCAGCCCATTCGAAAATCCCAAATTTAAGAAAAAAATTAAAAAAAAAAAAAATTATCCATATAATTGAAAAATTTTACCATTTTTGAACTTAGGTATCCATGATGCATCAAATCTATATAGTGGTTATTAAAGCATTTAAAATTTTTTCGAAATTGTTCCCCTGTGTTATCAAAAACTTGTAACATCATCTGTCAATTCCCCCCCGATTTTCAATTACCGTGAGCCAATATACGGATTTTTATAACTTACTGGGCCCCCGTTTTCTAGCAGCTGGCGACTACAATGCTAAACACACATTTTGGGGTTCACGTTTAATCAGTCCTAAGGGTCGTGTTTTGTTTGACACAATTTCAAAAATGGGTTTGAATGTAGTTTCAATTGGTCAGCCAACATATTGGCCAACGGATCGAGAAAAAATTCCTGATGTTATCGACTTTGGAATTATGAAAGGTGCGCCCAGCGAAATGATTGAAGGTGAAGCATCTTTGGATTTATCTTTGGGATCACCTTTCAATTGGTCACAGTTAGCGGTACTGTGTAATTCACAACATACAGCGCAAACGGTAGGCAGCTCGCAATAAGTTTTGGTGTGGCCAAATGCTTGGCAGTTCAGACGGGTGCTTAATCGTTGTTCACAGAATAAGCGATCTCGTTTTAAACGATCTGTAATCATTTGGTATTTATACAGATTTATTGATTTATGTCCCCGTTTTATTAAAGTTATATTTGTTATGATATTTTTACAATGTGTTTAACAATTATTTCAATAAAAATAGTATTTATCTACATATATACAAAAACTGTATGTTGCAATAATAATATGCATTTAAATACGCACATACATGTACATATGTATGTACAATACACCCACATAGAAATTAAGAAGAATAGAGTAAAATAAACCAACCAATACTTAAAACTAAAATTTTAACAATATTATATAATTTTATAATTATATCTCTTATGATTTACTTTGGATTTCTGCCTGAGCGCACTTCATTATATCTAAGGCACCTTTTTTAATTAAATCCTCTGCCAACTGCTGTCCTAGTTTATTGCATATAACGTAAAGTTCGCGATTGTGGCAAGGATGGTGATAAAGTCCACAAAACAGATTGTCCACATCTTGAATCAAAATATTTCGCAAATGCTGCGACTGTGGCTTTTCGTCATCGCTATAATCAAACATTTTAACAGTTTTTTGTAAAAATGGACACTTGCCATGTAAAGCGGATTCCATATCAAGCTTTTTTTTTGCAAACAGAGGATCATTTGGATCGTGAATTGGAGCAAAAGGACACTTCGATAAAGCTGACACAGAAGGAGCACAATCAATTTGATCTTCTTTATACAAGCTATTGTTGATATTACCATTAGGTCTACTTTTTGTCAAAGGACATATACCAAAGGAGGCAACTGAGATTTTCGTGTCGTTTCCTACAACTGGACATTGACCCATAACATCTTGTCCAATTTGCATCGTCAGAGGGCAGACCTTGGGAAGACTTTTGTCCGCATCCCCACCACCAGTTTCAACAGTTAGATTGCTGTTCGTTTTATCCATAGCAATTTCCGAACTCACAACTGGACATTTTCTAGCCAAATTAATATGCTTTTCGACTAACTCCCCAATGTTGTAAATTTCTGTTATTTCTTGAACATCAGCATCATCATTTATAATCGGTGCACTATGTTGTTTTTCTATTAGTGGAATTTTAGTTTCGATAGTTCTAGAACGCTTTATTGGAGGCTCGTTGCTATTACTGTCATCAAAATCTATATTATTGTTTTCAGTTTCTATGCGAATTGAGCAAGATGTTTTGTCCCGAATTTCAACAGAACCGTCAAGGCTCCAAACTGCGCCATCCAAATGTAAACGAAGAGCTTTACATTTCTTAGCATTTTTTATTAACTCTCCGTTAAGGCTGCTGAAAACAGCAACGGGAGCACTGCAGCCACCACCGAGGGTTTTAAGAAAACTTCGTTCGGCTAAAATTCTGCATGTGGTGGATAAGCACATTAGACTTTGAAGCATGCACAAAATATCAGTGTCGTTTGATCGACACTCTACAGCCAGAGCCCCCTGTCCTACGGCATACAATAAATCAGTTGGTTCCAAAACTTGACTTATACGATCATGCCAACCCATGCGCGCCAAGCCAGCTTGAGCTAAAATAATGCCCGTAAATTTAGAATCAACCGCATCAAGCTTAGCCAAACGAGTATTTAAATTACCACGCACATCACAAACAACCAAATTAGGATATTGTCTACGTATTTGAGCGGTTCTGCGCAATGATGAAGTACCTACACATTAAATTACTTAATAAATTTTTTAAAGCGTTAATAAGATTTTAAGTCCTACCAATAACACTCCCCTTTGGTAGTGTATCAATTGTATGACCTTTGTAGTTTAATCTAAGTACAAGAGCATCTCTTGCGTCTTCTCGTTGAAGTACTGCACCAATTGCCATACCAGTTGGTAGAGCTGTGGGTAAATCTTTTAACGAATGCACCACAAAATCAACACCACCATTACGCAATGCATCCTCCAGGTCTCTAGTAAACAGACTTTTTTCTCCAATTTTTGGCAGTGATATATTTAGGACGCGATCTCCAATAGTTGTCATCGTATCTGAAATAGAACGGTGAAAATTTATCTTCGTTAAGTTAAAAACAACTAGTGGTTTTAAGTTAAAAACAACTAGTGGTTTTAAGTTAAAAGATAATGCCATTTTACATTGGGCAATGGAAAGGCAGACAGACGCAGTGTGTAGAAAAAGGGGTGAAGAAGCAAAATACGTACTTTATTTTAATTTTCTATTTTTAACTCTCTTCTGTTTTCATGTTGTTGCTTCAATAATTTGTCTCAAACTCATTTAATTCCCTTTTTTGTTTTCACTTTATATGTGTTTATGTACCTATGTACTTGTATGAGCCGTTTATTTTGAAAGTGGCATAAGTCACTTTGTTTTTAAGTCGAGATATTTAAGGGTTTTCATTTAAAAAACGGTTAGAAATATGGAGAAATACTGCGAAAAATATCCGTATCATGAGATAACAAATACAAGAAAATCTTCTCAAAAGTTAGCATTCATATTTTTAAACGTGTTAAAACGCAAACCCTAACGCTGCATTTACACATGTTATTAGTGGCATGCCATTGCTGTATACGTATTATCAACGAAAAACTGTTTGTCGAAAGTCGAATCTCTTGCCATTTGATTTTGCGTTTACACAGTGGCATGCCACTTCATTTTCAAAATGTCGCCGAAGCGTTAACTTGAGTACATACGTTTACTTCTTAAATTAAAAAAAATAACCAGAAAGAAAAAGAAGAGAGCAGAGAGTTGCCAAGTTTATCATATAGGCACATTTTTGGGGAAAGTGTTAACATTTATTATTATGTGTATTATTATTATATTGTTATTAAGTTATTAATGCGCTATAATTAGCAATCTTCCATTTTTATGCGTATTTCAACAAATAAAACATAAAAATACATTTAAAATATTAAACAAAAATTATTATTAAAATATTATAACTTCAATTAGAATTTTACAGCAATCCGGTAAAGTTGCATTAAATTTTGAACAGGGTAACACTGCAACATCGTTTTGACATTTAGTGGCATGCAAGTGCCAAATTTTCAGTGGCTTGCAAAATCTGATGCCACTGGAGCTGCCAGTTCGAAAAATTTGTGTGTGTTAGTAAAAAATCTTGAATGTATTGAGTTTTTCGAACTGTAGTGGCACGTCAGTGGCATGTGTAAACGCTAAGTTAAATATCTCGACTTAAAAATAAAGTGACTTATGCCACTTTCAAAATAAGCGGCTCATATATTGTATATTACACACAAAAATACAATACTAACTGTAACTTTTAATAATTTTTAAATTCAGTTGCGACGAGTATAAATAACGCGTCCTCACTCCACTAGAGTTGCCAGAATTTTAGGTGCAATAAAATTGGATCTACACATTTCCGGAAAAATTTTATCCTCTTTAAACTACAAATTTTAGAGTTGTATTTAGGCTTAGTGTATCATAATATTTATTAAAACCACGAGCACTAATTATGTACATATGTTCAAAGGTATAAGAGGGGGATCAAAATTTCATAAATTTATAATATTTATTACTTACGTATTTCAAATTTTTTATGTGGATAAAGTTTATGTAAGCGTGATATTACATATTTCGTTTGAATGAGGGCAAGCTGAAACGAAATAAAGCAAAATGAAAATTTATTAGTTACTTTACTAAATAGAATGTCATATTTAGGAAAAAAAATAGGCAAATACTAAATACATAGGAACAAATTAACTTTAGTGACAGCTCAAAAATTTGTTAAGTGTTCTATCCAATAGAAAAGCAAAAAATAATAAGAACAAATAATATAATAAAAAAATTGTCGGCAAGGCGTAGTTTCCCATTTGAGTACTTCTGAAGTTTTAGTACAAAATAGTGTTTATATCAACCCCTTACGTGCTTACTCGTGGGATCAAATTTGTGGAGAAACAAAAAACTAAAACTAACAAACAACAAAACAACAAACCAGCTGCCCTGTCGCTAGGTAGGGCAAGAGTGCAGCAGAGTGTGTCCAGGGACGAAAGTCCAGACACCTCCGCGGCTGGTAAAAACCTAGCCACTAAAATCAAAACGGGTACGCCGGCTGAGAAATGCTCTGCTATGCCTCGTGTACCCAAACTGACATCTGCGGGTGTGCCGGCTGCGGTCAAAGCAGTTGTGCCAAATGCACCAGCCAAAGGGTGCGCCGACTGTACATGCTCGAGTCGTGCCAACTGCACCTAATACCATCGAAGCGGATACGCCGGTTGTAGCTACGGCAACTGTACCTGATGTATCCGCCTCGACAAGTTCATGAGACAGAAAGTTCTCGTCCCGTAAAGCCATATCCGAGACATGGGCCGCTCGACGCTATATCGAGCGGTTGGGCAATAAAACGGTGGCGGAACTGACTAGCGCGGAGAAATCCTCGCTAGCCTGGGCCAAGAAACATCTGACAACTGTAGACGGATCTTCTCCTGAGGGCACAGCCAAACCGGCTTCAAGTTTTGGCCCAAAAAGACAAAGATCAGGAGAGGACTGGTCTCAGCAGTAGATGCAACCACAAAACAAAAAACCGAGACAGGGAGACGGCATAAACACAAGCAGGTCTTACAGTGAGGTTGCAAAAAATCCGCTGATAAGAGCTGTTCTGGATCTCAGCAACAGCGACGGATCAATCGATCATGCTCAATGGGGATTGATCTGTCAAAAGCTGCTTGCCGTCTACCTGCTCAATACCAGCGAGGCCCAAGAAACCTCGCCTCAATTCACGACCGCTGGCTGGGTCCAGGGCCGTGTAAAACTGGTTTCTTGCACGGACGAGAGGTCGGTCACCAAACTCAAGGTGGTGATCGAGTCTCTTGGTAAGGTGTGGCCTGGCGCGAGGTTGGAACTGGTAAACGAAATTCCTCGTAGACCGAGAGCAGTTGCGATCATTCCGGCAGAGCTGCATGACCCAGAGGCTATCCTGGGCATCTTTCGTCGTGCGAACCCTGACCTACCAACCAGCGATTGGATGGTGGTCAAGGTTTTTGGGGCGGAAGGTGCACGTAGGAAGGTGATCGTTGTCCTGAATAAGGAGACGTTGCCTCTACTTCGGGACAGACAGGGCCTGGTCTTCTATGGTTTCATGGGAATCAGGCTCTGTGTGTACAGCGTTGATGGCGAACGCGATCCCGACAACGCTAGCGGCCATGAGAAGGAGCCAACAAGAACAGCTGATAAGCCAGCCGGTACGGAGGTCATAGGGGACTCGGTCACTTCAGGATGTTCCCAATCAACAGCCGGTTTGGTTGGGGATCTCCTGGAGGGACTCATTTTCGGAGATGACGAGGACGCACTCCTGAACCCGAGTCAGGGTGATGCCGAGGCAAATGCCGTCTATGACCCCGACGCGGACAATGGCGAAAATGCTGCAGGTTAATCTGCAACACTCTAAGGCAGCATCAGCTGCATTAACCCTAAGTCTTGGAAAGATTTCCGCGGAAATGTGGACTCCCTCTCCGACACTAACAGGCTGCGCAAAATTCTAGCCAAACAACCATCCGTACCTGGATTCATCCAGGTACTAGATGGCAAATGGACTACAAACTCCTTGGAGTCCCTAGAAGCCCTAATCGAAACTCACTTTCCGGGCTGCTCCCCTTTTATGGAGGTACAAAACGCTCCCCCTCCTGCCCAGAGTATGACGAACGTAGTAATAACTACTGACAGACTTCACTGGGGTATAAAAAGTTTCCATCCATACAAATCACGCGTTCCGGACGGAATCATTCCTGCAGATCTACAACACAATTTAGACCTTGTGACACCCTGGCTACTCATAATATACAGAGCATGTCTTACCTGGTCCCACATTCCGCAACAATGGACCAAATGCGACGTAATTTTCATCCCAAAAGGGGGAAAGGCATCGCACTCGAAGGCAAAGGACTTTAGACCTATCAGCCTTACATCTTATCTTTTAAAGACTTTAGAAAGACTGATCGACGTTCACATTAGAACTATAACAATCGACAGAAATCTTTTATCAGCCAATCAATCTTTTCTATATTGTAACAATCTGGTGGAAAGCACTGGACTTGGCAACAAACCGACAGCGAATTGAGAGAACTCTCCGCTTAATGGCAATCATGATAACTGGTGCCCTTAGAACTACGCCCACAAAGGCTCTTTTTGCTATGCTGGGCTGGCTTCCAGCTGATCTGTTGGCTAGAAAGTTAGCACTACGCACTGCGGTACGACTTAGTACAATTGACGCATGGAAATATCGACCATGGGGTCATGCTAGGATTGTAGAGACCATAAGAATTATCCCTGATCTCATCGACTATTGCATTCCAAAACCTTCGTTTTATAGAACATTTAACTACTCTCTCTCGGAGGACCTCCCCCCTATACCGCATAGGGCCCTACGAGTGTTCACGGATGGCTCCAAACGGGGCTCCAGGGTTGGCGGGGGTGTCTAAATTGAAGAATTCGGGATCAGGATTTCCTTCAGACTCCCGGACGAATGTAGTATCTTACAACCTGAAATATCCGCCATCAAAAAGGCAACAAATTCGCTACGGTACTATAGGATAACAAACAGAGTTATTCAAATCATAACCGACAGCAAACCTGCAATAATAGCACTTTCGGGTGTGTACACAACATCCCTCCTTACCCTGGAATGCAGGAAATCACTAATTTTTGTGTGACCCTTATATGGATGCGGGGACACGGAGAAAACACGGGCAACGTCATCGCTGACAATCTGGCCAGGAGAGGTACAGAGAGGCTGCTGAAATTGACAACTTCTGTGGTCTTCCGCTCTTGGCCTGCTGGAGGCGAATCAAGGAAAGCACAAACAAGATGGTTTAATGAACCATCCTGCAACACAGCGAGGACCCTATGGCCTTGCATAGATGTCAACAGAACCGAAAATCTGCTGAACTTTCCAAAAATGCAATAGCGCAATCTTGTGGCCACGGTTACGGGACACTGCACCTTCGGAACCCATGCCAGACGCATGGGTCTACCATACAATGAGTATTGCTCCAAATGACGAGGAAGAAGAAGAAACATCGCACACCATCTAAGCCTCTGCTCAGCTATGGAGGATCACCGCCTCCGCTTTCTAGGCAGCAGATCCTTCAGTACCCTCTCCGAGCTCTCAAATACGGAACTCGGTTGTCTTAGCTCCTTCATCAGGAGCAGTGGATGGTTCGCCCAATAGGAGGCTTGACATCCTGACCGTTCTGCAAGACTACCCTTGCTTCAGTTTTTTCCCACCTGCTCTGCTCTTCTCTTGTTCTTCTATGGCCTTCCTTCATCTAGTCTTCTTCCGACTCTTCTAATCTCCTTTCCTCTATCACTCTCCTTCACTACAGGTAGCACAATGGGACCACATCAGGACCCAAGTGAGCTGGAATCTAACCTTCCTTTACCAGCAGCCTGCTAACCTAACCTAACCTAACCTGAAATTCCTTCATGAACAACTATTTTCTTAATCTAATCTAAAAATCAAGAATTTTGGTGTATAACACTTAAATATTGATGAACGGGAAGTGGTCTCTCAAATCGTTTTTTTGTTTTTTTAGGAAAAAAGCCTTTTATCCAAAAAAAATAAAAAATATTGCTTTAGTAATTTGCCTCTAACTCAAGCAGTGCATAACGGATTTTAACCTGAATACATACATTAGAAAGCTTATTAAATTTGCTAAATGTTTCTAAATGTCATAAAAATTAAATTCGCCGCAATTTTGGCCTTTGCTCTCATTGCTAAAATATTTTACATTTGTATTCTCTAAGCACATATAAGCAACTTTTCTAGCTAGAAACGATAAAATTTAAGTAATTTAAAGCAAAAAGTAATTTAAAGCAAAAAGTAATTTAAGCAAAATATTTTTTATATCATTGTTGTTTAGCCTTTTTTTTAGAAAAATAATGTAGGAAACTACAAAAATATATGCTCATTTAGTATTTGGAATAGCATAAAGAGTTTGCCAATGGGGATCCACACAATGGGGATGAATTTTTAAGCCGCACAAGTTTTGATCTTTTATTCACACACGAGTCTAATTATGCTGGCATAAAATGTATACGTGTACTCAGCTTTGTAGTTTGTTGGTGTTTTGTTATTCATTTGAAGTTTGTCTTTCGTTGTATACACATTACGGAACATACATAGTTGGCAAAAATATTATGGCGAGAATAAGTGATGATTTGGCAATTATTTTAGGAGGAATTACAAGTATAAGAAGCGAATTTACTGAATATTTTTGCAATGAGGGAAAATTTTAAACATCAATATAAAAAATTTTTTAATTGTTTCACAACTTCTATACTAATTAAAAAACTTCAGCCAACATTTTTCAAAGTTTTTAATTTAATTGTGTATGTATATGATGAAACAGAACTGGGGCTTGACGTTTTTCTTCATACAATTTGGCATATAAAAGACGCGGCTGAAAGCAGTCGTGAGATAGAATCTATTTTATTTTGCCAGCGACTTTGCTTATGCTCTCACTCTCAGAGTAAAATCTCTCAACAATGCTACCACACTTTTATTATATTTCATACAATTTGTAAGCAAAACCAAAGAAAAATAAGAACAATAGAAAATCAAAAAAACAATTGAAAGAGCAATATAATTATAATTTTCTAAATTTGTAAATAATATGAGTAATATTGTCGAAAAATTGATTGCAGAAGTGCATAAAAATGATTTCATATATAATTTGCAGTAATCAATGTACAAAAATAAGACTTGTGGATAAAAATTGGAAATGTGAATGAAGTTGAAGCCGACGCTTCAATTCTGGGCATTTTTTCTCTGAGAGTCGTTTTTGCTTCAAGTTGCGGACGTGTTCTGTTTCATCATTATCTCTTAGAACTTTTGTAGTTTTTTAAGTAAATTCTGAGAAAATACCAGAGAAATACCACAGTTTTAACCATGGTGGAATAATAAGATGCGCGTAAGAATACAACAATAAAAAAACGACATGCATTTTGTTTGTGTAAAATTAATTCAAAATTGTCAAAACAAAGCTGTATACAAAACAAAACAAAAGTTGTTTTGTATGTATTTATTGGTTATGAAAAAACAAAAAGCATAACGTAAACAAAAATATTCATGATGGCGGCCAAAAATGTAAACAACTTTTGACAAGAAAAGCATACTTTTCCATTTTTTAACGGTCAAAACACAACCCTACAAGAAACCATATTCCTTCTTGCACACACCTGATTATTCCACCATGGTTTTAACATAGAAAAAAATTTCAATTGTTTACTGAAATTATTTCTTAACAGTGATGCCATCTTTTATAAATGTTCCCATAACTTTCGGACCCAATGCTTTCTTGAGAAATCACTACGCAAAAATCATGCGCTTTAAAATTTTCAAAATGTATGTGCTGCAAAAAAACAATAAGTTTGGACTAGAACTTTGTGAAATAGCTTTAAAAATAGACGTTTTAAAGTATATTTTAAAAAATTTTTTATCAAAAACACAATCATTGTTACGGAGTATATATTATAATGTAAGGTAACACTAATATAAAATGCCAAATATACAAGCTTATATATTTGTCTCTTTTCAATATTATATTATCAAATAAGAAAGAAATGAATGGTCATGAATGGTAATGATAGCACATTTTTTTGGCAATGAAGTCAAAAATTTTGAAAAGAATAAAAATTACCAAGAATTTTCCAGCAGAGGTTACAAAAAATATTTATGCAAATACATACGTAGATTCCTGCAACAACGTTATATTAAATTTTAAAACTGTCAAAAAATTAATAATTTAGCGCAAAATATGTATATAATTTATTTTGTAAACAAAATAAAAATAGTAGCTTTTTCTTAGAGACATGTGTGGTATTGAAACAAAAATGAATAATGAAATCTCTCCGATTTCCATCACGCCTAAAAGTATTTGATTCGATTTCATTTCAAATCGAATCGATTTCTATCACAATTTTCTACGGGAATTTCAGAGGCCCATAACTCGGAAACTAAGCCAATTTTTTTACTTACGGCCTATTTCACTATGTCGAAAGAAAATTTCCATATGTTTTCATTCGTACAAATACATTTGATACAAAAACAAATTCTAAAATTTTGTTTTTGTATCAAATGTATTTGTACGAAAGAAAATAAAATTCAAAATTCTTTCGACATCGTGAAATCGGCAGTTAATCTTTTTTTCTGTTTTTGTCATTCTCTATGGGATAGGGTAATTTCTTTTATTTTTGAGAAATATAATTAAACTAGATTTATTTCTTTATAAGTTCATTATATGGCTTAAATCTAGTTTAGTGACGCAGCTCCAAATGAAAAAAAAAATTACATAGGGCGATAGAAAATCGAAAAATAAGACGAACATTTTATGTGGTAACTTTCTCGGAAACTCATAGTTTTCGGGTTATTGGCCTCTGAAGTTTTTATATATACTTATGTGCGATTTCCCTTTGCATTTCTCAACGTATAAGACCAATTTTGGTTTCGTTTGAAAACTTTTGACTAGATTTTAATGGATTTGTTAAAATACAAAAGATTTAAGTGATATTTAAAAAACAAATATGGTTTTAATTGTAGTTATATTAAAATATAATAAATTATTGCGAATTACTGTCAGACTTTTTCCAGCGAACAATCTGTTGCCATAAATGTTATATTTTCTAATTATTGTTTGGGTGTAAATTATTAAGCCCGGCCGGAGGCCGTCTATGCAGAAAAACTGTTCTATATACCGCCATGTCGGGAAATACCATAGTGGAGAAAATCATTAAGCCCGGCCAAAGGCCGGCTATGCAGAGAAATATAGTGTATCCTCCAAATGAAAAAAAAAAATTACATAGGGCGATAGAAAATCGAAAAGACGAAAATTTTATGTGGTAACTTTCTCGGAAACGCATAGTTTTCGAGTTATTGGCCTCTGAAGTTTGTATATATATAAGTATGTGCGATTTCCCTTTGCATTTCTCAACGAATAAGGCCAATTTTGGTATCATTTGAAAGCTTTTGACTAGATCTATATGAATTTGTTAAAATACAGATTTTATTGATATGTAAAAATAAAATTATTGTTTTTGTATCCAAGTGGGTTGGAATCTAATTTCCAGCAACCTGCTAACCTATATTAAAATATAATAGATTAGTGTGGATATCTGTCAAACTCTTCCTCTAGCGTACAATCTGCTGTCATAAATAATATATTTTCTATATCATTGTTTTGGTGTACAAGGTAGAGAAAATCATTAGGCAGAAAATCAATTCTATATACCGCTGTGTCCGGATATACCATGGTGGAGAAAATCACTAAGCCCGGCTATGCAGAAAAACTATTCTATATACATACCGCCGTGTCGGGTTATACCATGGTGGAGAAAATCATTAAGCCCGGCCGATGACCTGCTATGCAGAAAATCTATGCTATATACCGCCGTGTTCGGATATAACATGGTGGAGAAAATCACTAAGCCCGGCTATGCAGAAAAACTATTCTATATACATACCGCCGTGTCGGGTTATACCATGGTGGAGAAAATCATTAAGCCCGGCCGAAGACCTGCTATGCAGAAAATCTATGCTATATACCGCCGTGTTCGGATATACCATGGTGGAGAAAATCACTAAGCCCGGCTATGCAGAAAAACTATTCTATATACATACCGCCGTGTCGGGTTATACCATGGTGGAGAAAATCATTAAGCCCGGCCGAAGACCTGCTATGCAGAAAATCTATGCTATATACCGCCGTGTTCGGATATACCATGGTGGAGAAAATCACTAAGCCCGGCTATGCAGAAAAACTATTCTATATACATACCGCCGTGTCGGGTTATACCATGGTGGAGAAAATCATTAAGCCCGGCCGAAGACCTGCTATGCAGAAAATCTATGCTATATACCGCCGTGTTCGGATATACCATGGTGGAGAAAATCACTAAGCCCGGCTATGCAGAAAAACTATTCTATATACATACCGCCGTGTCGGGTTATACCATGGTGGAGAAAATCAATAAGCCCGGCCAAAGGCCGGCTATGCAGAAAATCTAAAAATCTGCTTTGAGACCTAAAGATTTCAAAATTTAAATAGAAAATTTGCAAATTCATATAGATCTAGTCAAAAGCTTTCAAATGACACCAAAATTGTTCTTATACGTTGAGAAATGCAAAGGGAAATCGCACATAAGTATATATAAAAACTTCAGAGGCTAATAACTCGAAAACTATGCGTTTCCGAGAAAGTTACAACATTAAATTTTCGTCTTATTTTTCGATTTTCCATCGCCTTATGTAATTTTTTTTCCCCATTTGGAGCTGCGTCACTAAACTAGATTTGTTCCAAAAACGTTACACAATAAGTTAATGGACCCTTAGAGAAACAATTGGTCATACACGCACATACCAAGCTCAGCCGATGAACATTTTATATAAGATATGTACCCGTTTTAGATACATATGCCAGGATGTACATATGTATAATGACTCACAAACAAATGTCCGATTATTACAAATTTATTACCTCACTTTTTCTGGAACCAATACGAATTGGGGTCTCTTCTGCGCTCATTTTCTTCTTTTTTTTTAACTATGTTATTCTAAAAGGAACTGTGAGATATATTGAATTAAGTACAAAATGTATTTTTAATACAAAAATGACATTTTTAAAGATAATTACCAATCTGTAGCTATTGACTATACACAGTTTTTGGTAATTAACGTTACCTATTAGGAAAGTTTAAAAGGAATCCTACTCAAGTCAAGAAAATTTAAAAGTTTGAAGTATTTATAATATAACAAAACACTTTTTCACCGGCCACAGACTTTCACTGGTAGCGGTTGGATGGAATTTGAGCGACGGCTAAAATTATGCTGTAATCAAGACGAATTCATTGGGTGCAAGCAGAAATCAAGGCGAATTCATTACCTATTTCCATTCAAGGCAAATTCAAAAGTTGCAGTCGTGCATTTCAGTGATGGATTTTGATTTTTTTTGTTTTGGGCCAAATTGACAATTTAAAAGGGCCAAAATAGCTTCGAGAGGGCCAACAAAGCTTTTTTGGAATATATTTGATAACAAGCTTTTTATTTAAATAAAAAAACAATAGTAATACTAATACAGTATATGTGTTTTATTTTAAATAAACTTAAACAAATACCATTACTCAAAAGCAACACGAAATTTTATTTTTCAAAACAAATTTTATTCATCAAGAATTTTTTACCGTTATATAGTCTACTTAGGTTTTTTTTAGTTTTTACTTGATATTGTACAACATGTAACAAAAATCCCAAGCATTTTGTTTTTGTTAAATCATTGTACAATGTCAAACGCAAGAAGCAAATAGTGTATTTTGACATCCGACAATGATAAATATGCAAAAAAAAAATTAAAAGCTGTACTTTTATGTTCACCTGTAATGAATTCGCCTTTGGTACTAGCACAAGACTGGTTTCCAAATAAAAGTAAGGAGTTTTTTCTTGACAAACAAAACAATGTTGTAAACAAAAGTATGGTTCGAAACAGGGAGAAAATTATATTGAAAATGTACTGAACGCTTTCAGTGTCACAAATGGCCCAATTGTGCCACATTTTCCATCACTGGTACATTTGTCTGGCAATGGGTGCATCCAAGGCAAACAATTCAACAAAAATATAAACAACAGGCATTTTGTTTGTGTAAACTGCGAATTCATTACCTAGCTGTCAAATTCTCCGTTCATAAAAATTGCATTGGAATGGCACCTGCGACAAGATCATGACCAGGTGGCCTTATTAACCAAAGCAGAGATCAGCTGTGAAACCTTAAGTGTGTTACAGCCAATATGGACCAGCGAGGTTTCGGGGACCATGTCCCAACCCTCTCACTGGGTACGCAGAACATAAAAAAATTGACCTACACAGAAATTCCTTTTTCTCATTTTCCAGGCAGCAGTTTTTCTTGGCTCTGCCTTCCCAACCATGTCATCAACATTCCTTGGATATAGTCCCTGAGTTTCGATGACACACTTACGGCCGGCTTCACTTACCCTCTTTTTTTTAAACCATAATGCCACTACCCTTCAGATTTATTCCATAGACATACTCATTTTCTTTCAAACGTTATAATACATATTATCTTATATACATTTACTTATAAATTCCTATCTATCATTACATAAACTATTTCCCTTCCAACCAGAAGATTCAAATTTGCGCAATGATAATGAATAATTATTATATTTATTTTAAATCTTCTTCCCGTGTTTTACAAAAAAAATTCAGTCGCCTATCCTGTAGCAGCTCCCTCGGGTTAGTATATTGGGAATCTTTTTTGCTTAATGAATTTCTTTTAATTTTTGGATTTGTTTCCGGCGAAATAAACAAACCGGAAACACGGGATTATCACCCTCTATTGTAAAATTTTCTACGCGCAAACTTCAATTCTCTGTTGCCCACTTTTGGGGTTAACCTGAACTTTTATACTATACACCTAATACTCGATCAACGAACAATCGACATGAAATTTTCTACGAACATATATATAAAAAATTTTTGATAATAATAATATAAATAGTAATTATTAATAAAATTGATCTTAAAACTATGATTTCATTAATTTTTTTTTTTAAATAAATTATTTCCCGCACTAAATAAATTTTTCTTTTATAATATATACTTTTTTTCTGGCCCAATTTTTCTACGGTTTCCGTTATATTTTCTGTATTTCCTTTTTTTTTTTGATCTGGGATATTCTTAAGCACTTTGTTTTAATTTTGTTACCTGACTGATTCACTTTAGTTATTTGCGTTCGGTCCGTGATTTTCCTTCTAAGACCTGGATTAAACTCTCAGTCCGCATCTGTTAAATTCTTTCGCTTGCACGACTCCTTCAGCCAGGCCTTGTTTTCTTTTGAGTCGCACTGTTCCCTTCGCTGTTCTGCACAAAGAAAATTATTCGCTTTTAATTCACTCCTCATCAATCTACTTTAAACTTTTTTTTTTCTTATATTTACTTACTTAAAATTTAAAATTGTTTATTTATTCTCTTGTGATATATTTTGTTGTTAAAAATTTATTCTTACGCCGCTAATTCTTTTCCGCTATCTTCCAAATTTCTCTCTCTCTCTCTCTCTATATATATATATATATATATATATATATATATATATATTTCAGCATTTCCCCTGAAAAATGACCTCATGAAGCCCTACCCAGGCGTGAACACAACGAGAGCCGAACGTGTTTTTAAATATAGGCTATCGCGAGCTCGCCGCGGCCGCGTTATAGAAAATGCTTTTGACATCCTGACGGCAAGGAGAGTGCTCAGGACAACAAAGGAGTTTCATGCAGAAAATGCTGAAAAAATTGTCCTGGCATGTTTAGTACTACATAATTTCATTATGCTGAACGATATCGCGACCTGGAACGTACGAAGTTTATACGAGTCAGGAAAACTTGCTAATACAGTCAAGGAAATGAAACGTCTTAGAATTGACATCTTAGGTATAAGCGAAACATGGTGGCCAAATTGTGGCCAACAATTTTCAGATGGAGCTAAGTTGTACTACTCTGGCAATAATTCGTCGCAGCATAGACATGGTCTATGCATAATAAAATCTATACGTCTCTGCTCAAGCGTTAAGGAGTTCATACCTCTCTCTGATAGATTAACGATGATAAAATTTAATAGTAAACCAAATGATATGAACATTATTCAAGTATATGCTCCAACTGCTGATTCTGAGGAAAACGAGTTAGAACAATTTTATTCTGATGATGGTGAACTAATGAAGTCGACGAAACCTCATGACATGAATTTAATTATTGGCGATTTTAACGCCAAAGTTGGAAAAGAAAGAACAGAGGGAGTAACTGGGAACTTTGGTTTGGGTCACAGAAATAACGCGGCAACAGATTAGTTCAATTCTGCCAAGAAGAAGGATATACTATTGGTAACACATGTTTTTGCTTACCACCTAGAAGGCTCTACACCTGGAGATCCCCATTAGATTCCAGTGAACGTATTGTTAGAAATCAAATAGATTACATTTTAATAAACAAAAGGTGTATTTCATCTTTAAAAAAGCCTGTACCTATCCAGGTGCTGACGTATCATCAGACCATAATCTTCTGATGGCAAAGATAAAGCTAAAATTATGCGCTATTAAAAAAGTCCACAACCAACGCAACTAGACTTACATAAGCTAAAAAATGGCGATACCAGTGATCGGCTAAGAGATCGCATAAATATGGAAACACACCGATTGTTGAACAATGACACTGATCCAATATCTCTCTGGACTCAAACAGTCAAAATTGTGAACAATGCCGCAAAAGATAGTCTAGGTTCAAAGAAATATAAGCCGAAAGAAAAGTGGATGATTGACGAGATACTAGAACTAATGGATGTAAGAAGAACTTATAGAAACTCAAACACTACTGAATATAACCGGATAAATAAAATCATACTGACGGAATAAGACAAGCAAAGAAGCTTTGGATACAACAACAATGCCAGGAAATAGAACGTTTACAAGGAATATATGATGATTTCAATCTACATAAAAAATAAAAGATACATACCTGCAACGCCGTAAGAAAAATCAACTCCCACTTACTTGTTAATGATAGAAACGAGATTATTTCAGACTCAGATACAAAAAAAGATATCTGGGAAAAATATATACGGGAATTATTTCATGATAATTCGAGACCTATAATAATGGATCTGCCAAATGCTGCAGAAAGTTCTGGACCTCAGATTACAAAATCTGAAATTATGTATGCTATAAATGCATCGAAAAACAACAAAGCTGTACGATGTGACGAATTACCAGTTGAGGTAATAAGATTGCTAGATGACGAGGGAATATAAATCATTCGGAAAGTATTTAATCATATTTATAACAACGGTGTGTAACCGGAAAGCTGGCTAAAGTCTACATTCATCGCATTACCGAAGAAGCACAACGCTAGAAGATGTAAAGATTTCCGGCTCATAAGTTTAATGAGCCATTCACTGAAAATATTTTTAAGAATAATACACCAGCGCATCTACAATAAATGCGAAGTTGCAATGGGTCGAACCCAATTTGGTTTCAAACAAGGTATGGGCACACGCGAAGCTCTGTTTAGCGTTCAAGTTTTGGTCCAAAATTGCAGAGACGTTCAAAAAGGTGTACATATACATGTGTTTTGTTGATTATGAAAAAGCATTTGATAGAGTGCAGCACGAAAAACTAATCGATATCTTACAAAAACTAAATCTTCATGCCAATGACATCACTTGCATAAAAAACCTTTATTGGAATAATATAGCAGAGGTCAGAGTGGAAGATGTTACGACGAATGCCATCCCTAATAACAGGGGAGTTCGACAAGGGTGTATACTGTCCCCACTATTGTTCAACATATATTCTGAACAAATCTTCTTAGAAGCTCTTGACTCAATAAACATCGGCATCAGAGTCAATGGTCAAATAATAAATAATATCAGATATGCTGACAACACGACACTAATAGCAGACAACCTCCAAGATCTTCAGGAAATAGTTAATGCCCTAAGCCATCACAGTAACCTGTTTGGGATTAACATAAATGTTGAGAAAACCAAGCTAATGATAATAATTAGACAACCACACCTAAACTGCACGTTATCAATCAACAATATGATAATAGAACGAGTTTCAGATTGTAAATATTTGGGTTGCTGGATAAATGAAAATATTGAATGCGTCAAGGAAATTAAATGTAGAATTGAAATAACTAGAACATCGTTTCCCAAATTTAAGAAAATATTTGTCGTGATATTGACATCAATCTAAAGCTAAGATTTTTGAAATGCTATGTTTGGCCAATTCTATTATACGGTTCAGAAGCTTGGACCTTGAAAATTTTAAGCATGAACCGTATTGAAGCATTTGAAATGTGGTGTTATAGGAGAATACTAAAAATTAGTTGGACCCATCGAGTCTCAAATCAAGAAGTACTGAATTTACTTAATAAAGAACGTGAACTTCTGTCAATAATCAAACGCCGAAAAACAGCTTATCTGGGGCATATAGTCAGAGGTGAAAAATATGAGCTGCTGCAACTAATTATTGAAGGAAGAATAGAAGTAGAAGGGGCCTTGGTAGAAA
The DNA here is from genome assembly GCA_947311025.1 of Lypha dubia. NCBI lineage: Eukaryota > Metazoa > Arthropoda > Insecta > Diptera > Tachinidae > Lypha > Lypha dubia. The sequence goes on from OX371263.1 coordinate 1,292,422, forward strand.
AAAGTTATCATGGCTAAGAAATATAAGACATTGGACTGGTTTGAGTTCCATTGGAGAGCTAATTCACACTGCAAGATGTCGTGAAACATTTAGTAATATAGTTAATAGTATAATTTAGTAAAAAAAAATAATATAAAATTGTATGTAATCGCTTACATACAGTAATGGAGATGCAAATAAAGAAGAAGAACGATACAAAACGTTGGTACTGCCCAGAGCACTATACAGATGGAGAAGGGAGAAGTGCCGAATGGAGGATGGATTGAGAGAACATGGAGGGCCATTGCGGTCCGTACAGACATTCCGACGTAGAGGTAGAAATAGTGCATACGACTACAGGTTATACCTTACAAACTATTATATGAACGAAGGCGCAGTAACATTTCAAGGACATGTGGAATAAAAGATTTATTGTCATATTCTTATTTCAAAAATTTTATTACTTCAATAAATAACTAAAACATTCAGTCTTCTTCTTTAAAAGATAACAATTTTTATAAAAGGCAACAAAAACTTAACAATATATTAATATACTATACTAACTAAAACATAAAATTAACAGTCTTTATTCATTCACAGTTGTTTCAAAAATTAATAATAAAAAAGAAAAAGTAAAAATAATAATAATAAAATGAAAGGAAAAAATTAAATTTCATGTTCCTCAGCAATTTGTGCTTCCACTACAATTTCGGTACACCTACGCATTACTTCCGCCTGCCTGGATTTCTTCATTTTTGATATAGCAGCGCAGATCATTGCACTGACTTCCTCCCTTCTTGCTTTATGAGCACATACCTCCTGGAAGGTCTTAACTGTTTCCAGTATTGTGGCGTCCAACTCGTCAAGCTTTGCTTTTCGTTTTCTGGAAGATGAAGGAGCAGATTGTTGGCTTCATGATAAATCCGATGAATCCGTTGGCTGCGAGGGCGGAAAATATTATTCACCTCTCCAACAACGTCACACTCAAAATCTGCTTGAGCTGCTGGCGCATTTTGTCGCATTCTACAAAATAATACATACATACATACATACATGCACACATATTAATTTACATAATAACCCTGTCGGGCTTCTATGAACTAGTTCTGAGTTAAGTTGACTTTTTGCTAACTATTTTCTACTGACTTCAAATTAACTCAGAACTGATGCAGAGATGGGTAGTCATTTGGTTTTTAATACATCTGACTTCTTCCTGATAAGTATTAAACTAAATTTTTGCTCACTCGAAACTGATGCACATATAAGCAAACATTGAACAACTAAAAATTAAAAGCAAAAAATAAAAGAAGAAAAAGAAACAAAAAAAAAAAAAAAAGAAATAACTATCAATACGACTGTGATTTTGTTTTCAGTTTGATTTGTGGTTTCACAATTAATTTTCAGAAAAATTAATTATTTAAAAATTCAGACCATTGACGGTTTGGAAGAAATTAATAGCAAAATAAAAGAATCAAATCGTGCTGGTTATGTAAGTATTTTGTTACTCTGTTTTGATTGGGTTAACATCGATTAAAAACAAATTAAATTAATTGAAATAAATCTTTTCAGACTCGTTGTATGTCATCTTTACTAAGAGGACAACTTCATAAATCTCTGACAGAGATTTTCTCCGTGGACCTAATTGTCGCCTGTAATGTGGATGGAATCCACGGAAAACTATCGCTGAAAAATTTTAAAAGATTTTTTGATGCTTTAATGGGTAAAGTAACATACATTTATTTTTCTTTCGAACGTGTAATCACAAATTAGTTTTCGTATCATTAATAGATGCTATTCATGCTAACCAAGAAGATAATCCAGAAAAAGCTATAAGAAATGCACTTAAGTTGATAAAGAAGCGACATTTCCAAGCAATTTGCATTACCAAAAAGAAAGAATCCAAAGGAAATAATGACCATCATGAATGAAAAATTTAATTTTAAAATAAATATAATATATAAATTTATAAAAAGATATACATACATATAAAATATGTAAAAAACTGAAGTTCCTTTTATTTTATGTTCCTATTTTATGCCTATGACTGTTGGAATATCATTAATTTTTTTATAATAAAATCATTTTTACTGTAAAATTAATTAAATAATCTTAGTATTATATTGTTAATTAATTAATTAATAAATAAATATATATAAAATCATAAAATATGAGAAAAAAAATTCTTTTTTTAAATTTTAGCAATTTTACTCAAAGCTAACTTATAAAACCCAATCATTAGTTAGTTAGTTCATAGCTAACTCATAGCGCCCTCCTGATTTATGCGCCACAAACTAACTTATAAACCCCAATCATTAGCTAGTTAGTTCATAGCTAACTCATAGTGACCACTTACTTTATGCGCCACAAACTAACTAATAATAAGCTAACATATGGTTAGCTGAAACTCATGCAGAGTAAGTGAGTACTGACTCGCTCTGATGACATCAAATGTAAAACCTGAATAGCGTTTAACAAAGCAAATGAACTAGTTTTTTAGTCACCTGTGACTCAAATCTGATTGACTATAAGTATGCTTTAAGTTAACTCAAAGCCCGACAGGGAATTTGTTTTATTTTACTTACGGACGAGGTACAATATGTTTTGATAAGAACTGTACGCTTTCTAAAAGCTCCCACTGCCTTCCCACTGAAGCCCCATGATGCATTTCGGAAGCTTCGAATTTCTTTACTAAAACGCTCGCTTAAATTTCCCCAACGCTTCATAGCTGGGTTTTCAGTTCAAAAAAATATATACATACATATTTTATTAATGAAGAAATAAACTCTTATCGTACTTCCAACCAAGAGCGCCTTTTTTTCTCCCGGTCCTTAAAGTCTGGATGGCTTTTGTCGTAGAGACATGGGCAGTTTCTTATGGGTTCTATTAATTTGCCGTCATTCATTTTATTTGCTAAAAAATTTGAAATATTTTATTTTAATAAAATAATAAAGCAAAATGTATGTATAAAAAAACTTACCACCAAACAATTCAGCATATATAAAAAGAAAGCCAAAATACAAATATAAACAATAGTCAAATCCACAAACAGCTGTTTACGGTTATGGCGAAAAACCGAAATTCAATTGGTTTCTATGGTTATGGTTATGGCTATGGCTATGGCGTTATGGTAAGTCACCTCTAATCAAATACAATGTTTTCCGTAAGTTTGGTTTGAACAGCTGTTTTCTGTGGTTATGGATAAGTCACGACTAATTGAGCCTTTATTCTTTTCTACTTCTTGATACTCCATGCAAAACTAATTCTTATTTTTGTTATTTTCATCCTTAATTGGTATAACTCGTCGGAAACCTCGTCCCCATCACTAGAAAGCAATTGCCTACTGGTGAACTTTCTTTAGGTAAGAAAACCCATAGTGGCAAATCCATTGTATAAAGATCTTATATATTATTTCATTTTCACTTAATTTATTTTTTCTTGTAATTGGCCTTTTACCAATTGTGCATTGAGTGCATTGAAAGTATTTCTACCAAATCGAACGCCCACAACCATTTTAATATTTCAGGCAAATTTTAATTTTTATCTACGTATTTACGTATTGTCATTATTTTGTTTTAATCTCTAATTTTCATTTAATAATTTTCAGATCTTTTTACGTACGGATATTACCCCTACTTATTCTTTCCCATTGGATATGGCAGCTTCCCGGATGTAGGTCAGTGTCAGAGACTTCTATTCTCCGTTTTCCAGGACAAACAAAAAAGAATCCTGACTCTTTGTTCGAACTGAACTTTCTTCCTGCAATTCGGAGAGCTATATAAGCGAAATCGCTGCTAGCTATGACGTAAGTTCAAGGTTATAAATTATAAGTAAAACGTGAGAATGAAACTATATAAAACGTAGATGAGAAATAATTGAAACACACAGGGTTACCTTACAAAAATATAGCCAGAACATTTAATTCCTTTTTAGCAGGTCTTGGGAACAGAAGCTGTAACGCCAACGCCAGCCAAAAAAATGGGACGATTTAAAAATATAATGACGCCAAAACTTGCAGCCGCTATAGACGTTTGCAAGGTCAGTGATCGAAGAGCCGTGCATATAATTATATCTGTGGTGGAAGCAAAACCGAAAGCCCAAATGTGAAAATATTTGAGCAATTTAAAAATACATGGAGAAATATAAACCAAAATAATTATAAGTCTGGAATGGAAGATAATGATGTCAAAAAATATTTAACAGCAGATAAAGATAAAATAATTGAATTTGTGAACGACGCGATCAAAACTAAACAGCCAAGAGATGATTACAGGGAGTTTCTTGAGCTAACACTAATATTTCCTGGCGAGACTCCACCTATTCTTAATGCAGCTTTTCGCGCCCCTGGTGCTCTCCACCACGCGAGATGGATGGCAAAAGCTATATACTCGTACTGCTTAAAAATATTTTTATTTCGACGTGAATTTCATGTGGCAGTATAAGATAGGAAAGCTTTACGTAATATCTGTATTTTTATTGTTTCAATATATGTTGAGATGTGGTTCTCTGCCTCTTCTGCTGTTCAAGCACCATGCAAAGATTTACAGCTTTTGAAAAAACTGGATTCTTTTAAAAAAATTGATGCTGATATATCTCAAGTTACATTACACAAATTTAAAAACCACTTATGGTACTTGAGTCCTGAATGTGTGGCTTTAGCATTTTTTGATAACAGTGTTTTTTTGAATCAAAAAAAGAGATGGTGAAGGCATTGAGTCGTAGGGCTTTAGATGAAGACGTAAAACGCGCCTTAATTCAAAATTTAAATGTTATGCACGTTATCGAAGGCTGAATGGATCAGTTCAATTCTTCTGAGACAAACAATTTTTTTCTTCGCTTTAAAATCAATACAGCATTTTTGAAAAATTATCCAACCTCATGGCCTGCTCTTCGAATTGTTAATGACATTGACGTGGTAAACGATACAGCTGAACGAGCGGTGAAATTGATGCAAGACTACAACAACCCAATGCTCACAAAAGACGAGGAACAAAAAAGCTTATATATTGCAAGTAGTCAAAAACCATCAAAAACAATTTCCTATGAGCACGAAAGAGATTTTATCACAAAACTTTTTATACTTACACCATTTAATAAAACAAATAATAACAAGGCAAAGAATGCGAAGATATGTGAAAATTTCGCTGTTATTTTTGAATTTGGTTTTTTCTGGAATAAATATTAATGTTAAAGAAAACTAATACAGATCAACATTGTTCATAAGATATAGCCCTAGAATATTTGTAAATATGTTCTCCAAAATAAATATTACTGAAGTTATGAACAATTAAAGCGAGCCATAGTGAGAAAAATAACATTTTTAGCAAACTTTGTGGGCTCAAGGCACGCCCAATAACTATGCAAACGATCTAAAATTTTTTATATATATTTTTTTTCTAATTTGGAACCAATCTATGGGGTTTGCCAAGTGAAAATACGAAAAAAAAAAATAACGGTCACACTAATGTATATACATATATATAAATATATATAATAAATAATATATATACATAAGTATAATAATATAAGTGTAGTGTATTTTATATTATTAGTATATTTATTTTATACGATTAGTATTTGTTAGTATATTATTTACCTATAATTAGATCTACCCTCGTAGAATACTGTATTTAAATTCTTTTATAAATTCCTTAGAAATAATTACAATAAATAATATTATTATTGGAATTATTATTGGAAACTTTTGGAAGTTTTTGTAGTTTTAAGATACAGTTAAGTTAGTATTTAAGTCCTTGTTTTTAAGTAAATAAAACACTCTTAACTCAGCCTCAAATCGGCTCATATTTTATTTAAAATACAGGCATTTAATCTGCCTTAAGTAAACACCAGCCAGTGGCGTTTTTAAGCGCCGGCACTTCTATTTATTAAATACTAACACTATAGTTCATAAAACCTCCACATAAGTATGAACTTATGTACTTATGAAATGTGAACTTAGGTAATTTTTATTTATTTACTGTTGTGAATTCCATTATTTTATATAAATAAACCTTATTTTTTGAACTAACTTTTTATGTTTTAATGTAATAATCGGTTAACCGGTTATTTTTAAAAATTTTAGCCGAAAACCGGTTTTTTGAAAAATGCAACTATTCGAACTATTTGAAAACCCGGTTTTCGGAAAAAGTCAAATAATCGATCTCCCTAGTTCACTTGTAATAATGAATAAATATAAGTAATATTAAAAAAAACCATTTTGGTAACTTCATTGTTTGTCGTTTCTCCTTTTTTTGTATTTTTAACTTTGGATTTGGAAATGGCATTTTATTCTTTTAAAATCTCAAATTAAATCCAATAAAAAATTGTTTGCTGGCGTGGCCATCATTCAAGAAACGCAGCGAGGAAATCACAAGAAATTGAAAATTTTCAATTTCTAGTAATTTATGCGGACACTGCAACATTAACTCTTTATTTCGCAGGAATTTTAAAATGTTACCAGCAACATTTCATATGTTTATTCACAAAAAAGAGAGTACTACTCTTGCAACATTTTTTCACGAATTTTCCACGCAAATTATTTATACATACATGGAATTTGACAGCATTCCGCGTGAAATACTGAACAGAATACTGGGCTTAAAGCAAATAAAACGTAACAAAAACAACAGGATTTGTTTTGTGTAAAATGTTTTCTGTGCGTCAGAGAAACAAGCCGATCGATTCGAAGCCGGCTTTTGTAAATTCGAGCCGCTGCCAAACACATGGGTTTTTTTTACTACTTTTGCAGGTAGCTCGGCTGTTAAAAATGAATTGATAGGATTAATTTTCTAAACGTGATATCAATTTTTCTTTACAGCGTATATTTTTAAATACGGCGGGTTGAAATAATTTTCTTTTGCTTAGACGCCACTACAAATTTTTAACCAGCTTTTTGCTCTGCTACATGAACTGTTACATTTCGATGGCTTAATATAGAAAGGTCTCGGTTATTTTTTTAAAATCTTTTACTCTGTTCATAATTTCGTGCGAATTGCTGTCAAACTGTATATAAAAGTATTTCGTATGAAACATTTGTCAAATTATGTTGTAAAAGTAGTACTGTGTTCTTACATCGGAAAACACGCGAAATGTATCTGCTAGAATTAAACATGTTTCTAGCAACATTTTTTTTTCAGCTGCGAAACAACATGGCCAGTACTATTTTCGTACGAAATTTTAGTCAACAGCTGACAAATGTATAAATTGTAATCAAGGCACAACTACCAGGTATGCGCAGTTTGACAACAAGTAAAACAATCCAAAAACAACATGTATTTTGTTGGTATAAAGTACTGGGTTTATATCAAAACACAAATAATTTAATACATTTTCCTACGACTGCTTTCAAAACTATAACAATTATTCATGTATGCTTTTAAACTGTATCAGTTAGTATAAATCTAAAGTTAGTGTAATATAAAGCGAATTGAGTAAGCTATGCTAGAAAGCTCACCTTTTGGATATGTCTTGAATAATACATATGAGTTCTAGTACCAGGCTTAAAGCCTAGTACTCTGTTCGAATTTGTGGAAAATGTTTAGCTACATTGATTATTTCACTTGGAAAATAAGAAATTTAAAATGTGGTGTATTGTATGTTCAGCTGTCAAAATTCCGTATGAAATAAAGCCATCGTGCTTTATTTCGCAGGTATTTTAAAATGTTGCCAGGAAAATTTCATATGTTTATCTACGAAAAAACAGAGTAATACTCTTGCAACATTTTTTTACGAACTTTCCAAGGAAATTTTTTATACATGCATTTTGACAGCATTCCGCGTGGAATACTGAACAGAATACTGGGCTTAAGACAAAACTCAAATATACCTCCCTTAAAAAATTCAGTTTCGTATGTAGACGGAAGATCTACAATAATTAAAAAAGCCCTAACTAAAGATTTAATTGAGATTTTTCCTTCTCCTGTAAAGTAGCTAAAAGTTGAGATACGAGCTTTCTATATTAAGCCATCGATTTGTAAAAAAAAAAATTACGTCTACATCAGGAAGATTTTACCTGTTTTTATTATACCTTGTATTTATGTATGTATGTATGCATATATTGGAATTTCCACAGAACTGTCAACCGCAGCCAAAAAAATTCAAAGTCTTTAATAGTGTTTTGTTGTAACTTTTTTTTTATAGGGAATCAATCAAATTTCACTATTGCAAAAAAATTTTACGTTTATTCATAAAACATTTTGATATATTGGAATGCAAAGACGAACAAGTGCAAAAGATCGGTCTTAAAAATTTCTATGCATGTTTTCTTTTGATTAATGATCTTAATGCATCGACATTTGCTATTTTAAATTTTGGTTTATATGTAAAGACTACAAGAAAAATGTAAAAAAGAAGGATACGTTTCGCTTTAAAAATTTCATCTCTTAGTCGAAGATATTTGTACAATTGGCATCACATATTAGTAACAAACAGATATTTTAATACAAATTAATTTAAAAAATTTACTGGAAAATAATCAGCGGCTTGTAGCGTGCAACATCGTAAGTGTAATATCTTAAAATCAAGAATATTGTTTTTAATTTATTTTACTTGTATGATAGATTCCATATTTTTTTTTTTTGTAATTTTATTATTTATTGAATCTTCAATTATAAATTGAAACATCAATAAGTTATTCAAATCTTAATCTAAAAATGAAAAATATATTTTTTTTTGCGTGTTTTGAAAATACTGTCTACACCAACGGAACATTAAGATCTTTGTGAATTCGCTGATTTCGGATATACCAGGGGGCTGCAGTAATTGTACGTAGAATTTTGTTTTGTCGCCTTTGAATTTTTTCTACACTTGATGCTGAGGCAGTGTCCCATAACTGGATTCCATAGGACCATATTGGTTTCAGGATCGCGTTGTATAACAAAAGTTTACAGTCAACACTTAATATAGAATTTCTTCCAATAAGCCAATTCATTTGGGCTGCTTTTAATTTCATTTGTGTCAACTTTGCGTCTATATGCGATTTCCACGTTAAACCACGATCAAGATGAACGCCTAGATATTTGACTTCAGCGTGTTGCGGTATAGTCTCGGTGTTGATTTGTATAGGCGGGCATGTTTCCCTGCGTAACGTAAAAGTGACGTGTACACTGTACACATTTCTGCTCATTAACTCTTATCCGCCATTGTTTTAGCCATGTTTCCAATTTTGAGATGTACCCTTGTAGATTCCGGGAAGCTTCTACAGGATTTTCATGAACGTTTAGAAAAGCCGTATCATCAGCTAATGTTGACGTGTAAATGTTACTGCTTAACGGTAAGTCAGAGGCATATATTAAATAAAGTAAAGGACCGAAGATAATGCCTTTTGGGACTCCGGCTTCAATCGACTGCGGAGGGCTTAAAAAATTGCCTTCCCTAACTACAAATTTTCGTTCCTTTATATAGCTTTTTAAGAGCCTGACGATGTTTGCGGGTAGATTTTGTGTTAATTTGTGGACAAGACCTTCGTGCCACACTTTATCGAAAGCCTGTGCGACATCAATAAAAAGCGCTGAAGAATATTTCTTTTTTTCAAAAGTTTCTCTAACTACATTCACTAGTCTGTGAGTTTGTTCAATAGTGTTGCTGACTCCGAAAACCGAATTGATGATCTGGAATACATCCACTGCTAGTTACTATAGGAGTCAGCTTGCTCATGTACAGCTTTTCAAAAAGTTTGGACATATTGGGCAATAAACTAATAGGTTGATAGGATTCAACCTTTGTATGATCCTTGCCGGGCTTTGGTATCATAGTAATCATCGAAAACCTTCCATTCTGCGGGTTAGTATTGCAGTCGTAAAATACTATTAAAGATGAATAGTATTATTCGTTTTACAATGAGAGGCAATTCTTGAAGCATTTCGTTGCTTATTTTATCAATACCTGCGGCTTTTTTGTTGTTAAGACTACTAATGGCCTTTTAAATCTCCACAATGCTAAATCTTAGCGGAATTTCTGGTAAAGATACGACTGGTAGCAGTTCAACAATATCAGCTGAAGTAAATACTTTTTCTAAGTGTTTAACAAAAAGAGCACCTTTTTCGGCATCAGTTCTTGCTCAGTCACCATTTGAAGCTCGTAATAGAGTTTTACATATCACCGGCCTTTTAAGTCCTCTGGCTGCACGCCACAGCGAATAATCTGTTTGTGGTGTTGCATCTAGTTCTTGAAGAAATTTTTGAAGGGAAGCTGTTTTTTGTGTTTGTAAAACTTTTCTAAACTGTTTGGTACACTCCTTAAGCCTTAATTTTAGCTGAGGCGATCTGTAACGTTGCCATTCTCGTCGAGCTTTCCTTTTTTCAGATAAAAGCCTTTCTATATCGACAGAAAAAATATTGTTGAATCGCACTTGTTGACTTGGTTGATTTGAAGAAGCATTAAGAGCAGCTTCTTTAACGTGTGCTTGAAATAACCTAATAGAGTCATCTATGACAGAAGGTGTTCTCAACGGCATATTGTCCCAGCAATGTGCACTAAGGTATTTTTTGTATTTCAGCCAATTAATACGTGCAGATGTCGTTGGTAAGTCACATGTAGGTGACGAAGTTGTATGCAAGTATATATGTAGTGACAATTGTAGGCGAGTGGTCTGAAGATAAATCCGAAGATGATTTAACTGCAATCATTACGCTGGGCACACCTTTCAGAATTCCAAAGTCAATAACATCAGGAATTTTTTGTCGATCTGTTGCCCAATATGTTGGCTGACCACTTGAAACTACATTCAAACTCATTTTTGATATTGTGTCGAACAAAACACGACCCTTAGGAGTATAGATTCCACATAAAAATATGTTAAAAAATATAGGTACGATACTTTTATAAAATTTGAATTTTTTGTCAGCGGCTAATATTTCTGTGTTAATACCCACGGTATAATAAATTTTTATGTATGTGCATATGTACATAAATTTATACACATAAGCTTTTTTAATGAAGATGAGTAAACACGGCGGCAAGAAAAATGAAGCAAATGCAAACGGTGGAGAGAAAGTTTAAATGACAATGAAAAATGGCAAAACTTTAAATAAAAAACTAGACAAACGTGGAGAGTACTGGCGAAAGGTAAACAAGATATAGTAATTCAAGAGAAACAGAAATTTGATCGCATACGACAACGATAGAGGCGCTATAAACTTTTAGAAAATGAAATGTTATACGCACGTCAAAGCCAAATCGCACCTTACGAATGTACACAAACTTTGACAAATGCGATGCCTAAGGACATACACAGAAGGCTGTATGAAATAACGCCCAACGAAATAAGTCCCAATGAAATAACTCCCAAGGAAATGGAACTTACATTAATACGTATCGCCGTTTCAGGATATACCATGGTGAAGAAAATCCTTAAGCTCGGCCGAAGGCCAGCTATGCAGAAAATTGACCGGTCGTAAAGCCTTTCTACTCAAAAGTAAATTCGAAGCCAGTTTCGTAACATGATTTAATTAGTGAAAGCGGTTTTGGAAATAGCTCAGATAAAAAAACTGGATGCAATGCAAAAATTTCTCAGTAAGCGAAGTCGTACACTGTAACGCGATGCGAAAAGAAAAAAAAATCAAGATAATGAAATGTGCCCCAAAATATGTGAAATAAGTCCAAAAATCTTCACCCAATGAAAGAAGACCCAAAACTAGTTCCTTCCGGTTTCGTTTCATTTGCAATTTTATTTTTAAAATTAAATAATTACCAAAAAAATAAACTAAATCTAATAAAATAAATAAATCCTAATATTTTGGAAGTTATTTCATAATGCAATAACTCCTAAAATGTATAGAAATTTTTTGGGACTTATTTCACATTGATTTATGATATTTCTTTGGGCGTTATTTCGTATAGTCGAATACAGCAGGACACTGTCAGAATACCTAGTTAATGACATGAAAGATTTTTATCCCATTGAATGATGTTAGTGGGCAAGATTCGGGATAGAGAGACGGCATTTCTATTTCAACACTCTCACTTAAAATGAAATTGCACGTAACAACGTTGCATATTGTAAAGATATGACAAAAATATCATTATAATTGGGGACAAATTATTATATAATCGCTTTCTGTTAATGACGGTGGCTGAGTCGTATGAGTTATTTTAAAAAGATTTTACCAAATGACAAGGTACACAAATCATTTTTTTTTGTTAATTCGCCCACGTAATCTCCAGTTAGTAAATAAAATGCGGCAGAGGCATTGAAATGAACAAAAAAAAATTGGTTTGTGTACCTTGTCATTTGGTAAAATCTTTTTAAAATAACTCATACGACTCAGCCACCGTCATTAACAGAATATGTGTGTGTTTCATGTACCATAAAAATTTCGGCTTTCTTTTAGAAATTTGCACGCAAAGTATAACATCTTTTACCAGAGATTGTAAAACATTTCTAAAAGCAGTTTGCTGCGATATTAATAATGAATATTGCATGCAAGTAATTGTAAGTAGTGCCTAACAGATTTAAAAAATAAATTTGTTCCTCTTGTTTATTTAGCTAATATGGAAGATCCAGTAAACTGACAATAATGGCGTAAATTAGATTACCAGATAGATCTACAATTTCAACTGCAACTTACTTACTCGTTTGCGGTTATAACCGATAAACTTACGCATTATAAAAAGAAATTAAATAAATATTCTTGTTTTAAACTTTTCAATCTAAATTAATAAAATTTTTGGATGTATATACATGTATGGAATGGATTTTTTTGATGGTTCTCACGGAAAGGAACCAGTTGAAGGAGTTTGAGCGATCATTAAAAGAAAAGTGTGGCAAATAACGAAATCGGAAACTGTTGTTTTAACCGATGCACTGTGGCTATGTCAGTTTGTAGAAAACAACAAAAATTGATTTAAAATTTATTTTAAGATATCTGCTCAAATTGAAACATTATAACTTGTACGAAAAACGAAAGTAAGTAAAACGTTTTCCGGGTATGTATATCCCAGTTACATTCTTTTTGTTGCGATGGGCAAGGACTATGCACATTTTTGTTTATTTTATTAAAGATTTTTTGTTAAGTTAGTAATTTTTGATGCGACAATACATATAGGTATTGAATATATTAAAAATAATTTATAATAACATGTGTAATTACATAAAATATAAACAAATAAAAATAAAAAGTGTAATGAAACAAAACGTCGCATGAGACATGTAGCGTGCGACAGTGATTAAAACTAACTGCTTGGCTCAGACGTAAAAAATCTAGCTTGCGTTCTACTAACAACCGATTTTATATAACTTATTAATTGTTTACTGGAAGAAAAACTAAATATATAAATAAAATGGATAGTTGGAAGGTCACAAATCATTTGTTTTTCGTGTACAATTTCAGCACTATCGATCGGTCGACATCGTGAGCCAGGCAGTAAATAAAAATTAATAACTTAAAATTTTTAAATAAAATAAGTAACTATATTAAGGTACATTAACGAATAACGTTTTAAAATTGGTCGCATTAAAATATTCCTTCAGGTTCGGCTGAAATCAATGTTTGATCTGTTAGCTTTGAAACTGACTTATGTTTTTATAGCATGTGAATATCTTTATTTTTTTTTATAATCATCTTGAAAACGAACAATTGGCCAAAATCAACCTTAGGACCAATTATGTATAATGAAAATCAAGAGCTATGCGTTTTGCCTTTTGTCAAAATACCTATGTACCTATAATAATGTTTTGGCATAGATATTTTGTTTTTTTCGTTCGACATTAGAGAAATACCCATATCTAAAAATAATTTGTGTTTCATATGTTTTGGAAGCTTTTTCTTAAACAGAATTATGTTATTTTAAAAGAAGAGTTCCCCATTTTCACTAACAATTACTATTCTGAAAGTATTGATAAATTTCTTGTTGTTGAGTACATAAAAATATGAGCACTTAATATTCAAATCGTCATACTTATACAGCACTACTCAGCAAACTTTTGACAGATTTTACCTCAAAACAAATATAAAACGCCCTGTTTGTTTTGTTGTAATCTTGCGGATAACTGGTAATTATTTTACGTACATTATGAAAGCGAAATTAACCCACATATTAAATCATGGTATAAAAGTGTATTCGGTCCAATTAGAGATCTGAAGTACAATTTGCAATTTCGAATTCTGTACATAGTGTGAGAAACTCACAACCTATCAGCTTAAACGTGAAGCACACAGCAAATAACATATTAGATATGTATATATGTACTTACGTATGTATGTGTCTAAGCAGCATAGAACTTGAGTTACACACCATCAATATTAACCGCTTTCAATACTTACCCATCAACTTATAAAATGCATTTCTATACAAGCTTACATATTTATGTATGTACGTACGTATTATAAGTCTGATAAGTGTACTGTTTTTATGCAAGTGAAAGGGAGAAAAAAAGTTATCTTAATAATTGCTTAGTCCCGTTGCAAACTTGAAAGTTTATATACTTTTCTCTGTCTTACTTCCAGCTGAATCTTAATATCTGCAAAAATATTCAAGGGTGTTAGGAAGACATCAAGTACAATTAATACCATATACAATGTGTATTGTACATCCTTATATCCATATATAACATATCTACTCATACGCATTGGTTGTTATTATTGTGTTATAGGTGTTCAAATAGTCAAGAATTTACAGCTAGCACTTCCTACTCAGCTACATACTTATATATATAAATATTTAGCTGATGAGTTTATCGAAACCAATATCAGTTTGTGGGAAGGGCGTTGTGTTCTTTTTCGTTTTGTTAAGTTACTTGAGCAGAGAGAACGAGTCAAATTAATGAAAACAAGTTTCATGTGGTTTCATTCGCACTTGCTATTGCTAGATGTACAAAAATTAATGTATACTACATGCAGCTGTAGTCGCTGTAGTAGCCATTATGGAAATTCAATAAGAATGAAAATGGGTTGAAAAAGAGAGAAAATTAATGCAGAGCTACTTTGTAGCAGTGATGGAATATTCAGTACTTTTGTACAATTTTCAGTACTTTTTTTGTGTGTTTTTTGCAAAAGTTGTTAATGTTATTGGTCCAATTTACACGTTAATATTAATTTTTTAATTTAATTTTTAGTTCGCAAAACTTTTGTTCTTTCGAAAACACACGAGACTAATTAATCTGGCATAAAATTGTATACATATACAGAGCTTTGTGTATTAGTGTATTTTGCAAACATTTGTTTTTTTTTAATGTACATGTATTGGTTTTGTTCTACTAACGCAGGGTTGAACCTGCTTGAAAAATTATGCCAACCAAAAACGTCTCTCTTCACCGAAAATACCAACACGCTGCCATGTTATGCCAGCAGAATTAATCTCGTGTAAATTGGACCATTCAAGCAACCAATTCTAATGGGTTTTAACTATGTATGTACATGGTTTCGATAACATGCTACTTTACAAATTACTAGTCAATAAACATATATATTTTGCACACCACTAAGAAATAAAGCACTTTTTGTCCTAGAATTTAAAAGTAAAATAAAATAGTGATTTAAAACTTTCCAAAATATGGAGTCTGCTTCTGCTTAATTTTATTTTTGAATAAAAATATATTTTTATAAAATGTACCATACTGTTGAAAAAAGTACTCTTTCTCACTGCTTTGTAGTCTATGTTTAAGAATAATGTATGGGTTACAGTTTTTTCTTGCAAACTTTAGTGTTGGTAGTTTGGTTATATTTGAAACGAGTGATTAATATACCAATTCACTCAATTGTGAAGAGGTAGTTAAACTAGCACTTCAAACACACGAGTGAACATCAGCATGTCCAAATCAGTATTAAGTTGTTGTTATTGGATTATATCTAGAGCAAGTTGGCGGCAACTGAAGAAGCAATAATCAGAAGCAACTTCTGTCAAACTCAAAGGGAGTAAATGTTTTAGTATGATAACTGTGGGTTTCGTGTTTAGATCGTGTTTGCGCTTAAATGAGAATAGAGAGAAATGTAACGGAGAAACAAGAAGACCAGCTTTAATAAAATATGCAGTTAAAACAAGCCACAAAAAGTTTATTGTAAAAAAAAATCTAACCAAAATTTGTCAACGGTGTAGTGAATCAAGTGAACACATATACTTACATACATACATACATACATATGTATGTACATATGCTAGTATATTACGTGCTGCGTTTCTTTCGCCTAATGTGTCAAATTTCGAATCGAAAAATCATGATATAAATAATGATTATTTAAATGAAATTGAATGTGCGAAAAGCAAACAAAGTTAATGAATAGTGTGACCTTTCTTGTAAAAAGCCAACAAAGAATTATCAAATACCTCTGTAGATATACATATGTACATACATCCATACATATGTCTGTATATATATTCAGATATGTGTATGTCAAGTTAAGAAAAGTATTCTAAATCATAATATAATTAAGTTACAGAGAAATATATTAAAAATAAAGCAGAAAATTAAAATCGTGCTTTAATAAAGCGATTAATAAATTGTCATGTTGATTGAACAGGGAACCAATCGAGAATTTGGATCTTTTGCACCAGTAAGTTTTAATATACCATCACACTGGAAAATGGATCCTCCAAGACTTCCAGCCATCAATAATCCAACAGTAGGTAGTGTCGGTTCTATGCCTAATTTACATCCCAATGGTAAGTTAACGCAAAACATTTACCGACGGAAACTATAAACATAAAAAATTAAATGAAATGTGAACATGTAGAAGCTTATTCAATACTACCTATAACAATGTGCATAGTGGAAATACAATGCGTATCGCATAGGCTATAAACAGTTTCTTTAGATATATGTATACACACATACATATGTAAATATGTGATCACTTATTTTGACTTAATTTATGACTGTCTCTATGTACTCACATTACCGCAATTGGCGAAACAATTTTACAATATGTGTTTAATCGAAACTTGCTTAATTGTATAAACGAAAAATAATAATGAAAATTCGTCAATAAATAGTGGAGTTATTCGATTATCAGCGAATCTCATTATTTATTTCGTTCCGCAACTGCGGAAATTTTTTTTGTGCAGAATCAAACTTTGCGATTATTAATTCCGTTGCAGCTTTATCTTTCCGCAGTTGCGATATCATCTCTACAGAGGGTTATTATTGATTCCGCAATATATGCAGATCTTTCTAAATATTTTGCTAACGTTAAAATTTTGCAACAAAATCGCTAAGGATAAAAGAAAAATGTAAAAAGATATAAAATATCGAGAAAAGAACGTTAGCTTTAGTTTAATTTTTATGATAAAAAGTGTAAGTACAGGAGAAAAATTCACATGTAAAAGCAAGCAAAAAGTTTATCTCTTGCACAAATGGCTCCTTTACATTTAAATGCTCTCTCCTTTACACTCTAACTTTTTGCAAAACTTCTAAATTAAACGCAAAATTGTAAGCCAAAAACATCTATTTACGCCCGCTTTCACCATCTTCGATTAAAAAATAATCGACACTTTAACCGAAAGTCTGGCTAGATCACATTACACAATATATAATTAACTCTTAACTGACAGAATTTAACAGAAAAGTTAATGTTAAATTTAACTGAAAGAAATTCGCCGGTTATGACTTTAATCGGAAAATAAAAACAAAACACAGCATATTTTAAAATATATGTGTGTAGGTATGTATTTATTTATTTTGTATACATATGTATAATACAAACAAAAAATTTATATTAGTGCTTCATATACATGTACATACATATGTATGTATAATAATATTTTCATTATTACTTACCTGAATTTGAGTTTTATTTTAACCTGCCTGAGGAGAGGTTGTTTTTATTATCAAACAAAATAAAAATTTAAATAAAACAAAAAAAAAAATTTTTGGATTTGTGAATTTCAAATAAAAATTTTATTTGATATATAATTGGAATCTTTTCGTCTATGGATACATCTGCAACTGATGAGGATATTATTTATCCGTCTGAAAGCTTGCCTCTATTGGAATATAATTATGTATTACAAACTTGATATTTTAAATACTTTATTAATTAATATACATACATATGTACATTTTTCATATATGTATGTATGTAAGTATGTATGTACATATGTTTTTGATTTTGTAATCAGATAACTGAAAATTATTTTTTAGTATATAAATAAAATATATATAGAACTACATACATACATACATACATACATATACATTTCTCAATAGGTTATGGGCCTTTAAAATTTAGAAATGTATTCCAGAGAAGAAATTAAATCTACCGTCAGCAAGCTCAATGGAACAAATTATTCAGTTTGGAAAATTAAGATGGAATTAATCTATGTAAATTAAAGAAGATTTGTGGGATACTGTTTCAAAGTCTAAGCCCACAGAGCCAGATGCTAACTGGATAAAGAAGGACGGACAAGCAAGAGCATGTATTGGACTTATGGTTGAAGATCCACAATTGCTATATTTCAAAAATGCAGAGAATGCATTCGATTACTGGAAAAATCTGAAAGATCATTATGAAAAACCATCCCTAAATAAAAGAGTTCATATAATGAAGACCATGTGTAAATTGCAAGTAGATGATGATGAAAAAATGGAAGCAGACATCAACGAAATGATGGGATATATTGATCAACTTGGTGTCATGGGTGATCCATTAAGTGAATCATGGACTGTTGCAATGCTTTTAAGAAGCCTTCCTGATACGAATGATCCACTAATTGTTGCTTTAGAAGCTCGAAGTGAAGAAGATTTAAATCTTGCATTTGTAAAGAGCAAACTAATTGAAGAAGCAACACGTAAGGTTCATAAGAGACAAATATCAGATACAACAGTAATGAAAGTTTATAAAGGGATATATTCTAAAGATCAACACAAGAATTTTAAAAGTGCTTTTATTGTGATAAGCAAGGCCATTTTAAAAAAGATTGCAAATTTTTCAAAGAATTCATGGTAAAGAAGAACAAAATAAACATCACAAGACATCCTTACTTAGATAATGTTAATTATGAGTATTGTTTTTTATTTGGAAAAGTTGGTAAAGAAGACTGGTTCTTAGACTCTGGAGCCACGTGTCATATATCTAATCAGAAATGAAGAATTCACGAATCTAAATGAAAAGCACATTGAGTCAGTTAACGTTGCAAATGGATACCAACGCAATTCAGAGTACAAAGGTTCAGGTAAACTCGAGGTCCTTAAACAAGATAATACATCTTAAACCATTTTTATTAAAGACGTTCTTTATGTTCCCTCGATTGAAAGTAATCTTTTATCAGTAAAAAAATTAACTGAAAAAGGTTACGATGTATATTTTGGATATAAAGTATGCAAAATTATGAAAAATAACATTACTATAGCGTTTGGTGATTTAGTGAAAGATCTGTACAAGCTAAGGATGAAGAACTATGAAGTTAATCTAGTAAAAACTGAAAAACATAATGGATGCATACATGAATGGCATCAAAAGATGGGACATAGAGATATAAATACAGTACTAAGTATGCTGAAAGAAAGAAAAATTAAGATAAATGGTTGCGACAATGATAATGAATGGGTATGTGAGGTATGTCTGAGTGGTAAGATGGCAAGAAAATCATTTCCTCAAAGATCGGATGAACAGTCCAAATGTATACTAGATCTGGTGCATGCAGACGTAACAGTGATGAATAAAAATACTCCAAGCGGTTATCGTTATTTCATTACATTAATTGATGATTTTAGTCGTTTTTGCGTAGTATATTTGCTAAAAAACAAAAATGATGTTTTTATAAAACTAAAGGATTATGTAAAAACAAAATTTGATAAGGTACCAAAAATATTGCGGTCCGATTGAGGTGGAGAATACTTTGGGGACAATGTTAAAGAATTTCTCAAGAATATAGGCACTCAACAGCATTTAACAGCGCCATACACTCCACAGCAGAATGGAGTTGCAGAGAGAAGAAATCGGTATTTGGTGGAGATGGTGAGATGTATGCTTGCAGATGCAAAGTTATCAAATATTTTTTGGGGTGAAGCCGTCTTAACTGCGAACTTCATTCAGAATCGAACAGCCACAAGATCCAGAAAAAATATTCCTTTTGAAATCTGGGAAGGGAAAAAAGTTGATGTAAAACAATTTCAAGTATTTGGTTCTCAGGCACATGTATTAGTACCAGAACATAACCGAAAAAAGTTAGATAGTAATACAGAAAAACTGACATTTGTTGGATACTCTGAAGAGTCAAAAGCGTTCCGTTTTCTAAACCCATCAAATTTTAAAATTGTAATAAGTCGAGATTTCAAAATTTAAAAATGTAATTCACAGAAAGACGAATTGGTTAATTCTAAAGGTGAGGAAGTTGCAGTTAACTTAAGAATCAATAATTCAAATACAGGAATTGATTTGATCGAAAATTGTATTCAAAGTAATGAAGATTATTTTTCCGCTGATGATGAGTTCGTACTTCAGTCTGGAGATGAAAATGAGAATACAGATAAAAAATCAAAAGAATGAATGAATCACCAATGACTTTGAGAAGATCAATTCGTTCGAATTTAGGTTTACCACCAAAACGATATGTAAATTTAGTAAAATTCGTTGAGCCTTGTACATATAAACAAGCTGTAGAATGTGAGGATAAAGAGATGTGTATTAACGCTATGAATGATGAAATACAGTCTCTAATAAACAACAAAGCTTGGAAGCTTGTGTCATTACCTATAGGAAGAAAAGCAATAGGTTGTAAATGGATCTACAAAATTAAAAAAGATGCAAATGGACGAACTATAAAGTACAAAGAAAGATTATTTGCACAGGGGCTTAGTCAAAAATACGGTGTGGATTACGATTTGCTCCAGTTGTAAGACAGGCTACTTTTAGAATGTTTTTAACCATTGCTAGCTCCAAGAATTATAAAGTTAGACATTATGATATATAAACAGCTTTTCTAAATAGTGATCTTGATGAAGAGATATTTATGCGACAACCCCTTGGGTATGAAGAAAAAAGAAACAGAAAAGAAACTATTGTATGCAAGCCACAAAAAGGATTATATGGTCTCAAACAAGCGGCACGTTGCTGGAACACAAAATTTTTTGATATACTCAAACTAGAAGGGTTTATTCAGGGAAATGCTGACCCTTGCTTATTGAAAAAGAAAACCGATGAAAATTTTATTTATATTCTCGCCTACGTAGGTGATATATTAATTGCATCAAAAGATGATACATATTTTAATATGGTCGAAAAGATTCTGGAGTCCAATTTTGATTATACGAAATTAGGTGATGTTAATTTCTACCTTGGTATAAAAATTGAAAGGTCGAATGATGGTTTTTATTTTATTAAGCAAAGCCAATACATTGATTCAATTGTCTTACGATCTAATTTGAAGGAGAGCAAAGTTTCCAGAATTCCGATGGATGTAGGATATGTTAACTTAGACCGAAAAAATTTTAATATTATGGAAAACAATGAAAAGTACCAAGAACTTATTGGATGTTTGATATATGTATCTTTCTGTTAATAGTCGTCCAGATATATCTGCTGCTGTTTCTATTTTAAGTCAACATGTTACACAACCGGCTGATGAAGATTGGATAGAACTAAAAATGCTTATAAAATATCTAAAAGGTACCATTAACATTAAATTGAAACTTGGTGGCAACAGGTTAGAAAAACTTGTTGGATACGTAGATGCCGATTGGGCACAAAATCGAATAGACAGAAAACCAGTCAGTGGTTATGTTTTTAAATACAATAGCGGGTGTATAAGCTGGTCTTGTCATAAACAGAAAAGAGTATCGTTGTATATATAGAACTTCATATGCATTTCTCAATAGCCTCCTGATAAAGCTTCATCCAATTATGATAATTTTTTATATGCAAAGTCTGTGGATAAATGTAAGAACGCTTGTAGTCAATCTACTTCTGGCATAATCAAGAAAAACGCTCACTCTAAAACTGAAAAAAAGAACCATCACATGAATTCCAATGTTAACAGTATTAACAACATAAAATTTTCCAATGTTCCGAAAAGAGCTGAACACGATCTAAAAAAGAACGTAAATACACCAATGGATTTTGAAGGCTCCTTAACATCAATGACTTCAGAGGAAGAGGATATTATTCAGGTGAATAAACGCAAAAGGGAAGATATTAATATACATAGATTTGTCTAGCTATAATGTTAAAAAAAACTCATAACACTACACAGTCTAAGAAAAAATCATTTACACAAGATTCACAGTATAGGTTTTCGCTATTAGGAGAATTAGATTTTGAAAATGATAATGATAATGTGAACAGAGATTTGCCTTTTGTTAAAAAACCCATCCGTTTGGCAGATAAATCTTTCTGTCCACCTATTTTCTTATTTAATGTTAATATTAAAAGCTTAGTTGAACAGCTTAATACTAAAGATATTACTTATAAAATTGTTAATAGGAACAAATATAAAAGCAAACTAT
Organism: Lypha dubia; assembly: GCA_947311025.1. Lineage (NCBI taxonomy): Eukaryota > Metazoa > Arthropoda > Insecta > Diptera > Tachinidae > Lypha > Lypha dubia. Next base: position 1,314,773 of record OX371263.1, read on the forward strand.
TTGTTAAAGACGCATCTGTTCATGCGGAAATGATGCAATTATTAAGAGATAAAAAAATTGAATCATATCATATCATCATATACACCGACATAATTGAAACGAGTCAGCTTAGCTTTACGTGGTATATATTACAAGACAGATTTGGATTTGCTCAAGTCTGAAATTAATTTATTAGTTCCTGAAACAGTAGAAAACGTATCGAAATTTTCCACTACATTCTCAAAGAAGAATGGTATTGAGACGGGCTTGTTTTTGATAACTCTGTTTGCGGGTAAGTCAGCTTCATAAATTACTGGAATTAATTGCCGGTCCCAAGCCCGGATGAGAAAGGAGGAGGGAATATCGCAGCGGACTAACACAAAACTTCCCATGCAATCAACACCGTGCAATCTTTTTTCTGCGATAGGTTCATCCTGGGGAACCATAATCTGGGAGCAGCCCTCTCAACCAGGATAGGGGACAGTGGTCCAATCACTCACTTCTCCGAATTTTCAAATGATTAAACCAAAAACGCAAAGAAATAAATGTAATAATGGCTCGAAAAACAGGACTATCGATTACGGAACTTGGAACGTTAGAAGTATTAATGGAAAAGAAGATGAACTCGTTGAAGAAATTAAGAAGACCAATGTTAAATACCTTGCCATAACTGAAACAAAGAGAAAAGGGCAAGGATGCGAAATTATTAAAGACGGCTTTATTATGCTGTACTCTGGAGTGGCGATGAAAGAAAGAGCGAAAGCAGGGGTGGCATTTATAATCCACAAAGATATGGAAGAATCTATCTGTGAATGGAATTTCGTAAATGAGCGAATAATGTCCCTTAAAATTAAAGAGGAAAAGACGTTCCTAACCTTGGTAGCTGCATATGCACCAACAGAAGATGAAACTGCAGAAGAAAAAGATAAATTTTTTGACAAACTCCATAACGTAATTGACGATATAACTACAGATGTTATATTACTAGGAGATCTCAACGGAAGAGTTGGAAATAAACCCGAAAAATATGAAAATGTGATAGGCAGATATGGAGAACAAGAATTAAACAACAACGGTATTCGTTTGCTGCAACTTTGTATTGCTAATAATCTGGTTATAGTTAACACTATGTTCCCTCATAAAAACGGTGTCTGAGAAGAGTAAAGAAACCAGACCACTTATAGCAACCGATAACGTAGACACTATATGGAATGAATTCAAAAATGTTATTCTGGATTCAGCGAAAGAAGTGTGCGGAGAAGCAAAATGCGGTGGACGACACGTTAAAACCACAAGATGGTGGAATGATGCTCTTAAAAGCGAAGTTAAGGAAAAGAAAATCAGGTGGAAGAATTATTTAGGCGATAAAACCGATGAAAAATACAGCTACTATAAAGAACAGCGCATAAAAGTAAAAGAATTAGTTCGACTAGCAAAATCGGAAGCATGCGAAGAATTTGGACGTTTCCTTGAAGAAAACCACAGCGAAAACCAGAAGCTTTTCTACAAAACCATTAAAAGTCTTAGAAGACCAAAAGACTGTCCCATAAAATTTATTCGAAGCAAAGAAGGAGAACTCTTGAGAGAAGACAACGAAATAATGAAGCGATGGCGCGAGTATTTCATAGATCTCCTTAACGGTGAAAGTAACGCAGTGGTAGACGCAACCGACATTCTTCCAGATGAAGAAGAAGACCCAGGCCAAATCTCAAAAGATGAACTTCTTCAGGCACTCCAAAAAATGAAGTTAGGTAAAGCTGCTGGACATGATGGTATAGCACCCGTACTCCTTAAATATATGGGTGATGATGGACAGAATTTTCTACTACGCGTTATAAACGCAGCATGGAGGCAGGCAAAAATACCCAATGACCGGCAAGTAGCCATAATAAATCCAATATTTAAAAAGGGGGATAACCAGTTGTGCCAAAACCACCGAGGTATATCACTACTAACTGTAGCGGGAAAAATTTACTCACGAATATTAACAGAAAGACTCAAGAGCAAAATAGAACACCAACTCGAAGAGGAACAGTGTGGTTTTAGACCAAATCGGGGAACCCAAGATTTATTTTTCACAATGAGACAAATATCCGAAAAAACCATTGAATATAATAAGAAAACTCATTGTTGCTTTATAGACCTGGAGAAAGCTTTCGACACGGTGAAATGGCAAGAACTATGGAAGGTGCTTCAAAAAAGGAACATCGGCAACATTTTAATTAGAAGAATAAAAAGTTTTTACGAAATATGCCGAAACTATGTGAGAACCGGGAACACCTCATCCGAGGAGTTTATAACAACACAAGGTGTGAGACAAGGCGATATTCTGAGTGCATATTTATTTATAATATTGATGGATGACGTTATTAAAAAGTGCAAAGAAACATTCACCCCAATGACAGTAGGTAACTGGAACATGCAACCAGTAAAAGTTTCAATGCTAGCATATGCGGATGACGTGACTATAATAGCTAAATCCGCTGCATCTCTACAACAAAACCTCAATATTTTCGCTGAAGAGATGTCTAGAAGAGGCCTCCGTATAAATACAAAGAAATCAGAAACTATGATAATAAGTCGCGACAAATGCCAACACCAAATACACATAGGTTCTGAAATTTTAAAACAAGTTGATCATTTCCGCTACTTAGGAGTCATAATAAGTGAAGATGGAAAAGCGGATAGAGACTTGAATCGAAGGATATCTACTACTGCCAATCTATACTATAGTTTAAACAAAAACTTTATTAGTACATTAGTACAGCATACATATTACATATGGCTGCGAATCTTGGGCGCTTACAACAAAAAATCAGAGCAGAATCCAGGCATCAGAAATGAAGTATTTACGGCGTGTAGCAGGAAAAACTCGACGAGACAGAATACGAAACGACACCATACGGGAAAATCTGTCAACAGAACCGCTAAACAACAAGATTGAGCGCAATAAGCTCAGATGGTTTGGGCATGTAGAAAGAATGCCAGAAGATCGCTTGCCAAAACGAGTGTCAGAGGCAAGACCGACTGGTACAAGAAGCAGAGGGAGAAGAAGAACTACCTGGCAAGATACAATTAATAAAATTTTGACTGAAAGAAGAATCGAGCCCAGAACAGCCAAAACAGCGGCACAAGATAGAAATGAATGGAGAAGTCTTTGCAAAAACCTCTACACTGCAAGGTAGAAAGAGGTCCGGAATATGTATGTATGTATTAAATCAAAAGATTTCTTGGGAATCTCCAAAGTCAAAGTTTCGTGAATTGCCTATAAGAAATATCTAGAAATGAAAAAGAAAGTAAGGGAAACTGTTAAAGAAAAAACACAACGAGTTTCTTCTAATGACTTAAAGGTAGTTGAACAATCAAATTTAGTTAATTCAAATAGGTCATTTGCTAGTTTGTTTGGGGAAAACTCCACAGATTTTGTTAACAAAGGGCGAATAAACTCACCTTTAATAGAGGAATTCCTTAAAATTGCAAAAAGTATTTGTCAACCTGAAACAAAATTGAAAGGTTTATTCATCAATATAAATCTATGTCGAAAGACGATGCCAAAAAACATTGTTTGGCACTGTTGGATGAAGTTAAAAATAATTATGTTCCGTAATGTATTTAAACTATTGACTTTTAATGTTCGATCCCTCGTAGAGGTAAGTCGAAGAGTAGATCTTTTAAATATCTTAAAGAGATATGATATAGACATAGCTTTTGTCCAGGAAACCCACCTTAGCGGTAGACATAAGGTGATATTGAATGATTATTCTTTTGTTAGGGATAATAGCTTACAAGGTGTAGCTATAGCCATAAAAAAGTTTTCCTCATATATTTATCTGTATTGAGGGGAAAATTAACAGTCAAGGTCAAAAGATTTTACTTGGATCTTTATATATTACATGTAATTTTTGTACCTCCCGACTAAATTTGGGTTTATCTCGTTTAGCTAATATTTCACAGGACTTTGATATGTTTTTCATCGGTGGTGATTTCAATGCTCGTCATTTTTCTTGGGGGGACAGAGTGGTTAATGCTAACGGCAACACTTTTTTTAATTTTTTGCAGCAAAACTCAATGAATTTTGGTCGCACGACAAGTCTTTCTCCAACTTTTCCAAATTCTTCTTAATTTCTTGATCACTTTCTCGTAAGTCCGAATTGTGTAAGCCATTTAAACCGTAATTTAGATGTGGTTAGTCTTCCAACATTTTCGGATCACTTCCCGTTAAAACTTCACATAAAAGTTCCAAATTTTTAAATAATTGTTAACACTCCTTCATTATTAACATCATTTAAAACCACGAATTGGGTCAGTTTTCGTAATGATGTCCGACGTGATATTATTGCAAATTTTCCAGATTGTGAAAGGAATTTATCCAACTTAGAGATTGATGAGCATATGGAATAAGATTTCTAATATTGTCAATTTGATCTCAAACGAACATTCAGAAAAAGTTACTTTTGGAGAGCGGAAGTTTTTGATCTCTGATAAAATAAAATTTTTATTTAAAGTCAAATAAGGTTGGCAAAGAAATTTAAAAAAATATATCATCGTAATTTTAATCGGTGTGGATCTGATTATTTACTTCTATCGAAACAAATGAAATTGCTAAATATTATAATAAAGAGGCAGGTTGAATTAGAACAGTCCAAGTTGTTTGAGGATAAGTTGAGAAATATTATACCGGGTCCAAATGCTCATAAAAACATATATAACATTATTGGGTACAAGAAAAAAGCTTTTGTAAATGAAATTTCCATAAATGGAATTTCTGTAGAAGATGATTTCCAAAAAATAGAAAAATTAAAAGACCATTTTTCGGACATTTACAGTGACAAATCTTTTAATCGTGATGTATCTTTTATTGATGATAATGTTCAAAATGTAACTTCGAACTGCCTCGATCATTTATATCAATTCAATGAATTTTCTTCTTCTTTAAATGTTCAAGATAACAATATTTTTGTTACCTTAGATCAGGTTTCAAATTACATAAATAATTTTATTAAACAATAAAAAATCAAGTGGGTTAGATAATATATCTAATTATATATTACGAAAACTTCCTTTAAAGGCATTGCAATTTCTAACTGTTATGTATAATAACTGCTTAAATAATTCCTATTTTCCTGATGTTTGGAAAGTGTCAAAACTTGTACCGATTCGCAAGAAAAGTGGTGACAGTGAACTGGGTAATCTCCGACCGATCTCTTTACTCTCTAATTTAGGCAAACTATTTGAAACTATAATCCGAGGAAAAATGGATATAAATGTAAATAGGTGTTATATTCCGGATTTGCAATTTGGGTTCAAACATCGCCATTCTGCCTTAGATGCGGTACTGAAATTTCAGAATGATGTGGTTTTAAATCTACGTAAGCGTTATTGTGCTGTTGCCATTTCTTTAGATATTGAGAATGCATTTGATCATTGCTATCAAAATGGAATTCTTTATAAGATGGGTGAAATTGGTTTTAGCGCTCCTTTTATAAAACTGTTCAAAAGTTTTTTTACTAATAGATCTTTTAGTTTTATTCAATAATAAGTTATCCGATCAAGGCATTATTAAATGTGGTGTTCCACAAGGTTATATTTTGGCACCACATCTTTTCAACATATTTATGTATGACTTTCCCCACTTCGGAAGTGAGTCCACTTGCCTGCTATATGCTGATGATGCTTTATTATATGCAAACGATGAATCCCCAAATGGAGCATTGAATAAAGTTTCTGATCATTTGCGGGTTATAAAATCTTTTTATGATGACTGGGGGGCTATAAAAATTAACACAACAAAGAGTGAAGCAATTTGCATCCGAAATGCTTCTGGTAAATGCAGAAGTTTTGTAGTTCCGCAGAGCAACTTGCTTCGCCTTTTTCTTGAGGGGGTAGAAATTCCAATCAAAGACAATATTAGATATCTTGGTATTAATTTTAATAATCTTCTGAAGTTCAATAAACATGCTCGTGCTGTACTTAGAAAAGCATCTAAAGTAATGGAATTATTTTCAAGAATATTAAAGAATAAAACCTTACAAATTAAAACTAAACTACTTTTATATAAAACTTGCATTAGACCTGTATTTTTATATGCTTTTCCAATTTGGTTTACCATTTCTCCTACTGTATTAAAAGAATTTGAGATTTTTGAAAGGAAAGTTTTGAGATGCTGCATTGGGAAAAACTTTCAATCACGGCATAAAAGATATTCAAATGTCTTTGTATATTCTAAATCAGAGGTTATTCCTGTCGATTTATATGTCTATGACGTGCTGAAACGATTTATGTTTAAAGTTTCGGATCATGATAACGTTTTTGTAAAAATAATATATGACTCTCAAAATGTTTTTAGTTGGTCTAACATTAATTACGTTTCGCCTATGGGGTACTTAAATCAGATTCCTACATCTTTTAATCTGAACACATCACTTCGTGGTGAATTTTATAATAGGACCTCATAGGGGATAACAAGTACTGTTATTTTTTATTTTTTTATTTTTTTTTTTTTTTATTGTTTGAGTTAACTAGTTTTTATAAACTTTAAGTTATTTTTAAGAACATTTAGGAGTGTTATGTTAAACTACCACCAAATATTAAACCTTCGGGAGCAAGAGCGTACAGTAATTTTCTCTCATGTTTATAATTTATTTATAGCTAAATACTTTCTTTTAAGCTTGGCGCTAAGACTTTTTTTGTGAATTAAGATATTACATTATAGTCTTAAGTTTTTCTATCTAATATTGTAATAATTTTAAGGTTTGTTTGTTTTGATAAAGAATGTATAAAAATGCTCAATACAATTAAACTAAACTAAACTTACCTGAATTTTACTATTATTACAAAGTTTTTTTCCCAAATTTACAAAAACTAGCTTTTTAATATTATTTTTCATGTAAACAAACCGATAGTATTGCCACATTTTTATTAAATTCTTTTGTTCGTTAACCGAAGAATGATGAAACGAAAATAATTAACCGTTGATTAAATAGTACCAGTTAGCCTAACCAGAAATTAGTTAATTTTATGTTAACAGACATTTTACCGAACATTGTGAAATCGGGCGTTAAAGTCTTTCATTCTTACTAACCCCATTTCTAAAGTAGTGGAACATTTTTTTTTTTAATTTATTGTTACTGACGCAAAGGGAGGAATTTTTTCCAATTGAAATTGAAATATTATATGGCTCTAAACCTTAAAAATAATTTTCGTATTCGGCGAATACGGTTTCAAATATTCGTATTCGCGAATACTAAAAATTGATATTCGTAACATCACTAGTATGTACATATGGGTTACAGCATTACCTACTCATAATCTTGATTCATCCTCACTTTCAGTCGATTCTATGTTTTTTGAATAATCCGAACATAAATATACGTAGTTAACAAAACCTGAGAGAATTACTTCAGTATGGCTGGTATTCCGCATGGAACATTCTTACAAAAAATGAGTTATAAATCCTTTCTATAAAATAACGTGCGCTCTTTTTAATTCCTTAATTCATTTTTGATATCTTGAATATATTAAGAGATTTCGAGCCCTCACATTAATTATATTCAGAATATTTTTATTTTTTTAATTTCTTTCATTGAATAATTGTTGCCCAGTCCATATAATTTCACCTTTCATTCAATACACTATGTGGTTTCTATTTTGTACTTGCTTAATTAAATAGATTTGACCTACTTGAAAGACATTTAAAAATATTAGTGTAAAAAGTGGTAAATGGGGCACAAAACAGGTCTGTGTTGTTTTTATTAAAGCGTAAGAACTTTTCATATTTTATGCAAAAAAAATTTTATTTTTATTTGAGCATGTACTTAAGTATTTATGTTTTAAATTTTATTTATTTGTTGCGGGTTAGCAATATCTATATATATATATTTCGTTGGTAGCCATACCAACTCATCAGTAGAATTAGAATTATTTGTTGTGTACTCGTACATTTGAAAGGTTTTTAAAGACTATTTTAATGCAAAAACTTATATATAAAAAACATATGTCGAAACCCACGTTATTATTAGCGACAAAAATCTATCGTGCAGTTTATTTTTAAAATTAAGCCAGATACATATTCTTTATAATTTTTCTCGAATAAAATTTTTGTGCCGTGCGGCAAACCAGTAACCCGACGATATGTAGGTAAAACTAGGGGTTCATTTATTATAAAATTCTCTTGATATTGATGCAGTTTCCTGAAACTGTTGCTGTCGAAGTCTTTCCAGTTGTTGCATTGTTGTATTTGCATTTTTAAAATATTATATTTATTCCTTACATGCAAAACTCACCTTTTAATCTTTGTCTTATCAATAAGTATGTATTTGTCTTGCTCGATTTTCATAAGATCAATAATTGTGTTTTTCAAAGATTCTATATTTTTTTCTAACCACCAGAATTTCTACCCTTATGTCTCGATGATGTCATCCACTTATCGTAAATAAGGGGGTTTTCCACTAAAAAAAAAACGAAGCACTGTTGCTTACGCGACGCTCAACGCTCTGATTTAGGTATGGCTGTTATAACTATACTAAATTAATGTTTAATTTCGTAACAGTTAAATGATCCTTTGAAAATCCAATTAATAGTAAAATGTTTGAAATCACAAAATTTACTGTAATGGATGCACCCATACGTGTATACTATAAATGTACTATATGCATACATATATATATAAACATTCTTTTTAATATATTTCTGTGTGAAACGTATCGTTTTAATATCGATTTTTAACACCTAAATTAATTGTATCAATTTTAATCAATTTATGTTTTCAAAAATCGATATTAAAACGATCTATTTTTTCATGTGTTAATATGTCGAAAATGGTACTAGTTTTTTCCTTCAATTGCAATAGTTTATACATTTGATCAGAGTTTAAGAGATGTTTTATTATACCGTCCTTCGATTCTTTCAACTCTTTGAAAGATATCCTTTGATTTTTCTATTTGAAAACTTCATTTGACTGATTAAAATGCGTGTTAATAAATAAAGGGTTATTTATTGTCTGTATTAGGTTATGCGAATTAAAATCGATAGCACTCAGATGCTCTATGATTTCTTGACGATCGTCGTCCATAGTGCCATGAGCAGTGCCTACTGTATTAAGAAGTTAACATGTATTTTTTGTTACATTTGGATAACCGATTTTAATTTAGATTTTATTATTCTCAACTCGTTTCTAAAATGACTTTATTATAGAGATTTATGGCATTTATGTTTGTTTTTATTTGTTTTACTAACATCTATTAACATCTATTATTATATAAAGAATTGTTGAGCTCCCGTTAACAAACTCGACTTTCCGCAAATTAATTTGAATGTAACCATTTTCCTCAGTTATGGGGATGATTTGTAGGATTGCCTGAATTGGAATTGTCATTATTGCCATTGTCAGCAAGATCAGCAAAGGTTTTTTAATAAACTTAAACACTTCTTTACCATGTTTTTTTTTGCGATTATTTTTGATTTTTCATTCTGTAATTTTACGATCATATGATCAATCAACTTTTTCTGTAAATCTAAAGGACTACATTTTATTGAGCTGCGATAATTACTATTTAGAATGTTATTGCGTTAATTATTTGGGTATTTACTGGAAGTTTTTCTTCAAAATAAAGTATTTGATCATTTCTGTTATGGTATTATTTAATCATTCAATAGAGAGAAGACATGATTGAAAAATGTTCATGTCAACTAAGTATATCTGCCACAACCAAATAATTATTCATTGAAGCAAATATATTTGCGTTTAACATACTTCAATTATTAAAATATTTGATGCGACAATAAAATAATCATTCTGGGTTTCGTCCCATAAAAATTGAATGGATCAAAAAAAGTATTTTCGCTGCTACAAGAGTATCTTTTCAAATGAGAATAATAAAAGTTTATTTAAAATAAAAGTTTATTGTGATCATTAATTGTTTGTGTTCTGAAAAGAAACAAAATATCTGTCAATCGTATGTAACTTCAGTCGTCCATAGAATTTAATAAGACGAGGAGATGTGAAGTGAAAAAATTAATGTTAAAATTAAAATTACACGATAAAAGTTTTTTAATTTTACAACAAAAAAAAAACACATAAAAGTGCACCTGAAATCTTAAACATTAGTGGTTTAAGTACATACGAGTACATACTAATATATGGAATGCATTATACATATGTATATACGAATGTATGTTTCTTTCCAGCATGACGAAAAAATTACTACGGAACTGCAAAAGATGACAATTGGATTTTACATAAATATGCCGATAAATAAGTTAATTATTTTGAATTTAATTTAATTTAAAAAAACCAGGAAAAAAACATGTTCATAGTTACTATAATGCGCTCAAATTTCTCAGCATTTGCAAAGCATACTATGTTCATACAATGGTATTGTCAAAGGGAGATTTATGACGAACATATTATGTTTCTTTGATGAAAGCTGCAAAATATAGTAGATTCAATCATTTATCTGAACATGAAATGATAGTTTGCGGTTATGATTCCATCAACCATGTTTTTTCTTTGCGTGCATTAATGGCCAAAAATACCAAAAGTTTCTCAACTACGTTTTGACTATGGTGCGGTTTATACAAGCCGAACGAGTGATTTGAGTGTAAATTTTGTATGGAAACCACTTAAAAAACTGAGTGCTTTTCATACAAAATTTACACTCAAATCACTCGTTCGGCTTGTATAAACCGCACCTATGTCTATCTATGTTTGGAAAATTTATCAATAAAAATTAAGAAAAAATTAAAATCAAAAAATAACTTTTATTTTTGCACGAAAAAATCAAAATCAAAAAATAATTTTTATTTCTTGCTCGAAAATAGAAAAATCAAAATTTTAAAAAGCAACATATTTTATCATTGACTAAGGCATAAGGATCAATATGGTATACTTGAATCCGTTTTCCGACATTTACTTCTATATGTTTTTTTGTTTTAAAATTTCAAAATAACTGTTATTTTCGGTCCCTGTTTAAAAAACTTTCCATTAATATACATAAATAGCTTTATACCACTTAGAATATAAAACTTACATTAATATTTTAATTTTCATTCACAATTTGTAATCATTTTTAAAGATTTTGTCTATATTTATATTTATTTATTTTAAATTAAATTTTTTTTTTTACATAAAAACAAAATCAATACTGCAAAAAATTTAATTTTCAGAATTCTTTATATGAGTGGTACAGAATTCCACAAAAGTAACATAAAATACATTAGAAAAACAAAAAAATTTAAAATAGTTTTCCTACCAAACTCATTAACAAACTAATTGAAGAAACGAATAAAAAATTAAATAACAACACCACAAATGAAAATGTCAGTAACAACGAAGAAAATAAATATTATAGTGTCAGTTACATCCCTGGCTTAACAGATAATACAAATATCAGAAACACAATAAAAAACAAACACATTAAATTTTCATACAAAGCCAATACAACACTAAATAAAATATTTTCAAAAGTAAAAGGGCCAATCAATAACCAACAACAAAGTAATGTTTTTGATATTTCTTTTTAATATGCAAAAATATTCAGTAAATTCGCTTCTTATACTTGAAATTCCTTCTAAAATAATTGCCAATTCATCATCACTTATTATTCCCGCAATATTTCTGCCAACTTCAAATGAATAAAAAAACACTAACACACACAAAGCTGAGTAATTTGGAAAGAACAAAAATTGTGCGGCTTAAAAATTGTTCTAGTGTAAATAGGCTCATTGAAAGACAATTTTTTTTATCTTTCGTAAGAAATAAAAATTTTTTTAATAAAAAGTATCATCATATGTTACTTTTAATAGCTCCAAGAATACGCGCACAAAGTTTCATGATGATCGGTTTAGTAGTTTTTGCGTGAAAGCGCTACAAACAAACTTACATTCACATTTATAATATTAAAATATGATGTAACACAAAACAAATTTTTAAATTTAAAATTGTGTCTTGACATACATATGTAAGTACATAATTGTTTTTGGTTTAAATTTAATCACAACAAAAATTGTAAAATATTTGCAAAAAAATTTTAACAAAAAAATTAAATATTTTTCCCTGATGATGTTGGGATTTTCCAACGAAACGTTGGAAGCTAAAAAGAAATAATTTTATTTCAAATATATGACCTTAAAAGCCCGTTTTTATTAAAAAGAAATATCAAAAACCAACGAAAAATAAATACTTCAAAAACAAAGTAATGTAGTTTATGAAATAAGCTGTAATGGCAACAAGAACGAACACTGTGATAAGCTCTACATTGGTACAACAAAGCGCAATCTAGAAACAAGAACAAAAGAACATAAAAATTACATTGATAAAAACAAACATTCAACAGATTTGTCACAACACATACCGGCAACTGGCCACACAGCTGATTTTAAAAACGTCAAAATCTTAGACAAAGAGAATATCGAGAAGCAAAGGTACACAATAGAAAGCCTACGAATACAGCAGAAGAGGGAAAGGACTTTTGTTTTTATATAAAAAAAAATTTAATTTAAAATATTTATAGACAAAATCAAATTGTGAATGAAAATTAAAATATTAATGTAAGTTTTATATTCTAAGTGATATTAAAGCTATTTATGTATATTAATGGAAAGTTTTTTAAACAATTAAATAGATTTCCCAACCCTTGATAAAGTCAACAAATAATTGACGAAACGTCGGGAAAAATTAAATAAAATATTTTGTTTTATTTACATGAAGAATTTTAGGCCGTATTAGCTCATTTTTCAATATTCAAATTATTTTATCTCATTTTATAAATAGTTTAAAATATTTCAATTTCTCGAAACCATCATTTTGATTTGTGTTAAACCTTTTTTTCGAAAAGGTATTGTTTTACTTTAAAATAATGGTTTAAAAATGCCTTTTTAAATTATATCTAATGCCAAGTTCGGCCACACAGTGTGTATATTTACAAGAAACCATTCGAACTGTTTTTACCCCCCCAATAACTTTGCTCCTCTTGATCGTTATATAATGTAACTTGAAACATAAGGTCTCCCTGTGACCTCACAGGTTAAATTTGAAAGTTCTACTGCAAAAGCTTCCGAGATATTAAGGTGTGAAAAGTCCATATTTTAGTACATATTCACTGACTCACTGACTCATCAATTGGGCACTTCCAGCCCAATTGCCAAAAACTTTTAATATCATAAATATTTTTTAGACTGCATAATTCGTTTTTTTCTAAAAATTTTACATGTTTGCTGGTATATACCGTTGACAAAAAATGTATAAAGCATCCGCCGATGTACATATATACATATATTTTTCGCTTGATAACACTGCTCAGCAGCGTAATCCTCCTTTTAATAAAACTATGTGGACTATATGGGTTTTGATGGGTTAACCTCAAATCCGTTTTCGGTTTTTCTCCACCACGTAGGGTTTTTTCATGGGCGTGGCATTTTTCCCCCTAAATTCGTTAGGTACGAAGACATATTTTGAAAAATTTCTTGGGTTGCTGGTTGTTGATTCAAGGAGAAAAATTTTTAAATACTAGTCATTGTAAGATCGGCATGTTTGTCAACTAGTCGAAGTTGTGTTTGGTTGGACTGGCATATATTTTATTGTTTGGTATGTTTGATAGCGGCATATTGTATGAAAAGAATATTTTGTATATGTGTGTAGTGTATGGCTACTTTTCATTCAGAAGAAATTGCTGCTGAACAATATATTACAGAGAATTTATTTTCATTTTGTGTGCTAGTAGAAAATTTTACTAGTTGTCAATTACAAAATTTTTTTTAGAAAACTGGAAATTTATTTGTTATCAGGAAAATATTTTTAGTTTCTCTACTATCAAAAATGGAAACGGATCATATTTTCTCACTAGTCGCTAGTATAATAAATAAAAATAGGAAAACTAATATTAAACCCTGAATGAAATACAAACTTGTTGTCGCCGTACAAAATTCAATGCTGCCAAGTTGAAATGAAGCCGGAAGCATCTGTACACGTTTAAGCCAGTTAATAAGAATTTGAGTTGGGCTTTTCAGCTCATTTGAGTGAGCGCTCTTTTCCGCTCAGCTCAGTTAACTGAGCTAGTTCGCTTTTTTAGTTCAATAGCTCACTTTAGTTCAGTAAAATACATAAGCTCCATTGGTTTCAGCTCAGTCTATCTTTGTTACGAAAGTAAACAAAGCGAAAACAAAATATGTTTATACAGCTGATTTCATATATTTTTTATTAAGACATAGCCTAACATAGATGTCACAAGATCAAGATTTGCTATCAATTTTTTTTACACATACTGCTCGTAAAAATTCAAAAAAATTGATAGCTGTGTCGTAGGCTGCACCAATTTGCTTTCAAGATGTAATCAAGAAAAGAACTTAAAATGGTTGCTGTTTACTTGAATGAAAAATTGAAACAAAACTTGAAAGCAAAATTTATATCAAATTGATAGTCAATTTTTAAATGTGTGAGTGTTTAGTAAATTGAAACAAATCTTGATCGAGTGACACCCATGTAAAAAAACAAAGAAAGAAAAGAAAAATTCAAAAACCCTATTTTATGTAAAAATATTGTGAAAAAATATTCATGCATCAAAAAGTTTTAAAAATTAGTGATTTTTTTGAAAAATTTTTTCCAATTGGCTTAAATAATTTCCTTTGCCCCAAACATATTTTTAAGTTTCAATTATTTGAGAATAATGACACTAAATTTAAAGTTGTTCATATAATTCGTATTCCAATTATTCTGATCCCAAAACTCGCCAATAATTTTTTTTAATAATTCGTTAAACCTAAGAGTATCAGTCATCATCATCTGTTTCATGATTTAAAATCTTTTCTACTACGTTTGCCATTAAATGACTTAATTTAATAATACTTTGGTTGTTATTCTTTCCAATATTAGCAGTTATAAAGAAAGAAGATTAAACCTTTGCACTGTGATATAAGGAAAACGGGGGAGGAATGATAGGTTCAGAAATTGGAATTAATATAAAAAAATTCAGACCACCAGTATGGTGAAATATAAATCCTGCACTCTGCTGAATTTATGTATTAAATATTTCAAATTGAACAATGCTTAGAAAAACTACAAAGTAAAGATAAATTAGCTTATTTTGGCAATGCTGGCTATCAAAATCAACCCTTATTTAATACAATAAATACTATATTGACAGATACCTTGTGTTGCTTATATTTACAATCAAACAAATGCTGTTAATAAATGTGATTCATTTAAGTGCATTGTGCTGCTGCACTTGATTAACCGTACAAGTGTCAAATTACCTTCGCACAAAATATCTTTCTTGCAGTTTGTCAACGTTTGCATGTTGCGCTACAATTGAATCGCAATGCATACTACACACTGTTGGTCACATGCTACACAATGTATATGTATATAAATATATTTCAAAGCATTGAAAAACATGCAATCTATTCACATGTGATATTATTGTGAATTCTAAGTGAAGTATTTGATCTCTGTATTTCAAATAATGCTGTTGATTTAAGAGTTTTGTTATGTTTTGCCTCTGATAAAATATGTTTTGTTAGTAAAAAAGCGCTTTTTTCATTTGACGTTTTTATGACGATTTCAATAAGCTATATTGAAGATAATGACGATTGTCGATATTATCTCAAAAAATCTGGCAGCTATGGTGACAAATGCGTGTAATTTCATTTTGCACTTTTGTGCAAAGAATTTTGAATTTTGCGCATGAATGAAATAAAATAAAAAACAGCTCAACTGATTAGTTTTATGTTGATTTTCAGCATTTTAAATTCACTTGGAATAATTTTTTTAGGTGTAAAGAAATTTTCAGAAAGAGATATAAAGAGTCTGAACACAATGCTGCGATAGCTTATTGCGGTGCGGTTTTTCATACGATTTTGAAGTAAAAAACCGCATTGCGGACTTTCTTATTCTATCAATTTTTGATACTCTTTCTCATTCTGATGTTGCCATAGTTTTTGAATCATTGGCGGTGTTCACAACATTATTGTAAACAAAAAACATGATTTTGAAGTATGTTTGAATATATGCACATATAAATTAATAAAAATGTAAATGTATTGCCGTCGCCGTCTTCCGTTGTATTATGTTTATTTTTCTCTCCCGCAACGAGAAATCGCACCGCACCGCAAACATTGTGTTTAGACTCTAAGTTGTATGCTTACTTTCACAAATTTTCAGATCAAGCAAAACTCAGTTTAAATAGTGAAAAAATAATAAGAAACTTTTATGAAAACTTTAGTAAGAGATATCATGATAGTTTAGAAATAGAATATGCAATAAATATCTATCAAAATCCTCCAACATGTCTGATGGAAAACGTTTCAGCAAACATAAAACATGAGGTATTGTTAATATGGGAGGACTTAGCGATTCCAAACCGGTGTGACTTTCTAGTAAATTATTTTCCCAACTAAATATGGTTCATGTAGAGACTTAAGATTAAATATTTTTCCAATGTTTTCTACAACATACATATGCGAGCACACTTTTTCGGCAATGTCTCATACATATCGCTCTTTTATTGCAACGTAGTCATATCTCAAAAAACTCAAACGTGGCAAAATGCATTTAAAGTTTTCAAAATGTAAGCATTTATATGGACGGCTTGAATACGTAAGTGGTTATAACTTGGGTTTAGAATCTAAATCTAAAATCTAAACTTTAGATAGAGATATGTTTATGAAATTTCTTTTACAAATAAAGAAGGTATTGAGAAACTCTTTTTTGTCAGTAACTGAAAAATTTTGTTTTTTGATATATGACTATGTTGCAAATTGCAATAAAGGAGCGATATATAAAAATTAAATCCAGAAATTGACAAACAGTCATTTGAAATCACTTCTGCAAATAAAATGCTATGATGAAGATATTAACATAGAAGAACTTGTTGACTTCCTCAATTCTAATAGATAATATTTTTTATAGTTTTCATTTGGACTATGTTTTATTTTAAGAAAAGTACTCTCTTGTTCCTTCCAGATTTTCACATATAAAATGGCTTAGGAGTACATAGCTTACAAACAGACAAATGTACAAACAAACATTCACTTTTATATAAATATATATGTATGTATGTAGATAAAAAAACAATATTCATTCATACTTGAATTCATATTTTTATACGAAAATATTATTCACGAAATATTTAGCAAAAATTTCTCCCAGTGTGCTCTAAATTCACTCACAAATACATACACATTTCTCTTTGTGACGATCACTGTTTTAAAGCAAATTTTAATAAACGGACCTATAACACCAATGGAAATCTTATTAAGTTAATTGATTTAATCATTTCGACTGTACAAACTAAGTAAGGATTAAATGACATCAGAAACTATTAACAAGATATGATAAAATGATAATTATTTTAAGTGCTAGCCAATGTATGATTCTACTAATAAAATGAAAGTAGTTTCTGCTTCTACATGGTAATTAATAAGAAAATGGAAGTTTATCAGTAAGTTATTGTCTGTATTTTCAGTTGGTTTAGTTGCTTCTGGGCAAATGCCACCTGGAGCAGCAATATTTACGGGTGGAGCCAATACGCAGCCATCACCAACAACCATAAGCGCACTGGTATCCCAGCAACGAATACTAGAACTTTCACGCTTCACTAGCATGCGTGGTTATGATATAGCGCAACATATGCTGACACAACAGGGTGCGGTATCCAAGCTGTTAGGTAAGTTTTCTATAAAGTATATTAAGTAAATTATTACATTTTAAAATGGTTATTACAAACATGTCTTCTATACTCGTACATATACATAATTGTATTTATTTGAAGTTGGATCTTTGAGTAGATGGATGATTAAATAAAATCAATCCACATACGTGCATGCGTATGACTGAGTATATGTAAATGGCTGACTTCCTAAACGCATATTAGAAAGCATAATTTCAAAAACTGTGTATGCAATGTAAAGCCTGTTTTAGCAGCAACACTGCATTAGGAGAAATGATTTGCACATGTTAAAATGGAAGATTGTTAATTATAGCGTATTACTAATGTAATAATCAGGGTTTAAAAAACTAATATATTTACTAAAAATTGCCCTCATATTCCATAATTTTATGTGAAAACTAGAAAAATATTTACCTGATAACAAATAAATTTCAAGTTTTCTAAAAAAAATTTTATACTTGACAACTAAATAAAATATCAAGTAGCTTACATGCCAGCAATATCTCCATAGTAAAATTTTTAACTAGCACACAAAATGAAAATAAATTCACGGGTCAACACAACTTTTGTTTCCTTTACTTTTTTGCTGTGGCCCTGACTATGAGAAAAATAATGGGAGATTGCTAGCTGCATTACTTTTTGATATATGTAGTTTCATTATTTTGACAAAAAATTAAAACATAGGTTAACAAAATATCTATCGAGCACTAACTATCAAATGGTCTTTTATAATATTTCCTTGAATGAACGACTTTAGGTAGATCTCGTTGCAAACTCCAGCAGTAGTCTGCCAACATATGTGAGTCCTACTTTCTCTGATGTCGCTTTTCCATAGTCCGAAGATTCTGATGAAATCTTCCACCCTTGTCCTCACTTAAATCTCCCATATTTTGTACAAATCCATGTTAATTATGAGTGCAGGTAGTGAATTTTTATACTCACATAGAACCTTATCTCTTGCAAGTTCGATATCATGCACTTAATAAGCTCGACATGGTCGTCAGATTTCTTTTTGCATAGGAAATTACTCATAACCAAAACAATTAAATTCCTAGCTTTGGATTCGACTTCAGTCATTGATTTCATAAAATTAGGATCTTTCACGAGTTGCGAATCTGTGGCACATCAAAAATACCAGCTTTCATTTTTTCTGTACTTAATTCTGAAAACTTGCGTTAAAGAAAATTTAAACATTCGCCACTTTTGATAATACTAAAATTTCCCAGATTTTGTGGAAATCGGTCTAAATGTGAGTGCAGGTAGTGAAAGTTTAGACTCACATAGAACCCTAGCTCTTGCAAGTTCAATATCATGCACTTGACAGCCGCGTGAAAAGTGGCGAAGAGTAGAAGTGTCCTAGTTTATTTCAGTTCCATCTATGGAAGTTTTTATGTTTTTAATATCTGCTAGGCCAGCACGTTGCCCCGTTGGTTATTTTTTGACAAGTTGTACAGTGTAGATTTTTTTAAGACAACAAAATAGGTAAATATTAATAAATATAATTGCCTTATTAATTTACAAAAGAAAGAATTAGGGATAAGATTTAATAAAAAATGGGTTTTCAATAAATCAGATGTAGATTTCCCAGTAGATATACAATGCATACTTTCAATAGGTAAAAAATTTGAATTACCTTAGAGATGAATTTCCCATCATGACAATAATTTCAGAAGCAGAAGATCTTGTTCAGACCCTAAATAATAGAGAAGGATATAATATTGATAGATCAATGGTGATGTTGGCGGAAGTGGTTAGCGCGTTGACTACTAAGCAACAATGGGCCTGTGTTCAAACCATGGTCAGAGCAAGTCAATCTACATCATTAATTTTTCTGTAATATATATTACTGAGACATTGTATTAATTGTTGTTGGACTATTTAAGTGATGAAGGCATAGCATAGCACTGGTGACTTAAACCCGTTCCGACAGATATTGATGCTTCTCCAAGCTAATGTACACAACATTGCCCTCGGCAAAGTAAAGCAATTAATAAAATGGCTGCTACTACAGCTTAACAAATTTGATGCGTCTACTTAACACCGGAGGCGCCTCAACGCTGCTTTAAAAATTAGCATAACGCGCAAGGCAGATTTGTAAAAAAGTTAAGCCTTTTCAATTATCAACATCTATCTTCTCTACCTTATCCCTCTCCCTGAGTTTCGGCACAATGCACTTCATACGTAGGGGTCATCTCCTGAGTGCTGGTTCTAATTAAAAAAAAAAGTCAACAATACTTTGACAACTAGAGATAATTTTTTGATAAATAAAGTAGATATTAGTGAGAGATTTTTAAAATCGAACAGTAACATTATTATTGTAGCTATAGCTCCAAGATTATATGAATTTCAAAAGATACATAAGGAAAATTTTCCGTTAAGACCAGTTTTTCTTCAATTAATTCACCATCGTATGAACTTTGTAAATATATTACAAAGATTTTGGGGCAATTGACAATTAATTCTTAATATAATGTTATTAATTCATTGGAATTTAGGAATATGATAAAATGTTTCACATTAGATAGTAATGAAAAATTGTTTTCGCTTGATGTTCTTTCACTATTTCCCAGTATTCCAGTTGATCTTTCTATAGAAATAGTAGATAAAAGATGGGAACTAATATTGAAAGGGAATTATATTAGCGCACCATATGAATTTTTACAATTGAAAATAGATATTTCCAGTATGATAAAAAAACATATTTACAACAGATGGGACTTCCAATGAGTTCTCAAGCATCGCCAATTGTGGCTGATATTGTAATGGAGAAACTACTTGGTGCATGTTTTGGAAAATTGGTCATTAACCTAAAGTTTTAACTTAATATGTTGATGACTTATTTTGCATTATTTCTGAAAGTGAAATAGAGGTTTTTTTTTATCGACATTTAGTTCATTTTATCCTGACATTAAATTTACAGTTGAAAACCAATGTGATTTAAAACTTCCGTATCTAGATACATTAGTAATAAGAAGAAATAATAGATTGTTTATAGATTGGTATCAGAAGACAATGTGCTCAGGACGAATAATTGACTATTTTTCAAGGCATACAAAGAGGGTTACAATTAATACTGCAAGAAATCTTGTTGAAAAGATATTATCAGTAAGTGATATCAGATTCCATAAGACAAATGAAAGGATTATTATAAACATATTAGATGAGAATAATTCTCCTAATCACGTGACTTGGAAATTAATAAGGCAACATATATATATAAAAGAAGTTCAGATATTTCGTCTGAACCTAAAATTTGTAAATCTTTAATATACGAGTATGTATGGAATGTCCAAAAGGTTAGAAAATTCTAAAATTTATAATAATAAAAACTTTAGTATGGCACATAGGATAAATGAGGCAGTTGGTAAATTATTCAGTACGACGAAAGATAGAATACAGACATATGATAAATCCAATTTAGTATACCAGATACATTGTAGTGGTAATGTTGTAGTGAGAATTATAATAAGATATGTATATATAGGCACAACTAAGAATAAATTAAAAATTGGACTAGCTGGTCTTAGATCAGATCAAAAATATAGAAATATTGCTTCACAAAAGACACAATTGTTTTCACATTGTTTTAATTCTAATCACAATCCCGATTTTAGTAATGTAAAAGTTTTAAATACAGAAAATAACATAAATATACAAACACCCAATACAGAAAATAACTATAAACGTAGTAGTAAGCAATCAGATATGGGGAATTTCGTACTAACCGAAAATTGTTTTCAATATGTAAAAATGGAATAAAAACGAATTATAACAATTCTCGTAATCTATTTCTGTTGAAAACTTGGTTAAATAGTTGATACTCTTTCCCAATTAGTATCTACTTTACATTAGTTGTAAAAATGGACAAACGAACGCTGATGAGAAGTGTAGCGGCCTTGAAATCGGTATACTGATACGTTCTGCTAGTCTGATTGTACATACTAATGTTTTTCAAAATAAAAACTTAGTAATTTGAATTTTTATTAATTCAATAAAAAAAAAATGAGCTTGATACTAATAATAAAATTTCTCATTAATACATTAATATACATAAATTCAAATAATAATTACGTTCATTCGTAATAATAATATAAAATGTTTTCAAAAAGTATTATTTGTTACGGGTTAGCTAATCTATATGCATTTCGTTGGTAGCTAAAAACCAACTCATCAGTAGATCTATACCATTTATGTTTGAAAAGTTTCTAAACTCATCTATGAACTCGCAAATAATATTTGCGAATTACTAAAGCAAAAGCAAAATAGCTTTTTAAAAAAACTTTGCAAACATCATAACATATACATAAAATTCTTCATTCGATATGAATCTGTTTACTTTTCTGCAAACCTTTATAGGTACAATTAGACAACCCTTGGTTGCCATTAAAAGTATTTATAAGTCGAAATAAAAAGCAAACCTCCCTTTTTACAAAATATAACATTTATTCGAGCAAATTCTCAAGTATTTATGTTAAAAAAAAAAACAAATTTAATTCTAGAAATTAAAAATGTACTTCTTAATATACTACTTTGGTATAAGATTTGCCTATACAACAATTTTACATATGTACATTGTACATGTTTTTTAAGTATTGAGTTTAAAGATTTTTAAGTTTTATGTAGTTACATGTCTTACATATGTATGTACATCTTTTCCGATATATATACATACATATGTACATATGTAGTAATTATCCAATGAGTGTTGGCAATAGTTTTAAATAAAGTAATTTTTTTCGTTAATGTGAACTTATTGTGCTCCACTAATTTTATTGCTACTCGTCCAATCTCATCTTATGTTAAATACATATTTATTTTTTTTTATTTTTAAGGATCTTTAAGACCACCTGGCTTAATTGGTGGCTCCAAGCCAAAAGTAGCAACCCCAACCGTTGTTTCAAAAATTGAACAATACAAACGCGAAAATCCAACAATATTTGCCTGGGAAATACGCGAAAGATTGATATCAGAAGGTAAGTTTCCTCATATTATAAAAACATATGTATGCAAGAGTGTATGGATGTACAGGCTTATTTGTAAGTATAAATAAAGAGTGTGTTCAATAGATTATAAAGAGAACTGTAGTGAAAGAAGTACGTAAAATCGTTTAGTAGTTCCCACACTCCAAACCATTGCAGACTGTACATACTCACACACACACATACACAGAGCTCTGAGTTATCGGATGCTTTTATCTGTTATTTGTTCATTTGTTCATTTGGTATAGTGATTGATGTCGGTTGTTTAGTTGGAATCAAACGTTTACATTCACTCATACATACATATGTATGGTTAGCTTGCTTTTGAATGTCGTATACAATTAGTTTGCGGCTTAATTCCATTGATGGGATTATCTAACAGAAGATTGTCCAAACGTTTAAAAGATCAAATAATTTACATATATTATTTTAAATAATTTATGCTCTAATCGATTTTTGCTTCTCCTCCGTTTATCACATTGCAGGTGTTTGCACAAATTCTACAGCTCCATCAGTGTCCTCAATCAATCGCATACTGAGAAATCGAGCTGCTGAGAGAGTTGCTACTGAGTTTGCGCGCACAGCAGCTTATGGCTTATATCCTCCTCATCCCTATGCAGGGTTTTCGTGGCATCCAGCAGCAGCGGTGGCAGCTGCAGCCTCTTCAACGACGACTCCACCTCATTTTTGGCCACCAACATTAGGCGGACCCATTTCAACGAACATTTCACCTTCAAGTCATTCATCACCAGCGATAACTGCGAGCAACACAAATACAAATCGCGCCATTTCTCCCAGTTCCGGCAGTCACGATACCCTCGAGTCTCCAGACGATACACATCACATTGATTCGGATTACATGGATGATGACGATGAGCCGAAATTTAGACGCAATCGAACAACTTTTACCCCTGAACAACTAGAGGAGTTGGAGAAAGAATTTGATAAGAGTCATTATCCATGTGTAAGCACAAGGGAGCGTTTGTCAAGCCGTACTTCTCTAAGCGAAGCAAGAGTTCAGGTGAGAAAACGTTTTTACTATTTTATATTTGCTCAAATCACAACCCTTCCAATGCCTAATAGTTCGTAAGTTGCCGGTTCGATTCCAAAGAATAATATGTAATTATGTAGAGTATCTTACAGTCACACTTGGCAAACATTTGCCCAAAAAAGAGTGAATACTAAATACTAATGAAACTTATTTTGATTCAGACTGGTGTTTATTTGGTTAAACAGTTTTGTATATAATTTTTAGAAAACTTATTACTTGTTATGGTTTAGCTAATCTATATGCATTTCGTAGGTAGCTATGTAAATACAAATTCATCAGTAGAGCTTTACCATTAATGTTTAAAAAGTTCCAAAGCTCATCAACTCATACATGAACTCGGAAATAATATATGAAAAGTAATATTATCAGACTTCAGTTTTATTGAATTAATGACAATTCAAAATTACTAAAGGTACGGTCACACCTGTCAAACATTTGCCCAAAAAAGCGTAACCACTAAATACCAATGAAAAACTTTTTGATTTATGCATTTATTTATTAAGTTAAACAGCATCTAATAAGATAAGATTCTATTACATTTTCTATAAATTATATAGGAAACTGTTTAACGTACTAAACAGGTATCTAAATCAAAAGTTTTTTCATTAGTATTTAGTGGTTACGTTTTTTTGGGCAAATGTTTGACAGATGTGACCGTACCTTAAGAGTTTTTTTATGTTGGAAAATATTATTATTTATATCCAATCAGTTTTTAGCAAACACCAATACATTTAGAGAAAAACAAATTTTTATTCAAAATTTTTTGTTGTAAAAACTAATACATACAAAGAATAAAGAAAAAAAAACATTTTATTTCACGTACACGGGATAGATATTCGGGTCTGTTCTTGCATTTTTTGTAAATATTATCTGAAATCCATTTTGTAAACAATACAAAAAAAACTCAAAAACGATTTCAATTATGTGAGAGTGATCGTACAATAATTTTTCGGTTTATAATATAAGTTTAAAATTTAAAACTAACACCAATTTTTTCCAAGTGCTTTTCAAAACACACGTCTTTAAACGGTATCATACGTTAAACAAAACCAAAATCTACATGGATGATCGCTGTCGTCAATGTTTACCAACAAAGCGTACGAAATTTTTGTTGCTTTGCGCAGTGAAGAACGACAAAAAAACAAATGTATTTCGTAATGCTAGTGATGAGTGCTGTATGTGTATATTAAAACACACAGCCTATAGCTAAGAGTTTTACAAAAACAAATGAGCATCAAGGGCATAGGGCTTGGTCACTCCTGGTCTATCAGCGTTGTCAACTTTGAAATTTCAAAAGGCACCCAAATGGAGAAAAAACGCGCCATTTAACAAAAAACGCACCAAGTTCAGATTTTTTTCTTATTGAAAATTTTTATTGAATTAATTTTGCGTCTTTACAACATTTAACTTTAGTCCAAAATTCTAATGTTGATATAATATTGTGCCAATGCATGAAGTGAATCATTCTCCACCCTTTTTCAATACTAGATAACATTTCGACATCGGATTCAAATTGTACTGCTAATGGCATGATATCATATTTGCAATGGGATAAAACATTTTGTACAATGCTGGTTGTTGATTTCGGTTGTAGCTAAATGGGCTTAAAGCTACAATGTGTTTCCGTGTTCCAGCATGCCGAACAAGGTTGGATATTTAAGCGTGATATCGCATTTGCAATAAAAACATATTGCTTTTGTGTTATTATTTGGTCAAGGCCGAATCCATTGCTTAAACTCACATTGTGATTCCCAAATCCTTTTGTATTTCGCTCATGATCTCCTTTTTTAGGCTCCATTCTTGACACTAACTTTAAATATTTTTTTTTAGTAAATATAAATTTTATTAATTTTAGTGTTACAACCCTTTATATAAACTTTTACGCATTTTATAAAAAACGAACAATGATCGCAAGTCTCAAGAATACTTTGTTTTTGCTAAGCTCTTTAACAGACTTGACAACAACTTTTACGACAAAAAACAATTATGTACTCTGAAAATCTAAAAGGGACAACAAATTTCTTGTAATGAAATGTTACAAATTATCTATAACAACAAGACGGTTTAACGGTTTTTGTAAATGTGTTTTGGTACCTCTTAAACATCATTAATGGTTGCTCTTATTATGGTCTGTAAAATTTAATGTAAAAATTGTACACAATTGAATCAAATGGTATTGAAACAGTTGTATTTTTTGTACAAAATTCTTTTTTCTCATACTGAAACAAAAAAATTGTGTTATGATTTGCAGCCACCCAAAATTAAAAAAAGCGCACCAAAATTAAAGAAAAAGGGCACCACGAATAACTCAGATATTTTTCGCACAAAACATTTAGAAAAGCACCAAAAAAGATGCGAAACGCACCAAGTTGACAACGCTGTGGTCTATAGCATGCGAAAAGCCATGCAAAATCTCAATCAAAATAAAATAGAATTTCAATACGGATGTTATGTGACCTTTGCAAGCCGGCGATAAGCTGCTGGGGTATTTCCGCTCTTGTTTTGGTACTTTTTTACAATGATATCTGTAAACTATGATTAAACAACTAAAAATATATATGTACATATACATATGTATAACTGCATGTACATATGTATATGTACACACATGTATATATATATATAGATGTATAAAATAAACAAATAAAGATTTCAATGGCTGCAAAAACATTTTTTACGTACGCAAAAATAAACACAATTAAATATGTACAGTAGAATCTCATTTCGAACCGTTCAGATATTAGAGCCGGTCATTTGAATGTATTGGACGCTCAAAAATTAGAACCTGCGCTGCGAACTTCTGGAAGTGTTTTTTTTTGTGGTTTATTTCCACTAGAAAATACTTTTTTTTTTGCTATGCTTTTGAACTAAATAGGAGAAAAACCAAATTAAACGCTATAAAATTAGAACAGGGGCCTCTTATTTCTGGAAGTTTTTTATTTTTTGTATTTTCACTACAATTTTTTTTTCGCTCATTAAAGTAAAAATAAAATGGGAAATCAAAGTAAAGTGTTTATACGTGCAATTAATTAAATTTTAGTAAAAACAAATTTTTTGGGTTAAAATAAAGCTTATATAATTAGTTTTTATTCAAGTTTATCATTTTAAGTAAAAAAAACTATGTCCAAGTCTGCTTCGCACGTTATGCTAATTTTTTTTTAGCAGTGTTGAAGCGCCTCTGGTGTTAGGTAGGCGCATTAACTTTGTTAAACCGTATTACCCGGCATTTTATTAATTGTTTTACTTCGCCGATGATTCTGCTAACCGACGAAGGAGGACAAGGTTGTGTTCAATATCTTAAAACAGCATCAATCGCGGTCGGAACAAGTTTAAATGACCAGTACTGTGACTTCATCACTTAAATAGACCAGCAACATACATCAGAGAAATTAATGATGTTTATTGACTTGCTCTGGCCAGGGTTTGGACCCAGGCCCAATGTAATTTTTTGCTTAGCAGCCAACACCACCTTCAAAATGCCCTGCACCAAATTTGGGAACTTTAACTATTATAGACTCTTGACATGGCATAACAAATTTTTTTGTATGAGTGGTACCATTCTCCCTAGTCTTATCACTTAATAACATTGCGGTTTTAAATTACGCTTATGAAAAGTTTTAAAGGGCCAATAGAATGCAATTTCGTACTTCTCGATTCCGAGAAAATCAAAGAGTCCGAGATATCACAAACACCAGTTGACACTCATAAATGTAGTGTTGAATATTTAAGTAATATACTAACATACATATGTTTATGATTAAAAAGCGAACAAAGCAATATACATGCATAAATATGTATATGTTAATAACAATCTTGGCTTCATTTAAAAAACAGGAAAATGTTTTTGGTGTCGTCTAAATATGTACTCGTATGTATTTATATTTCAAAGAAACTACCATAAATATATAAAAGCTATTGTAAATATTGGCATACAACTTAACAGTAGGTTGTGAGTTGAGCAATTAATTTATTTGCTTTGTATTTAAATTTTTATACGTCCATTTGTTTGCTTTTTATTTTTAAACTTTAGGTGTGGTTTTCAAATAGGAGAGCTAAATGGCGTCGGCACCAACGTATGAATCTTTTAAAAAGACGTTCCAGTCCATCAAATAGTTCATCTTGTGCTCACTACTCGCAGCAATCCACGGAGACCTGTAGCAATCCTACATCTTGTTCGCCCACACCAAGTACCAATAGTAATGCCTCGACATGTCCCAATGATTCTCCGGCAACAAATGCATACCAATCACCACATTCTGCAGCTCAACCAATTTCTGACATTGCACTAACCCCTGTTCAACACACCTGCTTAACCACATCTACAACTTCTTTACCTGCTCACGTGACAAATATTCATCCGCAGCATCCTGATCCCCAATCAACGGCAGCAGCTTTAATTCTCAATCACTACCATCAACATCAACAGCTTTCCAAAAATCATTCTGCATGTACGTCATCAACGTTAATTATGTCTGCGCCATCTTTTGGTGCACTAGATAGTGATTCAAATGAACAATTAGCAGCTGCAATTGCGATAAGTTCGTCGTCGGCTGCAACATCTCCTGGGCTTTCAATGGGCGGCGAGCACAGTGCATTTCGTTCGTTAGTTAACACACCATCAGCGGCTGCATTTGCTTTAGGTTTGGCACGACAATATGCTGTGGCTGCCTCTTTGTCGGTCGCAGATAATGAAAAACATGCCCTATTACAACAATCCGACATTTCAAAGCCCGTATCGGTGAATGGCTCTGATTCCGAAGGTGAAGAAGAGATTAATGTGCATGACGACTCAAATGATGGGGACGCAAATTTTTACTCGACAGTATATGGATCTGAGGCAAATACTCAGGGAAAAACACCTATACAATTGATTAAACATAACCGTTAGTGGGACTGATGCGTCTGTAGAAGTTATTGTGGTGCTACCTTAATATCCAAATGCAATTGTTAATGTGCAATCATACGCTTAAAGAATGATATATTTATTACCAAAGTTTTATTAAGACTTGACATGAGATGAATGTGCTTCTTGTTACAGTGCATCGAATTTCTAATACCTGTACTTCTCTTCTTAATACAATACCTCAATTATTTAAATACAATTAACACCTACTACTTATATATATTTAAAGTATTTAACTAAAACTTTTTGTGTTATTCTTGTTTTCCAATTTTTCTTCAATTTCTTCCTAATTTACTAAATTGATAAAACTACTAGATGAAATTGATCACAACCTTCACTTTTCTTCCTCTCTCTGATAACAACACTATAAACAAATTTTATTTAAAAATTATATACATTGTACATACTTATGCATAACAATTAATCTAGTTTCCTTTTTACAAATTAATAATCGAATTTTTCGAAAGTTAAATAAAGTCTTTAGTACAATACAAATAGAAAAATACGATAGTTTCATTTTTACACCAATTTAACGTCTGTTGCGTTTTCACGTCGTAAACTTATTAATGCAGCAAATGGCTACGAGTGTTTTTGAAATATTTTAAAACAATAATTGGAAAGCAAATTCATCTTAAGATTTTTAATGATATCTCGATACTTACGAAAAAATAAATTTAAGTAATAATATTGTTTCTATTTGATTTCTTTCCAGCTCGGTACAGCTATTACTATTTGTTTTCAAATGGTTGGCCCAGCTTGATAACTTTAAATTATAGGAATATACTTTTGCTTGAATATGTTTTTGCTGTATAACGTTTTGTATCAACAAATATATTCACCGATGTCTTAATCGGTTGCCGGCCGATTTGAAATATTGTGTCGACTAAAGCAATTTTAATTACTCAGGCTTAAGTTTTTTTTAATTTAATTTTTTAACTTACTATTTTTTTTTTATTAGATAGAAAACTTAAGAAGCTAGTAATAATTGAACAGACAAATAAAATTTAGACTGGATTGAACTGATATCATGATGCCTTATTAGAGTTGTTTACCACTTAGACCTCACTAAAAATCACGACAGTCGCAAACAAGTAGTTAAATATCCTTTACCAAAGACCACACACTTTAATAGTTAACTGGTAGTAATTCTTTCCTGTTGTTTCTCTAATACAGGGGCGCCCAAGCCCAATACACTTGGTGCTCCTATGTTTTTGTTAAGCTCTTAGCTATAGGCTGTGTGTTTTAATACACACATACAGCACTCAGCACTAGCAATACGAAATACATTTGGTTTTTTGTCGTTCTTCACTGTATACAGGCAAGTTCAAAGCAACACTTTCGTATGCTTTGCTGGTAAACATTGGCGACAGCGATCATCCATGTAGATTTTGGTTTTGTTTAATGTATGATACCGTTTAAAAACGTGTGTTTTGAAAAGCACTTGGAGAAAATTGGTGTTAGTTTTAAATTTCAAACTTATATTATAAACCGAAAAATTATTGTATGATCACTCTCACATAATTGAAATCGTTTTTGTGTTTTTTTGTATTCTTTACAAAATGGATTTCAGATGTAGGCGCACGGTAGTGCGCCATTCCAAGTTCAGCCATACAGTGTGTATATTTACACGAAACCATTCGATCTGTTTTTACCCCCTCATAACTTTTCTACTCTTGATCATAATAGAATGAAACTTAAAACATAAGGTCTACCCACAGAGGTGACCTCACAGGTAAAATTTGAATTTTAAGTTCTACCCTATTCTACCAATAGGTGATTGGTCTTAAATATGCGAACTCTGGACCTGAGAAGTCCAGTTTTATTTAATGCCCACTCTAGCTAGGGGCTCTGATAGACGTGTATTGTTCAATCCCGTACATAAACAAAACTTTTTTTATGGATAATTTAAATAACTTAACAAAAAGCACAAACCCTGATGCTTTAGCATCAACCGACGGAAAAGCTGCTGTGCTATCCGAAGGAACAATTCCAAACACTGCAGATGTGCAGAACTATGAAGGTATGGAGCTTACTCGTAATGTTGTCGGGCAGCCACTTATGACTCTTGACTCAATCAAAACCCCCTTAGGGCAACAAAGACTGATCTGGTGCTACAACAATAGGGAAAGGTCTGGACAATATGAATATCTGTACGGAAACCTCGTTTGTCAAGTTTGCACCAGCGGAGAACCAACGATTTAAGCAAGCTTTGGCGGCTGGCTCCAGTCGAGAAAATACTATCAAAATCGCGAAAGGAGCTACTAAACGTGAGCTATCCGATGAGAAGCAGGTTGCAGAAGGCAAGAGATCCAAGACTGCGAGTAGCTACGTTTCAAACCACAATGTGCAGTCTAGATCAAAACCGGCCTACAGTCATATCGTTGGATCGGTTAGAGTCTGCTTTCTGACCAACGATATCGTGGGAAGTCCTCTGACGGTCAAGAAAAAAGCAAGACTGAAAGAGACCATTATCGATACGGCGATTGAACTGGGAGGAGATGTTCGCCCTGAATTCGATGGTTGTGCTCCTATAACAGGCTGGCTTATGGTCACCTGTACAAAAAGGCAAACTGCTGACTGGCTCAAGATGAATATCAGCACAATTGCCAAAAAAAGCAACTTGGTGATAAGGATAGTGGAATAATCTGAGTTTCCCAGATCTCACTATGTGCGAGGTTATTTCCCGCAAAGCCAGGATGTAACAAATGATAAGATTCTGGCAATTATCGCGGCTCAAAATAACCTGAGTGCGAACCTTTGGAAGGTAACCATGAGGAAGAACGATGGTCAACTTCTTCATTTGATAATGGCTGTGGATGACGGCTCTTGGGCCAAACTCGTGGAGACTAATGGCCGTATTGCTTACCGCTTCACCCACCTGCAGCTGATGTTTAAAGACGCGCAGAAGAAGGGTGCAAACGAGGGCAGTAAAAAGGGACCCACCCAAGTCCAAGTGCCAGATACTAAGCAGACCAAAGAAAGTGGAAAGAAACCTGAGTTTCCTGAGAATGTTGGCCGCCGCGGCGAAATAGGAAATCAAAGCCAAGCCAGGTAGTGCATTCCGGCAAATTGCTCTGGCATCGAAGCGGGCCAAACCCGACGGTAAGAAACATATGGTTTCTTCGGGCATTGGTCCAAATGTCGGCAAGGCTGCAGCTACGATAGCCACTAACACCGTGGGCAAGTCATTTGGACTTTCCACCAAGTGCAGCAGCGACCTGGTCCGACCAAGTAAGGGACCAAGAGGAGCGCTGCTACAGAGGGTAGCTGCGAAATCTTCTAAAGACAGAGAAGTGGTGTGAGCACCATGCAGGTGCTACAGGCGAACCTGCACCACGCCAAAAAGGCTTCGGCCGCCTTGTGCATGGTTTTCGCTGAAAAATGGATAGACATGGTTCTTGTGCAGGAACCCTGAGCTATCGAAGGTAAAATTTTTGGCCTTCAACAAGAACCAGGTAGGTTAATATTTTATAAAGGAAATTGTGTTCCTATAACGGCAATGTTAATAAATAAACATATTGATTACATTCCCATTCCCGAATTCATCCTGGTGGTGGCCTTAATTAAGATCCCGACGGAACAGGGGACCAGGCAAGTGGTCTGTGCCTCAGCTTATTTTGCAGGTGATTTGCCTATTCCACGTAGGGAAATCAAGAAACTTGTAAGTTATTGCCGCGACAATAATTATTAGTTTATAATAGGATGTGACGCTAATGCTCATCACACCGTGTGGGGTAGAAGTGACATTAATGAGAGAGGTGAAGCTCTGTTAGAGTTTCTAGGCTGAGAGGGTATATAGATTTTGAATAGGGGCTCAGAGCCAAGTTTTATTAATGCCATTAGGGAGGAGGTATTAGATCTAACTCTATCTAGCTCATTCATTTCAAATTATATATCTAATTGGAGAGTCTCTGACGAGGCCT
Organism: Lypha dubia; assembly: GCA_947311025.1. Lineage (NCBI taxonomy): Eukaryota > Metazoa > Arthropoda > Insecta > Diptera > Tachinidae > Lypha > Lypha dubia. The sequence goes on from OX371263.1 coordinate 1,347,268, forward strand.
CCCTTTCGGATCATCGTTACATAAGGTTCGATTTTCCGGGAGCCCCGTCGGTTACTTAACAACTACCGTGTCGTAAACACACTAACTGGTCTACGTTTATGGAGGTAACGGCTTCAAAGGCTTATCTACTAACTTCCGATATTAACTCTGTGGAGGAACTAGAGGTAGCAGCAGATTAGCCTAATTATGTCGTTATTTCCTCATATCATGAAAGTAGTAGTTTACAAAGCCATAACATTCTTGATGATATGCGCAGGATAGTTAGAAAACTTTTTAATTGCGAAGAGTACAGAAGGTATCTGACCGACTGCAATAAAGAAATAAGGAGATCCAAAAGGGAATTCTGGAGGAAATTCGAGAATACTCCTATAGCAGCGATATTGCATAATGCTCTCGCTCTCATGTGATGAAGAAGGCTGATGGTACATATACCAAGAACCGAAGAGACCTTGGAACTGTTACTTAGTGTTTACTTTCCAGACTCAATTCTCAAGATTCAAAAAGAGGATGACTTGACAGATTGCTCTCCCGTTTTGTACAGAGGAGCTTTCAAATTATCAAAGGTTATTTTTAATCCGGATAGGATAAAATGGGCTATTGCTTCATTCAAACCTTTTAAGGCTCCCGGCGGAGATGGTATCTTTCCAGCACTTATAAAAAGGTGCATTGATACACTGCTTTGTGCCCTCGCCGCCCTATTTAGAGCCAGTTTTTTCTTCGGACATTGTGGGGGAAAGTTAACGTGGTTTTTATACCTAAAGTGGGCAACAGGCCAAGTAATCTGGCCAATCATACAGACCAATTAGCTTAACATCCTTTCTACTGAAAACGATGGAGAGACTAATTGATTTGCACATTAGACTGACGATTTTGAAACCCGTCCCCTTGCATGTGAACCAATATGCTTATGCTAAGGAAAAATCGACTGAGCATGCTTTGCATCATCTTGCTACTAATATTGAGAAGGCTCATAGGTCAGGGGAAATCGCGTTGTGCGCTTTCTTGGATTTCAATGGCGCTTTCGATAACACCAATTATGATTCGATTGAATGCTTTCTCAGGCAAAAGGATCTTGACGTCACTTCTTTGAGATGGATTAGGTCAATGCTTGAGAGCAGGGACATAACTGCTTCTATGGGTAACGATACGGTTACTATTAATGCAGTCAAAGCGTGTCCCAAGGTGGTGTTTTATCACTACTCCTTTTGTCAGTAGTGATGGATGAACTTGTCCTCATTTTTAATGAACAAGGGCATGAAGTTATTGGCTATGCTGACGATCTGGTTGTGATGGCAACTGGAAAATTCGGGAACGTTCTCTCAAACATCATGAATGATGCATTGAGCACTGTTACGACATGGTGTGGGAGACACGGCCTTACTATCAATTCTGACAAGACTATTCTGGTACCTTTCTCTCTTAAGAGGAAACTTGGTCTAGGGACAATACTTCTGAATGGGCGCATTATCCCTTTTTCGACTGAAGTAAAATACCTGTGCAGAAATTAATTTTAATAGATAATTATCTATTAGGATCCTTAATCCTTAAACTATTGTTTTTAGTTATTTTTATTTATTGAATTTTGTTATTTTTGTATTATTGGCTACATTTAATTTCTTTGTTAATTTTGATTAATTAATAAATTTTATGTTTTAACGACATGTGAACTTCTAGGCATATTTAATTTCTGTTTTAAACATTAAGTGCCTGTTCGCCGATATCGAAGAAGTTCTTTCTTTCGAGCAATTACATTTGAAACAAAAACAAAATTTTTGAATTTGTTTTTGTTTCAAATGTAATTGTTCGAAAGAAAGAACTTCTTCGATATCGGCGAACAGGCAGTTAAATAAGTACATACATATGTAACTGCTTGTACTAGTCACTAATGTTACATTGTTTGAATTATATTTTAATTTTATTGACATAAAATATATGTATCTATGTATGTAATTAAGTTAATACCAATAATTTTTATTTAATGTTAAGTGTCCTTTTTTTTGTCGAAAAATATGGTCAGCGTAAGTATGGGAAACAAATTCTTGAAATTTTAAATCTTATCGGATCACCAACCTTTAAGGTGGTCATTTGTAAAGGCTCAGAGTAGGGAATTAAATCCTAGACTGTAAAGGTGGATTATAAAATTAAGTGATTTTAATTGTGTAGTTAATTATGTTAAAGGTAAACACAATCACATAGCAGATTTTTTGAGAAGAATAAACTCTAATTCTTGTGATATTAATTATTTAAATGATTGGACTAATTCACTTTGCAGCAACTTTGATGAGGAATTAATAACAATTCACTCTCAAGAGGTGGATACTCACAATCATATCAATATTTTAGACACTGTTGTAAATAGATTTAAGATTCTAATAATTTTAACTGACAATAAAATCGTAGAGAGTGTTATTAGGTATGGCAATGTAAACTCTTTTGATTCAGAAAATGATCTGGAAGCAATATTATTGATAAATATAGTTGAAGGAAAAATTGGCATTTTTACAGCGCTGTATGATTCGACGTACAATTTGTTACAAAAAAAAAAGAAAATTTAAATGTTCGAAGGAGGTAAAGTGTAAAATGTGTCAGATGTTCGTTTATACCAAAGAATGCAATCGGAAGATGAAACAGTTAAACAAATAAACCTTTACTACAGAAATGAGACTGGTCATACTGGAATTAATTTTAAACTTTTAATCCAAAAGTTTATCAATAGTTGCGATACTTGCAATAGATCAAAGTTAGATCGCCATCCTGTAAAACCAAAATTTCATCTTTCAGAAACACCAACTATTATCAGGCAAATAGTTCATATGGAACTTCTATAACTTGAACTTATATAACTTGATGTTTCTATAAATTGAAGCAAATCGCATGACAAGAGCGGCGGTAAATTCCTTTAGATATTTTTCTACAACTTGAACTTTCATAACTTGAATTTCTCCCTAACTTGAAGAAAAATAATGGTACAAAGCTTTGCATCGTTTCTATAAATTTAATTTTTTGTGCTGACATTCAGTTTTCGTTAAGCAAAAATTCCCAGATCTGCCGGTAATATTCAACGCATATTTTTTTTTTTTTTTTAATTTGCTTTATAAACGCTATTTTAATGTGGGAAATACATGGCTAAATTAACAACACTGTCATAATTTATATATGTGGCAATCAACGCGAATTCGCCTTGGAGGTAAAATGATTTACATATTTGTATATGTAGTTGGGTAAATTCCCGAAATAAAAATAGAGTTATGTATGTACCGCATAAAAATTGCTGTTATTGACTTTTGCACAATTAAAAAAAATATGAAAACAACACAATAATAAGAAAGTTACTATGGCGTCAAAACGTGTTCAAAAAAATTTGTCAATTGAAGAAAATTTTCAGTTAAGAAATGAAATTGACAGGGGATCGAAGAAAAAATATCTACGTGTCTGAAAAATATGGTATTGCACCGAGTACAATTTCAATGACTTTAAGAAATAAGGTGAAAATAATAAATTTTGTTGAATCTGAAGCTATGTATGAAAAAACTAAAACAATAAAGAAACCTACATACATACATATGATAACATCGATAAAGCGGTATTTAGCGGAAGAATATTGATGGGCAAAGCCATGGAGTATGCTAAAAAAATTTAAGGAGGATGATTTTATGGCAAGCACTGGTTGGCTGGATAAGTGGAAGCTAAGGTAAATATAAAGTGAACTATTAAAATGAATTGGTAAATCACCACACTCCTCAATTTTGTTCAGACATGGCGTATGCTATAAAAAGCCTGTGGTGAAAGCAATGCTGTTTCCGAGGAGGACTGTTAAAAATGGAAAGCCGATATTTTGCCTCCTTTCTTAGCAAAGTACAATAAAAGTGACATTTGCAATGCAGACGAAACTGGATCTTTTACAAATGTCTGCCAGACAAAACGTTAACATTCAGAAATGAAAAATGTCACAATAATGTTGGCAGGAAATATGAGTGGTACAGAAAAGCTCAAAATTTTAATGATAGCAAATTTTTGAAGAATGGATGCTCAAATTGGATAAGCAATTTTCTGCTGCTGAAAGAAAAGTTCATTTCTTTATTGATAATTGTCCGGAACATCCAAAAGACATACGAAGTAAATTGAAATCAATGGAACTGGTATTTTTTCCTCCAAATATGACATCAAATTTGCAGCCACTTGACCAGGGTGTAATTCGATCCTTGAATGCTCATTATCGAAATAGAATATTAAAAGAAACTGTAACAGGTATAGAAGAAAATAATAATAAACGCGATATTAACTTACTAGACTGCATTCGTCATATAACAAAGGGATGGGATAATTATGTATGTTACTAGCCAGACAATATCGAACTGTTTTAAACACTCAGGATTTGGTCAATATTCAATGTGGGATGAAGAAGATGACATACCTTTAATATTATTAAATTATATTAATGACGATTTAAATTACGCAAAAGATGATTATGATACGTGGCTACGTTTGAATAACATAACATCAAGTTGTACTCTTCAAGAATTTATTGAAGTCGATAATGAGCTGGTTGTCTCAGATTTCCCAACGGATGAAGATATTGTTGATGATTGTGCCCTGGACTCAGTATCGCATTCTGGAATCACAATAGATAGTGATGAGCAGGTCATAGTTGAAGCAACTGTTATACAGTCCTTTGGGGAAGCTATGAAGGAATCATAAACAATTTAAATTTATATTTATATACAAATGAATGACCACTACAAAGCACTACACAAATTAGAGACACTTTTTTACAAAATCGATAGCTTTTCCAAATTTGCTAGCGCATATTACCTTGAAGATAGGACTATAACTATCAAATTATAATTGAAAAAAATTAGATTGTATAAATCACAAAAGGGTAATTTTAAAAAGCTTATTACAGATAATGAGTTTAAGAGCCTAAATATTAAAGACCACTTAAAGAATGAGAATATTGAATTACATTTAGTTAAAGCTAATAAAGATACTTCTAATGGAGATATTGAAAGATGACGTAATGCCCTTACTGAGAAGATAACAGAAATTGATGAATATAAAAGATAAGATTATTAAATCTATGGAATTTTACAATAATAGCTACCACTCACTCAGTCATAAAAGATAAACCTTTTAATGTAGAATGCGGATTAGCAATAAATTAAAAATTCATAATGCGATTCTTAACAATAAACAAAATTACATTGAGAAAAGGAATAGAACAAGGGAGTATTACATTGATAACAGGAATATAGGCTATATAAAAAATTACATTGCTTTGAGACATAAAGAACAACCAAAACACAATAAAAACTGCAAAACGTTGATACCTCTAAAATAAAACGACAAACCAAGTTTGATGGTAATGTTGATATAAGAAAATAAGGAAACATTTCATGCTAGAAGAATACATACATACATACATATATGCTTCTTCTAATTGCTATCAAGTTTATGTAAAAAAAATAATAGCAATTGATAAAGGTTTTAAGAATGGTTTTAGATATTTTAATGTACATACATATGTATTTAAAAATTAAAAATTAGATACAAAAATATATTGTTTTATAAATGTATGAATTTACTTAAATGACTCAGGAGTGTCATTATCTTATATGGGGCAGTAGTTACGATGTTGTCTGATATACATGTATCTTTATCATAATTCCATTGTTTTTATTATTTTAATATTCTATTTTATAATACACATATGACAATTATGCTAGCAAAAACTCAAGAATTAATGTTATTTAGAAAATTTTATTTATTTGTTGTGGGTTAGCAAATCTACATACATACATATACATATGCATTTCGTTGGCTGCTAAATACCATCAGTATATCTTTGAGTTCATGTATTATTAAATTAGTTTTGGAACTTTTCTAACATAAATGGTAAAGGTCTACTGATGAGTCGAATTCAAATGAAAATTAAACCAAGGTTTTTTACAAAATCAGAAAAAGTAGTAATCGGATGCAAATATTACATAAAAAAAATTTTAAATCCTGAAGTTTTTGTCCCAAATTTATTTCTTTCTACAGTCCAAAAATAATACGAACTTTGGGCGGCCACAACTCACATAATCTTAGGAATTTTTAAAAACGGCTTTTCGATTTTTGATCAGAGAAATATCCTCTTCAATATAGTTTAACTTATTTCTCCAAATTTTATAGTCAAATTTTTGACTTTCGCCACGGTTTTTAGCAAAATGAGCAACTGTGAGACGTTCTTAAAACAATTCACTTAAATATGAAATCGTTTGGAAAGTCCGAGAAAGTCTTAGGTTTTTAAGTCCCAACAAACTATTTCATAAGCGAACTGAATTTTAGAATTCGCTTATTAAAATATATGCTAACAGTTTTAAAGTATGCTAACATCTTACAAGTTTTGAATAACATATAACGCTATTGTTTTGTAATTTTTTTACGCATGCCAGAATTTAGTACTTAATATTTGTTAAACTTTTCACTTTTATTGCTGATAGAGGCATTTATAAGACGGTAAGTATTTCCTATAATGTTATGTGTCATTGATTCATTTAATTTTTCAATGTTAAAGATGCAGCAATTAGTTTCTATTCCTCAAAAATAGGCAAGAGTCCCGCAAGAAATACGTTAGTAAGACGCAGATAAAAAAATTTTTACGTTTGCTCAAAATGAATTGTACATGTATGTGTGTATTTTATTAAATAAAAATATGTCAATTTCGTTAGAATTTTTATTTTTATATGGTTATAGTCCTATGCTTACAATATTAGAAGCAATTATTATAATCATGTGTATCATCAAATATCAATTTTGCTCTAAACTTATTCTATAATTAGGCCAGTAATATTATTTAAAGAGTTCAGTTTTAATTATTAAACAATTGTGGTTTAAGTATTAACACTAGCAATTACAACACTTTTGTAATATTGTTACGTGTGATTTCTATATCATTTTGGTTTGTTGGGTTAATATCTGTTGAAATGGTATTTGTATGCACACATGTATGTGTTAAAAGGTGTCAATTTATTTGTTTCGTTTATTTTATAATAACATTTTTATTGTATGTGTTTCTTTCGATTCGTTCTAAGTTGATTTATTTTTAAAAAACGATTTAATTGATTTGTTCTGTTGACTGGAAGTTGTGGTGTTTAATCTTTAATACTGGGTGATTAAAAATGTTCATTAGTTTGTGTCGTCACGTTCTTATGTGATGGTGCCGATGCTGGCGGATGCTGATGTAGATTCTAATACCCTTTTGAAGATGATGATGTTCAAGTCTTGTTTTAACGAATATACCTCGACCACTTGTCATCTCATTAGCAACTTTAAGATAAGACAAATTAATTTTGTTTTTCTTTCAATTCTTCTTGCATTGCCATTGATTAATTTATTTGATTATATTGAATATATTTCTATGGTTTCGTTTTCTCTATACTAATTAAGTTAATTTTTATGTACGAATATGTGAATATGTACATATGTATGTTAGTACATAAATACTCCAGAATTGCCAGACAGTTTTTAAAACTCTTTTTAGTCTTGTCAAGATTCAAGCTAAAAGTTGGTCCTTCTATCAAAATTATTCTGAATAGCACTTATTTCGAACTGCTTATTAGTTCTGTGTTGATTTTTATAGGCTAAAGTTCGTAACGAGCGAGAATTAGACATTATTAATATTTCACGGAACAAAGGAAACAATTAATATTAAACATCATTTAAGATTTCAATAAACACGGCTGAATGGAGCAACCGTTTCTTTCGTTAGAATTGTTTTTAGTATTCATGTGTATACTGCTTTCACTACTTGTTACGTATCTCTGTTGAATATGATTGAATATACGTACATACATACGTATACAACTTTCAATGGAACTGTTTATTAATGTCGCAACGAAATGATCAGTGGGAATTAAGGCTCCGTTAGCCGAGCGCATCTGTACCGTAAAATACGCCATGCAAAAACTTACCGAATTTAAATGTACTGTACCCGTAATGTACCAATCGGAATTGAATAGAATTTCATACGGATGTTACGTGACATTTGTAAGCCAGTGTTGAAACGCTGGTCTGTTTTATGCTAAGGGAGCATTTCCGTTCTTTTGTCTGTCCTTTTTTAAATTGATCTATGAAAGCTACGACAACAACTAAAAATAATATATATTTGTACATATACATACATACAATTGCATATATTTACATATGTTTATGTACACACATAAGCGTTCTGAGAATCTAAAACTTAGATGTAAAAAATAATCAAATATAGTTTGCAATGGCTGCTAAAACATTTTTTTATGTATGCACATATAAAAACAATTTATTATATACTTAAGCTACGTTCACATTTATCAAATATTTGTCGAAAAAAACGTAACCAAGAAAAAAACTAATAATTTATTTCCTTTAACTCCAATATTTTTTAATTCTGGGTTCGAATTTTTTAAAAACTGTATAAAAATACTCTTTTGGAGAAGAATTAATTTTATTTTGTAATATAAAAATCGTGTTAAATGACACTATCCCTAAGCAAAACTATTGGTTACGTTTTTTTGGGCAAATATTTGATAAATGTGAACGTAGCTTTACATACATATTATATTTATTATTGACACGTAGATATACATACATACACATATATTTTATATTATAATCTATGTACCTACATATATCTACATACATATATGTATAAATATATAAAAATGAATATAGTAGTTTGTCTGTTTTGATGTACCTTATAGGAAGCCAAGCGCTAAAACCGATCGTCTAGAAATTTTGGAACCATGTTACAAATAAAATATTACATACATATATGTATGTATATGTATCTGAGCAACTAAAGCACGGGATGTCTTAAAATTAGGTGTGTTATTTTAATGACTAACTTTAACTTTTAGCAAAATTTTGTGGCGTTAGAACGAGAGAAACGTGCACCCCCATATAAATAAAATATTAATATTAAAGGACGGGATGTCTTAAATTAAGGTGTCCAATATTCCACCAGGGCACGTCCATTTTTGGATTTTTGAACTTTATTCTACAGCTATTCTCGAAGGCATTTTTTATATTCTCGAAGAGCTCAATTGATTTAAAGTCTATTTCAATAGAACTAAGTGTTCTTGTATGGTTTTCACTATTAGATAAGTAAAGTCAATACGTACCCCAGTCTGTATTTCTGGGATTACGAAATTGTCGTGCCTCTGTCGGAGCGTAATCTATGTCAAAACGTATACATTTATGATCTAAAATAGTTATCTCGTTAGATACATGCCAGTCATTTATGGCATGCGACAACTTGTTGCTACAAAATTTGAGATCGAGGATGTCTTATCTGATACCATTTATAAAGGTGGGCTCATTACCCCTATTTATTATGTGTGTATTGTTGGTACATATGAATTCAAATAAATACTCACCTCCTGGATATTGATATTTCCCCAAACCATGTGATGAGCGTTGGCATTGTAGCATAATATAGACCAAGTTTCCTCTTTTGGCAATAGGCTACCATCTGGGATACCTCGCCAACTCGCCCTAGCCCAGGAGGTAGGTGGATCGTAGAAATATTTCATGTTCACCTGTCACTGATGGGAAATTTGCCCGATTCGCAACGGCATCTCTTTGTATGAATTCTAAAATAGGAAATTATAATAAATTATTCCTGACAAAAATGACCGCTCTATGCCTAGTCGTTTTATTGTTGTAAACAAGCTTGCCGTGACTATTTTGGAGTCCCTTAATGACCCGAGAATTTATCCAAGGAGAATTTACGATATAGAAAATCTGACGCTGCCTCGGCGTAATGTGACGGCTGCATTAGTGCTTGTTAGCTCTGCTTGCCATTTTCCTTTCAGGATTGGAGCCAAGGAGTGCCATACGCGTACCCATTTTTTGGCCTGTTGGCACCCATATTTGTTGACCCGTTTCTCATGGTCGGACTTGTTCACCATAGATGGAATAGTCTTTATTTAACCAGAAGATTTTTCTGGAAATAATATGAAGGCTGTTACAGACCCTATGCTCAAGATTGACCGGCTAGTCAATTCTGGTGTGTTCTTCATCGAAGTATCGGCCTTGCTTAGAAGGTTTGAACAAGACGGTTTATCAGCATGATTAACCGTCAAGTTTTGCTCTATTGGACATGTTCGATGCCACTGCTATTGTTCATTTAGCACTCCTAATTTGAACGGTTCCATATCCAAAGCAAGAGTTGCGTTAAATCTTGAGGGTCGCTGATTCGGCGATGATCCCAAGAGCGCATCCTCTTCATCCGTGCGGACTGTTACCACCGTTGTCGCAAGATCCATATCCTCCGACATTGCGGTATCTTCATTATTGTGTTTAGGATCGTGCGATCCTTGTAAAATATTTGTTGTTTCCATGGCGACATTGTGTGTTTTGTTTTTTTCATTGTTGTTAATTTCATGCATTTGTTTTTTATTTTTTTGCTGCGGATGGTAAGACATAGCAGACAGCAGCGCCCCTTGTCGTCTGCGGGCATAATACAACCGGATCTTGCCTTACTTTGGAGGGCACTGTCAAAAGAGCAGTCTGTTAAGGCTAGCATTCTTTTTTGACAGAAACGAAATCACGATACTATGGAAAATTCCAACAATTCTTTTTATTAGTTCGCTTTGTTAGTTCCATATACTGACTTTTAGTCAGTTTTAAATCAAAAAATAAATCGTATGCTTTTGATGGAGTAAATTTTTTATCCAAGTGTTGTAGGAACAGTTTTTAAAATCCTCTTTGTATATCTTGGAGTCGCTTTCACCGTTTTTTCAATTGTTTCAATTTAATTTTTTCTTTTTTTGTTGCTTGGTGCAAAGATTAATCCTTAATGATTCATTGCGAAATTTGTTCATTAATATTCTTATGCTTGCGTCTTTTGGACCTTTCACTTGTAGTGTATCTTAAATAATCAATTATTATTATATGATATGTTAGTATACTTATTACACACACTTTTAATATTAATATGCTAAGTACAAAAATTACATACGGTATCAATACTTTCCTAAATTACAACAATTATTTTTGTTTACCAAATTCTATAACTAATTACAACAATTAAACATAAACATTCCAATATATTCGAATGTTGTTAATATTTAAGAATACTGTTATTCTAGTATATAAGCGATGAAATTTTAATAAAAAGACACATTATTTTACTTGCCTAAATCGGCATCATCTAAAATAATTCTTTTATTTTGCCTTCATCGGCAAAAATACTAAACAGGCATTTAATCTGCCTTTGTATCACCAGCCGTGGCGTTGATGACCGCCGGCATTGTTTTATGAAATATCAACACAAAGTTTATTCACTCACTTTAAAATCCTTCCACACTTCACGCTCTAATTAATTGTGGTGGTCGACTCATATTTACACTTACTTTACACAACTAAAATTTACCCCAAATAAAATAATAAAAATTATAAATTGCACCAAAATATTTTATTGTTGTTTCTAACAAAACTTTTTGGTCCATTTTTCATTGGCCGTAAACCAAAAGATAAATTTTACACTGCTAACTAAAGACTCCCACTATTGAATTTCCAGAAACGGCGATGCGACTCTCCACTATTGAATTTCCAGAAACGGCGATGCTTTCTACACACAAAATCGTACATAATATAACAGTTTGAGGATTTATTTCATTCTTGTTTTGCGGTCTCAGTGCACTTCAGGGATTTAATTTTTTTGGGTAATAGCTCACTCAACAATTTTTCCATTAAAAATAAGAAATGAAATTGTTGGACAGCCCGGAGTTTTTATTTCTTCAGTTTGTAAACATTTTTCAATTCTGGCCAGTTTTCATGGAGCCTTTTTGAATTCAAGATTTATTTTTGTAAATAAAGATCATTTGATTTATAAAATTAAAACCAAACATTTCGTATGATGATTAAGCGGATAAAAATTGAGAGCCAAATAATATGTAATACTTTTAAACAAAAACTTGTTTTTGTAAGCACCATATGTATGACAGCGCCATCTAGCGTCAGTTTTAGGAATTGGAAACAATACTTTTGTCTGCAGTGAAAAAATCGAATGAATGAATTTTATTTACAAAACTTTTTTTCTTTTAAATTATTCAAAACATAAAACAAAGCATATTAAGTTAAATTGGTTATTTAGTTATAAAGTTGTTTAAAACAAAGTACATCATGAATTTCCAACAAAAATATATATCGAAAACGAATTCCTCGACCCCAAAAACCGTAACATACCACAACTTTCCAGGATAATCGAAATAAATAAGCTTCTTTTATTAAATTTTCAATGATCGTTCCTTGTTAGACAGCGTTTCAAAATTAACAACTTCAAATGCGTGTAAAAAATATCTCGCACTAAACTAAAAAAAACCTTCAATGTTTTGGTATGGATCCCATTCCTATTCGGAAATATCGATTTTGTATCACTGTGTAATTATTATTTTCCACTAAGGTTTCTACACTCAAATTTGTATCCCATTCGACAATTAAACAAATTAAACAAAGACAACAGTCAAATGATAAAGCCCCTAATATCCTCAAGTGTGTACTTCCATTTTCGATCATTTTACAGCGCAGCGCTCGTACAGTACATCAGATTTGACCCAGAGATCCCTACCTGGAATGACTAGTGAAGGCGTTCTAATAAAATTAGTCTCAACAACGTTGGAGTCCGTAAAACTAGGGGATATGGTCTCCCGTCTGCTAAAACTTACCTTTTTCAAGAGTGATGTATGACCTGTAAATCCTGACCTTACAAAGCCCGCTTCCGTAAGCCTGAGCAAACTCCTTGCCGCCGTTCGCAACACAAATTCTTCAATGGGAAGTAGGTGAAGGATGACGTCCAAGGCACCTCTGGGCCCCAGTAATACCCAGCGGAGCACACCTCTGGATCTTAGCAAGCAGCTTCCTATGGCTTTCTTTTCCCAACGACTCCCACTATACGACACATCCATAAGAAATCACCGGCCTGACAACCGATGTATAAATCCAATTTACCACCTTCGGTTGCAGACCTCAGATCCCTCCAATGGAATTCATGCATGTATAGTAGGCATTGAGCCCTATTTAGAACTTAAATGTAACGATTGTACTTCACATTGAATAAAAAACTTTTGAATTTTCTTAACAATAACTGTGTCTTTTTTTTTAAAGAAATCATATCACTCTTATTGGAAAACCTTTTATAAGGTTCATACAAACAGATACACAGATGCAAATGGACAGACAAACATACAAACTAAATTAATTTTTATATATGTTTGTATATAAATAGAATTAAATTCAAGATTTTTTTGATAATTAATACTTCTTACACCTGCATATATTTCTTTAAATTATTTTTGTAATATTCATTATATTTATTTCTTACATTAATAACAGTATTTTTTCCTTTATCTCTACAACTTTATATTAACCATGGTAAAGTGGATTATTTTTTTTTTCTATTAAAGTTTTAAATTTTTCAATTTTGTAAATTTTTGAGAATTGCTTAACGCGAAATTTAAAACGAAATTTTAACTATTTCTAACAATTTTTTTTATTGTTTTAAAGAAAAATGTATTCCTAATTTTATTTCATTTGAATAATTGTGTTGTAAATAGTCTTATAATTCATTATTTTACAATTAAGAAAGTTTCATCTCCCGAATGTTAATTCGTGTGGTGTTAAATTCGTGTCGAGGGGTCGTATTGTACGCGATCCAATAGATCCAATAGACCCATTCGTCGTTTTTACAAAAGCTAAGAAGATAGTCATTAAGTACACAGTACAACACGAAAAAAAAAATAACCATATACGGACACCAGGTACATTTTTGTAGTTGTTTCCTTGAATTTTGAACGGTTTGCTACCTATGGATCTGAACAGGGGAAAAAAGTTAAAAGAAATCGAATTTTTTAAATCTTTTGCGGTTTTGGTCCTGACGTTGTAGTTTTTTTGATTTTATATGTTTACAATTTCTGTTCTTTATAACAAGAGCTACAACTTTACCTCAGAGAGTAAATAAAAGTTCCGAACTGTTTGCAAGATATGAGCCTGAGAAAATTATCAGTTTTTTGCAAAAATGACACCGAGGCCCCAAATATTTGGGGGCTCATAAAAAAGTGCATGACTTTGGGCAAAACTGGGAGACACTGTTCTTTTTTTTTTGGTCTTTTATCACGAAGTGGTGTCCGTATTCGGTTACATTTCCATGACTTACTCGTAAAAAATTACACACAGTGGTATCCTGTAATATCTTTGTATGGACCCTAGTGTTTCGAGGTAGCATTTCCAAGCGTTTGTAATTTTTCTCACTTTGTAATATATTTGTTTTATCAAAATCAGGAACATGATTTGTTCGGGCGCTTGCGTAAACAATGCTAGTGAATTTACTTGATATATAGAATGAGTCACTCTCAAAGTCACCACTACTTTACAGCGAAAATCTTACGTAGCTTATTTTTAATATATCTATTCATATATGCAAACTCGCTTGTAAACAAAAGATAATAAATTCATTTAATATAAATGTAAATAAAAATAATAAATTCAGTATAAAAGAACATAAAAAAGGTTAGTTCTTTGTAAATAAGTAATAAATAATTCAGTATAAACAAAATAAAATTTGTGCACTCACTCAATCGGCAGACGCTCCATCTCAGGCTATGGCCAAGGGCGGGGTGATGAGCGCAGTCGATTTTTCCTAGGCCACCACTATTGGGCTGGCGATGATTGCGGTGGGTATCCTGTCTTCTACCAGCGGGCTGCGGCCAGATGAGGCCGATGTGCTGGCTGATGTATTCCCCGCAGTTGCCACTGTGGGTGGTGAGACAACTGGCCTCGGGCTGACCCTGGCGATAGGGCGTGGCGTTCGTATAATAGTATTGAGTGTGTGTGTTGGAGATACAGCTTCATCATATAGCCAGGCTGTGTCTCAATGGCCGCAGTGTGTTGGGTATCTGGCACAAGCAAACGCACGACCAAAGCACTTTAATAGTATCTTAGACCCAAGTGTTGATACTGCTGTTCCTTGAACTCGACTGTACCTAACTCTTATCGTCGGGGTGGGGGATGATAATCTTCTGTTTTCTAGTCCAGTGACGAGGGTGAGGGTAAATATATTGACCTGAAGAAGGGACTTTAGTACAATATAATAAATATATAATGTAATTTTAAACGAAATTACACTGTAATTTATATTAATTAAGGAAATAATTTTATTTGTTATAATTAAATATTAAATTGTCATGTTTTTCCTGAAAAAGATGTTTCGTATACACTACATATAATTGTTTTTTGTTACATATTGGCTAATATACATAAATATAATAAAAATCTGAATTGGTAGAGTTCGTACTTGCTTATGGATGTTTCTTATTTCATAAAACTATTAAAGCTGCCTTAAGGATATAAATTATTTTATTCATGTTAATAATTTTTGGATTTTTTTCCAATAAACAATAAAACGCAAAAACCGTTTTTTTTTTATACATACTCGTACCCTTGAAAATGCTTCAAAAAATTTACATACGTATATTTTTACGTGATATTTCAAATAAAATTAGCAGAAATCTAATGCTAATTTTATTTGAACACAATATTATTTTGCTGAAGTTAAAATTTTCTCTCGCATCTTCTTATGCCGGCAAAAATATTCATTGGGTTCATTTAATATCTAATTTTATATTCGAAGAATTCGTAGCACAAATACCTATTTGCTTTCAAAGATGTTTTTCTTTCTCTCAATTAACACTTGTTTAAATAACTACTTTAAAAAGAGCCGGCGTTTATAGACTAATAATTTTGTTGATAATAATATTTTTGTTCTTTAAGCTAATAATAATTTTCCTGACATTTGCATTAGCTATTGATGATAATTGTTTGTATACAAAAATCAAACAGAAGCTAACTTAATTAGAAAATTATCAAAGCTTACAATACACCTAATTAACCACAAGATGTATGAATAATTTATTATAGACTCGAATACACACATATGCTGTCAGCTACACATATATGTACATATGTACATATGTAGATATACAAATAGCCAATGACGGGTTTGAAAGCACACGATCGTAAATTATCATTGACAAGATATATGAGATATATTTATCAAAAGCAAACGGGCTATTTATTATTGTTTTATTAATTTTATAACTCAATACTCCAACGCTATGAAACACACCTGTGTGAGAGCAGGTGATGGATAAAAGACATTTTATGTTGAAGCAGAAGGAATATAATTTCATGTTAAAATGCTTTAAAAATTATGAGTAAAAAATACATACCTATATTGTATCCTGGGCTTACTGGTACTTTTTATCGCTGCTGACAAATCGATTAACCTATACTAATATGTATTATAAAGAGGAAAGATTAATTTTTTTGTTTGTAGATGGGGCCAATGACAGGTTTTTGAGGCAAAAAGTCAATTTTTCGAGCTTATTACGAGTTTAATTGATGAAAAAAGTTGAACGTACTTACGGAAACAAAGAGTACTCAATCGTGTCTGATATGTGGTGGAAATCCGATACAGTTTTTGTCGGTAAAAGATTTACGGCCTGGCCCACGATATCGAACGATGTCGATCGCTGGATTTCTAGACGTAAAAAAACTAACTTGCGTTCCACTAATAACGGATTTTATTTAACTTATTATTTGTTTAGAGGAACATGAGCTAAACAAATAAATAAACTTGGTGTTTAGAAGGTCGTAAATCAGTTGCTTTTCGTGTACAATTTCAGCATTATCGTGGGGCGGGCCGTTAAGCTCATCGGTGTTTCAGCCAAAATCGAATGCATTAAAATATGGTACAAGCGCAGTACACGCCTGGATTCGATGTTTTGAATTTGTCCTCAATCTTTCATATAGACTTAATATTTAAAAATGGCAAATTCGGAGTGCTGAGGGCAAAATTCTAAAGAGAAAAGGTGAAATTCAAGAAAAATTTTGGCCAAAAATGGGCCTGCATGTCTATAAACCGAAAAGTATTGGGAGTGGCTCCACGAACGACGGAATTATTTTCTTCTATAACTTATATTAATATCGAACTATTAAAACATTTACATACAATTCTTATCAAAATTAACTCTGAATTTGAAATAAGTATTGACCACTTGAAAAAATTTTGTTATGAAACTACAAATATATATTTTAAAAATTACGATTGGTACCCAATGTCAGCGAACTTGCATAAAATTTTAGCACATTCTTCCGAAATATTGCAAACGTCAATCGTACCTCTCGGGTGTGCTGGTGAAAATGCTTCTGAGGCCAGAAATAAATTTTATAAAAAGGAGCGCATAAAGCACGCATGAAAGGATTCTAGGGAGCATAATATATATAATAGATGTTTTTATCAGAGCCCTAGATTCTTTTGACGCGTTATTTTCAAGTATATATCTGAAAAATCGTCTTTCATAAAAGAAAAGTTTGCAACTTCCAAGAGAAGTTATTTCTCTTAAAGATTCCTGAAATCCCTGACTATCAATAGCCAAGTACGTCAAGTGCAGCTATAAATAAAGATATTTCAGATTCTGAAGAGGACGCAGAAGATTAATTTGATTTTATATTTTTAGATTGATTAAATATTGATTATACAATCCAAACACCCAGTATGTTGTGAAGACACACGCAGCTGTGCACAGCAAGAAATTTATTAGTTTCTTAAGTAATTTTCTGAAATGTATTAATACGAATTATTTTGTGATTTAAAGTTAGTTGCAAATAAATGTTATTTCGAACAGAATGATGCAATTATCGCTAAATTTCAAGAGCCGCCTATCGCCATGCATACATTTCCTCTCACTAGAAGTGGGTGTGGCAGTAGGCGGATTGACTTGAAATGTTTACTAAAATTTTTGGTGAGCATTTATAGTGACCTAATTGAAAGTCAAAAACTTATTATTTTCCAGTGATATTCAACCGCAGTAGCACTTTAATCGAAATACATGAGATGGGCGTGGCACTGCCCGATTGAATTAAATTTTTTATTGAAGACTTAAAAACTCATTATTTTCATCTGTGAAAGGTCTGCTGCTTCCTGTGATTTATTGCCTCAAAAACCTGTTATGGCCTGTTATGGTGGTTTGTATCGAAGAGGCTCCAAAACTACCGGAGTGATTTTAACCATTTTTTTAATACAAAAAAAATATACATTATCATATAGGATATGGCTGAATTTGGTTGGAAAGGGGGGGAGGTACTGGAAACCCCAAAATAAAGGAAATATGCATCGACTATATATCGGTTACCGCTACCAATATTCTATGGATCCAACCAACATTCAATGATCATAACCATAATATCACAATTATAACCAACATACGGTTGTGGCAATTCTTAAATTGGTCAGGCCAACCGAATACATTTTTTAGCTGCTACTAAATACCAAAATGGCGATTGCAACTGAATAATTGGCAATGAATATGGTTTAGGTGACACTCTTAACCGATTATTCGGTTGGCATAATCAATTATAGTAAAATAAGTACTTAACCCATTTGACCTATTAAGGCCCTGCGTTGTATTTTCGCAACGCTCAACTCAATTACTTTCCAGCCCTACGAATATTAGATTATATTAAAACTAAGCAAAATTTATGTTTTTCTCATTAAAATTTTAAAAAGAAAATATTAGTTTTCTTTTCACTTTTTGAATGGTTTTACAAAAATTATAAAAAAAAATTGTAAAATACATTAATTCAACTTGTGCCTTATAATGAAAGTAGCTAATAGATGCATGATGGAATATAAACTAAAATAAAAAACTTTAGTTGTTTTTCTATTTGGCCAATTTTTAAATTCATTTGTATTTCCTTGTTAAGCTAATACGTCCTAAAATCTTTAATGTAATTAAAAACACAATTTTCATCATTTTTTCCCGACGTTTCGTCGATTTTTTGTCGACTTCTTCTGGGGATACGTCTATTTAATAAAAACATAACATTTATTAACAACATTTTTTACCAAATAACATTGAAAACTTACATTTTTTATATTATTACATCAAAATGACAAAATTTACATTTAAAATATATAACGTAACAACATAAAACATTGAGTTATTTTTAAAAAACATATTTCTATAACAAAACTTATTTTATGGCGACTCGGTAACTTGCACAAATGTTGTTCGTATTTTCTTTTAGATTCATCGTATTCTTTATGTTTTGTTGGATCCTTAAGCTTTCTTTAGTAAATCGTTTCCTTGTAGAGTCTTCTCTGTCTAATATTCTTATTTGTTTAATTACATTAAAGATTTTAGGCCGTATTAGCTTAACAAGGAAATACAAATGAATAAAAAACTTTATTTCTGTGACAAAAGAGATTCGAAAATGCAACTCTATGCCTTAACGATACACAAATTTCGATTTTTTTGTGATTTTAGTCATTTTTATTTTTCTGAATATTTACTTACGCAATATTTCTAATGTACACACATTCGTACTTATAAATCTACGTATAAGCGTATCTAGAAAATAAGCTATACAGTAAGATAACATTATCTGGGGATGGTTAAACTAGTCTGTGCCAAAGTGCACTAGATAGATATCTGTTTTATGATATACACTAGTGATGTTACAAATATAAATTTTTAGTATTCGCGAATACGAATATATGAAACAATATTCGCCGAATACGAATACTGTCAAAGCCCGGTATAGCGAATGATATAATGTCAAACCCATTCGTTATAGTGAAAAATTCGTTATATAGCAAAGTTTTTTAAAAAATTTTTACATTTATTTGAGCATGTACTCAAGTATTTATGTTTTATATTTTATTTATTTGTTGCGGGTTAGCAATATCTAGATATATATTTCGTTGGTAGCTATACCAATTCATCAGTAGATGTTTTACCCTTTATGTTTAAAAAAATTTTTTTAAAGCTCATCTATTTATACAAAAACTCACAAATATATTTTTGTGAATTACAAAGCATAAAAATAGCCCTTAAAAAATTTCTCAAACACACACAACAATAATTTTCCATTATGAATGTGTTTACTTTTCTAATTGTATAGGTGTTGAAAAACTATGCTCAAAAGTCTAACACCACATCGAATAGAAACGAATTCATCTCCTTATAAAATTCTTGCCAAAGGTATGTCATCCTCCTCATCAAATTCTGAATCTTTGTAAATTAAAACTTTGCTCCAGCATTTAGCTAACGAATGTTGATCTATATTTCTCCAGGAAAGTGCAATCATACAAGATTCATCACGAATATTCTTCTTTTTTGTCTTTGCTTTTCTAAAAAAAAAAATTTCAAAATATTCGTTATATAAGGTACTTAGTACTTAGAGAAAATTCATTCTTTATATCGCGAATTCGTTATAATGAGTATTTGTTATACCGAGCGTTGACTGTATTTAAGGTTTAGAGCCACATAATAATTAAAATTTAATTGGAAAATATTCCTGCCTTTGCGTCAGTAACAATAAATTGAAAAAAAAAAAACTGTCACACTATTTTAGGTATATGTATATCTTTATTATGACTTTGAGATGCCGAATTTGTAGACCATTACTGAACATTTTTAAGTTATTTTACCTACATATGTACATACTTTGAGATTTCGGTTTTCTTATTCTTCTTACGCTTTTAAATAGTAATTCAGTGTTGTTTGCGAGAACAAATATTCACATATTAAACTTTAGTTCTTCCATTTTCGAAGTCCAACATTCCACTACTGAGAATTGATTACTAAATTAACCTGATACGAATTTACAAATGAGACTTTAAATTTTAAACGATAGTTAGGAAATATAATTTTCGTTTGTCTTTTAAGATTATTATCTTACGTCAAAGATAAAGGGCTTTCTTTCTTTAAATAAAAATTATTATAAATTAATATAAAATTTTACATTTATTTGAGCATGTACTCAAGTATTTATGTTTTAAATTTTATTTATTTGTTTACTGATGAATTGCTATGGCTACCAACGAAATATATATTTAGATATTGCTAACCTGCAACAAATAAATAAAATTTAAAACATAAATACTTGAGTACATGCTCAAATAAATGTAAAATTTTATATTAATTTATAATAATTTTTATTTTGTATAAACAAAAACTCACAAAAATATTTTTGTGAATTACAAAGCATAAAATAGCTATCAAAAATTTCTTCAACACACAACAAATAATTTTCCATTATGAATGTGTTTACTGTTGCATTTTTTATATCACTGGTGCCAATGCGCTGCCCAATTTGAGAGAGTATTTTTCTGAAAATCAAAATAAGCAAGTTAATAAGAGAAAGTAGACGCGTGAGAGATTTAAACGCATTAAATCAAACATCGATGCCTGCAACAACAGTATATTGGATAAAGGAGACAAACTGGCATAACTAACCCCCCTCTTAACAATTCCGGTATTTAGCCTGGTCTTACGAAAGAGCTATTGCAAAATATTGTAGCTTTTTTATGAAATCTAAGGGAAACTCTGTGTTATTTGTTGCTGTGTTTTACAAAAGAACTACAATTATTTGTACTTGCTCTTTTGCAAGACCATTTGCATAACACAATAGCCGTATTCACAATCTTGTGCATTTGAGATTGCAAATTTATGCAATTGTAAATTTATTGTCAATTGTGAATGATACCTTTGGGTAAGGTTGCAATGCTTGTTGCAAAACACAAATCTCAAAACAGATTGATAAATAAAAAGAAAATTATTTTCCAGTGAAGTTTTTTGCTTGTGCGCATGCCTTCTGCTGCTTTTTCCATTTTTACTGACATATTTTAAGTGCAAAAAAATGTTTCATATGGAAATGTTTGGACCTTTGTTTGCGCAATTTGTAATTAGGGATGTAACGATACGCCATTTCGCCGATCCGATACCGATACTCAAAAATAAGTATCGCCGATACCGATACGCATATTGAAATTGAGCTCACGTAAAAATTAGCAAAACTCAAGTAGAGCAATTCTTCTATTATACAAAATAACAGTGTTTATTAATGAGCCATTCAAATCATCAAAATTTTCAATACATTTCAGTTTCTAAAATTCAAATTTTCAAACTACAAAACGTCTGCCATATTTATGATTTTACAAAATAAACGATGGCATTCAGTTTAGATTGGGTCAAAATTTAAAATTGATATTAAAAAGACTTAAAAAAAAAGAATTGAATTTGAGATCATGTTAAAATTAAATTAAAATTATAAAAACAACATTGCAAAAGATTAATATTTAAAATTGATATTAATAAGATTTTTGTTTAAAAAACAAAATGTTCTCAAATCTTGCGGAGATAGACGATTTCTCAAATCCGTTTGAAGCAGACGTGCAGTGGAAAATAGTCTCTCAGATGAGACAGAACTCATTTGAAAACTTAAGTATTTCTGCGCCATTTTCTTTAAGTTTGGGTATGATATGTCATTGCGCCAGTAAACAAGAAGGTCTGCGTCTCTAGGAATATTAGGAGATCTAAGGTATCTCTCGACTTCTTCGTTAGCAGAACCACAGCTTTGGATGGATCATCCTCCTCGGATGCCCTTATAATTTTTTTACATACGCTTCAAAGGCGAGTACTTCTCGTAGACTTATCAGAACTTTTGCGAGGTGTAGGAAGGACTGTGTCTTGAACACTTTCGGAATGTAGAGTCATGTTAAGCAGCTCAATAAGACGTTTTTTCGATAGGATTGAAGTCGATTGTCTTTGAAATATTCGAGCTTTGTATCGAGGGTCAAGAATTGTAGATAAATAATAGGTTTCATTATTCTCTAAACCCTCAAATCTTTCATTCAGAGCTGATGCTAAGTTAGTCGCAAATTTTTGGGACTCCGAACTACTCTCCATCTCCGTTGATTCATGTATTATGTTTTCTAATAATGTTCGAATACTGTTGTAATTGTTATACAACACATACAAGATTTAGCATTGAGAGAACATTTCATTACTACAGAGCAAAGCAAAATAGAAGAAACAAATTCATTATGTATTCTGTTTTGATTTTATGTTCTGCTTTTAATATGTTATTTCTCATAGTTGTCATGCAAAAAAAAAAGAGTTGAAAATTAAATATTTTGTTCAAAAAACTCTAAAGAAAAATATAAGAAGTATCGGCGTATCGAGAGTAAAATATCGCCGATATCGATATATCGGAAAACCAGATGTATCGCCGATATATCGGTATCGGTATCGGTTGCATCCCTTATTTATATACTAAAATTTAAACTTTTATTTATTAAAATTTATCATTTTAATTTTACACTGATTGATTCAAATTATTTCACGTTAAAAGGAGCCTTGAACGGAAAAACCTTGGTAATCAAGAAATTTTTTCTTGTAGTTCATGTGAATTGCTTACCTTCCCAGCGCTTTTTCACTGACAACTATGTCAGCAACAAGCTGTTAATTTTATATGACTGGTGTGCCAGTGATACCGATCTGAAAATCAAAGACCTGTTTTGATGGAGCCTAAGGTGTTAGACTATACAAAAAAGAAGTTTTCACTTCAAAAAACAAAAGACTTAAGAAACAAACTTTTCAAAATTTGTTGATTCGGTCGCCTCAAAGCCCGCGATATAAGCTATGCAATAGCTTAATAATTACGTTTATTCGTAATAATAATAATATAAAAATATTTATAAAAAATATTTTTTATATTTATTAGAAATTTCCCTGATGATGATGATATTCGAAGACTATCGAAATATTGGAAAATAATAAAAATAACGTTGTTTACAAAAAAAACTTGACCTCGAGCTTGCTTAATTATCTCATAGATTCAAATTTTAAATTTTTATGAAAATTAACCAAAACTATAATTAAATATCCACTCACTTATTGGCCATTAAGTCGACAAAAACAATATCAAAATTCAATTTATCTAATTCCTATCCTAAGTTATACGTACTAGATTTGTTTATCATACATTAAGGCACTCATTCACCCATTCAGTGCTTTTAATTAATTTATGTTAAAAACACTAAAAATAACGCGAAAGCTAAAATTAAAGAGAAACTTTGAGCAAACGAACTTGTTACTGTCCACGGTGTCAATTCCATATCTGAAATGTCAAATATTAAATTATGGTACAATTACATACATATACGTATACACACACATATGTATGTATATACATATCTTTAAGTAAATGTATCGCTGTTTAGATGTGTAATCTCCAACCCTTTGCGTATGGCCGAAAAATAACCATTTGCTTAAATTGCTAAAAGTGTGAAAGTCCAGATGTGCATTAATTATTGCCGTACAAGCCTTTGGTCCGTGGAGTTTTTTTTAGTATGCATCTGTATGGTTTCATCGCACTCACAACGTTGATACAACGCGAACACTGTATAATTGACCCATAAGACTGTACATATGTACATATGAATGAGAGATATACTTCTCTGTGTTATGTTGTATAGTGTCATGTGTTCGATAAAAGATAAATACAAAATTTATGCATTCATTTAGCATAAAGGTTGAACAAAGTAAGCCAATGCAGAGCTAATTTAATCGATAGATCGATGAAGTCGCTATCATGAAATCTGTATCGCTATTTATTTTTGATATGTTTTGAATTTAAATCCACAGGTTTGAATCAGTGGTCAGCAATGAGTATCAAAAAATTTAGTACATACACCAGAATCAGCATTCATAATTTCTTATACACAGAGAAAGTAATAACAATCTCGAAAATATAACAAGTTGAACCAATATTTTTTTATAAATTCCGAAACTTAGTAAAATCTACTTAAATTCCTTAAATTAATAAACAATTGCTTTTTCTATGCTGCCCTTCATGCACCTATTATACAACCGATTTTTAAAAGACATTTTTTCACAGAAGTAAACGAGGTATTGTGGGTTTTTGTGGGTTCAGTATTTTGGGAGTTATAACCGTTTAAAGTTCCTACTACTACATTCACACGTGTTACTCATGCATGTAAGTTAAAGCCAAACAAAAAACAAACAAGCAACACATACATGTGGAAAGAGCAAAATAACTACAAGACATTTATATGTACATACTAAGATATGGGAGAATTGTAGGTAAAAAGATGAGACAGTTGAGTAAATTGATTTAGCGCAATGCAAATTTTGTGCCTGTTCGCCGATATCGAAGAAGTTCTTTCTTTCGAACAATTACATTTGAAAAAAACAAATTCAAAAATTTTCTTTTTGTTTTAAATGTAATTGTTCGAAAGAAAGAACTTCTTCGATATCGGCGAACAGGCAGTTTATTTTTAATTTAACCGTGTTTTTTTTTATTTTAATTTTTGTGAATTCGTACAAATATATCATTAAATAATTGTAGTTTTGGTTGTTGGTATGACTGTTTTATGAGATAATTTTTATGATATTTCTTTCTATGACTAGAACACGGTCGATTGCGTCGATCGTTGGTACATACTAATCTGATATATTATACATTACAATATGCAACAAAAATTAATAAATTATAAATCACTTGGATGTGAACTATTTTTTTTTTGCTAGGTATTTTCGAGTATAACAACTATCTGGGTTTGAAATTTTCAGGACATCTACAAAAATTGAGTTATGGTATAAAACTAGTTTTTTGCACCCGTATGCATGTGATTCATAATTCACTATACGCATTTCACTTAGATGAATATCAACCTATTTCAAATCTGTAAACGAATTTAAAAAGAAGACAATTAATTATAAGTCTTAAACAATGTATATTTTAGTATTTGGTGATATACATATATGCAGGCTAAAGTTCTTAAAATTAATAATCAGAGAATTATTAGACATTGTTAACATATTTCAAGCAACAAAGAAAAAAATTAATATCTAAACATCACGTTAGGTTGACTCTATACAGCTGAATGGATTAAACATTGCTATGTGCGAAATTCTTCGTTCTTAAATGGTATTTTTATACACTAGTCTTTTATTTTTGTTTGTTTTATGTTGTAAATATTTAGAGACTAACAGTGTTATTCACAGACGTTTTATTAGATGCTAAAAAACAAAATCCGCTAAAGTAGTATTCATTAACGCTTAATAGCATTATGAGGCGGTAATTACACGCTAATAAACTCGAAAATTTTATTGTAGGCATCACGCTACTTTAGCCGTTTAATAAGTTGACATTTGCATTTCTTAAAGTAAAAAAATCACTATTTACTTCAAAAAGTATGAAAAACTCAATTGTGATCTGTTATTTCGTTCAGCAACTCTGTTTTCTTCTGGTGTATGTACATTTGTGGTTTGGTGATTTATACCATTTTTCTTAATAATTTGTTGAATGGTTTTATTGATATACTCTTTACCATTATCAGTACGAAGGGTTTTCTTATGATTTAAAAGTAATATTAGGATACTAAAGTTTTATTTCGAAATGTTTCAAGCATTTTTATATAATAATGATATTGTTTTCCATTTAAAAAAAATTTTTTTTTTATTTTGTTCATTTGACTTTGTTGTTACGTACGTACTTGGGATGCCAATCCCGAAAATCCCGGGATATTCGGGACTTGCTGAATCCCGAATCCCGGAATTTTATATCCGGGATTTTCGAGATAAATCAATCCCGAAATTGTTTACTAATTTTATTTCTTATATATATTTTTATTCATATCTACTAATATATTATTGAAACAAATTCATCATAACTTTCACCTATAGGTGAACTTGCTTATTTTCCTATAGATAAGAAAATAAGCAAGTCCATTGTCGATGCCATTGCTCTTGCGAGAGTCAAATGAAAATATAATAGCCTTTTCCTAATCCAGCAACAAAATACACAGTTTTGCTGTTTATTGTCACCATGTGGCCACAATATTATTTTTATTTTATATATTTTTTTTCACCCTGTTAAAACTGTCAATGAAACTAAAAGAAACAAATTTAACTTTATTATTATTTTTTTAAGCGCGTTTAGCCATTATAAAAAAATAGGCCGTTAAATACTTTTATTTAAATAATTTTATTTTGTAGCTTTGCTTTTTAACGAATAGTACTTTATAATTTTGTTATATGTTAGAATAATATAAAAAATATATGTTATTATATTTAACAATGCAATATAAAACTGAATTATAATATTGTATATATATATATTATTTTATTCGAATAAATGTACTCAAGAATTTATGTTTTGAAAATTTTTATATATATGTTATGGTTAACTAACATTTTATTTCGGGATCCCAGGATTGGAATTTATGAAATCCCGAATCCCGGGTATCGCAAATCCAGTCCCGATTGGCATTCCTAGTACATACATATGTATATTCAAATGCTGCATTTAATATACATATGTATATAGATATATTGACTTTATTATTGTTATTGTTATTATCTAAACAATTTATTTGTTTTATTAAATTTTCAATCCTGATGCTAATCTCAATCTATTTTTGTGAACAGTTCTTTCCTTTCTAGTTTTTCCGTCATACATTGATACATTACAATCATTTATGCTTTTAACAATAAATGGCCTTCATATGGTTGTTTCGGTACTAATGCCTTGTCATTAATTTGTACTTCCAAAGGTTTTGCATATCTGTCAAAAAAAGTTTTTGTTTCTTAATTTTTGTTTTTCGATTAGTGCTTTAGCTAAGTTATATGTTTTTTCTAGCCTGTATTTGACAGCTTTGCTGTAATTTTCAACGTTATATTTGGGTCTATTTTTCTGTTCAAAATTTCTTTAGGCATCGTTGGAGTTTTCCCGAAAACTATTTCGTACGGAGAAAAATTATTGTCGAAGACTGTGTTTGGAGAAGTATTGTGAAAAAACGTGAAATACCTCAAATATGTATCCCATTCTGAAATATTTTCATTTATGTCAGCCCTAACATACTCGTTGAATACTCTGTGGTTGCGTTCCACTGTGCCCAGTGTTTCGTGGTGATAGGCGGTTGAAAAATTTATCTAGATTTTTAAAAGTTTGCATAGTTCGGTTAGTACCTGATTTTTGAACTCAGTTCCCAAATCAGACTTAATTGTGTTCATTGAAGCATATATCAAAACAAATCTTTCAAAAATCGCTCTAGCTACAGTATTTGCGCTTTTGTCGGGTATTGGTATCGACACGAGATATTTTGTCAGATCACACATAAGTGTTAACGCATATTTATTCCCAAATGTTGATCCCGCTAATGGCCCCATGGTGTCCAATACTACTATACCGAAAGCTTTGTTTGGTGTTGGAGTTAAACTCAGTTTTTCCCTATTTCCTGGCTTTACTTTGTTTCGGTTGCATTTATCACAATTCTTAACAAAAATAGCTACCCTTTAGACATATTTTTCCAAAAATATTTTGACTTCAACTTCGCGTATAACTTTTTCCATCTACAATGCCCTCCTAAGAGTGGATCATTGTGATAAATATTCATCAAATTTTTTTTTTTTTTATCTATCAAGTAATTCTTCGATATGATCCGTTAATATTATTTCTATTTTTTTTAATATTATTATACCATGGTCTTTTAGTTCTTGTATACTGCAGATTGTGAATAATATATCATCTTTTGGCCATTCTATCCTAAGAATATTTTGTTTGACGGCTTCCCTTTGGAGCCTCAAAAGCATATCGTCTAAATTCAATGTTTCGTTATCAAGCGAAATACTTAGGGATAATATAATTTTAAATTTTTTGTGGATATTTACGATGAGTAGTTTTGTAAAGCTAATATGGTCGTACAAAATTTCAGATCGTATTTTTGGTATTTTTTTGGAAAATTCAGGAGAAAATTTGTCATATATGGGTACTTTTAGTGTGTCAGCTCTAGTGTTATCTGTTTCGCTGCCACATTGTTTTTTACCTTTGATGTGTTCTATTATGAAGTTGTATTCTGCTAACTCTAATCTGATTCTTGTTAATTTAGACGAAGGGTCTTTTATGTTAAATAATTGAACTAAAGGTCTGTGGTCCGATCTCACGACAAATTGAGTTCCATACACATATGGTCTAATATGTTTTATTGCAAAATATATTGCCAGAAGTTCTTGTTCAATGGTTGGTTTCTTTTGCTCCGCCTGGTTAAATTATCTGGATGCAAAATAGATGGGTAAATCGTTACCTTCAATATTTTGACTCAACAGCTCTCCTCATCCAGTTTTGGATGTATCTACTGTTATTATGAACTCCTTTGTGAAGTCTGGATATTGTAGTAAGTTTGGAGATATTAAACTAGCTTTCAGCGATTCAAAGGATTTCTGACATTTGTCATCCCAATTAAAATGTACACATTTGCGGGTCATGTAGTTTAAGGGCGCAGCCAATAAGGCAAAATTTTTTTATAAATCTCCTGTAATAGTTCGCAAATGCCACAAATCTTCTGACTGCATCTTTGTCAGTTAGTGTTGGATAATCTTTAATGATTTGCATTTTTGAATCGTCCGGTAGTAAGCCTTTTGAGGTGCGTTTATTACCTAGGAAAGTAACCTCCGGTCTAAAAAAAATTACATTTATAGGGGTTGATTTTCAGATTGTGTTTTCTGAAAATGTTTAAGACGTTTATTAGATTATTTAAATGATGTTGCACACAGACTTACCGAATATGCATACAAATTTCATAAGAATCGGTCATGCCGTTTCGGAAATACAGAAATTTCCTCCACCCTCCCCCCTCATGCCCCTAGCGATTTAAAATATACCTTAGAACCTATACAAACAAAAAAAGAAAGAAGTAAGATCCGCACAAAAACATAAATGTGAAAATAATGCCAAGTTCCTATCCAAAAAATTTCGGCCGTAAAAAGTACTGAGATCAAAATAAGGACCAAGACCATCTCATTTCTAGACAACCTATAAGCTTGCCAATATTTTTCCAAGAATTCTTTCCAATATTAGAAAGGCAATAATAAAATTAAAATCTAATAATTAAGTATTTTATCAGAAGGTAAATTAATAATGTGGAACATTTCTCTTTCTGTAGTTATTCTCATCTCATACTCTTACGTTATTAAAATCTGGTTTATGACATCTCAATGTCATAATGGACAATGGATAGTTTTTTGCTCAATTTGTTTATTAACAGCTTTTAGGTCCGATTTGTGAGATGATATTATGGTTTTCAATTTTTTTTAGTAGTACCAATATATTATTTATTACAAACACTTTGCTCGTGCCGACTGCATTTAATTTCATAAATGAGGTTGGATTTATCCTCTTTATTACTTTAAAAGTTATGATGTTTTTAATGAACAGTGAAAAGCCGACACTGTGCACAGTGTCGCGGCTAACATGTGGCCGTAAAAATCATGTATATTGAAGCTTGAGGAGTCTTCTTTCAAATGATTTTTAAAATTTTTAAATATCTACATATATTACTTTAAAACTTATGATATTTGTAACGAATAAATTCAAAAGGCCCCACTGTGCGGCGGTAATTTTTACTGACATGGTGCTCACATACATATCTGCATACGATATGTACGACATTATATAACAAGTTAGTAAAATTAATTGTATTATCATATCTTTTAAAAATTTCCATACACCATTCTGTATTTCTAAATTTTATTTTTAGTTTTGCATTACAACAATGACTAAATTAATTAAAAACCGTAATTATTTTAATTGTTAACTATGTATGTACTTTCTTATACATTCTCGTGCATGGGTTGATGTACGATTAAGTGATAATGTTACTACGTGCATGAACATTTGTAGCATAGTAATACAAATAATTTTAAATGGAAGCTTTTTAACTGGGGTTAAATGCAGTAGAAGGGAAGAATGCAAAGCGAACATCAAAAGTACCAACAGCAATAATTATCGGAGAAACGTTTAGATAATGATCTGTGTTGACATGTCGTGTTGACAATTTATTTTATATGTGTACATACATACATATGTATGTACATATATCTTTGTTTTAACAATACATACTTTTATCCAACGAAATTTATGGGACCATCAATAAAACATACAGAGCTAGTGCACGCCATCATCCAGCTTGACGTACATAACTACATACATATATTTTGTTAATTCAATTCAAGTACAGACATTAATATTTGTACGTACAAGTGTTTACTTGTAGGATTCTAAGATCGACAAAAATTCAGGCGACTAGTAAAGTTTTCACATTATCTGCGCATTTTTAAAGGGGACTCGTATCACAGGTGGTGGTCTCGCTTTGCTGTCAATAACTGAAAGGGACTTATCAATAAACAAAACGAAACAACACAATTTATGCAAAACGAATTCAATTAACACCTAGTTTGTACGACAGTCTGATACTTTTCAACTGACATATACATACACACATTCATTAATCTTTACATACACAATAAGGGAAATAAGAAACGAATAAATTAAGCAGAATTTTAAATTCATTTATAAAGACCAAAGTAAATTTATACCAAGTATATGCATCTAAACAGCTGATTAATTTTTTACTCGTTTAGTGGTAATGTATGACTGTCAAAAGCTGTTTACAATTTTCGTACGCCATTTTGGTTTGTTATGCTTTGTTATACATAATTCTACAAATTGTTTTTGTTTTCTTCATGTTGTTCTCATCTGTTTTTGACATTCATCCATTATTTTTACACAAACAAAATACTTGATGTTTTTTGTTTTTGTAGACTTGCATATACTTGGTATAAATTTACTTTGATAAAGACATTAAAATATGCAATGTTTGTTGCATTATTTAGCTTATATATACATGAGCCATCACATCTCTGAATATGTCCAGGTGACCTAGGGTCCTTAGACAGTACTCGTCGAAATCTTGATAGCTCATTAACGGAATCAATGGCCTCACAGTAATTCCTCCATTAGGCTCTTTTCGCCCTTTTGAGCTCCCCTACACATTTACACATTGTACAGCACTTTATAACTGTCCAAATCCTCTACCCTGCCTGTAAGTTTTACATACCTTCTTACCGCAGACCGTAGATCTCTAAGATCACTTGTCCACCACGGTGGCTGTGTCCTTTTTCCTGGGAAAACTAGTGAACAGGATAGCTCAAAACTTTCTCTAAATATGTTGGTGAAATAATTCACCTCCTCTTCCACCCCTCTTGTTGAATCAATCCCCAGAGGAGCGTCCCTTACTTTACTATCTGAAGGTGTCCCAGTTTGTCCTTCTTGGAATCCTATATAGGTCACGCCTTGATCCTGCAAAGTTAAGACTAAAGAATATCCTATTGTGGTCTGAAAAAGAACAGTCCGTGTCAACCCTCCAGTTCTCTACAAGATTCCTATTCCTGTTGGCTAGTGTTAAGTCTATAACCTCCGCCCTATCCCTACTCCTGAACGTTGGCGTATTGTCCCTGTTACAGATAGACATATTACAAGAAGTTATAAAATCAATTAGTAACTCACACCTTTTGTTTATGTTGCTGCTTCCCCACTGACTATGGTGTGCGTTTGCATCACACCCGAGTATCAATAAGCTGCCACTCAACTTCGCGTATTCCGTCAGCTTAAGCACACCATTCCCTGGTGGATCCAAAGCCTCATATGGCAAGTAGGCCGCAGCAAGCACAAATTGCTGCTTGCCCCTGGCCACACCTGAAACGACCGTGAGGTCTCCTTGGCTCAATGAATTATATAGTATTAAATTTAGTTCTTTCTTTAACCTTAATTCCTCCTTCTTTCAAAGAGCCTGTCTTCAACTAACTGCCACAGATCCAGGGATATCTTCAAATTCTGTTCGTTCCGGTCTATGACAGCCACCTGTAGGTCTCCTTCTTGGCTCAAGGACTTTTTCAGCCTCTTCGAAGATCAGCTCCTCCCCAGATCGTGCTCTTTTTGATGCCTCTTTCCTGGCGTCAGCAGTATCACCACCTGAAGCGCTGCCCTTTACCGTCTGAGACCCTCGCAGTGCCCTGCCAGCCACGACAGTCAAAGCTTTGACCGCCCTGGTGGACGAAGCCCCACTCGTTACCCTAGCCTCAACTCTATTTTGAGAGATGGTTGTGCCTGCTGACATTGCGCTTACATCCTTGCGAGATGCATCCAGAGCTTTGTCAGCCTGCACAACCCTCACCAAAGGAAATGGTCTCCCCAGGAGAACACTGACAGGACCATAAATTCTTTCGAATTCGTTCACGTCCTGTTTGTGCTTCCTGATGGATGTTTTTCATTTGCCGTGAACAGCATAGGCTCCCCCTTGACCATCTTATCCAGATAGTCAAGAGATCTGCTAGTGCCCCTCATGGCCTTCTCCTTCTTCTACAGAACCTACACCTGGCAAGGAGTTCTGCCGAACAATGCCTTTAGAGGTAGATGGCTGCTCCTTGCCCACCAAATCACCCTCCCGTACAGCCACGTATCCCGAGGTTTCAGCCCCCGAGGACTGACGGCAAGTTAAAGACCTAGTTATCTCCAATTCATCGTCGGACCCCAAAGATAGATTCCTCAGAGTCTGAATAGCTCCTACGGATGAGTCACCTGGCAGAGTCAAGAGACAGTCACCCTCTATTGCATTTCGAAGCTGGCTCTCCTGCGTGACCATATTGTCATGCAAAAGAGGCAGCAACGCGTCTCTTCGCGACGATTCGTCCGTTGTGTCAGCGCAGCTACTATCTATTTTTCAAACCGTTAGGAGTACGAGGAGGGGAAGGAGGGTGCAATTTCTGTATTTCCGAAACGTTTTGACCGATTCTTTTGAAATTTTTTATGCATATTCAGTAAGTCTGAGAATCAGCTACTATCTATTTTTTCAAACCGCTAGGGACACGAGAAGGGGAGGAAGGGGGCAACTCCTGGATTTCCGAAACGGCTTGACCGATTCTTATGAAATTTTTATGCATATAAAGTAAGTCTGAGAATCGGCTACTATCTATATTTCAAATCGCTTGGTCAGGAGGGGGCGATTTCTGTATTTCCTCAACTATTAACCCAACAGATGGCGCTATCTTTGCCTCATAATTATTTAATAATTCTCATGCAGGAGAATCGTCGTCGTTCGTATTTCAAACAGAACAAAATTATTGTTTGGTATTTCACTAGAAATATTTTGTATGGCAAAATAACGTATGCCGGGCATCTAGTAATATAAATAATATATACTTACATACTCGTATACTAAATGTATTGTTGCAAGTAATTTTCAGTCAGGTGAATCCCATTTGATTTGAATGAAAATGTACATTTTGACTTTTAGGAATCGTTTCTACACATTTTTGCTATACAACTGATACTCTATTGGCACAACCGTTTTCCAACCAATCTCTATTCTGGGAGCAGGATCTAAGGCTGCAAAGAACTTTTTGAATATAGCAATATGATCATACCATATATTTTTTACTAGCCATGCATTACTGCGAGATTTATGCAAACCTGGTCATTTTGCTACTGGTAGCGTGAGGGAAAATATAATGAAAAATGCGCACGGAGTTTGTAAAGGATGTGAAAAAGAAAGACCTTGCAGAATTTGGTTATCCTTTTGATACAGCTAATCAAATTTTGTTCGTGCGGTTTGTTGACAATAGCGTATATACTATGGGTACCAACTCCGATTTTGTTTATCCCCTAGGTCAAATGAAAAGATAAAGCTAGAATGCAAAAAAAGAAATTAGATGTGAACATCCCCTTTATCTTCCAGAAATACAACAAAGGCAAGAGAGGCATTGATAAAGCGGATCAGGCATTTGCATTATCTATGTAGATCAGGAATACGAAGCAGAGAATGAAAGTGGGTTATATTTTCCTACATGCTAGATATATCTGTGGCTAATGCTTGGCGGCTTCATCTGTTGACTGCCGGTAAATATATGGAACAGATGCAGTTTCGCCAAAGTATATGCATAAATTATTTGAAATATTTAGACGTGAAAAAACTGATGGAATGCGGCGAAAGCCTTTATCAGGGTTATCAGGCTTGAACTTAGCTTATGTAGGACATTACCCCCAAAAGTTGGCAAGTCAACTCACACATACATAACTCACCACATACCACGCAAACAGTAGGCAACTTGCAGTAAGTTTTGGTATGGCCAAATTCTTGGCAGTTCAGGCATTGAACAGGTCCAGTTTTTTTATGTGGAAGCTCTACGGTAACTCTTCGGTGAAACAAGTACAAATAAATAAAATTTAAAAACATAAAATCTTGAGTACATGCTCAAATAAATGTAAGATTTAGTTAGTTTTCTTTAAAATAGTTATTAATACTTAGAGCGATATCTAATGGTCTTAACATACGTAGCTATAATTATTTCCTTCCAAATCCTTTCGATGCCTTACACGTCTCCGTAATGAAATTAGTGTGTCTGAAGACGCCGCTAATATACTGAAAAGGTCCTCATCCTGTTTAATCTTTGAAATTTTGCAAGTATTCGTGTATCTAAAGTGTTTGTAATCTTTGTTTTTGCATTCCTGAGCTTCTTCTGATAACTCTGCAATTGATAAGCATTAATATTAAATTAAATTTTTACCATGAGCCAATATCTTTTGGATCGTAAGAGTAAGTTTCTTCTCAGGGTACATTTTAGCCAAAAATTGGGCAGTTTTTGATGCATAATCATGAAACCTTGGGCCATTTAGCATTTCCCTAGAGTATTTAACATTTAGGATAACTGCAAACCTTTTTACAATATGATTATCGACCCCCAGTAATTCGGGATGTTCGATAAGATATGGTAAATCGTGTAATTTTTCCACAATAACCAATTTAAATACATTTTCATTATGTGAGTTTTTAAATAAGTCGAACATTCCGAATTTTGAAATGGTACTGATCACTTTTTTTTTTAATTAGGACCAGCACTCAAGCAATGACCCCTACCTATGCAAAACATTGAGCCGGAACTAGAAAAATAGGTTTTGGAAAGGAGGATAAAGGGAGTAGTGTTTGTGGACATTCGATTTGAACCCTGACACATTGAAAGTGGAAGCAAAGACCTCAGCGGGGAGTTTATTCCACATGCGAACAGTAGGGCTATAGTACGAATTCTCCCTGTAATGCGTGGTGCGGTTCACTGACATATCGACCACAAAGGGATGTGCTCTTGATGAAGAGCGTGTTGTATGTACGTGAAAAGTGACGGGTTTCGGGAACAAGTTCCCTGATTTCATTAGAACACATTCCATTGTAGTAGCGATAGAACAATGAAACACACCCAACATTGCGTCGATGCTCCAGTGAGTCAATAGAGTTGGCTACCCTACTGTCACCGATAAGCTTCTTCGCCCTATCCTGTACGCGGGCGAGTAACTTCAAAATAGATTTTGAAGCACCGGCCCATACATGAGAGTTGTATGAAGTAAAAACTTTACTGACTGCATTACACAATTGCAGTTTAATTTATACCCAGAAATAAAAAAGGTTCAAACTAACTGATTTTTGAAACAGAAATCTAGGCCTAACTGCCTAGTTTTATATTAAGTGTTTTTAAATTTAAATAAATAAACAAATTGTAATAGTTATGCCTAGTAAAAAATTTCGTATTGGACGCCGTCTGCCGTGGTTAAGATAAATGAATGCTTTCCTGCAGGAAAATGTGGCTACTCGCGTTTGTAGTTGTAACTATATAAGAAGTTCTCATTTCCATTTTAATAACAATTCGTTATATGTACATACATGTATAAACATGTGCACTCATCTTTTAATCGATCCATTATTGTCGTTTAATAATAATTCAGAATGATTCTGTAATCTATTGCGGTTTCATCATTTATTAATTTAAATGCTTCTGTTGTGTATTATTTGTTGCATGACTTACCAAATTAAAAACGAAGAACAATAGACTCAGCAAACATATGGTGTACTCGTATATAAGTATCTTAAAATTGACACGGACCATAAACAAAAAACAAACTGCCATGGAAAAAAACCCAGGCAATTAAATTTGACCACAAGCATTTTATTAAATTATGTATTTAAACCATTGCAAATTATTTGTGCTAGCACACAAATTGTAATGTTGCTACGTGGTTAAGGAACAAATAAATTATTCAAAAGGATCAATCGCATAAAAGGAAAGCTAAGAAAATTCAGGATATATATGTATGTACTCGTATATTATTCAAAAAATAAACGTTTTATTTATTGTTTAATGACTATGAAAAACATGCTAAAATATATTAATTATTATTCAATCAAGCAGCTGATCAAAAGCAATATAACTACAGCTATATAACTATAGCAATACGTATATATATATAATTTTTACATTTATTTGAGCATGTTCTCAAGATTTTATGTTTTTAAACTTTATTTATTTGTTGCGGGTTAGCAAAATCTAAATATATATTTCGATGGTTGGCATACCAACTCATCAGTAGATGTTTACCCTTTATGTTTAAAAAGTTTCAAAGCTCATCTATTTATACATAAACTCAGAAACAAATATATATATAAACATATATATAGTGTTATTCACAAACGCTTAATAGCATTCTGAGGCGGTAATTACACGCTAATAAACTCGAAAATTTTTTTGTAGGCATCATGCTACTTTAGCCGTTTAATAAGTTGACATTTACATTTTTTTAAAGTAAATAAATCACTATTTACTTCAAAAGGTCTGAAAAATAAACAAAGATTCATATAAAGTAATAATGATTGCAATAAATATAATTTCGACATTCGTTAGTATTATAGAATATATATACATCTGTATAAAACTATAATTTTATTTATTACATTAAATATGGCCGTAATATAAGTTCGAATAATAATTACGTTTATTCGTAATAATAATAATATATAATTATTAATTCCGCTTGGTCAAGAGCTATAAATACCCTAATAACAAGGGTCATAGTAATATTACACAGTCAACAGTGCAAATGTGCTTGAATAACCACTATATAGATTTGATGCATCATGGATACCTAACTACAAAAATTGTAAAATTTTTCAATTCTATGCATAAGTTTTTTTTTTTAATTTTTTTCTAAATTTTGGAATTTTTGAAGGGGCTGATTTACCAATTTTATCATAACTATGGAATGACTTGTTCAATTTTGTCACAAAAAATACTAAAACACTTGAAATGAAATTACTTTCAAGCCATGCTAATATAATTTTTTTATAAACTCAACGGTTTCGGAATTATTTAGACTGCAATGATTAAAAATAATTTTTTTTTATGCAAAATTGGAACATTTTTATATTTAAAACATATATAAAAAATCGAAGATGGCAAAAACTTCATATTTTTATTATTTTATGATTAGAAAGGTATGCATATTCCAAATTAAATAAACTTCACTTTATGAAAATCGATAGATAAATGTTGATTTTATTCAGAATACAGTGAAATTAACCGATTTTAAGATTTGAGTACGTTGCAAAAAATGTAGTATATGTACTCCACCACGTATTAGTTATATTATATTATATTATTATATATACATAACTTATACGTGGTGGAATACATAAAGTACATTTATTGCAACGTACTCAAATCTTAAAATCGGTTAATTTTCTTGGTGGCACAGTTTCTATAATTTACTTTCAAAAAGCCGATATCATATCATATTTATTTCGAAATGAATTTAAAATGACACAATTGGAATTAACGAAGCTTAATGTAAGCAAGTCTCCTTAGGGGTGCCAGATTTTGGAGAGGTAAAAAGAGCAAATTCGGTTAAAAAAAAAGAGTACAAAAGAGTACATTTTTCAAACTAAAGAAGAACACTCAATCCAAGCGCGGACGTCAATATTTAAGCTTTAAAAATTAGTTTTTGTTTTCACCATAGACTACTTGGCTGACTTCAAAAACGTCAATTGCTTTGTGTTTGAACAAAGCGTGACATTTCATAGCGACGCAGTTCAATAGTTATACAATGTATACCATTTCAAAACTCCGCCGCCAAGAATTTTTAACGCAGTAAGAAAGCAAACAAGGCATCGGTTTTATAGTTGATTCATTGTTGCGGAACTTTGCATATTGATGTGGTTTAAATACAGTAGGAATACTGTATACAAACTTTGTATACGAACGTTTTGGAAGTCAGCCTCTATTACATTTGTTTTTCAGAGTACAAAGTCAATATGTTTTTCAGAGTACAAAGTAAAGTAAAAATAGTGGCGTTCTAATCTTTATTGTATATAAGCCTCTGTCTCCAAGAGCAATTTTTAATGAAAAAGAAATGGTTCGTAGAGTTACAATATTTCGTCGTTATAATATTTCGTCAAATACAAAAAGTGTGTTATACAGATTTCTTAAGTTAATATTGAATTTTTTATGGACCTTCTTGTTTAAAGAAAAAAAAGAGTACGTCTGGCACCCCTAAGTCTCCTGGACCGGATGGTATTCTAGCACTGGTCTTGAAACAGTGCTTTTCGACCTTAGCACGTCCATTGGTACGCCTGTTCAGCACTTTGTACCATGCTGGTGAATTTCCAAAGTGTTGGAAGGTTGCCAATGTAACGCCAATCCCTAAAAAGGCAATTTGTTCTGCGCTTTCCAAAGTAATAGAAAGTATGTTGAATTTCCATCTTGTGAGGTATTTGGAGCTCAACAGTTTACTTAGCGACCGGTAGTATGTCTTTCGTAGGGGCCGCTCTACGGGGGACCTGCTAGCTTTCCTTTCGGAGAAGTGGGCTAAAAGCATACATCACTTTGGCGAAAGTAAAGTGGTGGGTCTAGATATTTCCAAGGCTCTTGATAGAGTGTAGCATGGAGCACTTTTGTCAAAACTGATGGCTTCCCTCGATTTGTATCGAGCTTTCTCAGAGATCGCACTATACGAGTTGTTGTAGATGAGGTCTCATCAAACGAGTTCAATATAAATTCAGGGGTACCGCAAGGCTCCGTTCTTTCTCCTACCCTTTTTCTTAATGACCTTCTACGTCAAACTTCCAACCCTATCTACCCTTTTGCAGATGACAGCAGCTCAGTTCATTCGTATTCAATCAGCAACAGGCAAAACCCATCGGAGATCCGGGAAATCCGGCAAAATATGAATGATACGCTAAATCGCGATTTCCTGTCAATTTAAAATTGGGGTCATGCTAATATGGTCAATTTTAACGCACGAAAGACCCAATGTGCTATGCTCACACACAGACGTATGACCGGAAATGCTACTCCGTCTGTAAATATGGATTGTATAGATATTGAGGAATCAGAAGTTCTTGATGTTCTTGGCATGAAAATTCATTATGATGTTCGATGGAATGATCACATTTTTCATGTATCAAAAGAAGCATTCAAGTGCCTCGGCTTTTTAAGACGGTGTAAGACATACTTCACTCCATCTCCTTAATATTTATACCACCTTTATCCGACCGAAAATGGAATACAACTCTCATGTATGGTGATTCAAAATCTATTTTGAAGTTACTTGACCGCGTACAGGATAGGGCGAAGGAGCTCATCGGTGACATTAGAGTAGCCAACTCTATTGACTCACTGGAGCATCGACGCAATGTTGGGTGTGTTGCATTGTTCTATCGCTACTACAATGGAATGTGTTCTAATGAAATCAGGGAACTTGTTCCCGAAACCCGTCACTTTTCACGTACAACCAGGACAAGCACTCAGGGGATGACCCTTACCTATGCAATGCATTGTCGCAGAAGTAGAGAGAGAAATACAATTATTAACAATAACACAAGGTTTCTGTTGATTAAGAATTGGATGTTGCTTTTATAGTTATTTGGGGCGCTGAGTCTATAATCTACACTTATTTTTTCTATCAGCTCGACTTTTCGTCGAAAATTAAGACACTTTCTACTTGAAAATGGTTCAACATATTCATTAAAAAAATCCAAAACTCGTCCACAATATTTCCTTCAGCTTAAAAAAATTAATTGATAAAAATTACGATTTCCATACAAAATTAACATTTTTTAATATGTGTATTTGTTTGCTACTGTTCTATTTATGTTATAAGTTTGTTATAGCAATTGTTTTGAAGCCACTGTGTTCGGATATTAAATCAGATCTTTTCTTTCAGCTATTCTTCTTAAATTCAATATCATGAAAAGTGTCATTGGGTCAAAAACGAAGACACTTGATATAACATTGTTACACATCAGTGTTACATCAGTGTTACGACACTTTTTTAATTATCGACATCATATTAATGACATTTTGTCGTTAAATTGATGTCAATTAGTCATTTTCTTGATGTCAGTGTGTCATTGAATTGATGGCAGATTGGACATCATTGGCATTGATGGACACCTGATGTAACAGCTTACATCACATTGATGAAAAGTGTCGTAGGGTCGAAAACGATGACACTCGACATAGCATTAATGTCAAATTACATCATCGTTATGACGGAGTTTCTATCAGTATAATATCTACATAATTTAAACATTTTAAAATTCCATTAGTTACACAAATGTATCCTATAAATTTTTTATCAGATAACTTTTATTATTCGTCCATTTTAGAACTGTGACAAATCGTTCCTTTTCGTGAGCGCTCCTTTTCGATCTATTCAGAGGAACGGCCCCGTTCGTTTATTTCGTTCCATCGCTCTTTTCAATAAAACTATCAAATAAAATGCCACACTATTCTAGTTAGAGTATTTTTTTGTTTACAATGTGTTCATACTATGTGTTTATACTATGTATAAATGTATGTTGTAAATCCGTGACTTATCGCCAATAAAGTTAAGTTAAGCCTATTTAGTATGTGAACTTTTATTAAATGAACAAAATTTTACTATGCAACTGAACTAAAAAATTAGTTAAATATGTCTACATTTAACTATTCTTAAAAATTATATCTGCCAGACATATTTATGTATAAATGTTGGTGTATATGCAGATTAAAAAATATATTATTCCTATTGAACTAAAATATAAAAAAACTAACAAATGGTTACAAAAACCACAAGCAAAACAACAATATCCGACATGAGTGAAAGAACGATGAAACCAAAACACCCAACTAGACCGATCACTGAGCCTAAATCGCTCCGCAATGTAACCGGATC
This sequence comes from Lypha dubia, assembly GCA_947311025.1. Taxonomy (NCBI): domain Eukaryota; kingdom Metazoa; phylum Arthropoda; class Insecta; order Diptera; family Tachinidae; genus Lypha; species Lypha dubia. Next base: position 1,389,031 of record OX371263.1, read on the forward strand.
CCTCCGTTCACTACAGTGATTCGTTCCTTTCTACCCGTTCGCTCCGGAACGACACAGCTCTAGTCCATTTACGTATTTTATTATAGTTGGGAGATTTTAGTGTTTAATTTAATTTTAAGCTTTATTTTTTACCCGCAGTCTTTCAACGCTTCGAATATTTATTTTGTTGTAATAAAAATGTTTGGTCCTACTTCATATTTGTAACAACTATAACGAATATTTAAAAAATTACGAACATGTAATACTAAAAATTAAAAAATTCAATTTGAACATTAAAAGTTTATACTAAATATTTTAATGTTCAAATTGAATTTTTAGGACAACCATTTAATTCCTTCTATCACATGAGGCAGAAACGAAAACAGAGTAGTCGTACTAATAATTTCTGAATGATGTTTTTTCTTTGCGTGTACGAGTTGTAACATAATCCCTCCATGAGTCCCTTACAATTCCAGGCATGTTTTATGAAAGGCTTGTTAGATGATCTCAACACAATTCCCAGACTATTCTCCCTATGAATAATATAAGCACCTTTCGCAGCGTTATAGAAGAATCTCTCAATGATTCAGTTCATGTAGGTTTCTACCGTGCGAGGAATCGTCTACGTTTAAAAAATTATCTCGTCAACATAATTTAAAAAATATCAAAATTTTATTCTAAATAGTTTTTAGAACGATGCGCTACGTTTTAGCCTCGCCCCAATCCTGATAATATATTCCATACCATATATTATTTAAGCTATTATGAACATTTTTTTGGGGAAGTTACGCTTAAAACAACAAAGTCTAAAAATAAGGACCACCCTAATTTACATACATACATATGTGTGTAATAAGTTATTATATAAATAATTTTTTCTGTAAATTTGACCAACCAAAAGTGACCATGGAAATGCATGTTAAATGTCTTATGTACATACATTCATGTATACATAATGGAATATGTGCAGTGCAGAAGCGAATAAAATTTAACTTCAATTAAAAATACAGCCCCTCACTAATCGTATTGCAGGCAGTCAAAAATTGAAGAAACAATAACACATTGCTGACTTTCAAGTGCTGCTAACCAACCACTAAACCAAAAATTACATAGACAAGTATACAAATGTAAGTATGGATGGATGTATATGAAATTGTTTGTCTGACACTTTATCTACACTTCCTTGACTCGTCCATCTACATGACGGTTTCTTTTTGTTTCATTGGAGTGTTTTATTTTCCTTTATTTTTTGTTACAAGAGCGCTAAAGGGCTCATTTAAACTTATAACCATATAATCATGCGGACAAAGAAATTACTAACTAAAAGGGCTGCAGAAAACAACAACCAAATGATTAACATACATCATATGTATACAAATATATTTATTACAAATTCATACGTACCTATGCATATTCCTAGTGGGAAAAAGAAGAAGTACGGATGACTTCTAGAAGGCCCTTTATTCCTTCTTTTGGATGTAAAAGCCCTTCTCGCTTTATTCCAATACATTTCCATTTTACACACGACATCGTTGCATGGTGATTCCTAAAGGCCTTCAAATTAATTACTCTTTGCCCCAAATTTAGAGTCTTTAGTTAACTAATGATATTTTTATGAAAAATCTTTGGTTAAACAGTTGTTATTAGTTAAATAAAGACTGTAAATTTGGGCATTAGAAGACCTTCCATAAAATGGCTTTCGAAATGCCTTAGCAGAAAGGTCATATTGAAGGAGTTTTAATTTAGGTACTTGTGCTAAAACTACATCAACTAAATAATATTTATTAAAATAATATCTAAACAATTAGAAAACTAGGAAATAATTATAAAATTAATATTAAATCTAAAGCAATTCTTTTAAAAATATTTACGAAATTAATAAATCAAGTGTGTATGGATGTATAATAGGCAAAACAACTCTCTTCTTCAACGCCCAAAATTCAACTAAAATGATTTCTGATTGTTAATATTTATTCAGGCTAAAGTTCTCACAGTTAATAATCAGAGATATATCAGATAGACATTCTGAACATACCTCCATATTTCAAGCAATAAAGAAAAAATTTTTTTATCAAAACATCCCATTGGGTTTCAACGATTACGTTTCGTTCGTTTATTTTATCTGTATTTCGAATTTCTATACTTCTGAATGTACGTATTTTTGTTTTCATAACGGCACATGAATGATTTTGCTTTGGCAAGAAAACATAACAAAAAAACCTATGCCTTCTCCTTTCCCTTCCCATAAAAAGTATGCTATGCCTTCTATAGGGCCATCCTTAGCAGTTAGAATAAGAAAGGAAATTGAATCAATAAGATGCCTAAGCAGGCCTTTAATAAGCCCTGAGAACTGAGAAGGTCTTCTGAGATTTCCTGCTGGGTTATTGTAGTTCATGGATGTGCAATATAATTGTAGGCTGGCTGTCCAACAGTTGAACAGCCTTAACAAGCCCTTTACACAAATAAATACATGCTACCATACGTGTATGGGCATACACATACTATGTATGTCTATAGTTGCTATAGTATAGTATATTGTATTCATACCCACACATACATAAGTTTGAAATTCTGTGTAACATTTTAGTGCAACCACAAACTGAGTTTTTGTCGATATGCATACGTATACATGGTGTGCACAAAACAATCGAAGCAGAGCCACTTCCCCATTATGACAAGTCGCAAGTGTTTATTCGGTTATTTATTACCGTATTTTGGATTCATAAATAATTCAGCAAATTACTATGCACCGTGTGTGCAGATAACAACAATGAAACATCAGCAAAAGATAATTCAACAACCATAACTAACGTTTGTTTTATATAACGATGGGATAGAAGGTGCAAATAAAACTTTATTAATATAAGTTCACTTAAAGATTTTTATTTATTTAAAAAGTAAAACAAATACTATAAATTAGAGCTGCCTAAATGCGTACAAATACGCCATAAATGATTCAAACTATTTAGAAAACATCGCAAATTCTTATTAAGTAAATTTAATTTTTTTACAGTTACGGTGAACTTAGAGGGTAGCTTAAACTTACGTTTAACTAATCGCTCGCCATAGATTAAACAAATATGTAACTTACTATATGTTTGTTCCTATATATATTTCAATTAGGTATATAATTTTGGACCAAAAGTATACTTTCAAACATAATATACATGATGAAAGCTTTCGCTTCATATACTAATGTTGTTTATTGTTAATGTTTGCAAGAAATCTGTATCAAAAGAAACAAATTTCTTTTTTCAAAATTAGTAAAAGTCATATATAAATAAAAAAATTGGCAAAATCTCTAAGAGAATGCAGAAGGTCGCACAGTTGCTTATTTTGCTAAAAATCGTGGCAAAAATCAAAAATTCGACTAAAAATTTTTGAGAAATAACATAAACTATGTATGTACATATATTGAAGAGGATATTTCACTGATCAAAAAGCAGTTCTAAAAATGAACAGATCAGAATCTATATCAACTTTTATTAATAAATGATCATTCAAAACATCGTTAACAACTAAATGTGATTTTAGAAAGAAACTCATACTATTACACTTTTATGATTGAGTTCCATAAGATTAATTTTACACCACACTTTGTCTGTTTCATACACTAACTGCTAAAAAATTTGGCTGCCCGATCGTGCCCGTTCACTTTCAAGAACAAAAAAAAAAATGTCACAAGCTAGTGATTAAAGCCAAAATACGAAGTGTATTGGATATACTCGTACATATGTAGGTATATGACTTTTTTGATTAAAAGTGATATAACAATTTTTATTTAAATGAATACTTTGCCATCAAGTTTTAATACTACTCACAATTTTTAACTAATAAATAATATAAAGTTATTCTAAGCAATTGATTTTTAAAAACCGTGACAAATAATTTATTACTAATTTCTTAAGGTGTAATTCATAAATGATTGTTAAAGTTATTGTGGCGTTAATGTACTTATTTTGTATGAGAATAACGGGTGTTAATGTGCTTTTTTAAACGGTTTTTGAAAATGTGAAAAAGTTAGTATCAGGTAGTCTCGGTTTAATCCATTATGCCAAATTGACGACACACATGCGCATTATAAATATACACTGTTTATTTAGTTAATATACTTTAAATTACTGCATAAGATGCTATCTGGTTAGAAAATGGATTAATTATATTTAGCGAATCGCTTGTTATGATTGATTCTACCCAAGTAATCACCTGCAATAACTACATTCTTTAATTGAGTGGTTTACCAAGAAACGAATTAAGAGCCGGAAAAAAATTCTTCAACAAAATTTTAAGTTATCGGCATTAAGCTATAAGACGTGTTAATTGACAACTAAATAAGTAAAAAAAATTTGTCTCTTTTGAATTGTTTTACACAGAAATCAAAAAACCTGCGATGTCCTTGAAAAGTTCAGAATATTTCGATTTACTTAGAAGCTCCGATGCCGAAGTTACTTTTAAACTGGCCATTAAACAGAGGTTAAACATTTTCACGGAGGCGGAAGAAATGCAGGACCTTAAAACTAGACTTAATTTATTGTATAATTTGTTGCAGAAAAAATGACAGTATCTAATCACACAAAAGACAATTTTAAAGGAAAAAATTCAGCTTGGTTAGATGAATTCACAACAATCAGAGAACTTGAATACCGTGATCCGTTTTTTGGCCAAACAAGAGAGCGACCGGAAAAATCACTTGAAGACTGTGCACAATACAAAAAAAAACGGAAAATTTAGGATAATCCCGCCTCAATAACTACGCAACATTTATCGGAAGCGTTATCTGTAAAATACGTAAGAGACCAAAAAAGGCAAAAATCAGATATCACAAGTGCATAACGTCTGAACAGTATAAAACAGAGGATACCTAAGCCACCAAAAAAAACTTTCCCTACAAAGTATACTTTAGAAGGCACCCTATGTTTATGGCTTCTGCAGTTCCTTTAAGTCTTAGAAATGAAACCTCAGAGTACTGCAAAAATCATCGCCCATCATCAGTTAACTTTTGCCGCCTAATATTATACCAATATTCAAGCGATTCTTCAGATGTAATCAAATCTACTGTGAGCAATATTATAAATCAAATTAATAAACTTAACCTTTCTGTCGTTGCAAAAAAGCAAAGAAAGACTTTCAAAATTTGAACGATTCAACCATTGATGAAAACAATTACGAATATGGAATTTCCTCATTTCATGCTAGAATAAACTTTGAACCTGACATTTACAATTCCACGGGTGGAAGAAACTTTTGCGAGAATACACCACCAATAGGAAAACAGAATATAAGAAAAAAAGTCATACAAGAAGAATTTTTAAAAAAATTGGACCGAAAGTAGATTGTTCAAAGTATGGATATGGAACTACAAATGATGGTAAAACGGCAAGATCATTTTTTAATAATGATGAAGTGATTGCTTAAATTACTGGTATGGATCTGAATATTATAAAAAGGTTTGCCGTTATACTTAATGTACTAAACTGTAAAGAAAATATCAATGTATCAAAATTTTAAGAATACGCATCAAAAATCGCCCAAGTTTTAACCCACATGTATCACGGTACACAAAATATTGGCTCATGGGAAAAATTTAATTGAATATAAGTGCTTAACAATTGGAGAAATTTCAGATAACGACCAGGGACCTATATCACTAAACTACAATTCTACAAGTTTACAAGTTACAATCACAAGTCTAATTCTTCTTACAAGTGCTGATGAATTGTGTTTCATTAATATTTTCGCAACACTTGTAGCTTTTTGCACTTGTAAACTACAATTTCTACAATTACAAGTTCTTGTATATATTGTCATATTAAACTACAATTCTTATTTATTATTACTCAAATTGCTAAAATATCCTATAAAAACGCAATATAACACATTTCAATAATATTTCATAAATTTTTTAAATAAAATAAAATATTTTTACAAAGTTATTTTCATAAATTAAACATATGTGTGAATATATCGCTCATTTACTGCAGTAAAATAATAACTCAAAAAACGTGAGTTTTGAGTTCATAATGCAGAATTAAAATCATATTGATATTTATATTGTGTAAAAAATTCGTTAAACTATCTTGTATACTCACCCCTTGAGGAAAGAATTTAATTTTATTTTTAAACTAAGTTGTATGTATGTAAAACAAAAAATTTAAAGGCGTTTTCTACAATTATTCAAAAGTTCACAATATTACAGGCAAAAACGCTTTTAATTGTGAATTTGTAGTTTAGTGAAATAGGCCCCAGGAGTGCAGAAATGAAGACCAAAAAATTTTGTTACACAAACACTTGCAAGATTTCACGCATAAGAAAGTACGAAGATATCTTCTACATATTGCTTCCTTCATCAGATCCACTTATTTCACCACGAAGACATGTTAGAAGACGGAATGATTTGGAAAAAAGCAATTTTAGTTCAGAAATGCTAAGTTTATTAGATATTGCCCCCAATGTAGATGAATACATTGTAAAGAACCACCCAGTAAAAAGTTCTTGTAATGAAAATATTTTTCCATTGTTAAAAGTACGATTTTATATAAAAACTTCAAAAAATATTTGAATCTCAGTCTTTAGTATTAAATATATTTTAATAATATGCATCTTTGACGCAAATAAAATATTTAATAAAAATTAAACATATAAAATTTGCACAGAAAATATTTCATTTTATATTATTATTACGAATAAACGTAATTATTATTCGAACTTATATTGATGTACATATGAAAAGTAATGTTATCAGGCTCAAGTTCAGTTTTATTGGATTAATGAAAATTCAAAATTAATAACAGTTTTTTATGTTGAAAAATTTATTATTATTTTTATCCAAACAGTTTTTAGCAGAACGTACCGATTTCAAGGCCGCTACAGCTCTCATCAGCGTTCAATTGTCCATCTTTACAATTTTCGTAAAATGGATTTCAAAGGGTGAAGAATATTACTATTTAACTATTTAACTAAGTTTTCATTTTTAAATATTAGTCATTGTAAGATCGGCATGTTTGTCATACTAGTCGAAGTTGTTGTTGTTTGGATTGGCATATATTTTATTGTTTGGAATTTTTAATAGCGGCATATTGTATGAGAAAAATATTTTGTTCAGTTTTATTGAATTAATGAAAATTCAATATTTACTAAGAGCCTGATAATATTACTTTTCATAAGTACATCAATATAAGTTCGAATTTTAATTACGTTTATTCGTTATAATAATATAAAATATGTAAATATGATAGCTGCCAAAAATGTAAACAATTGAACATCTTTACCATACTGTTGACGATTTTTAACGGTCAAAACACAATCCTACAAAAAACTATATGGCGATTTGCACAGACCTTGTAATTGGACCATGTTTCTTACGATCTTATAGTTTGCGATCTTATAGTTTGCTTCGTTAGCAGTTGTGTTGTGAATGTAAAAATGACGAAAACCAGTCGGTCACCGTTGGCAATGTGTGAAGACCACTGCACTGAACACATCTGTTGCTAAAAGAATATGTTTTCTTCATTAAATACTTCCAATGTTTTTGTCTTTTGCTCTTCTAGGTGTCGTCTTTGTTTAGATAATTTTCATTGTATAGTCTAATGGCTAGGCTTGGATTACCTTGCGGAATTGATGTATTTGTAGGCTTTTTTTAATTAACCACATACATAGTATGTATGTAAAACCTCGGGGTGGATATCTGCACCTCCTTCCTTATCGGTTTGGTACAATCATAAAATTGCAATATGGTTCTGAGGTATTCAATCACAACAACTTAAAAATTTCCCTTTTTTTGTATTTTTATTTAAAACTTATGGTCGCCCTGAGCTGACTGGCATAAAGGCAGAAGAATGGTCTCTTTGACTAAAACATTTCATTCTTATAATTGATATACATAGTTAGATATGTATGTATGTATGTACATATGTACGTATATAATATTTGTAACCTAAAATTATACTTTTATGATATTTGTTTAAACTATAATTATACCGTTTCATTTTTGAATTGCATTTGCTATAATAAAAAAGTATGAACGTATACATTTGTACATTAGCGCGGTAGCGAAATTTTTGGCATAGTCCCAATAGATGGCGAATGTTAAAATCTTAAGGAATATATACATACATACATAGATGCATGTGTGTACATATGTACAAACATATGTAGGTGAAAAAAATTAATCAACATTTTTATGAAAATTTAAGACCTCTTTGCTCTTGGTGCTTAAATTCTATTTAACGACTGCCAATTGTTATGATTATAAAAGTTTTTGAAATGGTCCCCTAATGTTCACATCTGTACACAACATAAAAACATATGCATGTACATTTGTATATCTGAATGTATGTACATATTTATACAATATATTTGTTAATGTTCCCATGCACCTCAATGTATGTATGTATAAAATGAATGCACGCAAATTGATTTTTTCCGTTTGTACAATCGTAATATATGTACATACCCTGTCGGAAACAAAGCTAACTTAAATAAATTTGTTGGCGCTCACCATATTCAATTATAAATGAGAGTATATATTTATATACGCAATCTACTAATTGATTTTGGTTACGTTCTGCATTGTATTGTAGTTAAATTTATAGTTAGTCTAGAAAAATCAATTTAAAAATTAGCTTTTCTTGTAGCTACCTACACATTTGACGACAGGGTATGTCCATATGTACTTACCTACCCACATAAGTAGTTCACTTGTATTTCGGGTATACATAACTAATTATTATATTTTTTACTCCGTTTATATAAGAATCCATTCGAAACCTTTGTTTGTTCTAACAAAATAACTCAAATTAAAAAAAATTAATAGTTAGCTAATTCGAGGGACATACTCAGATGATTTTTGGCTTTTTTAAATATTTGGGTGTAAAAAGTATACATAAGTAAGTGTGTATGTATTGTATGTGTATTTACATATTTACATACATATTTGTACAATAACCAAATGCAGCAATGTGAATGAAAATTACAGCGAATTTTTAGATAGTTCTTTTACATATGTACATATGTATGTATGTACATACTTACATAGTTATGTATGTATGTACGAGTATTTACCAATTACTCTAAAATTATCTTTAAGTAATGGCTTTGAAACTACAAATTGCAGCGCCTCAAAAATTGAGGGAATATCCTTACAAATGATTAAGGCAGATCGAATTGGAATTCAGGCAGCTAAATATACGAACATGTTATATGTACATACACAGAAAAAATTATCATGGGTTTTTTATTAATTAACGCTAGTGTTTTATATACTATGGGAAATCAATTATGTTTTTAATTAATTCAATTAATTTCTTTATTAAAAAAGGAAAAATTAAAAAAAAAAATGTATCAACTTATTAATTAAACATTTTGGAATGTATTAATTAGTATTAATAAAAGGTGATCCCAAGGCGAAAAAATGTGGCAATTGCGGCGGAAATCACACTGCCAACGTTGGAGGCTGCCCCCTTTACTAGTTTTTTAAGAATTCTTCAAACAAAAAACTAATGCTACTCCCGCTCAGCCTAAAACCCCTATTAACTACCCACAGTTACGAATCAATATTCAAACGATTTCAAGTCTAACGCGACTAGTGCTCAACAACAAGCTAATAATAAATTTTCGTACGCTAGTATTTTAAAAAGCAACCAGAGTACGGCGCTAGAAATCGTCACAGTAAATGAAGATTCAGGTTGTAATTTTAGTCGTATTGAAGCCTCAATTGAGAGCTTAATTCAAACAGTAAATACTTTTACTCTCAACATGTCCTGTATGATGCAGGAAATGTTGAAAATGCAATCTACCTTGTTTCAGGCTGTATTGAACAAACCATAAACTTAATGGCTCGATTATGGATAGCAACCGAACTTCAGTTGCGTTGCCAGCCGGCAACTGAAAATTTGTGGTTGCCAGAAAAGCACTAAATAGCAACTGAAACTGGCAGCTCTCAGTTGCCAGTTGCCATCCGTAATACAATTTTCTGCAACTGGCAACGCAACTGCGGTTCGGTTGCCATCCATAATCGACCCATAAGAATCTCTTTTTGGAACGCAAACGGCATCTGCCAACATAAAAGCGAAATAGAATACTTTCTTCTGGATAAACAAATCGATGTTATGCTTATCTCAGAAACTCATTTGACCTCTCGAAGCTATTTTAGAATTAGTGGATATAATTTCTACGACACCAAGGATCCTCGAGGTAGAGCTTGTGGTGGTTTGGGAATCCTAATCAAATCGCGAATAAAACACCACCTGTTAAATTATTTTTGTGAAGATTATCTTCAAGCAACGAACATCTGCATTGAAAATTACTATCAAAAACTTGTAATATCATCTGTCTATTCCCCCCCCCCTAGATTTTCAATTACCGAGAGTCAATATACGGCTTTTTACAAATCATTGTTACAAATCATCATTTTCTAGCGGCTGGCGACTACAATGCTAAACACACATTCTGGAGTTCACGTTTAATCACTCCTAGGGGACGAGTTTTGCTCGACACAATATCTAAATTGGGTTTGAATGTAGTTTCAAGTGGTCAGCCAACATATTGGCCAACAGATCGACAAAAAATTCCCGATGTTATCGACTTTGGAATAGCGAAAGGTGTACCCAGCGAGGTGCTTGAAGTTGAAGCATCTTTGGACTTGTCTTCAGACCACTCACCTACAATTGTCACTATTTACTCTCATAAAACTGCAACACCAATATATGATTTACCGATGACATCTGTACGTATTAACTGGCTGAAATACAAAAAATATTTGAGTGCTCATTGCTCGGAAAGAATGCCGCTGAGAACACCTTCTGACATAGACGATTCTCTCAGGTTATTTGGCGTTTTTGAGCGACTTTCTCATATTGATATTTTCATGTATGATTCACTAAAAAAAAATTTTGTTAGCAATGGCTAAATATATTTAACATTTTTAGATTTAAGATGTGAAAAACTTATTGATTTTTCAATTTATAATTGAAGATTAAATATATTAAAAAAACTACGCACAAAAAATGTATGATTCGCTCTTACAAAGTAGATTTCGAAACGGAATTTATGTGACATATTCACTACAGATTCACCGTTTAAATGGAGTTTGAAAGTTATCGACAATGTCTGTTATTATTCGATACAAATATGAACTCTGCTGGAATTTGTCTGCTACAAGTATTCGTCAATGGTTGAAGAAAACTAAATAACGCGTTATTAAATATTTGTATATTTCTTGGAAGAATATTGAAACTTAGCAACATTGTCTGTTATGAGTGGATACGAATCAGAGATTATCTGCTACGAATCTCCGTGATGGCGGCCAATTACATAAAAATTCATATTGCATATCGATGATATTGTCTGTTAGGGCTCAGTAATACACGATTGCTTACCGAACAAAATCAATTCGGGTTATCTATGATGTTTTGGACAATTGTTTAAAAATTTCATGAATGACGCCAAAGAAAATTCAGCATCTGTCATTGATGATTTAACATTATCAATATATTTCACGATGAATCATCATGACATTCGCCACCGGGTATTGACGCTACGATAGCAACTACATTTGCATCTGGTATTTTACATGAAAATATACTGTTACTAGCAAATGTATAAGATGATGAAATTAGAGAGATATTTCCCCAGACACATCAGATGTGCCAGCCAGTTTTTTGGTCACTACAAACATGAATAATCATATAAAAAAACTCACACGTTAGTAGAACTGATTAATCGAGAGTTATTTAGTGTGGAATATGTCCAGCAGGCACAACTCGGCAGAAATCATAAGAGACTACCTTGGCCATTAATTATCGTATCCGTGCCCCACAAAATGGAACTTTCTTTTTTATTATATAGTACAACTTATGAAAATTAAATTCAAATTAAATTAATTATCCAATAAGTTAAATAAGATAAACCCTTTCTTCGCTATAGAACTGGAATATTAAGAGGAATTCACTGTAGTTTTGAAACCTATTGCCACTGCCATACCCCAGCAAAAAGTACTGCTTCAGCCGTAGCAGGTTTGTAAGGGAGAGATGCTTGTTGTTGTTGTGCTTACTACTGCGAAAACGCCTCGAACATGCATGATTTTTGTTCGCGCTCCCCCATTTTGGAGCTCTTGTGTTTTACATAAAAGAGCGCTTTTTTCTAAACATCCGAAATGCGCTAATATCATGTTTCAATTATCTGAATTATGCCTTCGTTTTACTGCGTCATCTACTCACATACATAATTGGTCTGTAGGCAAATACTTGTTTACTTTATTATTCGTGTGAACTAAATGTAAACAGCCGACCAACTTCAACGTGCTTAAAAATAAGTTGAGCGATCTCTCTGCCTTCTTTTTGTGCAGCCTCGGAAGAGCTTCAAAACAGCGCATCTCGAAAGCATGAAATTTTGTTAGTGCTTCCGGAAACATAATAATTTTTTGCTGGGACATGTCATTAGATCACTCCTATCGATAAGTTTTTTAAACTAGCACCGGCAATAAATAGAGCTATTTTCGCTTCATGATAGCACCCTAGTTACAAGATGTGCTGGCAGCCAGCAAGAAAACATCACGATAGAAGAAAGGCAAAGTATCCAAAATCTTGAAATTTATACACTGGAAGAAATTTACAAAAAACTTCAAATAAGGCCTGGAAATATCAGAAGTGTAAGTATTTTGTATTTTAAATACATTTCCTAAACGTACATTCTATTTTAAATACAACAATCCATGTATTTTGCCCAAATCAGCACATAATATATGAGAAGCCGCAGAACACAACGTACTTTTTGGGAAATTGATATTTATCTAACTCACTTTCTTAAAAAACTGCATGAACCTGGAATTGACAACAAGTTTTTTAATTATCAAGAGATGCATGAGACAGCCAGAAGTCATCACATTAATCGTTAAGAATGTTTAATATCACACCACTTTTATATTGAAAAAATTACTTTTTGTTAAAAATAAGTAATATAAAAATATAAGTAAAATATAAAAAATATTATGCATTGAAATTAAATATACTTACATACATCTATATATATAAAATACAAAAAATGTTTGTACCCATGTTCGCTATAGAATTGGAAACTATCCAACCGATTTGACCCAAACTGGTGTCATTCAAAAGGGAATTTATAGAGGATGGTTTTAGGCTTTTAATATTTCAAGTGGGCGTAGCCCCTCCCACATAAATTGAATAACATCATATATCTTGACTATTGTGATAGCAAGAGTTTTGAAACATTGCAATAGTTCATATGTTACTAATGTGAGTAATCAGGACAAAAATGGGCGTTATCGGACAAGTGGGCGTGGCAGCTCCCATATAACCCAAAAATTGAAATCGCCATATTTTGGGCATTTCTACGCCGATGATATTTGGTACATATAGTATTGACATAATTAGGAATACGTACTAGGAGAAAAGTGAGTGGGACCACGCCCCTTTATAGGAAAATAAAAAATCTTAATATAGTCTTAACTATTGGACCGATGGTCATTAAATTTTCACAATAGGATATATAAATACTTTTAATTTTATTTTATAACGAGGGGGGTAGCGAAGTACACCGGGATCAGCTAGTATACTTATATTTGTTTTCGTTATTTACAATATTTTTTTTTTCTTTGGTTATATTATCTAAAAGAACCATTTTCTCAAAGAGTAGTCTAAGTAAAATTGATTGCTTAAATCTCGAAATATTTACTTTTTTTAAACATTTTCACATTTTTGCTGTTTACATGTTCCCACATTGAAATTTGTTACGGCATCTTGTAATTATTCCATGTTTTATTTTACTATTAAATATTTTCTTAAAAACACTCGGGCATCAAACAATACTTATGTTTTAACAATTATTATTTAACAGATAATTTAAACGAAAATGGAACGACTTAAAGAAACGTCAAACAAAATGAGAATATTAAGAAATGTTATTAAAATAAGAAAAAGAGAACAAAAGAGTTAAATATATATTGGTTTGTCATCTGTTAAAGTTTACTTTGATTGTAGTTTTATTGAGATATGAATTGCATATTTCATTAAATCAAAAAGTGCAACTACACGAAAAATGCCAAAGACTATGAAAAAAGTATGTTTTGATAAAAAAAAAACTACTTTTTGTTGTACACCAATTTCTTTAGAAGCCCATTTTTTAGTAAAAAAATATTATGCTAACTATATTTTTTCTAAAAGATTTCAATATAAATATTTTAAAATACCAAAAAACCAATTTGTCAAAAAATGCGAAAAAGTACGTTTTGTTCTGCGGCTCCTCATATATTGTATTAAAAAATGTCTTCTCTGTTTTATCACTTCTTGTAGATATGAAGCTGTGGACACGTTTTATTGAAAAACGAAAGATTTATGATATGTCTAAAAGCCAGTTAGAGAGATCAAAAGACGTTTTTATCAATTTATTCGTGTTTGATCAAAGGTAATTTTTAACAAATCTATTAACAAATGTTTAAACTGGAAATGTATTTTATAGATTAATGGAAATTAATGATGCCTTTGAAAAAGGCTTGACATTTTATATATAGAATAAAAAATAATGTGTTTCAAAAGTTAGATACATTGAAAGATTGAATTTTCATCACATAAATAGTAAAGGACGGACTGGCACACAGTCGAACAAACAGACACAAGTCAATGAATTTTATAGTGTTGCATTTAAAATTCAAAACAGAAACAACCTGCTGCAGCCACGCAGCATTTGGGATGTGATGAAAGCGTGAAGCGAATCCAAATTTATATACATACATAAGTGTCTCTCGACAAAAATATGTAAAATAATATGATAAATAAAAAAGATTAACTTTGTATGCCAGAACTCAGTATGCATGTTGTTCATTCCTGTCCAATATCTGATATGTATATAATTTTGTATGAATGTGACTTTGCATGTACGAGGTTTGTTCAAAAGAAAAGGTAAAGTTGGATTTTTTTTTTATTAATTCAACAGTACCCATTGACATTGGCAAAGCGCTTTCTTTCATTGGTCTCTTCAGTTTTGAGAATAAGAAAAAATCGCAGGGAGTCAAATCTGGTGAACAAGGTGGTTGAGGAATGATTAGGTGTTGTTTTTGGCCAAAAAATCACGAACAAGCATTAATGTGTGAGCTGGTGCATTATCGTGATGCAGAAACCATGATTTTTTCACGCAAACGTTGCATAGCTTCCTTGTAGTATTCCTTATTAACCGTACGACCTGTTGGCAAGAACTCATGATGCACCGCGCCATTGTAATCACAGTAAGCAAAAGCTTCACATTTTATCAAACTTGGCGTGCTTTTTTCGGTCTTGGCTCATCTGCCTTCCATTCGGATGATTGGGTCTTGGTTTCGACGTTATAACCATATACCCATGTTTCATCACCAGTTATGACCATTTTGAGCAAACCTGGGTCGTCGTTGACGTTATGTAGCAACTCCTGAGCGATACTAATGCGACGTTGCTTTTGCTCATAATATAGTAAAAAATCGAAGAACACACAAAAACGTGACTAACCTTTTTAGTTGTCAAGAACAAACTACTAATGATAACGCAACATATGACTAACGCATGTGTACCAACAATAATCAAATGTACACACCCCGCGAGAATTCAAATTTTCTTTTGAACAAACCTCGTACTCGTATATTAGGTGTCAGCTCTTGGGTTTTATACCAGAGTCCATCATTTCATAGCACAATTGTGCCGAGAGGTATTCACACGTATCTATTATTACACTCCTTCATTTAGTGGTTGATGAGACAGTTACGAATACATACACGGCGGAATTTGTACATTTTTATGAACAAACATGTTTTAATTAAAATTGATGATATGTTAAAAGTATTTTATTTTTCAATATTATTTATTTTTTTTTTACTTTTTTCTATAAACAATGAATGAAGCTGTTTTTAGTTCGCATGTGTAAATTATCAATTATCTAAGGATATACATACATACCTATGTATGTATGTATAATACAGCATCATATTTCAAACCCTTGATTTTATTTTTGGTAGGTAGCTCTGTGCTCCCACTAATACCAATAAACAGAAATAAATTCGAAATTTCCACTCTGATTACCTCTGTTTTATACCTACTCTGCACAAAATGAGAAGAATTTAAATTTAAATATTTTTATGTGATCACGTTATGCATCTTAGGACAATAACACACGTTTTTATACGAGTTTATATAAGTATACTTCTCTACATCTGTACATACATTAGTTTTCGTATATATATGTATGTATGTATGTATGTAAACGAAGGCTCAAACAATATGTCTCAATTGGATTTCAGTGGCATCATTGATTCTTATCACCCCATAAAATACAATTCGCTGTTATTGTTTATTTTTGTTTTGGCCTTTGTTGGTTTACGGGTGTTATGTTTTAAGCGCTCAGTTCTGTCTTGATATTTCATTAAGTTTAATTCATTTGTATAGTCTATGTATATACATACATATGTATGTATGTATATGTGTGCTCGTTTTCCACGCTCTTCGATCCCATCTGAATCAACCTTTAAATCAATTCAATTAACCACATTAACGAGTTACTGCTGCGCATCATTCAATTTCATTTAACACTGTGCGTGTTTACAGACACATCAATTGTTCAACCGATCGTCTGAATATTCTACAAAGTCAGACTGACCAACTACTACAAAACGTTTATATGCAACGATGCTCGCTCATTCCATCTTAACATACTTCTATGTACATATGTATGTGTGTATACTTTTACCTTTTTGCCCAATAGAATTAAAATTTATGTCTTTATTTAGTGAAGATCTTATATCCTAATTTATTGTAATAACTTTTAGTCAAAAGAACAACAAAGAAATCAAACGAAAGATTGCGTCGCATTTCCTATATTCGCATTTGAATAAAAATTTTAGGACATGTACATACTAACATAAGTATGTATGTATGTATGTATGTACATAAACAGGTACGAATAGGAAAACAACCAAATAGTCAAAGTAAGAAAATACGACATAGTACATACCATCCCAGCGGGAAAACTCAGAAGACCTTATTAAACGCCTTATTAAACGCCTTCTTAGGAATGTTTTTAAATCAATTTCCTTTTATTTCCTAACTGCTAAAGAAGGCTTCATAGAAGGCCTGGGCTCTCCCTATTAATAATAATAACACACATTTCAAATTCGCTTCTCTGAGATGGGAGAATAGAGGAAGAAAGGATAAAATTTTTTTGTGTTACACCCAATTCACATGATGGCTTTTGCGAAGTCGTTTTTACTGAATTCGCTTTTGAAGTTGCTACCAAAATCTTTGTGTGTTCAGACGATGTCTTTTAGTTTCATGTCTTTTTTCCCATTTTTGTTTTGAAATAATGTAAGTAACAAAGATAAATAACAAAAGTAAGAAAAATAATGAAAAGTAACAAAGAGAAATAGAAGAAAAGTCTTGAAAAACACAAATCAAGACTTTTTGTTTACCCCTCTTTCTTCCCTACATCGCTCTCCAACAAGCAAAAAGAGACGTCGAAAAAGCGACGTCGCAAAAGTCATCATGTAAATCGGGTGTTATAACTACATATTCCAAAGTAAAAAAAGGATTCGGAATGACGTTATAAAAATGAAATTACAAACATACATAAATATGTATATATGTACATACAAGATAAATTAAAAACATCCAAATACAGAACAAAGAAATGGCAAGAGATCCTAAATCATTTTAGTTGAGTTTTGGAAGTCAAAAAGAGTATTTTTTTTTAAGAACAAGAGCTAAATAGTGAAAAAATAAGAAATATGAATAAAAGAAGTTTAAAGCGTCTAATTAAAATAAAATAAGATAAATGTTTGTCAAAATTTAACATGGAAAATATGAAAGATTTAAAAACTGTTTGATAATAATATTGAAGTGTTATATATATTGTTCAAAAATACTGTTTTCAATATTAATATGAATATATACACATATAGACTGTTATTATGTATGTACATATGTATTATATGGCCTTTCTTCGCAACAAGTCTATTTTTAACTCTTTTATCTTTTAACTTTTTTTTGCTCATCTTTATTGGAACAATAATAATAGAAAATTAAGTTAAAACAAATAATTATAGTGTTAAGCTGATAATGTCATTGGTCATTTTCACACTAGAACAATTTTTAAGCCACACAATTTTTGTTCTTTTCAATTTACACTAAACTAATTCATCTGGCATAAAATGTATACGTGTACTCAGCTTTGTGTGTTAGTGTTTTTTATTCATTTCACGTTGGGCTTTCGTTGTATTATTACACATTATGTATTATTATTATACACATTACGGAACATATGTACATATATATGTACATGGTTGGCTGAAATATGGGGAGAATAAGTGATGATGAATTGGCAATTATTTTAGGAGGAATTACAAGTATAAAGCTAAGATCCCACTATCGCCACAATGTACCGATTTTCGTCGGCTCACTGTAATAAAGTCATAAGTACTAAACCAAAATTGCATTATTTATCAATTATTTCTGGAATAAGTCTATATGGCTTTATTACTAATGCAATGTGGTGCAATTATGTCTTATATTTAAATTAGTTGACAAATAATGCAAATTTAGCTTATTACTTATAAGAGTTGGTATTAAATTTACTTTGCTTCGTTATTTCGGCAATGAACACGGTAAAAACAAAAATTAGAAACAAAATGCAGTACGAGTTGTTTGAATCTCTGTTGAGAATTAATATACATTTTAAAAGTAATGGAATTTGACACTTTTGATCCATCTCCAGAAATGGTCAAACTGTTTAATTCTAAAAGCATGTACCATATAAAGAAGATTAGGACTCCGAACTTTTTGATTTTATCAGTCAACTGAACTAATTATACAAATATATACTTAGAAATGAACTACAGTGCAAATAAAGTATTCATAAGTTAATACTTAAGTGAATTAAAATTGAAGTGGTATTATTTTTATTGGGAATTTTTGGGGATAGTATAAATTACTTTTTGGGGAATTTCGGGGATGAAAATTTTCGAATTGGGGATGCGACTCGAAAGAAATCTGGGAACCCTAAGTCTGTAAAAAAAGAAAACACTGAACCTGTGTATTCGTAAGTGTGTATGTTTAGTTTTGTGCTCCTTGTGCGGGTGCCAACGAAAAACCGCTCTCTTCACCCCTCCCGCCTAAAAACGACCATGTTATGCCAGCGTAATTAATCCAGTGTGAAAAAGCACATTGATATTGATATTGTGTATGTTTCTGAAACTTGATTAGCAACATCAACGGCTGATTATTTTAGAATTATTCTATAATATTTATTAAAATCAATATGTATGTATTTACATACATACATTTATTAAGAAATAGGTCTTTTATATAAAATAAAATATAAAAATTTTAAGTCAAAACTCGGACTTTTACTCATACAATCAATTAATAATATTTTACAGACTTTTAATTGATGCAACAATAAAATATATTTCCTCAATTTTCGACCCCGTCCTTGCATAAAATTAAAAACAATAATATTTACAAATAAAAATCATCTTTTTTGAAATAAAATCATTAAATTATATATTGGTCAAAATCACATCAACAATGTAAGAAAATCATCATTCTTGCAACACTGGCGTCAGTTGTAGTTTACCAAATTTTTTTAAAGATACCTTTACTTTATTTACTTTATATACAAAAATTTAAAATAAAACCACTTTTTTGAAACACCCCGCAACCGGCAATCACATTAAAAGAAACCAAATATCCATCTGTTTCATATTTCTTGGCATATAAGCATACTTTCCAAAATTAAGCCATTGTTGTCTTAAAGCGCATGCACACTGGTAGGAATTAAAAAACATTTCCAATTTATTAATAAGTTTTGAACACCACATCACAGAATAGCAAAAGCTAAAAAAATGTCAATATTTTAAATAATTTAATCTAACAAATAATTTTGTATTGATTGATAATTCACTTACTTTTTAAAGATTATATACGTACATACATAAGTATGTTTCAGAAACGAAAGATAATCTGTGCCTTTTCACATTTAATAACATTCGCATCAAATAGAGCGTATAAATTATATCATATTATGAAACTATTGAAGTGGATTAAACTTATTATCCCGTTTCACCGTTTTACGAGTCACTGATCACTTTTGTATTTTTTTCAACTTAGAATCGTGGTTTGTTGTCAATTGATAAAATAAACTGGTTAACGTGAAGACATCTTTAACATTTATTTTCAATGAATTTTAGATTAATCTCAGTTTGAGACAAAGAAGCTAAAATGGAATCTCTTGTGAACCAATATCCCTGGGATAATAATTTTAATGATCGAATTTATAAACGCATAGCTAAATTTTTATCTGTGCTTGATGACTTCATAGGATATTGACTCAACATTCGTCATACTACATGATCCAAAATATACTCAGGTAGATTTCAAACAAAATTCCATTATCAAATAATCGTTAAGAATAGTATACAGCAAATATTGATAATCGACATACGCAAATACATACATACAATATATATATATATATATATATATATGTGTGTGTAATATTTTGAGGACAAAAAAAATTGGCCATGATATATGAAAATAGTTAAAGTTGTATCTTAATCCCTATAAAATCGGATCTAATGGATGGTTAGTAATTACCGCATACTTTGAGGTCTTTTTTATATAGCGCATACTTCAAAGTCCTTCCGTTAAAATATTCACAAAAATATACTGATAATATATAGCATCATTATTTTATATATGAAGAATCAGAATTTCAGACATACATACATATCAAAGTCTATTTGCTTTATTATGTACCCAATCCAACAGTTGCATTCTTAGTTACTACCATACGTTTTCAGCATATATCTCATATTTGGCAGATCCCACGATTGTGTAGGCTAGTGAAGCACGGCCTTTAGTAATATGTTTATTTATACATATACACGCTTTACGCATACGTTTTTTATTTATATACAAACTGGATGTATTTATTAATATATTATATGTTATTCTTGTGCTTAAGTACTTCCCATTTCCTATTTGGGAGTTCATGTATGAGTAGAGGAGTTTTTAAACATGATGGTAAAGATCTACTGATGAGTTGGTATTTGGCTACCAATGAAATGCATGTAGATTAGCTAACCCATAACAAATATATTAAATTTTAATACCTTATTGCCAATTAATGACTCCTTTTTTAAATTGCAGTTATCTTTGAATCCTGTTTAATTACGCAACGCAGTTTTCTACTAAACACTTGAATACAACTTATGTAACCAATCTTGGGAATTTAAATTCGATTTAAGTTCTACGTATGTTTTCGTTTGCTTGTTCTTCTTGCTTAAAATAAAGTCAATACAAAAAATTTGGGCTTGTTTCCTCGCTATTACCCTTTTAATCATTTTGAAAGTAGTTTTTATTATTATTTTATAACATAACGGGAGTTCTTCCGTAATCTTATGAATATCTTAAATAAAAATAACTTTTTACTTGATATATTCTAATCAGGTATTCCTTCGGGAAATTTGTAAGAATTTTTTTGTATTAAGTAGTGCAAACATATTTTTACACAATTAATTACGAACAATTAAATAAAACTGAAAAACAGATGTAGCATATAAATAAACTTAAATTTCTATAGTATAATATAAGAAAGGAAAACCTGTTTTATATTCAGTGAAATTATACATACATACATTTACGGCATTTTTATATTTTTATGATAATGGAAAACAATTATGTATCTTAAAAAAGTGAAAATAACAGAACCATATTTAGTAGATGAAATAACGAAAAATATGGCAACATTTTCTAAAAACCTAAGATTTTTATCTCTGTGGCCAGCCACATCGATTTATTTACGCTCAAAGTTGACTATTTTTGGTAAATTACAATTTCCGAAAATTTTTTGTAGAAGATATTAATTAAAAAAAAAAAAAAAACATAAAAAAATATTTAAAAAGTTAAAGCAATAAAAAGGTTTATTAGGGCCGTTTTGTGTATCTGGCTCCTCTAAGATTATCCTAAATTTTTAGAGGTATGCTCTTTATGGCGCGATGGGGGTTGAATTTTATTTTTCGTAACATAATTAATCGACACTATTACAGTTATATTTTTCTTTTTGTTTTGATTTGCTTGTCCTTTGAAAGCGACTTTGTTGTTGTTTTTGAAAATCAAGACGAGAAAATATGTATGTATATGGAGTGCTACTCACAATCTACTGCAATAACAAAAACAAAATATTAAATATACTCGTATGAATACATATGTACGTATGTTAGTGTTTCGTTTTTGTTTTGCTTTGTGTTGCTGAGATAGAGCTACCCACCAAACAAAACGTCAAGCGTTTGAACTATTATGCTTTGATGAATGTAGTACATATTAGGTCAACAAAATTAATTGAAAATAATTTTTTGTTTTTTCTATTAAATAAATATTATATTATTTAAAAACTTAACTAAAATTTTTTAAATATGGATTAAATTTCTTAAAACAATGTCGTAAACTCCGAAAAATTATTAAATTTTATGTAGGTATATACCTAATGAGCATGCGGCACACACATTTTGTTCAAGGATGGAAGTGGGCAAGAGTGGAAAATTGGGTTTGGATATGCAAGATATAAAATAAAAAATATTAAGTACTATAATTGTGTTAGATATAATTTTTGTCAGGCGTCAAAACTTTTGAACTTAGAATCTTTTTATGCGTCCCCATAATATAGGTATCAAACGTAAGGGTTTTCTGAGAACACAGATAATAATACATTATCATTCTAAATTCAAAATGGCGACCTCCTCAAACACCGGACGCCCAAAATTTGCAGTTAATTTTTTTATATGTCCTCATGTTATATTTAAAAAAAAACTCATATAGAAATAAGAGTAGTTTGGTGAAGGGCATATAAAATTCGGCACAGCCGAATATAGCACTATTACTTGGTTTACCTTATATCAAAGAATGCAAAACATTACTAGTAAGTGCTAAAATTCGTACAATTATGTTGGCCACTCAAATTCAAATATTTAGAGTCTCAGACATATACGCAGATAGACGAAATAATTATTTTGATAAAAGCCAGTAAATACTATGCGTAATGTCACCCCTTTATAACAAAATTTTTACATATTTTGTTTATATTTTTCAGGCTGTCGTCTCCTTCTTTGCTCCTTTTGTCCATATTAAAATAATGATTGTTTAATATTTTGAACATTTAGGTTTATATACAGTAGAGTTTCTTTATAATTTACATAGTTTTCTGTGATCAAATTTTCCAATGCCATCCCGTTCGTCGATAAGCAGTAAACACAATTGGGAACCGTTGAGGAGGTTATGTGCAAGACTGTAAATTGTGTGGGGTCGTTGTATAAAGTTGTTTGAAAGATAAAAATTTGGATTTTTTTTTGCTAGTTTATAAGAATGGTTTTAAGGTTTAGGAACTTGTTGTACCTAAGCGTCACTGTTGCCAATTCAGCTATTTTCTCGTTAAATCTAGCTATTTTTCATTACATATTGCGGGAAAAATTATGATTAGCTATTAGCGGGAAATCTAGCGATTTTTGGTTTCTTGACGATTTTGGTTTCTTACTTTTTTAGCGTTATTATATTATTAAAAATAATATAGTTTTGGTCAACATTGTCGAATAGTTGCTACAAAGCAAAATGTATCTGGCAAGTTAACGCACTAGAGCAGGAGAAAGCACATACTTAGTCGGTTGGTGCAATTACCATGATATCATCATCGCTTATCAAACTGTTTATAAATATTCCCTTCTTTACGGCGTTTGACATTTTTTACACTTTTTCAATGTTTTTTGACAGCTACAGAGTATTTGATCACATGCCTATGCACTACTACAAGTTTTTTATTGTTGTAGAAATGGGTGTACCTGTAAGTTGGGAAATGCCACAAAGTGAGTCTCTAAAGCGGTATTTATAAAAATCTGTTAATGTGTGAATTGTTCTATTTTTTTTTTTGCATTGTAATCTTTTACTTAAAAAAAAGATATATATGTATAAAAAATTTTAATGCGATTTTCCCTAAATACAACCAAAAATTTCGTCGGGAATGGCTAAACCATGGTCAATTAAAGTCTTGGCTGGTGCAGGATGAAAAGGACGAAATAAAAGGACTTTGCAAATATTACAGATGCTCACTTTCAGCAAAATTATATGAACTTCTATGTCACGCTGAGACTAAAAAACACAAATCGGCCGCTTCGATTAGAGCGTCATGTTGGAGAAAATTGAACTTTGAAAAATGAAACTATTGTTGATAATTGAAATGTGCAAGAAGCCGCATTAGTTTTATTTATATGGACCACCTCAGTGACTTGTGAAAAAAGAATTTTGATGGAACTGGCAAAATTCGTATTCATAGAACAAAGTGTGCTGCAATAAAAAAAACGTTTTAGCCCCTCATTTCGTATTTGAGCTTAGGAAGGATATTTCATCATCTAAGAACAGCATATTAATGCATGAATTTACAGATGTTGGGGAAATTGAACTAGTTTTCCCAAAATGTATGCAATATTTCATAATAAATAGAAATTAAGCTATTTATAGCTAAATTTTTACGTACTTTTCAAATTTAGCTATTTTCTAGCTATTTTCGATCATAATTTAGCGATATTTTTGGGTAAAAAGTTGGCAATAGTGCTAAGCGTATTGTCAAGAAGATTTAAAGTAAAACTTTAATTAGAAAATTTATATTTAATTTAGTATTTAACATTAAAAAATTATAGAACAAGCAATTTTCAAGTTTTTCCAAGGCGCATTTCAGTACATCTTGAGTTATTTTGATAATAACGAAAAATCGCTGCGATGATCATAAGATGACATTGTTTGCCCCAGGAGGTACATACGCTTATTTTGGGCATAAATTTTGGGGACCGTTTGAAGTAAAACTGTAAAATTTATATATTGAAAAAACTTATATAGAGTGTGTATATTGCCCTAAAGCCGGTTTACCCAAAATCCGCGATAAAATACGAGCAGCGATTATTAAGGACGCTTAAGTCAGCGCAATATCTAAAAAGAACCAAATTTAGCAAAAAAAAAAAAAATAGAAATTTATGTAAAAGACAATTACTATGATTACAACAAATACTTCATGAAATTGTTTATTTAAAAAAAAAAAACACATTTAAAAACATTATTGTAAAATGTGTTAAATGGGGCACAAAACAGGTTTGTATTATTTTAATGAAATCGATAAAAACATTTAGCAACACACGTTACTATTAGCAAAAAAATCTATCGTGCAGTTTATGTACTACAGTTTATGGACATACTTTATCATTTTTTTCGAAAAAAAAATTTTGGTACATGCGGTAAACCAATTGCCGCTAAAATATAAGCAGAGCAAGAACTAATGTGCTGACATCTGGTTTTATACGGCTTGCGTTAAACAACTTTATTTAATTTTAATTTTATATTCGTTCGCCTAAGAAATTTAGTTAGCATTTCAAATGAAGAGTTCAACTGAAATGTTTGCTGGATTTTGGAACTGTTATAACCAAAACTATATATGTACATAAATATGTATGTACATATATAACACTTTAGAAATAAAAGCTACAATTAATTGTTAATCTAATTTATGTAAATATATCAAAAGTGATTGTAGGCTTAATTTAAAGAAAAATATAAAAAAGAAATAATATCCCCTGACATCTTTACTCAGAACATTTTGTTTAAATGAAGTTTTGCACTGACGCAGTGATGTCAGATGTAGGGAAATTTCACTACTTGCAGGGAATTTTTCTCCAAAATCAGACTGTAGGGAAAAAAAGACAGATTTTTTATTTTCGTAAAAATGTAGGAAATTTTTCCTTTGCATGTATGTATATTAAAATAAAATCTAGCTGACTTATGAAAAACCTCTGTGGTGTATAAAAGCATATCGATTTTTTATACCACACCTTTGAAAAAAGACAAAATTTTTAAAGAAATGGAATTCTTAAATCCAAAATTAGCCCTTGGTACTGGTAATAAAAAAATTTACATATTTAAAATGTTATGTGAAAAAGTTTAATATTGAGCTAATCTTCTTACTCAAGAATGCTAACCCTAGAATATAACTTTTCAGAAGAAGAAATAAAATCTCTTTCAAAGATGGAATTGGAACCACTATGGTTATCAAAGTCCAAGATTTTCAATGATAATTTAGTATTCCCTTGCCTCTCAAAATTACCCAAAATTCTGTTGAGTTTACCACAGGCCAATGCAGATGCTGAGAAAATATTTTCAATTGTTACTGACGTCCGTACAAAAAAGGAAATAAACTGAGTCACGAGGTATTCTTCGATCTCACTTACAATCAAAAATGTTAAACTGTACAAGCTTCCGTTGTACAGAAAGTCATTTTAAGAAAATTAATTCACAAGTGCTTTACAACTGATTTTTTATATGTGACGTATACAAACATATGTAGATTTTTATGTTATATTATTTTTTTTTTTTTTGCTTTTTACTCAAACTACCTGAAATTTATTTAAAATGTGTGTTATTGTTTTATGTTTAAAGTAAATAAAATTTACTATATTGAATTATTAATAAATTTTGAGATTTACTTATAACTAATATAAGGTAGGGAAAATTGTAGGGGGCAAAACTGCTGTTGGAGAGAAATGTGGGGATTTTTTATCAAAACGTAGGGAACTTTGAAAATTTCATCTGACATCACTGCACTGACGTTGTATACAGTGTTGTTCCAACGGTCAAAGTGTGTGGCTTGCAATAAAATTATTTTGATACATCAAACATTCACTTATAATAAACACAGACTTTTCAAATCGATTTAAAGTATACACATTTCATGGTAAAGCTAACATTGAATTAAAAGTGAATTAAAAGTTGAGTTGTCTTACGAAGATGTTAATTTTTAACTTCCTATGTTACCCTATTGAACTAGATACAATTTAACCCCTTCGCTATTGGGTAAATATGACATTATTAATCGCTATTTTGGGTAGGAGGTACCTGCTTCACCTAAAGATTTGTTTTATGCTACGAATAACCCACTTTGTACGTGAGGTACCCCTTCTCCCTCTTATGGCTCGAAGATTCTGCCGGAAATTTTGTTTTGTGCTAGGAGTAACCCACATCGAATTTTGAGAGATTTAGTATTTTAGTTGGGCTAATGTGGGAATATTACTAATAGCTTTGTATGCGGAGTGCCCGTTTCCCACTCCTAACTTCCAAGATTATTTTAGAAAAATGAGTTACATTCTAGGAGTCATCCACGTCAATTTTAAGACTCTTTCCTCACTAATATTTAAAAAAAAATACCCCCATTTCAATTATTCGTTTGTCAGTAAGACATATCTGTAATTTAAAAAAGACCGATCAAGCAAACAGATTTTGTTTTATATACATATGTATGTATGAGTATATGTTTATAGATGGAGAAAAGCATACATATACACTGTGTTAATATTGTACTTATTATGATTACTGTTTTAAAAATATATGTATAATGTAAAATACTTCATCTATAAGCATCAAATTTGCCCTGGCCAGCGAAGTTAGTAATAATCGAGCTTCACAGTACTTTTTTATTTGCAAAGTTGATTGTAAACATCATCAGTGTCGACAGGTGAAACATGAAATGTGTTTAAATGAATAAGAAATGAAACAAAAAACTAATATTGCTTAAGGAATTGGTTGGCTGACTGACAATAAATTTGTTGAATGCTTTATGGATGAATGTCTTTTTTGTGTTTTGTTTAAGATGACATTTCACATGTAATTTTCTTTATAAATACATTCTTATACATTCATATATATATATATATATATATATATATATATATATATATATATATATATATATATATATATGTATGTATGTATGTATGTATTTTCTTCCACCGCACTCTAATCGATCTTTTTATTTTTATAGTTATTTATGTGACAAAATTTTGCAAATAATTGGATTGACTGATCACAGATAGCACGCATGGGTAAACAGAACTACTGTTTGATTGTGTAGAAGGCAGTTACAAAAACAGAAAAGAACCTTAAATAAAGGATACAGGATAAGGAATTGCTTACTTACTATACTGTGAAAGTGGTGGAAATGACCCTAAAAAATTCTGGATCTCATAATTTAATTCAATTAAACGTGAATTGTAATCTAATTTCATAAATCGCTTGATGTTTTTTTATATTACTACACTCTACATCTGGACAAAAATTTTCTACTGGCTGCAACTTGTGACAATGCTTTGATATCTTAATAATCAGCCGCTATCTTTCTAAATTATGTTAAAAATTTATGATCATCCTGCTTAGTGCTGCTGGAGTCGCTAATAAATTTTACAGTCAAAACTATCCAAATTGCACAAAAAGGGGGGAATATATTTTTGTGTATCTTTCATGGATTTCGAAGGCTGTTGCTAGATAGAGCTTGGTACCTTAACTTCTATTAAATATTTTGTGGCGGCAATTACTTATCTTGATTTATACCAAATCTTGACTTGAAGTAAAGTTTAGCAGTTTCCCAAGGCTTCGATCTTTTAAGTAGAACATGTACATATGCATGTATGTATGTATATTAATATTTGTTATTACAGAATGTATGTATGTATGTTCCTATGTATGTAAATATTACATATATGTATTTTGAAAATAAATGCACGGGCAAAATTTACTCTTGATACGCTCAGGAGTTGTAGATGTGACGATTTGACATAATTTTAATGATTTTTTTGAAAATAGTCCGCAAAAAGGTGATTGACGTTTATGTTATAAAAGTTATAGAAGTTTAAGATTTTTTGGCATCAATCACATACTTAAGTACAATCCTTCCGGTTAATAATGAAAAATTATCTGTCAAATCAGACATGAGCTAAGTGTTACCATTCACGAAATAAGCACTAGTTGAAAAAAAAAACGTTAAATGGCGGACCCTGTACTATTCATATTACGAGCACTAGTAGTAAATCAAATTCAATATGTATTTTAGTTTGTTATTTGCATTTCATAACATTCGATAACATTGCAATAATTATATGTACATAAACTATTATAAAAACATTTCATAATAGCGAGAGATACTATAGAATAAATATTTTATATAAATGAGATAAAAATGAAATAAATCATTAATGATTAAACTGTAAATTTTTTAGAGTTTTTGCCTTCTTTTTTTGCGATTTAGTTCATTGTGTATGTTTAACGTATTTCTTAAATGATTTTTCTTTTTCCTACAACTGGCAACATTGATCTTTAAAAGCATAAATTTTTTGCATGAACATTATTGAACATTTTGCATGAACATTATTTATTCAGGACATGTGCAGTTTCACATTTGGAAATCTTCGTACGCTCTTGTATAAGCGAAGACACGAACTTCATTACACTCGTCTCTTAACTATCGAGTGTTGATTGTTCTCTGTTCATAGTTCTGTATTGAATAGAAACGAATGAATAAAAAATAATGATGAAAGTTTCATGATTATCATTATTATGTTTCATGCAACTCTCTATTAAAGAATAAAAACATCATTATCAACAAATTTATGAAGGCCAACTGATGTAATTTCTTATACTTCTTGATAATTTCAAGGCATTTGATGCAGTAAAACACAAGTTAAATCATGGGTGTCTGCCAATGGATTAAGTTTTGACCCTAACAAATCAGCATGTTTAGTTGTGGGAACTCCACAAAACTTTGTGACTTGTTTCGCACCGTTACACATTAATAACACGACCACAAAATTTTGCAGAATCCGCTAAGAATCTTGGTGCTATCTTCAACAAAGAGCTAAATTGTTAAGATCATACCAACATTTGAAACCAATTAATATAAGGATGTTATCAGTAAAGACCAATTATTGCCTACATATTTGTTTGGTTACGATCCATTTGCCAGTTGTGATGCTACACAATGTAACATATCTTACAATTATAACAGATTTCTTCCCAATGACTAAGTTTAGTTGAAAATTAAATTATAAGGCTTCTATGGCTGAATAATTAAAATTTCGTTGGATTAAGGACGTTGGGATTCGACTAAAAGTTCATAATTTAGTTATTTAAAGTTTGTTGATATTTATAAAGGCTGAATTTCGTATAATTTAGTTTTTTTTTAATTCGTGGAAAAAGAAAATTAGACATTGTTAATATTTCAAGGAAGAAAGGAAAACTTAATATCCAAAAGCTCCTTAGATATTTCAACATATACGGCCGTTTGCTATATACGTAGTTTTTGGTAAAAGTCACAAAACCTCGTCAGTATTCATGTGAATAATGCTTTCACTGCTTGATAGATATGTATCTCTGCTGAACCTTCAACGGAGTTACTACACAAGTAGTGAACACAGTTCGAAATAATTAGTTATTTGTATTTATTTTTTTAATCGATTTTTAAATTTATTTTATGATTACACACATAACGCGTCCTGCCACAGTGTTGGTAGATTTTGAGATAATATATTAAGATAGCAAGTTGAAAAATTTTATTATATCGCTCCTTTATTGCAACGTAGTCATATCTCAAAAAATCTTAAAAATGGCAAAATGCATTTAAAGTTTGCAAAGCGTAAGCATTTATATGGACGGGTTGAGCAAATAAATGGTTATATCTTCGGTTTAGATAGAAATATGTTTATGAACATTTTTTTACAAATAAAGAAGGTATTGAGAAACTATTTTTCGTCAGTAACTGAAAAATTTTGTTTTTTGAGATAGGACTACATTGCAATAAAGGAGCGATATGCACATACTCGTGTATGTATGTACATATGTATGTACATATATAGTTTCAAGTCTTACCTTGTCAATTTTGAAGTTATTATTGCACAATTATTGTATATATTGTGATTCGCAAAACCCCCTATATTGTATTTTATTGAAAATATAAGAAAAAAAATTCTAGAATATATCCTTATGTTGAAATCAAATTAAATAGTTTTCAGGAAGCAAATGTTTCAATCACGCAATAAAATATTTTGATCACGCAATAAATTTGTAGTAAACAAAAGATTCATCACACAGGTGATGCCACAAATTATTTTGAGCATGTTATATGTATGTATGTATATGTATGTGTTACAATTGTTATCATATCTAAATTTCACTATTAAAAAATTTTTATGAAAGCAACCTAAAAAATTAAGGCAATTAGAAATGCGAGTTCAAGAAGCAGACATAATTTTAAATTCGTAATTTGAATAATACTAATATGTGATTTCTGGCCATTGAACTGCATGTGGAAATTTTGTTGTTTGTTGTAGATGCTTCTGTTCGAACATAAACGCAAGACTTTATGTACGTTTGTATGTGTATATGTATTAATGTTGATACAAATGTTGCTTCCAGCTATTTGAGGCACGCAATTGATTAGTAGAAAAACAACAAGAATTAGGAGTAGATATTCAAAAGATTTTAATTCCACATCGTTTAAACTTGGCATTTCGTGTTTTCTTTCTTACAATCAATTAAATTTATGAAAAACTCACACACATCCTTTCGCCCAAGAAGCGAAATTCATCTGTCCATCAACGATCACCTGTCTCTATGAGCGGCATCTTAAACGTGTACATTATTTTGCCTTAATGCACTTCCGTTATTTGATACAATGTTACCAATCTCCTTTGGTCGATAGTTCAAGATAATTCATACTGTTGTGACCTTGTTTATGCCCTAATTGCCTAGCTATTTCAATAATACCCCGTATATGTTAAAATATACTCGCCCTCTGTCCTGCCAATCAAAAATGTGGTTTTTTAATTTAAGAAACAAAAAACAAATTCATCCCTCAATTCCTCTTAGCCACTAAAACAGCAACAACGAACGATGCAGAAACAAGCATAAGTCTCGTAGAATGTGCCAGAAACCCCTTTTTTATTATGTATGTATATTTGAAAATATTTGTGTTTCTGATGCTTTATCTTACAGAACAGAATAATAATACTTACCATATATTTTTTCTAAACGAATTAAATATTTTTGAATTAATTTAAATCTTCAATAATGAAAGGGTGCCTCTGACGGCTGAGTATTTGGATGGAAAAGAAGTGAACCATGGATGCATAAGCACGTCCAAATACATAATGCATAGATTACACTTTACAGCTGCCCCAACATAATTGACCAGGAGGTATAACGTTCAAGATGTACATACAAAAATATATTTGATAGTTTTTTTAATTTTTGGTTCTCTTAGGTGTTTAAATTCAACGAATAAATATTAATCATTAACAAATGCAAATCATTCAAAATTAAATGTATACATACGTATACATATGTATGTATGTATGAATGCGTATGTGCATCAGAACGCCTCTAACTTTGAGGAATATAAAATAAAAACTGGGGAATATTCATTAATAAGAAAAGAAGTGTAACATAATACAACTATAATATCATGTGCCTGACTTGCAGCAAATGTTCTACTTATACGAGCTTGTCCAATGACTGTTAAAGGTAGCAGTCCTACAATATTTTCCCGATTCGTACGTAGTGAAAAAAAATACAATGCTCTAAAAACTAAACTCTCCATATTAAAGATTTAAAATAATTGTCCACACACTTTTTTCGCCTGTTTTCTCTATACTGTGATTTCATTTCATTTGGTAATAGCCTCAGATATATATATGAAACTAAGTTGAGTTGTCAATGTTACAACTGAACTCAACTATTTCATTGCATTATGGCTTACAACTAATTTTCCTTGTCTTCGTTAAGTTGTTGTCAACCTTAACATCACTACTTGAATCAATTACACAGTGCAGCACTAAAATCGTGAACCAATTGAGACCCCCAAAATCTGAAAGCTTATGATGGTAGAAGAAAACTCCTAGCTGGGTTTTGAATTATTAGCTAATGTTTTTTTTAATTCATTTTTGAAGTTTTCGACTGGAGGGTGAATTTTAGTACAATTTTCCAAAAACAAATACTGATTCTTAAGGGTATATCTTTAAAAATTTTGCCATGAGATTAAATAAAAAAAAACAAGAACATCTTACTCAAAACAGCAAAACTGTCAAAAAACGTAAAATATCGTCATATTTTGCTATGGTTTTCACATTTATTTCAGAAATTTCTACGAACTCGACCAGGCAATATGTAAATGACAAAAAGATAGTTAAAAGCAAAACAAACAACTCTTCTTAACAAGCCGATTTCAGTTGATGACTCCTTCACATAGTTATAGCCCCACAAAGTCATCAAAAATTCAATAAAGGACCAAGAAATCACTTTTAATTAATTATATGTTTATCAAAATTAAATATGTTATGCGTTTTTAAATGGAATAGTTACAAAATAGAAACAACACAATGAGCATTGAATTATATCACTTATGTGGTTATATTCGGTATTATTCCTGTTTACAAGCAAAATGGTGCAAACAGACCATATAGCTTATTGCTATAATAAAGAATGCGAATGTATGTTTTTTTAATAACGGTTTTTTTATAACTGTGCCACTATGGGTCGTGAAGGCCTGGCTGCAAGTATAATGCTCCACGGTGATGGACGAAACCTGTAACGGAAAATTAAATAAACGCATTTTTTTGCTTAACTTTGTTTACTGGCATATTCGGGTCAAATAGTCAGCCTGTCAGGATATTCGATTCGACAACGGCAACACTAGAACTACTCGGCTATCAGAAGGCTCATCGGTCGCTATCGACGACACTTGCAATATGCTCATGATCAATTTGGAGCGTATTTATTTTCCAGGTTCCCAGATAACTATTCACTCAATACATACCGCCAAAACCAGCAAAGTACGGCGCAAAAATCTTTTGGATGTGTGACGCCAATTTTAAGTACCCACTTAAGGGTTTGATATTTGGAAAACAAGCAAATGAAAAACGTGCGGTAAATCAAGGCGAGAATATCGTTCTAAAATTGGTCGAAAAATACGCTGATTCTGGACGAACAGTACTCGGCGATAATTTCTTCTCTTTTTATGGTTTAGCTGCTGATTTGATGACAAAAAAGTTAGCATATGTAGGAAGCATGTGCACGAATAAAGCCTGCATATCATAAGATAGAGAGTTGGGTTCAGAACACTATAAAGCGTTGCTTTGAAATTTCATTATAAATCGACTTACACCAGAGCAATGCGCGCAAATTGTTAAAATTTTTAATCAAAATAATTGTTCTATTCGTCAAACTAATCGTGCACTTCTTCCATTTTATGGCGTACATAATCGTCCTTCATGGCTGCTAATTCGAAGAACAAAAGATCGTTTTCGGACCACATTTACTGTTACTGATAATGTGCATCCCGTGAGACGCCGAAAAGTGCGCACTGAAAAAGCTGTAGTCGCTGTACAGGAAAGCATTGAAGATGATTCTAATCAGTCATTTCATCGCCGTTCTCAGCAACTGGAGTTGCGTCCTTCCACCTTATGAAAGATTTTATGAATGGATCTCGGCTTAAAAGCTTTCAAGATTTTACTCATTGGCTAATTTTGGTATCATTTGAAAGCTTTTGACTTGATCTATGTGAATTTGCAAATTTTCTATTTAAATTTTGAAATCTTTAGGTGTCATAGCAGTTTTTTAGATTTTCTGCATAACCGGCCTTCGGCCGGGCTTAATGATTTTAACTTAACTTTAGGGGTTAACATACATTGGGCGATTTAAATACTTAACAACACAAAAGACTTAAGAAACAAACTTAGTGCCAGGTTTTTTCGTTTCAAAAACAAAAGACTTAAGAAACAAACGTTTAAAAATTTCTTGATTTGGTTGCCTCAAAGCCCGCGATAGAAGCTATGCAATAGCTTAATAAAAAAATAAAAATAAAATAGAAATAAGTTGTACAAGCCAATTATGTGTAAATAAACAAAGTTTAGTTTAATAATTTTTCTGAGCTTATGACATTGTTTTAAGAAATTTAATCCATATATTAAAAATTTTAGTTAAGTTTTTAAATTTTGTTGACCTAATATGTACTACATTCATCAAAGCATAATAGTTCAAACGCTTGACGTTTTGTTTGATGGGTAGCTCTATCAACTCAGCAACGCAAAGCAAAACAAACGCGAAACACTAACATACATACATATGTATTCATACGAGTATATTTAATATTTTGTTTTTGTTATTGCAGTTGAATGTGAGTATACATACATACATACGTATTTTCTCGTCTTGATTTTAAGAAACAACAACAAGGACAAGCAAATCAAAACAAAAAGAAAAATATAACTGTATTAGTGTCGATTATTTATGTTACGAAAAATAAAATTCAACCCTCATCGCGCCATAAAGAGCATAGCTCTAAAACAAAAATCGCTAAGAAGTTAATTTTGCCTTATTAAACGTTTGTGAATAATGTTAATTATTACTGGCTATAAAGACAAAAACTGATTATTTACTAGTGTGAACGTAATTTTTTTTTTTTTTTTTTTTTTTTTTTTTTTAATTAGGACCAGCACTCAGGGGATGACCCCTACGTATGCAGTGCATTGTGCCGGAACTCAGAGAGAGGGATAGAGTAGGGAAGATATGTAGATGTTGAAAATGTAGAAGGCTTAACTCTTTTACAACTCTGTTTTGCGCGTTATGGTAATTTTTATAGCAGGGTTGAGGCGCCTTCGGTGTTAGGTAGACGCATTAACTTTGTTAAGCTGTATTAGCAGGCATTTTATTAATTGTTTTACTTCGCCGATGTTTCTGCTAACCGACGAAGGAGGGCGATGTTGTGTACATTAGCTTGGAACATCATCAATCGCTGTCGGAACAGTTTTTTAATGACCAGTGCTATGCCTTCATCACTTCAATAGTCCGACAACAATTAATACAATGTCTCACTAATGTACATTACAGATATTAATGATGTTGATTGACTTGCTCTGCCCAGTGTTTGAACCCAGGCCCCATGTCATTGTTTGCTTAGTAGTCAACGCGCTAACCACTTCAGCCAACACCACCCTTGCTTGAATAATAATTTTTCATGAATCAAAACTATGTGAACTTTCTACGTCCAATCCTCCTTTTATTACGAAATTTCCAAAGGAATAATTTTGCCTCTCGTAAACTTAGTCCTATTCGTAAAATGTATAAATTCCATGTTATATTGAATATGTTTTGATGTATATTATTGCAGTTATATAATTAAATTACCTGCTACGTTTGTGAAACTAATACATTGTATATAAGCAACTGGAATATTTGTATTATGTGTTCTCTAAAAGCTATTAAAAGGAGCTTGTGCATTCTGCCTTTAGTTTAAAGTTTAGTATAATAATGATGGCTATGCATGCTCATACGATATTAAAATTTAAATTTTTTATTTAAAATGGCTAATAAAAATTGACGCAAAACAGACAAAGTATATATTAATATCAATTCCTTACATTTCCTGTCAGTGCTCCTAACATTTATTTTACTAAATCGTATGAAGATGATCTTGAGACTATTCATACATTATTTTTTTTAAATTCAATTCTCTTGGATTTAATGCTGCCGCAGTAACTATCTTTTACGACCGTACAGACCTACATCAATGAGCGAGTGCCATTAAATGTGCGACGCCAATAGTCATTTAACAAGCAGTTGTAAATTTTGTGAAGATGTCGTAAAATAAGCGAAACAAATAAATCAGACCACGTATGAAGAGAATAATTCATCCATCAAGTTTATTTATGAACAATTGGATATATGGCAACTTGAAATGAACGCTTAAGTCGACTTAAGCCAAACTTAGATTTAATACTGTTTTATGCCTTAAATATATGGTTGGATCTTACAGTGATTGCAATCTTGCCTAAAACTGAAATCATCTTACGGAAAGAATGAAGGGATATTATAATTACGTATACTTACAGATTTATTAGATATGGAAATAAAGAAATTTTTTTGCTTATTGCGGTTTTACAGTGCCTGCTTATTTTATTCAAAATATCAAACTCCTCCCTGTAAATGATCGGAAACAATGCTTGCCAAAAATATTTAAAGATTTCAATAATTAAAACCCCTAACAAGCAAAATAACTATTAGGAAATTATATTTAAAAACACAAAAAAACACGCTTTTAAAATTAATATAATTAAAAATAAAAAAAATTCTTAATATAAGAACAACAACACTTACCAGAAATTGAATGTCATAGTTCTAAAAGCGTTGGCAGTTCTATATTAATCGTCATAATATCATAGTATTTTTCATTCCGGAATGCTGACTTAGTTTATACAGATATAACGATTTATCTTCATTTTTGGGATTTTAAGCTATTGCACAGCTTCTATCGCGGGCTTTGAGGCGACCGAATCAAGAAATTTTGAAAAGTTTGTTTCTTAAGTCTTTTGTTTATGAAACGAAAAAACCAAAAAAAATCTGTCATTTGTTTTTGAAACGAAAAAACCTGGGACTAAGTTTGTTTCTAGTCTTTTTTTTTTTTTGAAGTGAAAACTTATATACAGTGTTTCCGCTTTGGAAATTTTTTTAATTTCCAGTGTTGCCACTTTTCCCTTACTAAGGTAAGGCACTTTTTAACTGGGGGGACTAGGGTGCCCTTCTTAGTATGGGCCACTTCCAGTATAGCTAGAAAACTTAAATTGAAATTGCATAAGTTGATAAGAAATGCTATGCAATAGCTTTACCGCGGCCGTCCCCGAGTGCCACACGTCTTTTTTTTGTGTAAGAAATAGCAAAATGGCGATTTTTCCTTTGAAATTACAATTTATAATAGTCGAAATATGACATCTTTAAATTTTTTGTTTGCAGATTTTTTAATGAAAATTAAAATTTCGAAATCAAAGTACTAAAATTCAGAATTTACAATTGCCAATTGATAGCATAGCATATTTAAGACGGTTGTTAATAATTTTATAAAAGCAGATTTGCTAAGAAGTATCCAAATATACACATACATATAACTAGCTATAAGGACCAACACAGTTTCTTAAATAATAATGAAGTTTAATTAGGTATAAACGTTAAAAAAATTATTTAAAAAACAACATTACGCGTTTGTGCAGCTTATGAAATTGTGAGTAACTATATAAATTTTTATGTGGATCTATGTAGCCAATGTAGAAACAGATTAGATTTTGAAAGATTTACTGTTTGTATTAAGCTTTCAATTGAGGCTTCAATACGACTAAAGTTAGACCCCGAATTTACATTTACGATTTTTTGCGCCGTACTCTGGTTGCTTTTTAAAATACTAGCGTATGTAAATTTGTTGTTAGCTTGTTGTTGAGCACTAGTCGCGTTAGACTTGAAAATGTATGAATATTGATTTTGGCTGGTGGACGGTTGAGGTAACTGTGGGTAGTTAATAGGGGTTTTAGGCTGAGCGGGAGCGTATTTTAATAAGGAAAACCTTATTGAAAAAATCAATAAGGAATCTTATGGTTTTTATTAGGTATTCTTATTGTTTTTTTCAATAAGGTTTTCTTCTTGATTTTATTAGGTATTCTTATTTATTTTTTCAAAAAAATTATTTGAAAAAAATTCGTAGAGATATCTTATTAATTTTGTTCTATTTTATTAGGTACTAGCTGATCCCGGTGTACTTCGCTACCCCCCTCGTTATAAAATAAAATTAAAAGTATTTATATATCCTATTGTGAAAATTTAATGACCATCGGTCCAATAGTTAAGACTATATTAAGATTTTTTATTTTCCTATAAAGGGGCGTGGTCCCACTCACTTTTCTCCTAGTACGTATTCCTAATTATGTCAATACTATATGTACCAAATATCATCGGCGTAGGTCAAAAAATGCCCAAAATATGGCGATTTCAATTTTTGGGTCATATGGGAGCTGCCACGCCCACTTGTCCGATAACGCCCATTTTTGTCCTGATTACTCACATTAGTAACATATGAACTATTGCAATGTTTCAAAACTCTTGCTATCACAATAGTCAAGATATATGATGTTATTCAATTTATGTGGGAGGGGCTACGCCCACTTGAAATATTAAAAGCCTAAAACCATCCTCTATAAATTCCCTTTTGAATGACACCAGTTTGGGTCAAATCGGTTGGATAGTTTCCGAGTCTATAGCGAACATGGGTACAAACATTTTTTGTATTTTATATATATAGATTTATTAGGCACTGTTTTCTCTGTTATGATGTTAGGAAATGCAAATTTGATGTCATCAGAACGTCATGGTATGTCCTAAATGCTTATTTACAACATGTATTTGTATTATCTGGATTGAGGGGTGATGAAAACATTTTTATAAAACTTACGTATTCAGGGAGTTGACCCAAGGAACTTCGTTTTAGTAGATTGGCACTCTAACCACCTCACTACTACACCTTACTATAGTATACATGTTAGCAGCCAGTTTAAGAAGATGATTTATAGTAGCACAAAAAAATTATGAAAAAATTGTTCCTTTGTTGATTTATATGTATGAAATAACAAGCAAGCTAATGAAATCAAGAAGATATTCTTATTAAAAAAATTACGAAGATGATTTACACATGATCATACGGGAACCTAATGAAATTAATAAGAAAACCTTATTGAAAAAAACAATAAGACGACCTAATGAAATCAATAAGAAATCCCTTTTATTTACAATTCATATGAAAACCTAATAGATTCAAGAAGTTTTTCTCTATGGATTGTTTTTTTGGTGCCAAAAATAACGGAAATTGGGTAAAAAAAATTGTAAATAACAAGTTTTCTTCTTGATTTTATGTGGTTTCCTTATTGAAAAAATTAATAAGATTTACCACATAAAAACAATAAGGAATCTCTTCGAAAAAATCTTCCCTTCTTTCTGCTGGGATACCCCTTAGCCGAAAGGGTTTCATAGAGAAAATCTTATTGATTCTATTAGGCAGTTTTGGCTCTGTGTATACAGTTAAATTTAGTCAAATCTGTTAATAAAATAAATTTAAATACAGTTGTGGAAAATTACAGCGAGGTATTTAATGATCTGGGACAATTGAAAGGTAAGTGCCATTTTAAAATTAAAGAAGGTGTAGATCCCATAGTGGAACCACCACGTCGTGTACCATTAGGCCTTTTTGAGCCTCTAAAGAAAGTACTAAAAAGAATGGGGGAAATTAATGTTATAATTAAAGAAACTGGTCCAACTGAATGGTTAAATTCCACGGCATTCACGGCATTAAGCCTGATGAAGATAACATTAAGGCTATTTTAGATATGCCAACACCAATAAATGTTTCGCAACTGCAAAGGTTTATTGGTTCATTTATAAAAAATTTGTCGTATAAAACAAAACATTTGAGGGATTTGCTAATAAAGATGTATTGTGGCAATGGAATGAAGAGCAGAACAAGGAAATGGTGAATCTGAAAAAAGAAATAACTGACTCACCAGTTCTAGTATATTTTGATCCGAAAAAACCGTTAAAATTGTCGGTAAATGCCTCAAAAATTGCAGTGGGTGTTACACTCCTGCATTCTGATAATCCAATTCGGCTTTATTGACTAATTGTCAGACAAATTACGCCCAAATAGAGAATGAACTATTTGCGATCATAATTGGTTGCACTCGGTTTCATCAATATGTGTATGGCTTACGTGTTACAGCGGAAACAGACCATAAGCCCCTAGTATCCTTGTTTAATAAGCCATTATACAAGATACCAGCGATACCATTGTTAACTTACACCATAACAGGTAAATTTCTTTTCATAGCTGATACGCTTTCGAGAGCTCCTTTTCTACAGAATGCGTTGGTAGCATTTAATCAAGAACACGAGCTACATTGTAACTTTATTATCGCTCAAAATAATTTAACAGATATGCCGATGGATAAAATAAAGAATGCTACAAACACAGATAATGTATTTAAAAAAATATTACAGTGTGTGAAAGATAACTTGACAGAGTCCAAAGCAAAATAAGATAGGGCATTATGTCCATACTACCCTATCAAAAATGAAATTACACAAAATAATGGTGTGTTACTAATGAATAATCGTATTTAAGTGCCAACAAGCCTTAAAAAGGAAATGTTATTATACCTGGACGAAGGGCATACTCGTATGTGTGTTCAACGGTGTCAAAAATTTTTTTTTTTTTGGTAGATTTTATTATTTATTGAATCTTCAATTTTAAATTTAAACATCAATAAGTTGTTCAAATCTTAAATCTAAAAATGTTAAATATATGTTTAGCCAATGCTAAACAATATTATTAATTTCAACGGTTGATTTTTGTTGTTTGACATCTCTCGTGTACGGCTGAAAGAAAGAGTATCCCTCCTTCTCCACCGGGTGTGGCCTCTATAATTTAGAATAGTGCGCGCAAGTGGATTTGGGTGCAACTCAAGTTTTTCAATATAATTTTTCGCATGTTTAGAAAATACTGTCTTCAGAAACGGAACATCAAGATCTTTCTGAATTCGCTGGTTTCGGATATACCAGGGGGCTGCTGTTATTGTACGTAGAATTTTATTTTGTCGCCTTTGAATTTTTTCTACATTTGATGCTGAGGCAGTGCCCCATAACTGGATTCCATAGGACCATATTGGTTTCAGGCTGCTTTTAATTTCATTTGTGTCAACTTCGCGACTATGTGTGATTTCCATGTTAAACGACGATCAAGATGAACGCCTAGATATTTGACTACAGTGTGTTGCGGTATAGTCTCGGTGTTGATTTTTATAGGCGGGCATGTTCCCTGTGTAAAGTAAAAGTAACGTGTACACTTTTCTGCTCATTCACTTTTATACGCCATTGTTTTAGCCATGTTTCCAATTTTGAGATGTACCCTTGTAGATTCCGGGAAGTTTCTACGGGATTTTCATGAACGCTTAGAAAAGCCGTATCATCAGCAAATGTTGACGTGTGAATGTTACTGCTTAACGGTAGGTCAGAGGCATATATTAAGTATAGTAAAGGACTGAATATACTGACTTGAGGAACTACGGCTTCAATCGACTGCGGAGGGCTTAAGAAATAGCCTGCCCTAACTAAAAATTTATTTTC
The DNA here is from genome assembly GCA_947311025.1 of Lypha dubia. Lineage (NCBI taxonomy): Eukaryota > Metazoa > Arthropoda > Insecta > Diptera > Tachinidae > Lypha > Lypha dubia. Next base: position 1,430,880 of record OX371263.1, read on the forward strand.
GTTCCTTTAAATAGCTTTTTAAGAGCTTGACGATGTTTGCGGGTAGATTTTGTGTTAATTTGTGGACAAGATCTTCGTGCCATACTTTATCAAAAGCCTGTGCGACATCAACACAAAGCGCTGAACAACTTTGGATACAAATATTTCAGCGGACTTTGGCAAACAAAATCTAGCTGGTTGCATAGATACTTATGTATATGCAAAGATACATATGTATACATATAGATACATACATATTCTTGCTGCAAGAATCTCCATCTCACCAATTGCAATAACTATTGAGTAGTCAAAAGTAGTAAAATTTGTTAACTCTTATTGTTAAGACGTTATAAAATCTAAAACTATACACTAATATGCTAAAGGTATGTGTGCAGGAAAAAATATTTAGTAGACATTCATGCGTTTGGCTATAAAAACCATATAAAATATGTTGCTATAACGTGGAAATGGAGACGTACACAAGTATGTACATAGTACATATCCATATGTCAAGAAAAACTTTGTTTTGTAGATGCCCATAAATCATGTTTAATCGATGTTTGCTGTTCGGTTAATTGTGCTTACAGAGTTTGTAATAAGTCTTTTATTTCGTGCAACATTTTAACTTAATGTATTTGGCATGAGTTAATATGTTGTCGACAAAGAAGCAAAAATATCGCTACAATTCTGGCTATACATTTCTGTATGTATGTATTTATACTATTATGTACATTAGGGTGATAAGATTTTCTCCAAATATCATAAATAAATAAATAATTAAATAGTGTGTTGTTAACTTTTAAATTTCAAAAAGCACTGAAACCAGGAATAAGGCATAATATAAAACAAAACAATTTAACTAACTAATTTTATTAAAAAAAAATAAATTTTAGAAAATAAAATACGGAAAGTCTTATATATTAACTCAATGTTGATACCTGGCAATAACGTTTTTTCACTAATCCATAAACATTTATACAATTGTCTTTATATATGTCTTAAATATGTATATACGACGACAATAAATCGGCCAGTGATTTGACGAAATTATGTCGATTATAATTTAAAATTTTGTGGATACAAGAAAAAAATTAAATTGAAAATACTTTTTTTAACGAAAGATACGCTGATATTAACTTTTCTTTATTTTTACTTTTAGCATACATATTAGCTCCGCGCTAATCGGACTGTGCTATAATCGGACTGTGCTATGCCAATTTTGATATTTTAAAAAGTTATATCCCTAATGTACATATGTGACGCGCAAAATAGAAAGTGACCTAAGGGTAAAAACAGATTTTGTTCAGGAGAGCCATTTTAAAGATTTAAATACGTGTATCTTTGGTGTACTTCACTTTCATAAAACGCGGATATCTCTGGGAGGAAACACTTTTGGGGCATGGGATCGGTCTCATTCGATGCTCAGATGTTGTCCACATCAAAAAAAAAAAAAATATGTGAAAATTGATTTTTTACCCTTAGGTCCCTTTCTCTATGCGCTGTCACATATGTAGTTTTTTGAAATTGTTTTCACAGTTACATAAAACTAGTGTCAGCCTTGATGTGAAACTCTGAAAAAATTTGTTTCATTCGCAGAACGAGAATCGACCCCCCTCTCTCTTTCTCGCTTTATGAAATTTTGAAAACAAATGTCAAATACTTTTCATATGAAAAAAAAAACTTTTCACTCAAAAATGTCTATAGTGGCAGTGAAAAATGAAGCGGTTTTCGAGTAATAGTTGAATACACATACATATTTAAATTACTAGTTTATTCCTTTATTAACATGTAGCTTAAAGTAAGTCACAGAGGGAAGCTAGTTTATACTTACATTTATATATTTCTACAAAATATAACATATTATTCGAACAAGTACTTAAGAATTTATGTTTTCAAAAATTAACTTAACATAATTGTTGTCGGCTTGATATTCATTTCTACCATTTATTGACATATTCCTATTTTTGTAAAAAATTAAAAATAAACAACTATAATAAGATAGAAGCGAAGTTATGTACTCGTATGTACAATTTCTGTAGTAGAAAGACGTGTTGAAACATATTTCGTGATAAAAGAAATTATTAATTATTATAAAAACAGAAAGAAAATAATTAATATGTGTGGTTGTGGTCTTAACACATTTTTGGGCAAATGTAATTTGGTTGGCAGTACTTCAATGCACATTCTAACTACATACATATTAAACATATTTTCATATTTTAAAATTTTTGATTCGTGCGTCTGTGTACATTTGTTTGTAAATGGATTGAAAAGCCTCATGCGTGAGTAAACTTGGATCTCGTGAGAGCGTTCATTCGTTTGATTGAACCGACATAAAGACCAAAATTAAATATTTTTTAAATTACCTAAATTTAGTAAAGTTATAATTATTGCCGGAAACCTTAATTTTATCTGAAAAATTTTACTTATAGCTAAGATTAATCGAAATCGAACCCATTAACCGCCTTTTTACGCTATAAAAGTTGAACATTTTTTAAGCAAAGATTTTTTGAGTAGTGTAATATATTATATACTCGTAAAATATATCAGAATACAATTTACAGTAGACGCTCGTGGAAATTCGAATCCTTCCGAAATTAGAACCAACGTTTTTAATAATTTACATGTTCTGAAATTAGAACTGACGGTTCGTTTCTATTTTTTGTTTGTATTACACACTTGAAAAATTGCATCTTTTGGCGCTCCGCAATTTAATAAAACCAAAAAAAAAAACAAACAATTATAACTGATTACACATGATTAACAATTAGTAGTTATACATAAACATACATACATATACGTATGTATTTTTAAAATATATATTTAGTTATTGAACTGTGATGAATTTTAATGAAATGGTATGACTTGTGTTCGCCTTAAATAAATAAATTAAAATATGAGTGATATGATTTCTTTAAAAAACAACACACTTATTGTTAAGGAAATTCAAAAGTTTTTTATTTAATGTGAAGTACAATCGATACAATTTAGTTTTAAATAAAACGTCATTCAAATGGCCTTCACGACTTCTTCTGCAGGAACGAATCCGACGAACCCAATTTTCGAGCACATTTTCCACTAAATCAAGTCGTTCAATATTGACTTTTAAAGCTTGAAAAGAGTCTGGTTTATTTCGAAACACCAATGACTTGAAATAACCCCACAAGAAATAGTCTAATGGTGTTAAATCACAAATTCTTTATTTACCGCACCACTCAGATGAAAGTGAGCCTCATCGGAGAATATGATTTTCGATAAAATCGTTATCGTTTTCAAGTTGTTCCAAGGCAAAATCAGCAAATTCACGACGTTTACGGTGGTCCAATGGCTTCAGTTCTTGGGTGAGAACAATTTATCCTTTCTCAAAATCCGCAAGCTTGTGTTTTGAGACAGTCCCAATTGTTGAGAACGTCTTGGAATCGACAAATTGCGGTCTTCACCAACACTTGTTCTTTGTCTTATTGGCACTTGAACATTATGTAAAGAAAATGTAAGCTCAAAATTTTCAACAATTCGACGAATAGCGAGCACACTTGGGACAATTATTGAATAATTTGTAAACGTTGTTCTTGCGAATATCTCTCCATGATGAAATTGTAAACACTAGTGAATACTATGAGAAACATTACATATTACAACTAGCCGAAACGTCACTTCAAAATCATATCTTCCCTATCGGAAAACCTTATATATTAAAACAAATTCAGTAAATGTTGTAGAGTAAATAGTGAAATTTTTTAATTTTACTTATTAAACTTGGGGATAAACTTGCAAGTAACACTTACGAAAAAAAAATTCATTGTATATCGTAGAGTAGAATCCATCAAATTTTATAAATTTCATACTCTTATAAGTTCTCTAAATGTTTTTTATTGATTTTCAATTGATCCCTTTTGTTCATACAACATTAAATTTTTTTTGAAATCTAAATCTAAATCTATATATATAAAACCGAATGTGTGTTTGTTTATTTGTTTGTTCCTTATAGGAGGCCAAACCCTTGGACCGATCTTCCTGAAATTTTCACAGCATGTTACTGTGACTCTGGAAGGAATAATAGGCTATATGAAGTTTTGATTGGACAAAGAGGCGTGGCACCGCCCATATAACCCAAAAATTTAAATCGCCATATATTGGGCATTTTTTGACCTACGTCGGTGATATTTGGTACATATGGTATTGGCATAATTTGGAATACGTACCAGGAGAAAAGTGGGTGGGACCACGCCCCTTTTTAGGAAAACCAAACCCTTGAACCAAACATTTGAAGAGACTGCGAAATTAGTACACTTACATACATATAAACGCAGAAGAAGTTTTGAAGATACTTTCAAATATGGATTTAAAAAAAAATCATGGTTTGGTAATTACCGTATGAATTGGGTGTTACTAAGTTTCTATAGTACAATTCAATTAAAAATTTTGTAGAAGAAATTCCAGAAATAGATTTCATTGTGTAGCAATGTTTTTTATAATGTACTTTAAAAATCTTCAAATACAGTCGGGCCTCGATTATCCGTGATGATCGGGCACAGAAGCATTACGGATAACCGATTTTCACGGTTAAGCGAATAACAATTTTGATTATACAGTTTTTTTTTTTAATTTTTATTATTTAACAAGTGAACATTGGTGTACATACATATTTACATTAAAAACTATTAATTCAAGAAGTTTATGAAACGTTTCTTTGTCTTTTTACCACCGGTAACGATGCCATACTAAATATGTGTAAATCTGACCACCCGCACTTCTCAAATTTCAAAATTAAACTAATCACTTGTAAATGCTTCTGACTCATCGTATGCAAACAAGACAATTCCCCGTTTTCATGTTTGTTATACATATTGTAAGTATGTATGTATGTATGAAATTGAAGTTAATAAAAAAAAATCTGCCATCTCGGATAAAAGAGGTAATCACGGTTAATCGGGGTTACCGGTTAACCGGATCACGGATAATCGAGGCCCGACTGTATATAAAGATCTCGTGTCACGATGTTTGTTATCGAACTCCTCCGAAACGTCTCAACAGATTTTAATTAAATTTTTTATGCATATTTGCTAGGTATGAGATTAGGTTTAAAAGTATATTTTAAACCGCTGGGGAACGATGAGGGGATGGAGGCGGCGATTCCTGTATTTACTAAACTATTAACTCAATTCGTATTTTAAAAATAACAAACAATTATTTTTGTTGTTGAATGACAGATGGCGCCCTGTCCACCTCATTTACGAGAAGCATCGCATCATATTGACAGAAAGATGGCGCTACGTTCGCCTCATTCACGAGAAGCGTCATCGTTCGTATTTCAAGGAGAACAAAATTATTTATGTTGTTGAAGGACAGATGGTGCTACGACCGCCTATAAAAATTGGAAAAATGGGTTGATGAGTGGGGAAAATGGTTCCCCCATATAAGAAAATAGCTTCCTGGCGAAGCCAGACAATCATCTAGCAAACTTGTAAAAATAATACGAAGAGAGTGGAACTACCTTTTAGAGGCCATTCACATATTATGTAACGCTGTTTTCAGAGATTTCATAGCAACCAACCCTCTTCGCAACGCTTTTTAAACATTTTTCAGTGCAAAATTTCCAACCCGTAAAAAATTTTTAACCGTTTAACAGTTTTTTATTAGATAATATTGTTAAATTTTATGCATATTATGTTAAAATTTAAGCATTATTGGTCGAAAATGGATAAATATATATACATATATTTATATATATATATATATATATATATATACATATATTTATATATATATATATATATATATATATATATATATATATGATGTTATATGTAGGGAGAAATCCCTACTCGTAGGGATTTTCTTCCAGAAAAATTACCGTAGGGAAATAATACCAGATTTGTTGAAATCATTAAAATGTAGAGACTTTTCAACAATATGGCAAAAATATATTAATTTGACAACCTTCTTCGATTTGTGACAACATACTGGAGTAAAGTTGCCAAAATGAAAAATTTTAATGATAATGTGAATCTCGCCCTTTTGTCTAAATTAGCTACCTTTGCTTTATCACTGCCACATGCCAATGCAGACAGCGCAAGAATTTTTTCCATCATCACTGATATTCGCACTAAGAAACGAAATAAGCTGAGTCATAAATTTTTGACTTCAATTTGCATTGTCCCCTCATTTTTACAAGACGAATGTAAAAATTGTTATAGGTACCTTCCAATATAACGAAACTCATTTAAAAAATTGGTATCCTTAAACATGTACGATTGTCAGGAAAACACCAGTCAAAACCAGTCAATGAACTAATTGTGATTTTAAATATCACTTGTTTTTATGTTTTTTTATTTTTGTTTATTTAGTTTTTAATTTATAAAAAAACTGATTTAATAATTCATTTGTACATGATATACATACATATTATAATTCAAAAGTTGTAGGGATTTTTGTAAAGACAATTTTTTGAGCGCGTAGGGAAAAATAGGGATTTTTAAGTGCTACGTAAAGATTTCTCAAAAGAGTGTATAACATCACTGATATATAAGTATGTACATATATATATATATATATATATGTATATATATACATATGTATGTATATATAAAAATACACATGTATGTATGTACATTAATGCTATTAATTTCCAATGAGTAGATAAATAAATATACATATCTGAATGTAATATTGATACTCGTAAGAAGAAGTTTCCAAAAGGCAAACTCTGATTTATTGACCCTTTTTGTGTAGCGATATAAGTACATATTTGATTAAGTGCCTGCTATTTATCTAAACATAAATTTTATGTTGTACTACGGGTGCTGTTGCTTAAAATGCTTCTTTTATCCGTATATGGCTGTGTGAATTTCTTGAGACACACAGATGGAAAATTCAGTGCTACTTCACAATAACCCTGTGAAATTAAAGTACTTTTCCTAATCTGTAACTCAGTAACATTAAAATTACTAAAAAAAAAACAAATTATATTTAAATAAAATATGAATTTTTAGTCGTACTGAATGATATTTAATTCGAAGATATATGAAGCTTTCATATGACTTAATGATATATGTAGGTAATTAACTAGTCGTTTGTAGCCAGTGAGATCTAAGCGGTAAGAAACTCTGGTGATGAGAATGTGATTATCCTCGAAACATCATGATGTCAGTTCAACCTTCCGTACAGTCTAATTTTTTTTTGTCTGCTCAATTATTACGAGGGAAATCTAGCCCTTTCTAATAAAAATTATAATAAAATTTAAAATAAACGAACTTAACCCTGACTAATTAAAAAAAATATTTTTGATTACAAATAAATCTTTAAATGTTTCAGGTTTATCTACTTTCAACCCATTCAATTCATAAATATTTTCGCTAAAGTAGGGATTTCGTTATGCGCAAATAAACAATTAAAGCTATAAGAGAACTATTAAAATACTAGACAGCTAGCTCACTGTTAACTGTAAACAGAAATTTTCCTATTTAGAGTGGAGACTACAGGGAATATTTTCGAGAAATGATACCACATCAGCATACCACCGTTATATAAAAAAATACATTCAATAAAAAAGTAGCATTAAGATGAAATTTTATATTGTAATATGACGTTAAGTACAATTTCTAAATCTATTTTATCCATCTCTGCACACAAGTGAGAAATGTAAAAATTTGATAACAATTCATCATCTTCTACACCATTTATGCCCTCATTAAGGATTGTGTCTACATGCATACATATGTATGTACGTATGTGTGTACATTCATATATCAAATATTTTATGTTAACCGAGAAGCAAGTGTTTGTTGGTTGATTGTTCTTAGTGACTGCGCTCTGTTAGCCTTGGGAAAACACATTTAACGATAAAACCAACTGTTCGCATTGCGAATTTGTATAGTTTTTTCCCTCGGCTGATTTTGTTGGTACCTGTATCTTAGCTAATTGTAGTATCCCAATAAAAAAAGCAATCTTTAAGAAAAATGTCTAATACGCGTTGCGATGACTCAATAACACCTTATCAGGGGTATGCGACATTTGACAAAAGGCATTTAGCTGCATGATTTAATCCTATGCCAGCATTAAAAAGGAAGAATTATTAATACCTTTTATAAATACATGCGTCAATATATTAAACAGATCTTTGTACTACGTGCTTTTCAATATCTGATCCCATTTTTGTCGACTTTAATATACTCGTACTTATGTACATACATACATACATATGTATGTACATAAATTTCTAATGAAATTTACTTATTTTCATTACTTTAAAGTCTAAATGTACGTATGTATGAATGTATGTATGTATACATGTATGTACATACATACTTATGTATATGAAAAAATAAAGGCTCTGTTAGCTGAGCGCTGCTCTACCGTACCCGTACTGCACCGTATTGTTAGCCCGTTGGTGAACAATAGAAGAACATTTAAAAACGTGTTTGCCTTTACGCTGCGTTTACACATGAAAGTACTTTCATGAAAGTTCCCTATATGTAAATATGTATGTATGTATTATCAATGAGACACATAAAAAACAACAGAATTTCATGAAAACTTCTTGAAAGTTTCATAAAACAAAAATTTTAGTTTTAAAATATCGTCAAAGGGAAAGTTTTTGGTTTTTTTTTTTTATTTTTCAGAGTTGCCAGGAGAATTACCCAAGCAGAATTAAGAAAAGGCATATCAACTAATACTTACATATTTGTTTTTATTTTTTTATATGGCTGAATTCCAAAACGTTCGTATACAAAGTTTGTATACAGCAGTATTGCTACTGTATTTAAAGCACATAGGCTGACTTCCAAACGTCAATTGCTTTGTGTTTAAACAAAGCATCACATTTCATAACGCAGCAGTACAATAATTATACATTGTATACCATTTCAAAACGCCGTCGAGAAGTATTTTTAACGCAGTAAGAAAGCAAACAAGGAATCGGTTTTATAGTTGATGCATCGTTTCGGAACTTTGTATATGTAAGTGATTTAAATACAGTAGCAATACTGTATACAAACTTTGTATACGAACGTTTTGGAAGTCAGCCATACATACATACTTTGGCCGTATATATTGTGTATTTTATATTGTATTTTAAGTTCGGCCACAGAGTGGCTGGCTTCCAAAACGTCAATTGCTTTGTGTTTGAACAAAGCATCACATTTCATAACGCAGCAGTACAATAATTATACATTGTATACCATTTCAAAACGCCGCCACCAAGTATTTTTAACGCTGTGAGAAAGCAAACAAGGCATCGGTTTTATAGTTGTTGCATTGTTTCGGAACTTTGCATATGTATGTGATTTAAATACAGTAGCAATACTGTATACAAACTTTGTATATGAACGTTTTGGAAGTCAGCCAGTGTGTATATTTACACGAAACCATTCGAGCTGTTTTTACCCCCCTCATAACTTTGCTCCCCTTGATCGTAATATAATGAAACTTCAAACATAAGGTCTCCACACAGAGGTTACGTCACAGTGTAAATTTGAAAGATCTACTGCAAAAGCTTCCGAGATATTAAGGTGTGAAAAGTCCATATTTTAGTACATATTCACTGACTCACTGACTCATCAATATTATTGGGCACTTCCAGCATAGCTAGAGAGCTGAAACTCGGTACACAGGTAGGTCTTGGTGAGAAATTAACCAGAAAAATCTTAAAACGGGCACTTTCCACCCAGGGTTCTAGGATGCCCCTTCTTTGTATGGGGCACTTCCAATTTAGCTAGAAAGCTTAAATTTCGTACACAGGTAGGTCATGTTGAGAAATTAAACAAAATTATTTTTTAACGGGCACTTTTTACATGGGGGGACTAGGGTTTCCCTTCTTTTTATGGGGCACTTCCATTATAGCTAGAAAGCTGAAATATGGTACACAGGTAGGTCGTGATGAGAAATTAAAGAAAATGATTTTTAAAGTACTGAGATCTAAATATGGACCAAGTTCATGATAGGTACAATTCCATCTCATTTCCATGCAACCTGTAAGCATGGCAAAATTTGTTTGCCTTCTAATATGGGAATGAATTCTTGGAAAAATATTGCCAAGCTTATAGGTTGCCTAGAAATTATATGGAATTGTACCTATCATGAACTTGGTCCATATTTTGATCTCAGTAATTTTACACATTTTTACCCATCCACCTGATTAGAAAAATTTGAATTTTGTTAAAAACGGAAAAAAGTTTCAATTTGTAAGTCAGTGTTACTTATGTAAAAGAAATTATCTTGGGCTGTGCAATATTTAAAACTTTAATCTGTGGTTATTTCATATATCTACATATATATCCAGGGCCCAAATCCTTACATCCGTGAACGTACAACTCGTCACGTAATTTCCCATCCAAATATACAGTAATTACGTGACGAGTTGTACGTTCACGGATGTAAGGATTTGGGCCCAGGTATGTGATCAAAAACGGTTTAGACACAAAACGTTAAAAGGTGTGATATGGGTACTATAGTCGATGTCTCAATAATTTTCAAAATTGTTTTTAATAATTTTTGAATTTTTTTTTATAGTTTTATTATATTTCTTACATATTATCTTCTAGAGTAGTTTTTAAAAGACAGCACTTTCAGATTGGCTCAAAACTAACTGTCTAAATCGCTTGGAATTAATCACACCTTTTTAAAATAATTGTTTTGAAAGCGATCGTTTTCCATCACATACATAATATGTACCTGATTAAGAACGTTTACCTAATATTAGAATATATTAGCTATTAAATATGGAGAACAGACTGATGTAAACAATTTTAAGTAGGGCCATAGGATTCACAGATAGAACGGTTAGAAAATTTGCTTGAAAAAATATTTTAGCTGGCCAAATCGTACAAAACTAAGTTAAGGCTTTAATACCACTGTGGAACTAATTCAGGTTAGCAAAAGTTATGTCGATTCTGAGAGTGAGGGGTGAAAATAGAGGCTAAATTAGAACACCCGTATCGCGGCACTTGTTTATGTTATTTCGAATTTTTTTTTTAATCGACCTTCGAACTTTGCAGTCAAATGCCGATTTTCAGCATATTGGTTATATGGTTTTTTGGCTATCACTCGTCGACTAATTGATATTTTTTAAATCCGTAAAAGCCAAATTATTACTAGAGACCTGTGCAACAATTAAAATTTTTTAAAAAATTGATTTAGAAAATTTTTATGGTGCTTATGAAGCAAAATGTTGGAAAAATTATTTGTTTTTCATGCTTATTGAAAATATGTTCCACAAAACTAAGCCCTTTTTACTTTCTGTTTGATCTATAATATGCTTCCCAGTTTCTTCTTTGTCTTCCCCTTCTTCCTCTTTTTCCTCGTCTTCATCTTCTTCAAAGGTGTTTTTATACCAACAAATTGTGATTGATTTATGATAAGTGCATCGGTTTCATAAAAATAACAAAAAAAACATTGTATATTATATATTGTATTAAAAATGTCGGAACCAAAATGTAAAATGGAACATTTTTGTAATGTTTGTGGACGTTTCATAACAAGCGATGAAAAATGTGCCAATGCGAGTGATTTTGTTGTCCCCAGGTGTCGACAAAATAAGCAACAAAATGCTTCAAGAATTTCCTCATATTGCAAAACGAATAATACTATTCATCTTTAATAGTATTTTACGACTGCAATACTATCCAATAGAATGGAAGGTTTCGATGATTACTATGATACCAAAGCCCGGCAAGGATTATACGAAGGTTGAATCATATAGGCAAATTAGTTTATTGTCCAACATTTCAAAACTATTTGAAAAGCTGTATATGAGCAAGCTGATGCCTATAGTGACTAGAAGTGGATGCATTCCAGATCATCAATTCGGTTTTCGATGACAACATAGCACTATTGAACAAACTCACAGACTTGTGAATCTAGTTAGAGACACGTTTGAAAAAATGAAATATTGTTCTGCGCTCTTTGGGGCTGTGCACATATTACGTAACGCTGTTTTCAGAGATTTTATACCTCCACCCCCTCCGTAACGCTTTTTAATAATTTTTCAGTGCAAAATTTCCAATCCTTAACAAATCTTTAACCCCCCCTCGGAGCGTTACGTAATATGTGCATAGCCCCTTTATAGATGTTTCACAAGCTTTCGATAAAGTATGGCACGATGGGCTTATCCGCATATTAACACAAAATCTACCCGCAAACATCGTCAAGCTTATAAAAAGCTATCTAATGGAACGAAAATTTATAGTTCGAGAAGGTAACTTTATTAAGCCCTCCGCAGTCGATCGAAGCCGGATTTCCCCAAGGCAGTATATTCGGTCCTTTACTTTTTTTAATATATGCCTCTGACTTACCGTTAAGCAGTAACATTCATACATCAACATTTGCCGATGATACAGCTTTTCTAAGCGTTCACGAAAATCCTGTAGAAGCTTCCTGCAATTTACAAGGGAAACATGCCCGCCTATACAAATTAACAGGGAAACATGCCCGCCTATACAAATTAACACCGATACCATACCGCAACACACTATAGCTTACTGGAAGAAATTCTATACTAAGCCTAGAATGTAAACTACTATTATACAACGCGATCCTGAAACTAATATGGTCCTATGGAATTCAGTTATGCGGCACTGCCTCAGCATCAAATGTCGAAAAAATTCAAAGGCGACAGAATAAAATTCTACGTACAATTACAGCTGCCCCCTGGTATGTCAGAATTATCTAATTCATAAAGATCTAGATGTTCCGTTGGTAAAGAAACGCTAAAAGATATATTAAAAAACTTGAGGTGCACCCAAATGTACTTACACGCAATATGCTACATTATAGAGGCCACATCCGGCTGAAAAGGAGGGATACTCTTTTTCTCAGCCGTACACGAGAGATGTAAAACAACATAAATTAACCGTTGAAATTAAAAAATTTTTGTTTAGCATTGGCTAAACTTATATTTAATATTTTTAGATTTATGATTTGAAAAACTTATTGATAATTTAATCGATAATTGAAGATTCAATAAATAATAAAATTTATCAAAAAAAAAAAAAAAAAAAAAACATTTTTGAAGTAAATAGTGATTTTGTGTACTTTAAAAAATGCATATGACAACTTATTAAACGGCTAAGGTAGCGTCATACCTACAATAAAATTTGCGAGTTCATTAGCGTGTAATAACAGCCTCATAGTGGTATTAAGCGTTTGTAAATACTACTTTAGCGGATTTTGCTTATTAGCCTCTAATAAAACGTTTGTGAATAACACTGTTAATATCTAACACGCTCTCCCATAAGATGTGCTCTGTAACTTTAGTGAGAAGTTCTAGTGGCGAAAATATGTGAAACAAATTATTCCATCGTTTCTCGAAAAGTGAGAAAAAAATGAATCTGTAACTCATGTCGAAAACTTTCAAAAATGCTTACATCGTTACGTTAGAAATGTCAGATAATATGGTTCAATGTCGATATGTAATTAAAGGCGATAAGAATGCTAGCCAAAACAATCTTCGACGGCGACCAAAATACACTAAAGTAGAAAAATATAAACGGCGGCGTCAAATATACTTCCGTCGGCTATACAAAATAATGTGTAGTGCGGCTTTAATGATTGTTATTTGCAGAATAGTTTCGGAAGCACTTCCTGTTAAAAACATTTTTAATAATTTTTCTAATATTATAAAAATAAAATAATAATTAAACAATTAGTTAACCTTGAAATACCAATTTTTGAGAGTTTTGATTTAATGTATTAAAATAAATTTATAATCATCACCGAGTGTAATCAACCGAGCTCCACCCCCACAACAGGAGTGTGTTTACTGTTTATATTTATTTTTGTTGTAATATATAATTTCTTTGTAAGAAAATTATAGAGAAGAAAGTAAATTGTTTTATTGTAATTAATAGTGTTTCCACAACATTCATTCATTGAACATAAAATTTATTCAAATACATTATTTCAAACCCATGCTTGGTTAAAATGTCCGCAGCCATCTCTTCAGAACATATGGATTTCAGGATGACCTTCTTAGAAAGAATATTGTCCCTTATGAAATGGTGCCTGACGTCTGTGTTTGCTTTTTGGATGATATGACTCGTTTAATGCAAGCTGTATTGCGCTCTGATTGTCACAATACAATGTAGTTGCTCGTAGCTGATTTTTAGTTAGCTCCTCCTCAAGACCTCTTAACCATAGCATCTATTTAAATGCCACGCTCATCGCTATATACTCGGGCTCACAAGTTGAAAGATCCGTAGATTATTGTTTTTTGGAGCCCCCCGCTATAGCACCACCTTTCTTCATCAATACGTATCCACTGACGGATTTTCGCTCTTCAGGAACAGCTGCTTAGTCAGCGTCGCAATAACATAAAGTTTTAAGATTGTTTTCTTTCTCAAATGATAGTTGAAAATTTATCGTACCCTTCAAATACCGCAAGACCCGCTTTGCTGCAATCCAATGTTCTGTTTCAAAACTATTATTAAAACTTCGAAGCAAATTAACAGCGTAGCTGAAGTCTGGCCTGGTAACTTGTGATAGAAACAGTAAACTGCCAATAAGTTGTGTTTAGACTAGTAATACCCTTCAATCTCCACAATGTTAAATCTATGCGCTATTTCTCGTAAAGTGACGAGTGCTGGCAGTTCAACAATATCAGCAGAAATATTTAGAGTAAATACTTTTTCTAAGTGTTTAACAAAAATAGCACTTTTTTCAGCATCAGTTCTTACCCAGTCATTATTCGTAGCTCGTAATGGAGGTTTGAATATCACCGGATTTTTAAGTCCTATGGCTGCATGCCACAGCGAATAACCTTTGTAGTGTTGCATCGAGTTCTTGAAGCCTTAACTTTAACTGAGGAGATCTGTACCGTTGCCACACTCGTCGAGCTCTCCTTTTTTCAGACAATAGCCTTTCTATATATACAGAAAAAATGTTGAATTTCAATTGTTGATTTCTTTTATTTGAAGTAGCAGTAAAAGCAGCTTGTTTTATTTTCAGGTAGTGTTCAACCTCAACCTCGAGGAAATTATATCTACTAATTCTAAAATAGCTTCGAGACGTCAAATGAGTTTCTGAGATAAGCATGACATCGATTTATTTATCCAGAAGATATCATAATAACATTGCAATATCGTAGGCGGTAGTTAATTGTTCAACTATACAATACTTTTCAACCAACTTAGGCGTTACTTAGCAACAAGCTAGCTATAAATTGACAATGGGTAGTTAGTATTTAAAAAGTTAAAAAATAGGGGTAGAAAAATAATCAGGCTACCTGTTTTCCATGACTCTTTTGTATTTTTATTTCCCTTTACTTTTGTTTCGGTTTTTGTTATTATGTTATATTCATTTTCTACTTTCAACGAAGATTGAGCGATTATACACAAAAAACGGAAAAGTAAACACGTCAAAATAATCCATGCTAAAAATATCATATCGTAAATGCAAGTGGTTTTACCCAGTAAAAAATTTGCATGTTTTTTGAAGCACTAAAGATATAAAGCGCATTATAATTCACTTTAAAATATGAGCTTGCTGAGAAGCTGATTTCAAAGCGCCACAACAATGCAGGTTTTAAAGCGAGAAAGTTAGCAAATATACACGCATCCAATGGGTAGTATGTAAAGTATTTGCTTTTTACCTAAAGATTTGTTTTAAAACTCAAAATTCTGGATATTATTGACTATAAAAGGAAATACTTTTTTATTCATACTGCCCAATATCATATTATACACTTATATTAATCAGCTTCCTTTGTGCTACCATCTATTTACTTATTACAACATGCCAAATAGATACACAAAGCACATTAATCCAGGTACATATGTACATATATGCATTGGAAGATTTTTCTCATATTATACTATTCATTATTTAAACAGCGCTTCGGATAACTGCTGTGTTTACATGTTTTATTATAAGCAAAAGAGCGCTTTTGTGAGCAAAACTGTAGTACTCCAAACCGGGAACTCGCCATACAAAAATCAGCAGCGATATCAGCAGGTTTGTCAGCGCTTCATTTATTCTGTAATAGTAGAAACCTGCTTTATTTGAAGCAAATTTTTTACTGGGTAGGAGATAATTAAAAATAAATCAACGCATTTTTTATTTCCGTGTTTCAGTAAGTCTAAAAAAAGTTAACTGTAAATTGATAATTTTTGTAGTTATCTACTCATTCTCCGCCAGGGTAGGAAGTAGCTAATACTATTATTAAAACAAAATAAATAAAAAAAAAAACAAAAGATACTGAGTTGCCTTCGTCTACAAAAAAAATAGTTACTAAAAATCGATTGTAAAATAATAATTAATATCATCACTTGTTAAAATCATTGAGTTAGTAATACAGTTGTGAAGAGATTTCACCAAAAATGTTTAGCTACAAACTCGATTACCTTTTTTTTAAATTTGTTTGTGATGTTTTTATTAAATAAATACGCAAGCTAAAAAATATATTTGGTATATTCATGCCAATGTGCAAACCACATAGAAACAATCATACATAATACATATAGAGAAATGAGTGTGTATGATTTTTTTAGCAAACTGGGTAACTGATTGACTGATTTTTTTGCTACTCAATTTAATTGGAGTTTCTCTATACAACCAAAGGGTTTATAATTTTGTCTTGCGTGAAAGGCAAAAATTCTGGTACATGAAATATCAAAATGGTCACGCAATCATTGATACATATAGTAGATAATTTATTCGCTCTCCTCAAAATGCAGTGTGTCTTAAACCTGACTCAAATATACGAGTACATACCTTTTTCAAATAGGAAATAAGTACATATTTTCAAAAGTTAATTTATTTATTATAGGTTAGCTAATCTATATGCGTTTCTTTGCTAGCTAAATACCATCTCATCAGTAGATCTTTACTAACATACTTGAAAAGTTTCCAAGCTCATCTTCTCATACATAAACTCCCATTCTCTGAAATGAGAATGATTTAGCACCAGAAAGCAAATTAAAAATCTTATACAAACAACAAAACAAATAATTTTTATTAGATACATATGAATCCGTGTATTTTTCTTATAAGGGAAATAAATATTTTAAATTTAGTCTTCTAAAGCGCTGATCCTCGCACTTCTTTGGCAGATAGTTTTACTAAGACTCGATGTTCTACGCTACACCACAGATTTTTTTTAGCGGCAAGCAATAGTCCAAAAAAATTATATTAAAAAATACCCCAAAGTATTGAATGGATACCAAAAACAACGATTATTTACTATCTTGAGTTTTTTTTCTTTGGGAGATTGTTTATGTGAAATTATTCCCCAATAGAACCGGGTCAACAAAAAGGAAAACATTTCTTTTTTCCTGTGATTTTTTCTGTTTCCATCTTAAATTGAGGCTTTTTTTCTGAATAGGTCAACAGTTTTTCTCTAACCGCAGTTGGTTTTGAGTTAAAGCTAACTACCCACTTTTACTATTTTCATTTATTATTGTACATTAAAATATGTTTTGTTGATGTTTTAGATATGGCTTCTTCAAGAATCCCAATTGTTTTTTATATATCTCTGGTAAATGTATGTATGTATGTGTTTTTGAGAAATTTAGAATTATTTGATCCAATTTTTTCAAAAGTCAAAAATCGAAGAACACACACAAACGTGATTAAACTTTTCAGTTGTCAATAACAAACTACTAATCCAAATAAGCTGATAATGCCAACATATGACTAACACATGTGTACCAACATAGCAAAAAATCGATAATCGAATGTACACGGCCCGCGAAAATTTAAAATTCACCTTTTCTTTTGAACAAACCTCGTATAAACAGCGTATCATCAAAAGTGGCAAATGTTTAAATTTTCATTCACGCAAGTTTCCAGGATTAATTACAGAAGAAGTGAAATTTGGTATTTTTGTTGGGGCCATAGTTTAGGCAACTCGTGAAAGATCCTAATTTTGTCAAATCAATGATTGAAGCCGAAGCCAAAGCTTGGAATTCATTTGTTTTGGTTATGAGTAATTTCCTAGGCAAAAGGAAATCTGACGACCATGGCGAGCTTGTTAAGTGCACGATATTGAACTAGCAAGAGCTAGGATGCATTATCAGTATAAAAATTCACATTTACACCGATTTCCTCAAAATCTGGGTGATTTTTAGTGAGAAGCAGGGTGAAGGATATCATAAGGACTATGGAAGAGTGTAATAAGGAAAGTGGGTATCACATATCATAGCAGACTACTGCTGGAGTTTGCACCGAGATCTACCTAAAGTCGTGCAGCCAAGGAAATCTTATATAAGATCATTTGATAGTGTTCGATAGAAATTTTGTTAACCTATGTATCAATATTTTTTTTTGATATTTCATAAAGTAAGGCTGTTAGCATTCTCCTAGTATTTTTTTTTTTTTAGTCAGGGCCATAGAAATACCCAATAAAAGCATAAAATAAAGGAAACAAGAGTTGTGTAAGCAACAATGAAGGAAAGAAAATACATAATTGGGGGTTAATATATTGATATAATAGTTTGAAGAGAGTACATAAATAATGGTACTCATACGTAAGAAAATGCTTTAAATTTGTTTGTGTATTTTGATCTAAAGCGAGTACTTTACACTAACAAAATACATGTTGTTTTTTGGATTATTGTAGTTGTTGTCGAACTGCGCATACCTGTTAGTTTTACCATGATAACAGTACAAAATTCTCTTGTGTTTGTTGCTGTCTGCTAGACTACCACATCAGTCAGATAAAGGTGTAGTGTATAAACTTACATGTAACTCAGCAGATTCAATTAATGATAATTAACTAGTATGATTGCAGTTGCCGAGGTGGCAGTGAGGTCTAAGCGGTAAACAACTCAGATGATGAGACTGTGGTTAGCCTCGAAACATCATGATGTCAGTACTTTTTCTTTGTCTGACAAATTAAAATTTCTTTGATTAGATAATAATTGTAGACTAAATTAACTATCGCTAGTTTACTGAATAGATTCTAACGAAGTTTACTTTCATTTACGTTATCACAGAACGAGAATTGAGCCCCAGGCCTATGTAGGACTATGTGAGAGATTGTATCAGAAAAAAGGTCCATACTTTAACGCTAAAAATAACTTTTTTAAATGAACTTACATACATATTTATACATTAGTATGTATATGTACATAATTAACATTGTGTATAAAAAAGAATGTTTATTTAAAACATACATATATGTATAACATACATATATGTATATACATATGGATAACACAAAAATTGATAGTCACCGCAAAACGTCGGAAAGTTGCGTGCTCATGAATATCCTGTGTAATTGCTAACAAAACAGGAAAAAAGTAGCTGAGGTCACATGCGTACATACAGATTTATAACCACAAATATTTTGATTTCAATATCATTAAAGTTTATTTTGCCACAGTCATCGTTTTAACGTTTGTTTACGTCAATCTATAATCAAATCTGATTTAAAATTTATTACATAGTACATGCAACTAATTTACCTTTTAAAATAGTCATTATTTGTTTTTGCTTTTTGCTTTTGATTGAAAATAATATTAACTAAGATAAGAAAATCAACACAAAAGGCCCGTCTTATGCTGGCAATAGGCATACATATTATACGAACGTGAATCGTTATTTAGAGGGGACCACTACTTCTGTACATTGTTATAAATAATTGTTTAGAAATCTTTGTAAGTTATACATATTTACATGTCCTTTTAAAGTATAAAATAAGCTTATGATTTTTATGTCAAACAAGCTTAAAAATTACGTCAGTACACGCTTGCGGCCTATCTTGACGGTGCTCTTGTCGCTGCGAGAATTTTTCTTTTCACAACCCAAGACTTACCAAGGGAAGTAGGAAGTAGGAAAGTTTTATTGAAAAAATAGGCTGTAGTCGAAATAGACGGATTTCTTATTCTCGGAAAAAAGTGCCAAATTTTTCATTTTAATATAATAAACTTGAATACAATCTAACTTTTTTATTGAAACTACCTGGACTTGGAGCCGATCTTGTCATATACTTACAGATGCTGAAAGGATTTTCAGATTCTTACTGTAGTCCGAACAAAGAAAGGAAATAAAATAAGCCACGACGTTTAAATTTGATGTGTTGTATTCGATCTAATTTACAATAAAATATGTTAACTTGTTCGTCTATTATCCCGTTTATACGCATTTCTTATTTTCAAATAAGAGTGAAAAGCCTTGCCGTATTACTTTTTTATTGTAACTTAAAATATTGCGAAAACTATTTGCAAATAAAGAGCAATTTGCAAATAAAATGTGTGATGCTACCACATTTCTTATTTACTATATTTTAGGTGTTTTCGATAATCTGGAACACTGTCATCGCTTTGATAAAAATATATATGTAATTTTAATTAACCAGCAAATCGAACCGCGAAAAAAAAGAAATGTTAAAAATAAAAACGGAAGGTAGTCGCTGCATCTGGAGCATGGCGGAGACGAAGGAGCTCCTTGCCATTATGAAGGAGAAAAAAAATCTAATGGAGCGGCTTGATGGCAAAACTGGCCGAAATAACAATGTGTACGTGCTCATATCAAACGGATTGGCCAAAAAAGGTTACTTTGGGGCTGTGCACCTATTAAGTAACGCTGTTTTCAGAGATTTTATACCCCCCCCCCCCCCCCCTTCGTAACACTTTTTACTAATTTTTCAGTGCAAAATTTCTAATCCGTAACAAATCTTAAACCCCCCTCCCCCCTGGAGCGTTACGTAATATGTGCACAGCCCCTTATCCATGATCTTCCTTATGTACGTATTCTACTGATTAGTTTATTAAGGTTTCAATAAAAGCTGCGAAAAGATGAAGCTGAAATTCCGCACCTTAAAGGCAGACTTCCTAAAAGTAAAACGTGCAAATAGCAAAAGTGGTACCGCCCGTACAAGTATGGACTACTTTGATGACTTGAACGAACTGCTGGCTGATCGTCCTGTGGCGGCTGCAGTAGGAATAGATACAATTGCAGTCGAAATAACATTTGAAGAAAGTGTACACCCTCTTCTAGAATTTTTAGATGAATGTGTGGAATTAAATACTTCTCAAGTTTTGTCTTCTGATGAGCAAAATACAGGGTAAAATCCCAAGGAAAAAGAGTAAGAAATATGTAGCAAGATTTCGTTACTTTTTCCTAAAGTTTTATGTTTATATTATTATATAGGGAATGCTATTCAAATGACGCTTCTTGAAATTGCTGCTGACGTCAAAGAGTCACAGCAGTCTGTGCTAAAAATAATAAAGTAAGAAAATGAAGAATTTATTGCAGAGGAACGTCGTCTGCACAAGCAATACATTAACGATACGAAGGAAATAATGGAAGAAGATCGGAAAGCAACAAAAGAAATGTTGCTAGAAATCCTCAATAACCAATAATAGGTGTATTTTTACCTAATCGTATAAGCGTTTGCTAACTTAGCTTAGTTTAATGTTTGTTTGATCTCAATATTTAGGCATGTACCAGAAAAGTAAATGAAGTTTGAGAAATGTATGAATTTTCATCAAATTAATAACTGTGTTTTTTTTTTAATTATACATACATAAATACGTATTTATATTAATTTCAAATGGGAAATAGTAGCAGGAACTATAACTTTTGTAAAAATTTCAAAATAAGTCTATTTTTAAACTTTATTTACTTTTCTGGAACATACGTAGCTGATTACTATATTACATACATATCGCTTCTTCATTGCAACGTGGTCATTTCTGAAAAAACAAAACTTTTCAGTTACTGCCGATAAGGAGTTTCTCAATACCTTCTTTATTTGTCAAAAATTTTTCATAAACATGTCTCTATCTAAACCGAAGTTATAACCACTTATATGCTCAAGCCGCCTTTAAATGCATTTTGCCACGTTTATGTTTTTTGAGATATGACTGCGTTGCAATAAAGGAGCGATATGTATATAAATACATAATATGGCATAGGTATACAGTACCGGAGAATTTAATGGAAACTTGTCTTGATAATTATTACTTTATAATAAGAAGATGAAAAAAAAAATTTTTTGTTTCGGGTCGTAATTTTCTCCAGGAACAATTCTGGATGTTATCACATCACTAGGTTGGGGATAAAGATATTTGTTTTCCTCATTTTCGTCCCAATTGTTATAATAGTGTTCTTTTTCTCTTTCACAATAGTTCTGAAGTATTGAACAAGCTACCACCACCTTAGGAACAATAGAGGTAGACAACAAAGTGTTTTAAATAATCTTTTATGCAATTTGGTTTTCCGGGGCCCACAAAAATACCTACTGCCATGTGCATTATTTTTTCTTTTATGTTCGCTACTTTTATAAGAATTCGCCAAAGTTGCGTTTTGGAACTTTTAAATAGTGGAATGCCATCAATATTTATTTTAAGTTCGACAGAGGAGTAATTTTTTAAAACATTATCTACTTTTCGAAGCCGATTTTCTATTCGTAAATAGTGGAACACTTTTGATTACAATTTTGTTCGTTTTTCTTAGCGGCCCTTCTACAGATCACAGCGGCCCTTCTACAGCGGAACATCCATATCTTCTTCAGACAAAATTGACAACAAGTTTTCGGCGCAAGTTCTTGTGGGTTTGTTTTGTGTAAACCATTTCTTCAACTTTTCTTTCCAAGAATGGTTTGGTATTTCTGTTTCTTTTGTCAATAGGTTATTTTCACCACTAATTTCTTCTTTCAAGCACAGTTCAGGTCGGTTTACAAATTCTTCACAAATTCTAATTTGTTTTTGGGGATTTCCATTACGCAGCACACTGTTTTTATATTCACTAATTTGTTTTTTTAATTTTCTTTTAAAATATTTATTTACTCATCTTTAGAAAATTTTAAAAATACCTTTTAATATTATTTTATTTTTTAAAATGTCACTCAGAAAACCGCGGCTTACTTTAATGTACGAATAATTAAACTGCAATAATTTTCAGTGGCAGCGCAGTGAAAAATTACACAGCATACTGTTGTTTGTTTTAAATTTGAATTTGTTTAAAAAGTGTTGCAAAAATTAAAAAAAATGAAAATGGTAATTCGCATTTAAACATCATCCAAAAAGTGATATGAAATACATGTCAAATCAATCTACAAATGAACTACTTGAAGTACTAGTACTTTCCTATATAATCTTCTAGCGGATCCCGGCGTACTTCGCTGCCCGCGTATTTAACGTGTGTATGAAGTCAGCACACAGTATACATAGCGCTCACGCTCATAGGCGCCTATGTATTTGTTGTTGTTTTTTTATATGGACAAAATCACATGTTGTCATGAAAATTCATAACTCACGAACGCGTCGACCGATTTCGTGCAAAGTATAGATAAACCATCTACGCGACCATACGAACAAATCCTAAAAATTTACTTGAATTCGGTTTAACCGTTCGTGAGTTATAAAGTAAAGATAGCACCTTTTGAACTACTGCTTTTTGTACTAGTAATTGTACCAGTAGCTGTTAGACAATTAACGCTAAATCTCCTGCAGGGTATATACATATTCACATACATGTATATGGGCATTTCCTCCGAATGGTCTACCAGGATCGAAAACTAAAATGTTGATAATTATCGCTTTTTTATTGTTTATAATTATAAAAAAAGCATATCTTAGCTGTTTTAATTGAGGAAATTGGGCTCGAACTGGAAAATTTTATATATTCTTTTTAAGTTACTTCTAAAGACATTTTTATATTTAATTATTTTACATGAAAAATATATGCTATGTTTGCAGTCTTTCTTCAAAATCGCTCTAGTACAATCAATTAAGACGATAAAAGTGTAAAGAGAACAAAAAAGGTCGATTAACGGTTAATTTTTACCTTGTTTCTTATCTACTTTTTAATCGTACGTTCGCGACCGAAAATATCATTTTATTGTAATAGCTTTGAATTGAACGTCAACAGGTGCCTGACATAACACATTTTAATTAAGCTCGGTGTCATTTGTAAATAAAACAAAAAACTTCCGGGTTACACTTAAAAAAATGTTTTTTTTTATTGGCAAAATTTCGTACGTTCGCGACCGTAAGTAAATTTATTTTTTTCATAAACAATGCATTTATTTTCTTAACACGCAAATATACTTTCGTTGATGGGTAAAACCTGTGATAAATCGCAAAATGAAAAACAAAAGCGTTATATTAACAAAATTAAAAGCGGTCCCAAAAAACTAAAAATTTTACGTGAAAAAGCTGCTACGCTTAGCATTAACAAAATTTAAAAAGGTTTTAGACCAAGAAAAAGGTCGCGCAAAGTAGAAAGAATATCAACAAAAGAAATTAAATGAAGATCAACATGAAGAAGAACATTATGCATTGTCTTTTTACAATTGTTAACTAGTCCCCAACTTTACTTAAAAAATTTAATGATATACCGAATATTCCAGGTATCAGAATGATGCATTCGATTTTCTATGAGGACTTTAAATTAAGCACTGCTCCAACGGCCTACTCAATAAAAAAAATATTATAAATATTGTTAAAATTTCATTATTTTATCTTAAAAAAATAGTCTACGTCTTGTTATAAGTGTTACTACACACTATAAATTGAATATTAAGTTTTTTGAAGATATTTATGGGAAAATGTATGGTAATAATAATAAAAAAACATATGGAAAAATTGTACGTTCGCGACCCATACGTTCGCGCCCGGTACTTAATTCAGTTAAACAAAAACCAAGAGAGATAAATAGTTTATTGTGTAAATACTGGATAGAGACCTACATTAATACACTTTTAAAATAAATTAATCGCTTTTGAATATTCCGTTCCATTTCGCAGATTTTTACCAACACTACTGTAAGCAAAAGTTGAATTCTATTTTGCGTACGTTCGTGACCACATGTTTATAATTATCATTATGAAAACTTCAACTCAATGAAATCCATCTTTGCCGCCAAACATAGAGCTACCAAAATACTATCGAATTGCAAGAAAATGCTAGGAAAAGTGTTTTCTATATATGTTGTACATCAAAAGCATACGAAGAACGTACGTTAGTGACCCCAGGAAATGCCCATATGTGTGTATTTCTGATTGAATTTTCTTATTTTACGTACATACACATGTAAACATTGCAAAAGGACGGGAGGAATCGGGAGAATTGAAGTATAGTATCCTTAAAATATTTAATTTAATAAAGAAGTTATAGTTATAGTATGTATGTACATATATTTTGTATAATACTAACGAATGTCGAAATTATATTTATTACAATCATTACTTTATTAAATATTTTTTTTTATTTTATACACTTTTTGAAGTAGATACATATTTTTTTTTAAAAAAATGCAAATGTCAACTTATTACAATAAATTTATCGAGTTTATTAACATGTAATTACTGCCTCATAGTGCTATTAAGCGTTTGTGAGTACTACTTTAGCGCATTTGGCTTATTAGCCTCTAATAAAACGTTTGTGAATAACTCTGTCAGAATACGAAAGCATGCTATTAATTTTGCGGTCGACTTTATAGGTTGTTCTTTTGCGCAAGCTGTAAAGCTTGCTGTTCTTTTTTATTTTTGTAGGAGATTTAATTTTCTTCATTCTTCCCGTAGCCAACAATTTCTCATGCTTCTTATGAGTTATGAAATTTTTTCACAATCATTTATGATCAGAGTTGCAAGAACATCAAAAATTTTTCGGCTGAATTTCTGTTTGTAAGATGAAAATTTTAGCTTATTTGAATCTCTAGGTGGGACAACTACTTTCTGTTTTTTATTGAATTGTATACGAATTCTATCTTTAGCCGGGGACAAAGTAAAAAGTGTCACATCGAAGGCATATTGATTATGTTCTGAAAGAAAAGACCAACTCAAAATTTTTTTATTGAATTCGCTAACAATTAAATATTAAAAAAATGTTTAAACAATTTACTTAATAATTGAGTATATTTTTCTAAAATTTCAAAATACAAACTCGCGTTTTACTCGTATACAATTGTAGTTTTCTAGTACGGCTCCACTAAAAAGATACCATGTAAGAACGTATCCAAAGTAGAATTGTTACAAAATAAAACCGAAAAATGTAGTTGACGAAAAAATACGCACATATGTATGTCTGAAAATTACCAACATATAAAATGTATAAGTATATTGTTCAGTGGGTTCAGAGTATCTTCTTTCTAAATCCACTTAGGTATATATTTTAAAATTAATAATAATAATAATTCATCTAAGCTACAGACTGATAATGCATATTGATGAGAAAAACAGGGTTTTAACTTTAACGGAAGTTTTGGAGTGTCAGGAGATATTCAAAACCAGATTGTTATTGTACTCGGCAATACCTACCAGAAAAATAATACCCATCACATCTTAGATATTTCAACTTTATTCATGTTTGTTGCATAGCGTTATTTTCATGGTATTAAAGTAAAATCAAATTTTCAATGTAGCTTTCCACAAAGACACATTTACAATCTACATTTTTGTTGATTTGATTGATTTTTTTCTTTTTAAATAAGTTCAAAAGGCTTTTGCAAAAATAACTCTAAAGAAAGTTATGCATTTAGCTTAAGAAAAATGGAGAATATAGGTATAAAAATAAAAACTTAATTTGAATTTTTCCATTTTCATATTTTCTGGAATATTACAGAGGTAGCGATATGTACAGTCAGTTAATTAATTACAACTTATACATACATACATATGTATGCATTCATACCTAGAAATTAAAAGTAGAATTTTTGTATATTTTGAAGACTGTTAAAACAGGCAAAATTTACTTAATCGAATTTCGCTGTGAACAGGCCATATGTATGTAACTCGTCTAACTCGTTCATGAAGCATTGACGCTATTAGTTCTTTTACCAAGTTGATTTTATTTTTGTTAGGTTGATCAGCTCTCTGTCAATTATTGTAATCAATCAAAAATAAGTTATGAATGTACGTAGTTTTATAATTTAAATTTCATTGGCAGCTATTCATCGCCCAGTTGAATCAAATGTCATCCCTAATTGCGCAGCCATTAGATTTTTATGTATGTTCAAAGCGAAAAAGCCGCTTACGTTTCATGTTTTGCCAACAACTAATTCTTGTATAACACAAGTGTAGTATAAAAAGAATGCTAAAATATGATTGGTTTGCTTGCTTCTTATTCGAAGGCTTCACAGAAAGGGATGACACTATCGTACCATAAAATAAAGGCAGTCTTCAAACGATGCCTATTTAAAGAGGAAAAGTGAGAGAGGGGGAAAGTATTCACTGTTACGTGCTGCTCAAGCAAATAATTATCATTCAGCAAACAAAGGAGAAAACGAGTTTGTACTCAGACTGCATGAAATTACCATATATTATTGTGCGATTTATTTAACACAAATAATTGGTTTGAGTAGAAAATTTGTATGAAAACCACACAGTATTTTGTGTGATTCCCGTACAAAATTTATACACAAGTCATTTGTCTGTATTACGGAAACAGCACCTTATAGCTTACACGCATCCAGTTTGTGTATGTGTACGAACGATTGATTAGAGTGTAAAATTTTTATGGAAATAACTCAACAGAAATTACTTATTATACAAATGTTACTCTCAAGTCTTTCGTCCGTCGTGTGGAAATAGCAACTTTAATGCATTATCTAACTGAATAATTTGTTGTTATAAACTAAGGTGAATTTAAGTGTGAATGTGCTTTTTTATACAATATATTTAATGAGACTACATACATATGTAGGTACAAACATTCCTACCATTTTAATAAGATGCCACAATCACGAGTGATATACAATGCAAGGTGGTACATTTAATTTATCCGGCGGATAATCTTGAAATCAAAATTGTTTAAATGCCAGCTAGAATTTTTAATCGTAGAAGACTCTACTGTTAAAGAAAGTGTTACATGAGCTGATTCTTTGTGAGATTTTTTAAACAACACACAGAAAGATATGTATACTAATTATGGAGAGAATCTTTTGAGAATTTTCTCCGTATAATTATTTAAAAAAAAGTTAGGTAGGCTTTCTACTATGAGATTTATACGCATTAAAAGATACTTGGCCAATTCAAAAAATGTCGCATTAGCTGTATATCGTAAACTGTTGGTAATTGTGTATGTACATTTGCTTTGAAAAATTTTTGTATAAATAAGCAATAAACAAAGCAAAAAATTTTAATATACCTACATACATAGTTTTTTTTTAATTTTTATGAAATTATTTATTTATTGTTTATTCATAATCTATAGTGCTAGTGAATAAATCAGACACTAGAGCCCCGATTTCCGTCGTTAATGGGGACCGGCGAAATGCGACGCAAAATGAAACGACTCATATCGGATCACAAAAATGTAAAAATTCTTTTTTTTTTTATGAAAAAAAACGTGATATGGTATAAAAATGTAAGTAGAGAATTAACGGGGAACTGTCATATTTACATGCTACTTGATAAATTCTTCACTTGTAATTATGACTTCAGTTAAAAAGTTCAATCATAAGTAGGTATGTTTCGACGCAAATCGGAATTAAAATGTCGCAACCAAATTTTAAAAAGCGATACAAATCGAAACGAAGCAAATCGGGGCTCCAGCGTATATAAAAACAAATTTGTTATAAGAAATACACACAATTTTTTTGATTATTATGACAGCAGTTGTGCGCCACACGACGAATTTACGCAACGCATTCGTCGTGGTAGTCGAAATTCGTTGTTCGTCCCAATTGTATTTCCAGCATTTAACATAAATGAGTAATGGCTCCGTTAGTCATATCGTATCGCGGAGTTGCTGACAAAATCCGTAACATTTAATAAACATGTTGATGCTCATTTAAAATGTAGATATTGGCAAAGTTTGCTACGCAAAAATCTACAAACGTCAATTCCTGTCATACATACACACACGTTAATGAAGCAAACAGCTGACACATTTATTGGTAGCCGTACGTTTTTACTAACTAACATCCGAACTTAAACGATACGACAACTTCAAAAGTAAGACTATACGATTTGACTAATGAAGCCATAACGCGTGTTAACGTTACGCCAGAAATATTAATAGTAATGTTTACTCACTTTAATTAATGAAAAACTCTAAATAAAAATTAGAAATAGAGATGAAGACGCTAAATTGAGCTGAAAGTACCTAAAGTTACATTACTTAACAAGAACAACAGTACTTTTACAGCCAACTTCACTTCTTGATGCGCTGTCAAAATTAGATTTTCCAACTGCGAAGCGTTGACGTCGCGTTATTTCGGTTGGTTTCATACATTTTGTATGGGCTTGAGAAATTTTTACAGTCAGACAACGCTTTCGTCGTAATTTAGGTTGGTCTGTAAGGTAATTATGTACATATATACTTTACAAGTTGTTAACAATAGGATATGTACTTGTACATATTTAATATTGTAATGAATATGACCTCGTTTTTAATAACATTCCTAAGTTTGTATTACAATTGTTAGTTTTTCTTTTGTAATGCTTTGTTTTCTTCTTGTAAATAAAAAATTAAACTAATATGTGGATTTTATAATATTTTTAAAAAGTTTTTCGAATAAAATTTTTTATTCTTTATTTGTTTGAATTTTCGAATAAAAATCTGAAATTATTTGACTGTTTAAACAAGAAACATTTTATGAAATTTTATTCGAACGATTATAAAACACGAATAATTGACACCACTAATATATATTTACAATAGGGGCATAACCAATTTTTTTGGCATAGTACCGTGAGGTCAACCATGTCCTAGTAAACACGAAAATCATAATCGAAAAGAAATATTATCAGGCTCAAGTTCAGTTTTATTGAATTAATGAAAATTCAACCAGCACTGTTTCATTGTAGAATAAAAATTGAATTAAAAATTAATTCTCATATTCTATTTCTGTTGAAAACTGGTTAAATAGTTGATATTCTTCTCAATTAGTATCCACTTTACGAAAATTGTAAAGTTGGACAATTGAACGCTGAGGTGTAGCGGCCTTGAAATCAGTACTGATACGTTCTGCTAAAAAAAAACTGATTGGATATAAATAATAATATTTTTCAACATAAAAAAAACTCTTAGTAATTTTGAATTTTCATTAATTCAATAAAACTGAACTTGAGCCTGATAATATTACTTTTCATATGTACATAAATATAAGTTCGAATAATAATTACGTTTATTCGTAATAATAATAATATAAAAATATGAAAATCATAATCTTTTGTAATTTTTCTTAAAAAAGTTCCAATTGGTTTTTCCAAACAGGTGTATAAAAAATGTTATACGGTGTTTTTTATTCATTTTTAATTTTTTTTTTCGTTAAAAAAGCTTAAAGACACGTTTTGTAACGTTTTGGTTTGCGGTAAAATCTCTTACCATCTCTAAATATTAATGAAATTTCATACTTGAGCTATTTTTTGTTATAAATAAACATCGCGGTTGGCATGTGAACTTTTTGACCTTAGCGAAAAAATAAATATATGTTCCTTTATAGTTTTTTATGCCCTATCGGACTGTGCTATGCGAATTTTGATATTTTAAAAAATTGTTAAAAAGGTGTTTCCCTAATGTACATACATAAGTATGTTTGTTATATTATTGTGTATTTATTTATTAGTTTTTAGTTTATTTTTATTTTCATATAAGAAAAAACATTTGCCGACAATAACGAAAAAACAAATATTTAACTGGACGATATGAGGACAACATGTGTACACAGCAAAATATAAAGTCAATGTGAAATTTTTTTTATATATCGATGGCTTAATATACATATATAGAGCTCGTTTTTTTATATGTTCTGGTAGACAATACTCAAATACACCTCCCTTAAAAAATTCAGTTTCCTATGTTGACGAATAACAGATTTACATTAAATAAAAATTGCCCTTCTAACTAGATTTCATTGAGTTTTTTCCTTCTCCTGTAAAGTAGCTAAAAGTTGAGATACGATCTTTCCAGTGATGCCAACTCTTGCAACATCAAAAGCACTATGATCCCATGAAAATAGGGTAAAAATGAAAAAAATTTCGGTTGCAAAAGCACTAATTTAATTTTGTTTTGCGTCTGGTGGATCAAAAGAAAGCCTTGGCTGCAATGAAAAACTTGCATTTGGATTTATTGCTTTTTCATGTTTTTTTTTTTTTTTTTTTTTTGTGCGACTTTGTCGGAGTAAATCGCTTTATCGTGAATCTATTTCACAATTACAACAAATGCGATACGTTTTTAGTTCATCTTTTGCTGATATAAGCCACCTTTTAAAAGCTATATCATTCTCCCAAGGACTTCTATATATTTGTTTTTCCATCTAAAGGAAAGCCATTGTAAGATGATGAACTTTAACACATATAAAGTCAATGAAGAAGTTACTTTTAACTACTGTTCAGCTTTATAACAAACAAGGCACTTTCTTGCTTAAATTTGCACAACAAACAAATCAACGGATATGTATATTAAAAGTAAACAAACAATGGCGTATAAAAGTTAACGAGCAGAAATGTGTACACGTCACTTTTACGTTGCGCAGGGAAACATGCCCGCCTATAAAAATTAACACCGAGACTATACCGCAACACACTGTAGTAAAATATCTAGGCGTTCATCTAGATCGTCGTTTAACATGGAAATCGCATATAGACGCAAAGTTGATGCAAATGAAATTAAAAACTGCCCAAATTAATTGGCTTATGGGAAGAAATTCTATACTGAGCCTAGACTGTAAACTTCTACTATACAACGCGATCCTGAAACCAATATGGTCCTATGGAATCCAGTTATGGGGCACTGCCTCAGCATCGAATGTAGAAAAAATTCAAAGGCGTCAGAATAAAATTCTACGTACAATAACAGCAGTCCCCTGGTATATCCGAAATCAGCGAATTCACAAAGACCTTGATGTTCCGTTGGTGAAGACAGTATTTGCAAAACACGCGAAAAAATATATAAAAAACTTGAGTTACACCCAAATCCAATTGCGCGCAATATTGTACATTATGGAGGCCACACCTGTCTGAAAAGGAGGGATACTCTTTTTCTCAGCCGTTCACGAGAGATGTAAAACAACAAAAAATATTAACCGTTGAAATTAAAAATTTTGTTTAGCATTGGCTAAACTTATATTTAATATTTTTTTAGATTTAAGATTTGAAAAACTTATTGATAATTTAATCTATAATTGAAGATTCAATAAATAATAAAATTATCAAAAAAAAAATATAAATAAAAAATTAAATTTTCTGCACGAATTTAAAAAAAAGATGCTTGAGAAATTCTAGAATTCAAACTCTTAACACTTTGCGAGTACTAATGAAAATATAGATGCAAATAATACGCAGTTGGTTAAAAAAGTATTAGGAGTGTTTAAAGAATAGTAGGAAAATGGTTCAAGGGCAAAAATTTTGATTATTTAAAACGCACTTAAAAGCACTATAAATACCCGCTTTTTAAAAACGGGTATTTGACAAAATTTCGGGTATTGCTTAAGTAAAAAAGCACCAAAAAATACCCGAAAAGCATCAAAATGGCAACGCTGGATCTTTCTATGTATATTAAGCCATCGATATGTATAATTGTTTTTATAAGTGAACTTATTTTTTTTACTACGTTAAAAATTGAGTTTTAAAAATAGTTAGATATATGTACATATTTTCTATTCAACTGCAGTAATAATATTTGAATTTAATATGCATTTGTTATGTACGTACATATGTTTAATAAATATATACTATTATTTTTTAAGTTTCTGTTTCGAATACTAAAAATGTACACATTTTACTTCAAAAATTGTGTTTTACTTTAAAAACTATTGTTTTTGAAATATCAAAATCCTGAGCTTTACGAAAATAACTGCCTGTTCGCAGAAGGCGATTGAAAACGATTAACAATTTTCAATAGTCTTCTTGAATCAGGCAGTATGTATCGTTTGACATCCTTCGTATTTATGAATATACATTTAAGAAAGCGGATTTCAAACATTCTGTTACTAATTTTAGTCACCACAAACCATTTACCCTCACACCCCTCTAACGACATAAAAAGGATAAATGAAAGCTTTTGCATTTAAGTGACTGCTACCCCAACAATATATGCCTGAAAGCTTGTTTACTCTGTAATTATCAATACGAAGGTGTTAGTAACAACGAATGCTCGCGACAAGAATATGAGTGTTCTTTCTTCCCATGAAATACTAACAATTAGTGCACAGACTTAACAGCGAACAACACAAGGTGCGGATACAACATTAATTTTATTTGACAGCACGTACTTGTGCATAACAAATTGCCACTGATGTGAGTACTGCATCGAACACGTTGTGTCGTCTTATAATTTCCAAACCGTTGAGCTTTAAAAAGTCAGGATTACTACTGATTCTTAAAAGCAGAGAAAAACTATATGTAGAACTGAGTGCTATTTCTTTGGGTATTCTTTCAGCTTTGATGTGCAAAGAAAACAGCTTCTAAATTTTAGAGTCACATTTGTGTTAACGGATTAAATACCAATGATAGTACGACACATTCTTCTCATGCAGTTAATGTCAGTTTGTTTTCTTTTTCTGTATCATCATTAAATTTATCATGATTATTGAAAATAAAAATTTTAAAATTTGTTATGAGTTAGCAAATATATTTATAAATACATATTATGAATTTCGTTAGTTGCTAATGCTTAGATCTTTAACCATGTTCATATATTACATATAAATGTACATAGATTAGCTAGGCTATAACAAATAAATAAAATTTTTGAAAACATAAATTCTTGAGTATTACTTAATTAAAATTGTTGTATTTTATCATGATTGTTATTGCCGTCATCATCGTCTATATGGGAAAAGATGGTTAGAAAATTTAAAAGATCAGGAGCTTATATATGTACATATATATATTGACAGATAAGATATTATTATTGATAGATAAGAAAATATTATCTAGCCGTAAAAAAGATCCTACTAAAAAAGGAAGCGGAAAAAATATTTGTTTTTTTAAATATCCTACGCAAAAGGATATAATAAAGAAGTAATTTAATTCCGTAAAAAATAATCCTACGTAAAAGGGTTTAATAAATATCTTACGCAAAAGGGTATAAAATAAAGAAATTGTGAGACACTCAAGGGTCCCTCCATGGTTATAAACATACTCCACGTAAAGGAGTTAAAATAAATTTAGAAATAAAAATATAATTTTGAAGGAAAAGTGATTTGAAACTTACAATTAAAATAATAAAACGTTAATAATTATCAAAAATCGATGGAAACGATAAAAAAAGGAAAGAAGTTCAAGTGATTGTGTCACCATGCAACGAATTTTGTATGGGCTGCGAATAAATCAACATAGTGGACATCAAAGATAATAGCTCCCGGAGAAGAAGAGGAGCGTTTGACGATAATCGGGAAACAACAACATCAGCAATGGAGCAGCAACAGGAGCTGCAACAATTGCAGCAGCAACAGGCACAACTACAGCAACAAGCACAGTTTCAACAACCACATCTTCAACAAATGATGGGAAGAGAAATTGATCCTTTAAAATTCTTGGGCCTAACACGGGACTGTGATGGAAGAAAGGAGGAATGATACCCATTTTTGGAGGGTATCAACAATGTAATCCCTATGATGGAACAGTACACACCGGAAGCTCAGCGCATGTTACTGTCCCTTATCAAAGGTAAAATAAAGGCTAGGGCTAGAGTAATGTTGGAAATACACCCCCATTTAACAAAATGGGAGGATATAAAAAATTTATTAGAACTTAATTTTGGCGGTTTGGCTTCCGCCGAACAACTTTATGAGGAGATGAGAAATGCTCAATTTAGAGGCGATGTCCTCCAATTTTATAATTATATTCAAGCTAAACTGTCTTTGTTAAACCAAAGACTTAAATTGGACGGAAATGGTGTGGAAATCAATCATAATAACGGTACAGCTTTGAAAATATTTGTTAATAAGTTGCCTTTAAGTTTAAAAACAGTGTTATGCGCTTTGAAACCAAATTCCTTAGAGATGGATCTTCATGAACTGGGTAAAGCAAATCTCATTGAAAATGTCAAAATAAAAGAAAATAATAACCAAAATAAAAATTTTCAACCCTTTCCTAATCACAATAGATATCCAAACCCTAATAGAAACCCCCACATCGCAAAAACTAATAGACCACAAAATTATCAGAACGGTTACCCTAGACAAAATTATCAGCAGAGTTATCCTAGACAAAATTATCAGAACGGTTGTCCCAGACAGAATGAATACCCAAAACCGGAACCTATGGACGTAAGTGGACAAACCAGACAAAACCACTACTTAAATAATCAATCTCAAAATTTTCCTTTTGTGGCCTCTCGGGTGAAAGACCCACCGAACTCAGATTACCCTATATTTTGTTTAAACAAAACCAACGGACAACAAGAATCCTAATAGATACCGGTTCCCCAATATGGGTGGTCCCGAAAAAAGAGGATAAGTTGGGACATAAGGACAGGAGAATAGTCATAGATTATAGGCGATTGAATGATGTGACCTGTTATTGACGACGACTTGGATAGTCGGGACGGGCGAACTACTTTTCTTCGTTAGACTTGACGAAAGGAATCTACCAGATAGAGGTGGATGAAAGTGATCTGGAAAAAACTGCATTTTCCACTAGCGATGGGCATTACGAATTCAAACGTAAGCCATTTGGGCTGAAAAACGCCCCGGCATCATTCCAAAGAATGATGAATAATGTACTTGGAAGATATATTAATAGAATATGTGTTATTTATATGGATGACATATTGGTGTTTGGCACTTCCCTTCAGGAACACGTGGATAGTTTAATAAAATATTCCAAACGTTAAGGGAGGCCAATTTGAAGGTGTCACTAAATAAAAGCGAGTTTTTGAAATCGGAAACTAATTTCCTAGGGCACGTTGTAACAGCAGAAGGAATAAAGGCGGACCCTAAAAAGGTTGATTGTATAAGGAATTTTCCTATTCCGAAGACGGTAAAAAAAACTTCAAGCGTTTTTGGGGTTGAGCGGATACTACAGAAAATTTATCCCGGATTATGCCAAAATAGCTAAGCCACTCACTTTGAGACTCAAAAAAGACGGTCAGATCAATGAAAACGACACCGACTATAGAGAATCTTTCGAAAAGTTGAGAAAAATACTGGCTTCGGATATGGTTTTGAGGTATCCTGATTTTGAAGAAGAGTTTATACTTACCACAGATGCCAGAAACTTCGCATTGGGTGCTGTGCTGTCTCAGAATAATAGTCCTATAGCTTTTGCTTCGAGACAGTGTTGTTTATAAATTTTGGTTTATTTTTTGGACTATTATTTTAATATCAGCTATTCTAATTCTTCTTTTTTGAGAACATAAGTGTTTTTACTGTGGTAACTAAAACTTTGTTATTAAAGGTAAAGAGGACTTGTTTTTTATACCTAAAAACTTTATTGGAACATTTGCCGTCAAATCTCAACATTTTCAAAACATATAAGCAATTTTCTCCAAACATGTGTTGCAACCCATTAGGACAACCCAAATTTAGTTCAATCATAAAAATACTACAACCAGCGTCAAATGAAAATGTTTTATTTTATTTATTTCATCATCACAAATACATTGGAAGCCTTTAAGGCCAATAATAAATGTATTATAGTTAAAAAAAGGTATTTCTTATTCATATAAGTATGTACATATATACAAAAAGGGGTATTTTTTTTTTATAAGTTCCAAGAGATATATATGAGTCACAGTGGAAAAAAATTCCATTTGTAAGGTGGAATGATTTATTTGATATACAAATAACAAACAACTTAAATATGTTTTGGACAGAAGTTTATTCATATCAAAATCCCGCTGGATCAAGGCCGTTTAAAGACCTGGCAGAATATTAAATTTACTTTGCGTATCAACGAGCAACACTTGCATTGAAGGAGTTTTTCGGCAATAAACACGGTAAAAACAAAAATTAGAAACAAAATGGAGTACGAGTGCTCGAATCTCTCTTAAGAATTAATATACATTTTAAAAATAATGGAATTTGTTATGAAACTTTTGATCCATCTCCAGAAATGGTCAAATTGTTAAATTCTAAAAGCATGTACCAAAAAATTTCTTCAGACAGCGGTAAAGAAGATTTGGACTCCGAACTTTTTGATTTTATCAGTCAACTTAACTAATTTGTTAGAACACATATACAAATATATACCTAAAAATGAACTACAGTGCAAATAAAGTATTCATAAGTTAATACTTCAGTGAATTGACATTGAAGTAATATTATTTTTAGTGGGGATTTTCGGGGATTGTAAAAATAGCTTTTTGGGGAATATCGGGGATGAAAATTTTCAAATTGGGGATGCGACTCAAAAGAAATCTGCGAACCTTGCTTCGAGAACGCTTAATAAACACGAGATCAATTATAGTGTAATAGAAAAAGAATTACTTGCTATCCTTTGGGTTTTGGTTAATACATACATACACTATTTGTATGGAAGGAAATTTAAATTGCATACGGATCATAATCCACTGATTTGGTTGGCTGGCTTGAAGGAGCCTAATTCAAAAATGATCCGATGGAAAATCAAGCTCAACGAATAAGATTTTGATATAAGTCACGTACAAGGTAAGGAATATAAAGTGGCTGATGCATTGTCAAGAATAACTCTTGAGGGAATGGAAACGGAAACTACGAAGGGTGCAGAGTTGAATCTGTTTGAGTGCGATATATGTAAAAAACTTTTTGAAAGCAAAGTGGAAGAGAAAATTCAGTTTGGTAAAAAATTGTACAGGTTCGGAGTCAACGCAAATGACTATAGAATGGTATTGGGAAAAATCCTTAAAATAATCAAGGAGGAGGAAAATTTGGTAATTTATTGTGATGTTGAAGAATTATATACTATGATTCAAAACCAGGTGATTAAATTGAAAAATATAAAAAAAATTGAGAATATATAGGACATATGCATTGTTGGAAAATGTAGAAAAGGAGAAATTGTTAGAAATTATAATGAGACATCATAAGTATGAAAATAATCATCCTGGTATTGACAAAACATACTTGGAATTGAAAGGGAAATACTATTACCCGAACATAAGAAAAGAAATAACTAAGGTTATAAATAACTGTGAGATTTGTAACTATAAAATAGAAAGAAATCTTGTCAAGCTTCCTTTTGAGAAAACAGAAACTCCTAGTGCTCCATACAGCATCTACCATGCTGATATATGGTTTTTAGATGCAAAGGACGCGTATATTACGATGATTGATTAATTCTCTAAGTATGCTCTTGTACAAAAAGTTGAGGAAAGAACTCCATTAAACTTGATAAAACATTTTACTATTCTTTTTAATTTAATGAGAACCCCAACAAAATTGATCATGGACAATGAAGCGGCTCTTTTTAAGGATTTTCTGAAAAAAAATAATGTAGAATATCATTTTACTACTCCTTTCGTCACACAGGAAATTCGGACGTTGAAAGATTTCATAGTAGCCTTAATGAAAATGTAAGGATTTTAAGAAAGAGAGAAGAAACATCTGACATAGTTTATAACATAAATTTGCTCATTCAAGCAAATTTCATTTATAATAACACCGTCCACTTAACAACTCGTAAGAAACCAATAGAAATTCATTTTCAAAATAATTTTATAGAAAACGAAACAATTAATGAAACAATTGAGTTGAGGAAAGGGAAAAATTTGGCATACCTGAATAGAAATAGAAGGGATAAACCAGTGAATGAGAACTTCAAAAAAGATTTTAGAGCGCATAAAACGGATACTAGGCACGAAAAGGTCATTTTGGAAAAAAATTGCTGACAAAAGATATAGAAATAAAAACCAAAATGTTTATAAAGATCAATTAATTCGAGCTAAAAATAATTTCAGCTCATTGGCTGTTTTGGTTGACCATACCGATGAACATACTAATGATGCACTCCCGGAAGATATTCTGGTTGATGTTACTAATGATGTTCACACTTCACGTGACGCACGCTCAGAAAATTGAATTTACTGACCTGAGTACAGGAAATGGATTCGCTATTGCAAATTTAGGTAAAAGACACCTTATTAGAGAGTTTCAAAATATTGTACATGTATTTAATGTTACAAAGTATGAAGAATATATAAAGAAACTGGAGGTTAATGCCATTGACTTGACCGACGATTTTATAGATCAAGAATTGCAACATTTGAAAACATCTCTGAAAACGCTTGTCGCACACAGACAGAGACGAGGACTTGTTAATATTTTAGGAACGGGATTAAAATACTTATCCGGAACAATGGACAATGAAGATAGACAAGAAATAGAAAATAAATTAAGAACTATAGAATCCAATACACATAATGCAATTGAACAATCTAATAGTCAAATTCAGATAAATCAACATTTTGATGAACAGTTGACCAAAGTGACTAAAATATATGAAACTGAAAATAAGAAGATGTATTTAGAATATGTCGCAGTGGATAATCATACTAAAAAAGAGGAATTAGAAATACAAAAGACAAAGGTTGCCTTTCAGATAACAAAACTAGAAAAGATAATTGACAAAGTTGAAGGACTACTTTTGACATCAAGTTTAGGGCTCCTAAGTCAGAATATATTAACCGATGAAGAAATAGAAGAGCATGACATAACTTTTGAAAAGTTGCAAAATATTAAAATCGCCGTGGCAACAGATGAACGAAATATCCTCTTTATCATCCAAATTCCCCAATTAAGACATGAATTTTATGAAACCTTATTTATCCAACCAGTCCCAAATAACAATAATTTGGAGTTGATTGAAAAAATGCATACGTATATCGCTAAAGATAATGTGTAGCGGCTCACCTTTTATTAACTTGTATTTCTAATTTCAAATTTCATTCATTTACAATATTTGCTTAATCTTATTAGTAATCATTTGCATGATTACTTTATTTTATTTTTATATGTCACTAGCATGTGTGACTTGTTAACTACAACACTGCCATACGGGAAAGCTCTTCGTGTTTTATGTACATATAAAGCTCTTTTCATAAGTTTAACGATCATTTATCAAGTAAAAGCTCTTTCTTGTGTGTATAAAAGCAGAGCAACAGACGAAGACAATTCATTCCGTATTTGCAGGTTGGTTTGGATAGTCAACAGAAAAACATGACTAGCATACAATCTTCGTGATGACTATAGTTGTAGTTGATTGTTGCTATGTGTGTTTTTCTGATTGAGTTAAAGTGTTGTTGGTCGCGATAGTGGCCGCATTTTACTTTGAATTCTTTTGACATTCATTCCGTATTTGCAGTGTGTACTTTTGTTACTAAGAAAAACCAGACATCGTTTAATAATAATATTCAAGTTAAAAGAACTAAGAAAATTAAAGAAGTTTATTTAAAAACAATTAAATTAAAAACAAAAACTTTTCTTCTAAAAAATAAATAAAAACAATTAATTTATTACAAATTGGCGCCCAACTAAGAGGCAGTGAAAAACGACCGTATAGCCATAATTTCTGATTTTTTTTTTTTCAAATTAAATAAAATAAAAATATCGTGGCAGAATTTTTCGAAAATTTGAGAAGAAGTGAACGTCTTGCAAAAAGTACAAAAATGGTTACGTTGACTACTGAACAATTTCAACAACTTTTGAAGTCCGTTAATCAGCCTAATGATAGAAGTGGTTCGTTTAGCACCTGTTCCGCACGTTATGGTGGAGAAAGAAATCCTTCAAAGGTGGAAGAATTTATTTCAGCAATTTCAACATTTAAAGTAGTGGAGAAAATTTCCGACAGTGATGCGGTAAATGGTATGCCAATGCTTTTGGAAGGTGATGCAGCAGAATGGTGGCGTGGGGTAAAGGCAAATATTGAAACTTTTAATGATGTTGTAAGTAAGCTACGTGAATCATTTTCACCTCCAAAACCGGCATGGAGAATATTTGTGGAAATAAATGAGGTAAAACAACAGAAAAACGAGCCTACAGATGCTTTTATACGGAAAAAGAGAGCATTATTTGCCCAGCTGACTAACAGTCCATCGGAATCAGACCAAATAGATATGGTATTTGGTATGCTGCACTCCCAAATCAGAGAACGTCTTCTCCGGCACAAGGTAAGCTCCTTCGATGAATTATTAAAAGACGCTCGTGAAGCAGAACATGTATTATGTGAACGTGGTACAGTGAACACTGATGTTAATAAAATTATTAGTGGTCCTGAAGGCGGTCCGAAACGTTGTTCCTTTTGTCGTAAAAAGGGACATACTATTGAGAATTGTTTTAAAAAACAAGATGTCCTCTCAAAACAACCCGTGAGTACTAACCCCGTGGCATTAAAACCAAAATTTGCTTGTTACGGATGCAACGCGCCTGGCGTAGTCAGAGCAAATTGTCCGAATTGTAGCAAGAAGGCTAGTAATATTTCACCAATGAGTGTAAGCTTCAATTCAGTGGGCTTATGTTTGGGCAGAAATATCCCTGTGGTTAATGTTCAAATGTTTGGTCTCCCTGGTCAGGCTTATTTTGATTCTGGCGCTAGGACAAGCGTGGCTAGCACAAATTTGAAGAAAATAATGGACTTTAAATGTTGCCAATATGAGTCAATCGTATGCAATGTGTCTCTTGCCGACGGTACTTCTTTTGACAGAACGTGCCTTACTACAAAATGTAAAATTGTTCTCGGAGGTAGATGCCTGAACATAAAATTTTTGATTTTTCCAGAGGATAAAAGTAATAAAACACTAATTGGTTCCGATTTTATGGAGCAGGCAGGAATTGTTTTGAACATGGGACAGCGATATTGGTATTTCGAAAACTGTCCTACTCAGCAGTTTGATTTTTGTGATTCCTTGCCGTTAGACTTAAATCTTCTCGAGTCAACGGGTGTAGTAGGATCATGTAGTAAAAGAAATATACCTGAAATCGTTCCCAAACCCATAGAAGTTACGCCCAAAAGAATATGTAAATCACATGTATCAGATTTTGAATACTATGGTCCTGAATACTGCAGAGAAAGTGATTATTCACCTCATTCAATACAAGCAATATTCCGCGGCGCGATTCCTGCAGACATGACGACGCCGGAAAGAGCAAAAGATTGTGGCCTTTTTAGTGGTGTTGTGTACAAGCCACTTTTAGAGGAGGAAGAACCCATTTTCACACCACTTTACTCAATCGACTACAAAGTTTTAAAACCAGCAGATGGTGCTGATTTGAATTATGAGCAGAAGATATTCTTAGATAATGTTTTAGATAAACATAGCTCCGTGTTTGGTGGGTTAGGCCAGCCATCACCATATGCCGTTCACACAATTGATACTGGCAACAATGAGCCAATTTCTTTGCCCCCTTATCGCCTTTCGTTTGCTAGAACACGTGATCTGAAACGTGAAATAGAATCTATGCTTGATAGTGAAGTGATAGAAGAATGTGAGTCAGCATGGTCATCACCAGTAGTTATGGTTACCAAAAGAGATGGTTCAATACGCGTATGTGTGGACTATAGAAAATTGAACTCCATAACCGTGCCCGACAGGTATCCACTACCTCGTATGGATGACCTGTTGCATTCAGCGAAAAGTACAAAATATATGACAACATTAGATCTTCAATCAGGATATTATCAGATTCAAGTGGACCCAAAAGATCGTGATAAGACTTGCTTCATCACTCCATTTGGAACATATCGTTTCAAAAGAATGCCGTTCGGGCTACGGAATGCACCCGCAACGTTTCAAAGGCTTATAAACCGTTTTAAGTCAGGTATTAACGAAATTTGTATTTTTGCTTACCTCGACGATATTATCATATGCTCTGAGAGTTTTCAGCAGCATATTTATAACCTCGACACAGTTTTGAATCGGTTGCTATTGTTTGGATTACGTTTAAATAGCCAGAAATGTAGATTTTGTTGTTCCAGCGTAAAGTTTCTTGGACATATACTTACCCCAGAAGGGATATCTGTAGATACAGGTAAAACACAAGCAATCGCTGAGCGCAAAGAGCCCAGAAATATTAAGGAGCTCATATCATTTATCCAGACGTGTTCGTGGTATAGGCGATTTATCGACCAGTATGCCGAAATTGCTAGACCTCTAACAAATTTAACAAAAAAGACTGCTGCATGGAAATGGGGAGAAGAGGAGATGAAATCTTTCAACGGTTTGAAGAAGGCTTTAACAACTTCACCAGTATTAAAACAAGCTGTTGATAACATGCCATATTCTATTAGGACAGATGCAAGTGCTTACGCTCTGGGTGCAGTTTTACTCCAGGGGGAGGGTCCAGAGGAGCATCCTATAGAATATGCCAGCCGTTTATTAAGCAGTGCAGAACGCAACTACTCTACTACGGAACGAGAAGCCCTAGCTATAGTTTGGGCATGTAGTAAATTTCGTGGCTACATAGAGGGAGAAGAAATAAAACTTCTTACAGACCATAAACCATTAAAGTGGTTATTAACA
The DNA here is from genome assembly GCA_947311025.1 of Lypha dubia. NCBI lineage: Eukaryota > Metazoa > Arthropoda > Insecta > Diptera > Tachinidae > Lypha > Lypha dubia. The sequence goes on from OX371263.1 coordinate 1,474,121, forward strand.
CTAAAATCGCCAGCTGGCCGACTTGCTAGATGGGGACTGCAAATCCAACAATACAATTTTACAATAGATCACGTTCCTGGAAAAACAAATGCTGCAGCTGATATGCTTTCTAGACCGCCCCGCACAATCCATGAGGATGAAAGTAATGGTTTTTGTGCCTTTTTTGTGCACATGCCATCAAAGGGAGCTACGGAAATTCGACAAGAGCAAATGAAAGATGACTATCTGAAGGATATAATAACGTCGCTAGAAAATGAAGATGAAAACTCTATGCGTTGGATGAACAGAAGTTATCTGATGAATGATGGTGTTTTGTATTGTTACGGTAATGATGATTGCGAAGATGCACAATTGGTTATACCTACACAAGAACGACGAGATATTTTAAAAACATATCACGATGAGAAAACTGCCGGACATTATGGCGTAGAAAGAACTATTGCTCGTATTGCTAGTAGATATTTTTGGCCAGGGATGCGCAGTGAAATCGCTAAATATGTAAAAAGATGCATTGAATGTCAACGTTTCAAAGCATCAAACATGAAACCTACAGGTCTTTTGCAAACAACTAGCAGCAAACAGAGATTTGAAGTCGTAGCAGTGGACTTATTTGGTCCTCTACCCCAAACTGAAGACGGTTACCGATGGATATTAATTGTTGAAGATGTAGCCAGCCGCTGGATAGAACTTTTCAAGCTACAGGATGCAACTGCAGAGGCGTGTGCACTAATACTTATCGATGAAATATTTCTACGTTATGGCATACCGAGACGTATAAAATCTGATAACGGCGTACAGTTTGTGTCAGCTATAATGCAACAGGTAACATACTGCCTTGGTATACAACAACAATTTACACCAGTTTACCACCCGGAGGCAAACCCTGTGGAACGCAAAAATAGGGATCTGAAGAGTCAACTGGCTATTTTCGTGCAGCATCAACACAACAATTGGCATCAAAGCTTAGCTGCTATACGTTTCGCAATGAATACTGCAAAGTGCCAGAGTACCGGGTATAGCGCAGCTTACCTGACTTTTGGTAGAGAACTACGTACTTTAGATGATGTTAAACATGATGTCAAAGCCATAATAGAGTCTGAGAGTTTCATACCTGAAATAACATCATACCTCCGGACGATTTCCATCGCTTTAGGAAACGCCAAGGAAACTGAAGCGAAAATTCAGGACAAAAACAAAGCCTATGTCGACAGACAAAGAAGACCGCAGCCAAATTTTGACACTGGTACTGAAGTACTGGTTACAACACACGTTTTAAGTAACGCAGGTAAGGGCATCTCATCCAAGTTTGTACCTAAGCGTGATGGCCCGTACCTAATCACCAAGAAGATTGGATCATCCTCATATGAGGTGTGTTCGCCAGACAACTTGACGATTCCACTTGGTACTTACCATGCATCGGCATTAACTTTGTACAAGGGTACAAATAGTAAAGAAGCCCCAATGCCAGTACACCCCATGAAGAGACGTGGCCGACCAAAAAAAAAACGAAATGATGAAGCCTAGAAGATGTTGTCGTACTACTCGGGTCGAGATCATGTACGCCAAAGGGGGAGACTGTAGCGGCTCACCTTTTATTAACTTGTATTTCTAATTTCAAATTTCATTCATTTACAATATTTGCTTAATCTTATTAGTAATCATTTGCATGATTACTTTATTTTATTTTTATATGTCACTAGCATGTGTGACTTGTTAACTACAACACTGCCATACGGGAAAGCTCTTCGTGTTTTATGTACATATAAAGCTCTTTTCATAAGTTTAACGATCATTTATCAAGTAAAAGCTCTTTCTTGTGTGTATAAAAGCAGAGCAACAGACGAAGACAATTCATTCCGTATTTGCAGGTTGGTTTGGATAGTCAACAGAAAAACATGACTAGCATACAATCTTCGTGATGACTATAGTTGTAGTTGATTGTTGCTATGTGTGTTTTTCTGATTGAGTTAAAGTGTTGTTGGTCGCGATAGTGGCCGCATTTTACTTTGAATTCTTTTGACATTCATTCCGTATTTGCAGTGTGTACTTTTGTTACTAAGAAAAACCAGACATCGTTTAATAATAATATTCAAGTTAAAAGAACTAAGAAAATTAAAGAAGTTTATTTAAAAACAATTAAATTAAAAACAAAAACTTTTCTTCTAAAAAATAAATAAAAACAATTAATTTATTACAAATGTTATATATTTCGCAACCAATTAGAAAAAGAATTTAACCATGTTAAAAGACAGCTGTATTGAAAATGTATTAAGTTTAAAGAAGATGAAATGTAATTATCGGAAAAATCCGTCTAGAAATGTAATAGAAGTGAATTCTAATTTAATCTTTGCTATAAATATGAATAATGTAACTGTAAACCAAACATGTAATGAGATACCTATAACCTTGACGGGACACTTTCTTATAAGAATAGAACAATGTAAAATACAGATTCTTGGAAAGTGGTACGATAGGAAAATGTATGGTGAAACCATAATAATACCTAGTTTATTTAAAGAAATACAAATAAATGTTGCAGAAGAATTAACACTAGAAAATTTAACGTATCAACATATTAGAAATATAAGATATATAGAAGAATGAAGACACAATCAAAAAACAACTAATATAGCCATTTATATTGCAATCATAATTGCAATAATTTTAATCATTGGGTACTTGATCATTAAATTCAAATCTAAAAAGACAATAAATAAGACAATTATTTCGTTTCCCAATTGTTCTTCAAAAATTGGGAACCAATCTTCGTCCGGGGGAGTTTTACCCAACACATATAATTATGACAAATATCCAATTGTAATATGAACTTTTCATATTGCAATTGCTCAAATAAAAAATAACATAAACATTAGATTTAAATTTCAATTTATTTTATCTTTATTGAATTAAGATTCATATTCATTGAAGTGAGAGTCAGATTTCGGATTGTACAATTGATAAACAATTTGAAGTTGATTCGTAATAGTTTGAAGTTCGAATAAGATATTTTTAATAAAGAATTTTTAGGTATTAATCACAACTCAAAACTTATAGTTTTATTAAAATTCAGTTGTGTATGATTTAAACAAATAAATAAGAAACTTTTTAATAATAAAACACTAAACTTTTATTATCAGGCCTTTTAGAATACCTTCAGTTGGAAGCATTTATTACGAGCCCTTTCCAAATGGCCTTTATAGGAAGGCCTTTTGACAACCTTGCTCTGAAAGGCCTTCTAAAAGCCATTAATTTAAACGCCTTTTAACATGACTTCATTAAAAACCCTTTAAGATGTCCTTTATTGGAAGGCCTTTTGACAACCTTGCTCTGAAAGGCCTTCTAAAAGCCATTAGTTTAAACGCCTTTTAACATGACTTCATTAAAAACCCTTTAAGATGGCCTTTATTGGAAGACCTTTTAACAACTATTCTCTGAAAGGCTTCCTAAAATCCAGTAATTTGAATGGAATGGATCGAGAAGGCCTTGCGCATCCAAAAGAAGGCCTTCTAGAAGGCCTTTGTAGTCCTTCTTTTTCCCGCTGGGTATTTACAATGCCCAAACAATACACACATACTCGTACATATTTATGTATGTATGTGCATGGATGCTAAACGCTGTGACTTTTTCAAAACAATAAGAGCAGCTTTCAATGATTTTTGAAAGAGGATGAAGCTGCTCACGCCTATAAGCTCGAATAAATTGCCGTTGGTTAAAATTCATTTGGCGAATAACTCTCAACGCCTTTCTTAACCAGGTGAATCGTTGAAATCTATGCAGGTGGTCTTATACACACTCGTATGTACATACATACATACATAAGTATGCTTGCTTATAAATAAAAGAAATGCATGTGGTTAATATTTATCGTCATATACATTTGTCCATATTTCACCACTTGTAAATATTGTGTTGTTATTCCAATTAATATTTTTGATAGTGAATATGATTTTGTACTTCTGCAGATTGTAAATGATTTTATATATGTAACTAAAGTAATTACATATGTATGTATACGTTCAATATGTATCTACGGAAAATGAGTAGCTAAATACCAAAAAAAATCAACTTTAAATATTTGCAAAATTTAACAATAATGAGATCTCACTAGTTAGATCAAATATATAATATATTTCAATGCAAGCTACTTAAAACAGCTATTTAATTATCGAAAATGCGTGCTTGTGGGTTTATAGAATACAAGGCATTAAGTAGTTTTTCAAGTCTTTCAGATCTCTCTCTAAGCTTTGCTCCAAAAGAGCACAAGCTCCATAAAAATGACCAGTATTCGTTGATGTTGTATCACAACAGACTATTCGTACCTTGAGATTACAGTCATATAGGACTGTTCTTATAGTCTTTTTTTGGTCTTTGCCAGATGAACTCTCCAATTTTGGTACTGCAAAAAGTTGTTCTTTTTAGCTATAAGAAATTATAATTGGCAGCCGCTCCTCTTTTCGGCTTCTCACATCTAGGCCTGATAAAAGTTTGCCATCCCAATGGATGGTTACAACATTAGGTACATTGTTCCTAAAGTCAGTTTTAATAGTTTCTGCTCTGGATATTCTCATTTGTGTATGAATTCGTTGAATTGATGATTTATTTATCGAAAATTCATCGCATGTCAGATCCAGTGCCTCTATGATAGCCTGAATAATATACACTGAATCTTAGCTGGCACCTGTCTAAAACTGCGACTACCTTATCAGATTTTTTTCCTCTTTTTCCTCTGTCACGCTGCAAACTTGCGATTGTCTCTGGCAGGATTTCTTCCTCCTGGGAATATTGTGGATCTTCCGTATCAGAATTAAATATTTCATCCTCGTCTGAAACTTGCCTGTGTTCAACATTTGATGTAGAAGTCGATGCTACTGTCGATAATTCTTTTTGCCTCAATTTTCTTGTTTCTTCGTGTAATAGTCTTTTTCTGGATCTTTCTTCTTTATCTGCCATATTTTTGCCTATACCAGCTAAGCAACCCGGTCTACCCGGCTCTCTCTGTAGCTTCAAAAATATTTTATCCTCCCCTTTTTTCCAGGGACGTAACAATTATAAGATAAACGACAAAAAACTCATTTTTAACCATTAATATTGATGAATTTATAAAAAGGTTACATCGCCTTTATCTGTGCTTAGTTTTGTTACTACCGTAACAGATTTCCAGAGGCCAGGCCGTTCCCTATATGGTCGAATTGAATGAAAAAATAGACATAAGTCTGGAGTTCATTTATTAAAATTTTTGTTTAACTTAACAAACATAAGCGATCTTAAGGAATCGTCTGAAAGGTTGCATCTAAGATCACTTAGTACTAACCCTAATGCTGAGAATGCGCGCTCGACACTAACTTCCAAATTCTAAAAATTACCTGGAACTGCTGGAATGCAAAAAAAAACACAATTTTATGTAAAAACATTTCAATAGTGCTAACTTATTACTTTTAAAGCTAAGATTGCTATTTTAATCGTTGACGAATTTTTTGAGTTGTGTCATCAATGATGACCAAAAAAAAGAAATAATTTTTATAATTGTTATTTCCAAGGTATATTAAATAAGGAAGTCTTGTCACTAAAACAAATACAACATCACAAAAACAACAGGCATTTTGTTAGTGTAAAAACTTGGCTGTTGTCAAAATGTGATGTGTAAACAAAACAAAAATTAAATTAAAAAAACATTTGCATAAAATAAAAATATAAAGTTAAAATTTTTTACAATACATAAAACAAAAAGGTGTTGATAGATGTATGTATAAAATCAGGATGTGTCTTTTATTAGGGTACTAGGAAACAATTTCCACCCTTTGCAAATGCATTTGTTTAAGGCTTGAGTTATGATAAATTAACTGCATCGAAAAGTGGAATTAGATCATAAGAGAATACTGCCCATATATGTAAGTATACGTAAAAATGACCAGTAGCAGAGGCATTGGAGAAGAATGTTGCTTCATTACAGGATATTTTTACAGGAAAGGTAAGAAAACAAAAATATATGTATGTATGTATCGAAAAATTCCTAGTAAAATTTAAAGAAAGTATATATATCCTCCTTTCCAGGATATTTTGCAACAACGCAATATTGAACGTATTGTAAATGCTGTTGTTGGAGCAACGGAAAATGTTAAAGATGGAAATGCACAATTCACGATTAGACTTTACCTTTTTTCCAGCATGTAAAATGCTTGATGGCAAAAAGTGAGAGCTATGTACATAAAAGAGAAGTTGGTGTGAAATTCCTGAAAAAAATTTCGCTACATATACTTCTCAGGCGCTTTTCTTTGGGTACTTGGAACAACTTTCCTTCCCTCTTTGCAAATTTGTTTTGCAGACACTACATACACGCATTGTAATTGATATTTTTAATTTTAATTAAATTTTAAAAATTTTTCACGCGTTTTTTTTCAATTTCTTAAATTTTAATTAAATAAAGAAAATGTCACAATATTTTTATAAAAACACAACGAAGTTTTGACAACAAAAAATCAATCAGCTGACGTCAATTTTAGCTAATGCGACTACCTGATAATTAATATACCTTGGTTATTTCTAACCAAAAATCTTTTTTGTTAAGAAAATGGTTATTTAAAATAAATTTTTTTTTGTTGATATAATGGTTACTTATAATCAAAAAAAAAATATTGCTCACTTTAATTGGTTACGATAACCAATATAATATATATACAGTGATAATGGTTAATAATTCCCAATATTAAATAAAACGAAATTTCTTGTAACCTTCCCTTATTGCTAGATTTGCACTTTCTCTAACACTGAGCTTGACTTCGCGAATATTGGATCAACGTTGTACAATTGCTTCGCATACAAGACGAGGAATTGTTGCGAAGCTTCAAACATTTTTCCATCAGCACAATGAACCACAAAATCGTAATAAGAGCCAACAAAACCCTTTCTGGAGAGCAAGGCGATTTAATGCACCATCGATTGATGAGGTGGCCATTGTAATTGTTGGCGATCAGTTTCAATCTCGCGATATTATACTACATCTTAGAAATGACCAATTACAAGGTGTTTCGGAGCTACAATATCCTTTACTGCATTGGAAAGGTGCCGACGGCTACCACATCAATATACCAATGATTGATCCACAAACTGGTAAAATGTATACCAATTTCATAAGTAATAACTTTAACACATTCAAATGTTATAATAATGCACTTCTTACAGGTTGCGATGTACAAAAAAAAAGTTAGTGGCATGAATTTTTATTCCTACAGGTTTATGATTCGTCCACAAGAAGACAATTTCATTTTAAAATGTGGCAAACTTTTCCATCAATATGCTGTTGATATGTATGCGAATATTGAAGCAGAACGCCTTTACGATCAGAAGAATGGATCCACTTGCGTGATGCGAATAATCACAACGTTCATGATGTACGTTTAACAATATTACCATCGACATATGTTGGCAGTCCGCGTCACATGCATGAATATACGCAGGATGCAATGTCATACGTACGCAAGTATGGTTGCCCAGACCTATTTGTAACATTCGCATGCTATCCACAGTGGACCGACATAAAAAGTAAGTTATTTCATTTTGATATGGCTGGTTCGTAAAATAGCTCCAGATGAGATTGATAGAATTATATCACCCGAAATTCCAGATCAAATCACCGATCCACAATTATTTAAAGTTGTCGCGAAAAATATGATTCACTAAATTTTAATTCGCCATGCATGATCGATTGGAAATGCTCAAAATGGTTTCCAAGAGAATTTACTTCCGATACAATAACAGGCAATTGCGGATATCCATTGTATCGACGTCGGTCACCAGATGATAATGGTCGCACTACAACAATAACAATTCGAAATCGAAACATTAACGTTGATAATCGTTTGGTAGTGCCATATTCACCGCTATTGTCAATAATATTTGAGGCTCACATTAACGTTGAATATTGTTATTCAGTAAAGTCTATCAAATACATTGCGCAAATATGTGAACAAAGGCTATTTTTGGTGTAACTGGTGACAATAGAAATGATGAAATTGGTCAATATATAATGGGACGCTACATCAACGCGAATGAAACCATTTGGAGAATTTATTCATTTCCATTGCACGACATCCTGCTGTGGTTCATTTGGCCGTTCATTTGGAAAATGGCCAGCGTGTTTATTTTAACGATGCAAATGTTTAGCAGAGAGCTGCGCACCCACCAGCAACAACATTAACTGCATTCTTTGGATTGAGCGAAAGTGATGAATTTGCCAGAACGTTGCTACATTCAGATGTAACGCATTATTTGACTTGGACTGCTAAAAATGGCAACGACGTATGGGAAGGCTGTACACAGTTCATCCAAATAATGCATAATGTTATTATTTGCGGTTGTTGTTGGTAAATGTTGTGGGACCACGTTCATTTGGAAAACATTTGTGTCACTGATTTTGTCAGCTATTCGATCGCAACGAAAAATTGCATTGGCACTTGCTTGTCTGGAATTGCTGCTACTTTATTGGATGGTGGACGAACAGCACACTCTGCATTAAAATTGCCGTTAAATGTACAGGTTTCTTTCCACTTAATGACGGATGGATTTAAAATACATCGAAAATAATTAACATGAAATTTTTTTTCAACGCATAGGCAATTGAAAATCCCACATGTGATATCTCAAGAACTTCTGCGATGGCAAAAGTTTTGCGGCACAATGCAAGACCTACTTCGTAATCAACAAATTTTTGGTGGCGCACCGGTGGGTGGGATCAATGCATGCTTGAAATCTTCTTTTCTGTGGCGACATGTCCAAAAATTGACATTGAACATAAACATGCGTGCTCAGTTGCACAGTAATCAATCCGAAGATCGGTTCTCGAGGCAATTGTTAGAAATCGGAAATGGCAAAATTCGAATCGACAATACAAATGGATTGATTACTTTGCCCAACAATTTTAGTACAATTCTACAATTAAAATCAGAATTGATTGAACGTGTTTTTCCAAATATTATTCAAAACTACAGGAATCAACTACAGCTGCCTGGTATGCCACCGCATTGTTTGAATTTAAAGGTCGGCTCATCTATTATTTTACTGTGGAATTGGGCCAGGTTTCAGTTAGAGCAGCAACGTGGAATTTTGTATTAAACCTGTTAAGAAAGGTATTGGTAAGTTTGATGCTCATCTCATTAACATCCTGGTATATTATAGTGCGGTGTGAACACAAAATTAGTTTTTTGGAGAATGGGCAGAAGAGGCAGGAGGATTACATGCAAAATTTTCATAATAAATAAATTCGTGCACCAACGTACCAAACATTTTTGTCAACGATGGTATCAAAATAATCCATTGTTACAATTATTTTAAAAGATCCACCCAAGTGTGTTAAGCACATACGAGTATATGGGTTGTTTGTTTATTTATTTTTAACTTAAATGCAGTAGTAGCAACTTTAAACCCTTATAGCTCCCAAAATACTGAACCCGCAAAACCTTGTTTACTTCTATGCAAAAGTATCTTTAATTTGGAAGAAATCTTGTAAAAATCGGCTGTATAATGTGTGCATGAAGGACAGCACAAAAACACTAATTGCCTATTAATTATAATTATTTATTTACTATTTATTATTCTAAAAAAATTTCATGAAATGAATGAATACATACATAAGGTGTTCCTTTTCTTTTATAGTAGCTAGATATTACTTACGTGTGGTCAAAAATCTTTTCTACACAACAAGGGCCTATTTAAGACGTAATCAATCTCACGAGTGTTCATCGCAAAAACTCAAAGATATATTGTGGAATGGTTAATCTAAAAATTGAGATTGTAACAAAAGCAACTTTTTGATCCCTTTAGAAAGTGAATCGGTGTATTGTGCATACATGTAGTAGATAGTACTTATTAGTTTGGTCATTAATTTTTTCTTCTTTCATTTTACGTTTCGTACAGGTTCAAAGATCATTAAATGCATTTCGATGCAGGAATCAAACAAATATCAATTGAAGGAAATAAAGAAAAACAAAAATTTAACATCAATCTTGATAACGGAAATCCTTAATACGATTAAATGTGTTCAAAGTTAATATACTGCAGCCATACATAAGTATGGATGTATGTATGTACATTGCAGCAAGCACATACATATGTACAGAGGTATGTATTAATAAGTGCGATTATCATCGTATGAACAATTGAGGTGGGCTTCTGAACTGATGTGTTTATGGCATTGAAATTGTTGTTCAGCAAATAGAAGACATGACTCAGACACAAACCAATATCTCCGGCTTTTGCAAAATCTCTAAATTTCCATACTAAACAGATGATACTTACTAAGGTTATGGATTGGCAAATAAATTACTATCTGCAAGTTGTTTAATGATCAGCAGCACTAATTGAGTTGAAAATAAAGGGCAAAATATTATACTCTGTTATTAAGCAAGCGCTTTTTATTTATTTACTTTCTTCATACATACTGGAAGTCAAATCGACCAGGCAAGCTGGTTGACAAATATTTTTTTTTTATTTTAAAACATACTCATGGTTATTGCAGAATTTAAATCAGAATGGTCATGGTACAATAAATACCAGGTAGCCTGGAGATTAATATAATGGAACAACTATTATATAATATAAAATTAGACTCATATCATTTGCGATAATACACATTTACCAAAGCAACATTTTTATCAATTGGTGTGCAATTATTTCCTTATCCTTATCAAATGAACCTTCGAGAAACACAAATTCAGCATGCAGATTTGCAGATTAATTCCTACCTTTTTCTGAAAAAATTTATATGTGATGTGAGACTTGGCAATCCTGCAATAAAAATCACTTTGACAGCTCTCCAAAAATTTTTTTATCGGATTTCGTTCTAGATGAAATATAATTAGTTTAAATTTATAAAATATGGTGTAAAAAAATAATAATTATTATGTTAACCGTGTGTGAAGTGTGTTTAAAAGGTTTAAGTGCAAAAAAAAGTGGCTCAAAAGTTTGAAGCAAATTTTAAAATTAAACGAACCAAAATATTTTAATTGCGGAAAGAGAAAATCTAAACCTAAATTTGAAGAAAAAAATTAAAGAAAATATAGACCCACCTATATACCAAAAAAAAATTGAATTGTGGAGAAAATCTAAAACTAAAAATAAGGTAAAATAAAAAAATAAAAATAAAAAAAAGCGATATAAAAAATCTAATTAAATTTGTGTGTGTAGAAAAAAAGGAGGTGTTGGAGGAAACAGTAAAAGCGGGTCGGTCAGGAAACGGTGAAAAAAAAATTGTTTAAAAAAATATAATACAAAGGTAATAAATGATATTGCTTTTGGTATGTAAGATTAATATTGTTTTTGTTCTGTAGAGAAAAGAACAAGTACAAATAACAGGCCGTGCAGTTTTGATTTTACAAGCAAGAATTTAGTTTCCGCTGCTGCAACAACAAAGTGCTGCCAAACTAAAGTAGCGGTCAGCGCTAACTCCGCTGACTTAAATATTTATATGTATGTATAGCATCGACTGTCACAAAAAGAACATGAAGGAAATATCAATGTATTGGTGAATTTACACTTGTAGAAATTGCTTGTTACATTTATTTTTTACTGTAGCCTAACATCATATTAAAAGTTTGTATGCATACACACTGGATTGGTTTAGCGTGTTTATGGACGAAAGAATGAACGAATGAATGAATTTACATAATTAAAAATATATTTACATTAAAAAATATATATGTATAGAAAAAAGCTTCTTCCCACTCTACATTCCACATGCTGAAAAATTAAAATATTCAGAGTGTACTGTGAATAACAAATAAAGAGACTAAAAAAGAATAAATATTTTCTTGCCCTCTTTTGCTTGTGTTTTGTTGTTGCAAATTCTAAAATAAAGCGACAAAGAACCTCATTCATTGACTGCTATCATACAACTGATTATGTTTCGTATATTAGATTGTCTCTTCTGTTTGGTTCGTGTTGTGTATGTGTAAATGACGATTGGTGCTCGGCCCCTAGGGGCTAGTTTGACGATCAACGATGTATAGCCGCAGAGAATATAGCGGTCAATATTAAAAATAAGAAAATTACATATACAAATTGTTTTGGATTAAGGTAGATTAAGAAGATTGTTGTTTTTATCTGTAGATACGTAGTTAATATTATTAGGATTTTTCTTTATTATTGCATGTTAGTGCCTGAATAGAACAGAAAAATAAATATTAGATTAATTGAGCGTGATAATTCCAGGATTAAAAGGAAAAACAGCCATCTAAGAGAGCTCCTTTAGGTAGGCATACGGCCCATAGGTTTTTCGTAATAGAAAAAAAAAGTAACGTCTATTATTTTTTGGGGTTATTTAGGCAACAACAGACTTTAGTTTTTTTAGGTTAGGTTAAGTATAGTGTATTTATGAGTTAGATTTTATTTAAGATTGAAGTTTTATTTATGATTTAAAGTTCATCTTGAGTGAGATTTCAATTTAATAAATAGTTTCTTTTTGGTCAAGAGACCAGACGCGGTTAGCCCACCAGGGGCGAATTAAATTATATATTATTTATTTTTATGTAATTGTATTTTTTTGTCTTATTTGTAATTGTGTTTTGTTATTCTTGTTTTAATATATAGAATAATTAAGATAACGATCTTTCCATTAATTATTTAATCATTTATTTATTTATCCATAAAGTTTTGATCAATATTATTTATTTATTAACTTAAGTTTCTTTTATTATCAATAAAGCATGTAAACTAAAATAATACAACGAAATGTTTGCGTGCTAAATTTAATTGTTTGGGTGAGGGTATGTGAGACGGCATCGTGAGGTGAGTATGTGTGGCTGTTGGGGGATCAAAAAAAATTTATTTTTCAGGAAGGGAGGGCTTGTAGTGGACCTCCAACTTGTCCACTCTTCTAATTGTTTCCACTTGTTGTTTAGTGTTTTTGAGTTTTTGTATTTTTTTTTTTTTTTAGAAATTTAATTGTTCGTGTCTCTGTCGTGTTTGTGGGTCGGAACCTGCCCGAGGATGTTCAGTGTTTTAATGAGCTGGCTGGCATCGCAAACGCAAAGACGGTACGCAACATTACTTTATAATTTAATTTTTTAAACAAATTTTTCTCTGCACACACTCAAACTAAAAAATGCAACTGTAAACCAAAATGCAAACTTGTAAATATCAAATATAACTTTAGACATAATACCGAAAAGTTTTAAAGAACTCTTAACAACAATTTGGACCGAAAAGTTTTAAAGAACTCGTAACAACAATTTTGACTTTAGACATACTACCGAAATGTCTTAACGAATTCGATACGATAAATCTGACTTCAGAAAAAGTCGAAACCTTTGGTTTGGTGGGAAGTTACCATCAAATTTTAAAAGTTGAATGTACATATTAGTAAAAAAGTGTGAGAGTATTGAAATTTGAAACAAAACTTGAACGTGTGAACCCCAAGTTAATACGCATGCCGACCATGTATGGATACATGTATATCATGCATTACTTCAAAAGGCATAAAGTTTCACGAAATATATTTGTAAGTCATATATTTCAGGTCTGGTTAAAGGGCTGAAAAAAATGGATTTTTTAAAATAAACTTAAACCAAACTCCTTGGCGAATTTTATGACAAAAGTCAGTTATGTCCAATAAAGTTATTGTTATCTGTTATCACAATAAGGCTGACTTCTAAAATGTCAATTGCTTTGTGTTTGAACAAAGCATCATATTTCATAACGCCGCAGTACAATAATTATACAATGTATACCATTTCAAAACGCCGCCGCCAATTATTTTCAACGCATTAAGAAAGCAAGCAAGGCATCGGTTTTCTAGTTGTTGCATTGTTTCGGAACTTTGCATATGTACATACATATGTGTTTTAAATACAGTAGCAATAGGCTGACTTCCAAAACGTTCGTATACAAAGTTTGTATACAGTATTGCTACTGCATGTAAATCACATACATATGTATGCAAAGTTCCGAAACAATGAATCAACTATAAAACCGATGCCTTCATATTCAAAGTTCCGTCGGCAACAGACATATTCAACACTTTTTCTCTATACTGTCTCGTTGTTAGCACTTCAAAATAAAATGCAAAATGAATGCTGGACAGGTCTCAAGCAAATGAATGGGTTAACGTCAAGCACACGTACACGAGCTTGATGTCAAGTATTTTGGCGAATGTATAGTGCCCTTAAGTGTGCAAATATGAATTTTCTTTTAAAGATTTTTGAGTTAATTGTAAGACAACTGAAAGAAAGATTCTACGATAGGAGCAAATTTATGTAAATGTCATAAATATTTTTAAAAAATCCACTATGAATAAAAATCTGAAAGATTTCCGGTGTCTTAGAAAATCACAATGCTGAAATGACAAATTTACTACCGAAGTTTGCTTCAAGTAAGAAAAATAAGAAGTACTCGTATTAGCGGACAAGGTAAAAAACGCTGCGTTGTTCCCTTACAGATAAAATTTTCGGGCCATGGCGCGGGCTGTGTACATTTGTTTATTATACATTATATTATTTATACATATTTTTTTGTTTGTTATGTTGGTACACATGTGTTAGCCATATGTTGTCATTATCAGCCCATTTGGATCATTAGTTTGTTGTTGGCAACTGAAAATGTTCGTCACGTTTGTGAGTGTTCACCGATTTTTGACTTTTGAAAAAAATGGATCAACGAATATTGGATTGGGATCCCAACTCTTGCTACAACAAAAACATAATAAAAAAGTTTTGTAGAAAACAAGTTTAAATATTTTTATCTAGTAAGATGTTAAAGAAAATTTTTAATAAAAGTTGCTTGTCAAATTATAACCTTTTATTCGAGTAGGTACTTGATAAATTATGTTTTCAAAAATTATTCTGTATAAAATAAATTGAACAAAATTGATGAAAAAACATAATTTGTTATAATGAATTTGAGTTAAAAAGAAATGCCACTTTTTTTTGTCAAATCCACTTTTTGGTGCCACTTTTTTCGTACATATCCCCTTTTATTGGTACTTTTGAAAAAATCTAATGGTAACGCTGCATGAAGCCACATGTGCTCGCCACTGTATGTGCTAATATCGGTTTTTTCCGGGGCGCTGTAGGCAATTTTTGCTCTTTTTTTTAGCAATTCAGCATATTTTATGGTATGGCAGCACTGTTCAAATTAAACGTACAAAAACCTCACAATTCTGTCAGTAATCAGTGACATGGCATGGTTGACAAGTCTCGATTTGGTTTAAGTGGTTATAATAGGGCGCGTGAGTTAGTATGAGTTAACTTGATACTAAAGTTTATGTTTCGAATGAATAAAATCAACCGGGTGGGCTCAATGGTTGGAAGACAATGTCTTGTTTTTATTGCAGTCAGTGCTAATTTTAGCACTTTCACGGAATTTCTAAAATTCTTGTCAACTGCCGATGTAGTACTTAATAATACAGTATGCAGCATAAAAACAATTTTTTTTTTTTTGTACACAAACACAAATTCTCTGACGAACTACAGGTAAGCAATAACGAGTTACTTCTTAAGCCTTTAATTTAACAATTCCTATGATGTAGAAGCTTTTATGTACATGTTGACATTTTATCTGATGCTTGAAACTGTGCACTATGTTGAGTTTTTTGTTTTAACTTTTTGTGCTTCATATTGTTACTTTTAGTCGTAAATACTCAAGGAATGCAAAGGAAAAAGTAAAATTTTTTTTAGAAAGAAAAGCATTAGTCGGTTATGTATGTATATGTGTAATTGAAATTGAGTATCAAGTCGACCAAAATATTTGAGTATTGAATTGTTTTAACACGCTGGTATGTTTAGGACTACCAAATTGGCTTAAATGTTATTGTCAATTTGCAAGCTGATTTATTATATCAGCATGATGCTTTGAACACAATTGGGACGAAGGACGAATTTTTCGTTGCGAACATTCGTCCTCAAAAATAAAACACATGCATGCATATGAAAGTGAACACAACACCGACGTCGACGAAATTCGTCGTGCGTGGCGAACTCTCTCATAGATTTATTTCTATTTCATACGCCGACGAACGACGAACAAATCAGTTCAAAGTTACCTTGTTTTTTAGTTTTCAAATATGTTAGTAAACAATGTTAATTTTTACGTTAATAAGTCCTTCTTTTTATGATATAGAGTTTTGTAGTTAAATAAACATAATTATTAATGATAACATATTTTTTAATGTTTAATTTGATAACGGATTTATTTTCGTACATATGACAATTTTCATATGTATGTATATCAATATAAGTTCCAATAATAATTACGTTTATTCGTAATAGTATAAAAAATAGGAATTATTTTCTTGTGTCGTTAATGGGGACCGGAGAAAAGCAACGCAAAACGGAACGACTCAAATCGGATCAATTTTTTCTATGTGCAAAAACTTTATTTTTGGTAAAAAAAATTAATGTGGAATAAAAATGTACATAGAGAATAAACGAGGAACTACCAATTTTACATGCTGCATTTTGGTTGTTGCACTGTGTTATTATTCCATACCAATTTTTATACACATATCGCACTCGTTCAACAATACTGTATTAACTCAAAATTTTTAAAATTTCGTTTTTTGCAAGAAATCGATGAACAGTGGTCATATCTATCTACTGTAAAAATTTTACACCATTTTCTCCACTCTTTCACCCAAAAAAATACAGTTGTATCTCTCTTTGTGATAGAAGAATAGTATAAAAAAAAACGGTTTTTTGTCTCTCCTGAACACTTTGAACTTTTTGAGTTAATACAGTATTGTTGAACGGGTGCGATATGTATGTATGTAATTATTATTTAACTTTAACCTTGTTGTATGTTGTATTATTTTTGTTTTGACAAATTTTGTTTGAATTCATCTTTTCAAATACAACATCTAACGATACAGCAAGGCTTAAAAATGAGCAATTCTATCACATTAATTACTGTCACATTAAGTACTGTTAAAAAAAAAAATAAATAATTCGGTCTTAAAATATTGAAGTAAAATAATTCGGTCTTAAAATATTGAAGTTAGAACGAAACAAAAAAATTAAGCTACGTTCACATTTATCAAATATTTGTCGAAAAAAAGCGTAACCAAGAAATAAACTAATAATTTATTTCCTTTAATTCCAATATTTTTTAATTATGGGTTTCCCTTTTTTAAAAATTTTATTTTGCAATATAAAAACTAAGTTAATTGACACTTACCCCTAAGCAAAACTAGTGGTTACGTTTTTTTATACAAATATTTAATAAACTTGAACGTAGCTTTATAAAAACAAATAATATAAAATAAGATAATAAAAAGTTAGAACAAAACAAAAAAAAAAAAGCTCTAATAAAAACATATAAAAAATTCAGTTACAACAAAACAAAAATCTCTTATGCATTATAGATGCAAGGCACTTTTTGGTATAGCAATACTTACATATGTTAGCCATTTTCTCTATAAACCTATTGTATTAAAGTTTTTTTAGTTATTTTTGTTTAATAGCTATCTCTAAATTTAATAATTCAGCTTTTAGCTGAAGTTCTTTTAGCTGCAACTGGTGCCACTCTTCTGCTTTCTGTCCTCATTTTCAAAGAACATGGTCTGCTTTGCAAGAACTTCCTCATTGGAATCGGGGAGAACACAGCTCCTTACCTGCAGCTTTTCTGCCTTCTTACTTTTTAACTCGGCAGGATTAAACCTACTCCAAGAGTTCGACTAAAATATAAAATAAAATTAAATTGTTATTAAACTACATACATAGATTCATAAAAAATTTGGAAGAAAATGTAAAAAAACCATATATCAAGAAAATTTTTAAGAGAATAGGTAATTCGATTTGAAATATTGATAAAAAAAACGTGTCAAAAAAAAAAGAAAAAATTAACAAAAATAAATTTGTTAAAAACTTTAATTTGCAATCGCGAAAGAAATTTAAATTAGCCAACATTAACTGGACGGATTGAAAATAAAGTAATCTTGGTGTCCAAACTTAGTTGAATAAAATAGGAATTAACACTAAAAGTACAAATTCTTAATATAATAAAACCTGAAGTCTACGCTGAATTAAACATATAACAAGAATTTGGTACTACTAGAAAGTAAAAAGCGCGACAAAAAGATAATGTCGCTTTAGATGAATTACTCTTTTTGTAAAAAATTAAACTAAAAACTCATTTACCATTCATTGCTTAAACAACAAGTTGAATTGTCCTGAATTAAAATTTAAATAATTTATACAATATTTTATACATATACACTACAACAACTATCAAAACTACTAAATAAATACTTACCAAAAATTATTGAAGTCAAACTCTGGAATTACTCACCTGATTTTATTGGCTAAATAGAAGACCTACGTACCTGGTTTGTATTGGCGATCCTGGAAAAAAGGTAAAATCCAAAACCCAACTAAACATTATTTGGAATAAGAGAAGTTGCTAACTTCCTTCGTTCCCCCTTAACACCAACTAATTATAAATGCCAATCAAGCATTTATAAGTTAAATCTCATTTATAGAATAATATTCCCCACAGCAGATTTTCCTAAATCTATAGAAGAGATAAATAATAATAATCCAACTTATTACACTTGGAGATATCATTGTTCAACAAGGAGAATGACTAGGCGGACTTTACGGACACAGCGAGGCTGCAAATAATATACATATGTACATATGTGTTGCAATATTATAATTGTCTTCGTTTCAGCAAGTCAATTAGCAGTTTATCATTTTGGGCATAGTATTGATACAGAAATTTTGAGCGAATTATAAACATTATTTCGCCAACTTTAGATGACTATTAAATAGTCTCACTTATAAATCAAGGACGGCACATCAATATTTAACGTGGTTCATCAAAATTCATACTAGAAGCAGCATACACATTCATACATACAATTCTCTTTGAGTTTATCCGCGGAAGATAAAGATAATTTTTAATGTTAACATAAATATTTAAAAAAAATTAATTAATTAAATTGAGTGATTAAATGTACCATCCAAAATATTTCGGCCGTAAAAAGTACTGAGATCAAAGTTCATGATAGGTACAATTCCATTTAATTTCTAGGCAACCTGTAAGCTTGGCAAAATTCGTTTGCCTTTCTAATATGGGAAAGAATTCTTTAAAAAATATTGCGAAGCTTATAGGTTGCCTAGAAACGAGATGGAATTGTACCTGTACTGCGGTAGGCATCTCCTTTAAGAGCTTTCTGTATACGGATAAGGTTTGCAGCATTGGTGAATGCACAGGCTGCAGTTGACCACTTATATGTGGAGTAAAAAAGTGGCCATTCTTCAGGCTCGCCACTAAATATTGGCAATTCTTTTGGAAGAAAATGTCGGGAGCTAACGTGGTTTGGAAACAATCTGTGTGGCTGTACGGTGTGAGAAGTCGGATATGGAACAGAGTTTGTACAATTAAAATTATGTGGCTGAGAAATAAATTCTTGTGGAAACGAATTAAACAGCTTTTGTGTATTATTGTTTATTGTGTTATATTATACGAATTGAATTTAGGCGCACGACGCCCAATGTTTGCTGGAGACTGCATTTGCTGTTGATATCCACGAGTAGTATTTTGTACTTCAGACGGATTTATGGCAGCAGAAGGGGCTGACTCTTGTACGAAGTTTACTGAATTTTGTGGTATTACATTCGTGGGTAGCGTGCATTGATTTATATTTGAGGAAAAGTTATTCGGCATAGAAGTGTCGTACATAGTTTGTTCTGGCAAATACATATTTTGTGTTGTGCTGCTTAAATGTTGAACTGGTTTATGTATACCACTAGTGTTAGTTGTGAAATTAGGTACGACGGTCATGTTAAGTGAGACCGGTTGATTATT
Organism: Lypha dubia; assembly: GCA_947311025.1. Lineage (NCBI taxonomy): Eukaryota > Metazoa > Arthropoda > Insecta > Diptera > Tachinidae > Lypha > Lypha dubia. The sequence continues at coordinate 1,493,912 of OX371263.1, forward strand.
AATTTGTTGGTGGCTACTATTGGTGTTAAGATAATTAGCATTTGCTTCTGTAAATGTAGTAGACCTATCAGAGGTTTCATTAGGTAAGTATGCTGCTCGATTAAGTGTCGAGTCATTGCCGGCATACGTGAATATTTTCGTCAGGGGGATTTAGGCATTCTGAACAGCCTTGGTTATGCGGTTTATGTTGACCCGTTGACTTGGTTAAAGACATGTTGTACTTACTGCGAGATTGGCAAATTTAGGACGCTATTAGATACTTCTTCTGCCTCGTGTGTTAGAGAAATTGGAAATAATGACTTCCAAAAAGAATTTTAAGATGTTGAAAGAGGTAATTGCCTCGCTAATGATTTCCACTGGATTTTGAATAAAGAAACACTAAAGCTGAATATATATTTGTAATTCAATTTATTTATCCAATGTCCCTTATATTAAAACTCTTTTTGGTGTGGGAATCACTAGAATATAAGTTTTAAAAATGTTATGTAAAAAATATACATATATTTTACAACTGAAGAACTTAGTACCAGCGTAGCCACGTATATATTGTGTAATGTCCCCAAAATAAAGAGTGTTGTCCCCAAAAATCCCCATTTTATAACTGGAAATCCCCAATTTTGTCCCCAATAAATATATGTACATTTGTATATATATATATATATATATGTACATATGTATATTAAGCATCATAAAAAACTATTTTTTTTATTAACTTTATTACAAACATTTATTTAAGTTAATGCATTCGTATGTGCTCAATGGAACTTTTGAATCCATAGATTATTTTAAAATTCCATACACGGAATCAAATTTATTCTTTTTTCTATGTAAATTTATAAATAACTCAAAATTTTCTATACTCTCAGTGAATACTTTAAGCATTTCTTTTGCTAGTACAGTTAAATAATCTAAAAAAATGGTTTGAACTCCTTTTGCTTATAATTCCTTTGAACATTCTATGCCAACATCAATTTCAGCAACAACCAAATTACTTTCCTTATCGTCAATATCGAATTCAATAATATTAGAAAAGGCAAGGGGCACTGTCGGTCAAGCCATCAGGATGTCAAGGCAACTTGGAATCAATTTGCTGTTAAATTAAATAGCCTTGGTCCACCCTCAAGAACAGGGGGGTTATTCTGGATTGCGATGCGATAGCAAATGCGATGCGAAAGCAATCTTATTTACATTGTTTTTGCATCGCATTTGCTTTCGCATCGCAATCCAGAATAACCCCCCAGGACCAGAATAGCAACGGGTAAAATGTCTTTTCACACAACTGAAAACAAATAATTATTTTTATAGGATTATTTTTATGGATTCACTACAAGGCCAATTTGAACAGAAATTTGGCTAAGAACAAAGAGAATTTCCGCCAGTTGTTAAAGCTACAACCTCTGTCCCCAAAAAAAAACCAAGGCAGTAGATTCAAAAATACTTTTGCTTGAAAAGCAGGCAGAAACACAAAATGAAATTCTCCGGACCCTAAAAAAAAAAATTGAAAGCACACAGTACAAAGCTTACATGTTAAAGAAAAACCAAATGAAGCTAATGGAAAATAGTGAAGAAAGAAAAAGTGTGCTTAGAGAATTGAATATAAAAAACTGGACAATTAATGAAGTACAAATACATATGTAGTATCTATATTTACAAAATGAGTTCATTATTAATTTATTCTTTTTTTTTATTTGACTTTGACTATAGAAATCAACACCGAGACTATACCGCAACACACTGTAGTCAAATATCTAGGCGTTCATCTTGATCGTCGTTTAACCTGGAGATCGCACATAGACGCAAGGTTAATCCAAATAAAATTAAAGCAGCCCAAATGAAGAAATTTTATACTAAGCCTAGACTGTAAACTTTTATTATACAACGCGATCCTGAAACCAATATGGTCCTATGGAATCCAGTTATGGGGCACTGGCTCAGCATCGAATGTAGAAAAAATTCAAAGGCGACAAAACAAAATTCTACGTACAATTACTGCAGCCCCCTGGAAATCAGCGAATTCACATCAAAGATCTTGATGTTCCGTTGGTGAAGACAGTATTTTCAAAACACGGGAAAAAATATATTGAAAAACTAGAGTTGCACCCAAATCTACTTGCGCGCAATATTCTAAATTATAGGAGGGATACTCTTTCTCTCAGCCGTACACGAGAGATGTAAAACAACAAAAATCAACCGTTGAAATTAATAATATTGTTTAGCGTTGGCTAAACATATATTTAACATTTTTAGATTTAAGATTTGAACAACTTATTGATGGTTAAATTTATAATTGAAAATTCAATAAATAATAACACAACCAAAAAAAACAAATGCTAAATTTCTTCCGCATTTTCGTAATAACAATTGTTGTGCAATAATTTTGTCCCGCAGAAAAATTGGCATCTTAAATAATTTTCTTTAATTTTTTTACCTGTGAAGAAAATTTATTGAAGGTTTCTTGTTATCCTAAATATAATTGTTTTTTATCCATTATATCGCTCCCTTATTGCAACGTAGTCATATCTCAAAAAAACTTCAACGTGGCAAAATGCATTTAAAGTTTTCAAAACGTAAGCAGTTGTATCGACGGCTTGAACATGTATGCGGTCATAACTTGGGTTTAGATAGAGCTACATACATATGTTTATGAAAATTTTTTTACCAATTAAGAAGGTATTGAGAAACTCTTTTTCGGCAGTAACTGAAAAATTTTGTTTATTGAGATATGACTATGTTGCAATAAAGGAGCGATATGATCATTATATATTAAATTGGTTTTTCTGGATACATAAATAATTGCATTTGGTTTTATTGTGCAGCCGCCCCTTCAATCAATTTCATGACTGACTGACTGACTATATTACAAATATCTGTGGTTTTCATGAATAAAAGCGCATGTCTAAAAATCAAATTTTTCAGGAGAGCCAAAATAAGTTACTTTTGAAGCTACGATCTTAGTATCCGAAATTTTCAATTTTTTTATACAATAAGGTAGATTTAGGTTATGACAATATTCGAATTAGTTTTTAATACATATTTCCTTATGGTAGGTACTTAGGCATCTTATCTGCCTCGCATCATTTTTAGCCAGTGGCGTTATTAAGCGCCGGCACAAAATCTAGGCAGGGCTTTCTGCTCTAAATTAAATACAATTCTGCGTGAACATCACACAATTTTAATCCTCCTAAACCTCAACCTTTACCACAACCTATGGATATAGATAGTAGTTTACATTCAAAGCGAGTTAATCACATGAACAGACCACAATATCAAAACATTAACAAAAGGTCACCACCAACAATTGCAAACTCCAGTTATCGACCTAAAATACAAAGAAACTTTCACATCGACAATGAGCTAGAAACTTATAATGAGGTCGTTAATAATTCTCTTGATAATAATCAAATCGGCGAAATACCGTTAGCGAGCTCAGCGACATCAATTTTTTAGAATGACGAGCTCTTCGCTCCCTTATTTCGAGTGTAGAGCAAAGAGCGGTACAATATTAAAATTTCTAATTGACACAGGCTCAAGCAAGAATTATATTCAGCCAAACATTGTAAAAAAACCATACCAAATAAAGAAACATTTTTTACAAAATCAATAGCAGGTAACATTGAAGTAAAAGAACGTTTGTAAAACTTATCAATTTAGAAAAGGAAATAAAATTTTATATTCTTCCAACATTAAAATCATTCGATGGCATTCTTGGAAATGATTCATTAAAAGAACTCAATGCAATAATCTATACACGAAACAGCTTTATGCAAATAGGAAATAATACTAAAATAAGGCTTCGGCAGCATTTTTCTCAGGGATTAAATACAATAGCGATTCGAGACGATCATATGTCGTCACAACAAAAAGAAAATATGAGGAGGATAATTAGCGAATTTCCTGAATTGTTCATTGAACCTAATCAAAAATTAACATGCACAACTAGAATAGTTGGCGAAATTCGTACCTCCACAGATACACCAGTTTACTCTAAACAACATCGTTATCCAATTGCATTAAAATCCGAAGTTGAAAAACAGATAAAAAAAATTACTCGAAGATGGTATCATCAGAACTTCACGTTCACCATACAACAGCTTTCTCCGTTGCGAATGGCAAATACGAATTCGTACGCCTTCCGTTAGCCCTAAAAAACGCTGCGGCCATATTCCAACGGGCTTTAGATGATGTTTTGCATGATTACATCGGGAAGATATGCTACGTGTACATCGATGATATTGTTATATTTAGCAGGACAGAAAAGGAACATTCGAGCTGTGTTTGCAACACTTTAGGCTGCAAACCTAAAAAAACACATTGACAAACACAACTTCTTAAAAAATGAAGTAGAATTCCTCGGATTTATAATTTCAGAGGATGGTATAAAAACTAATAAGAAAAAAGTTCAAGCTATTCTCGATTTTCCATTACCAAAATCCATAAAAGAACTACGGTCCTTTTTAGGATTATCGGGCTATTATCGCAGATTTGTGAAAGATTATGCGAAGGTAGCAAAACCTCTAACGCAAATTTTAAGAGGGGAAGAAGGCCGCCTTTCAAAAAAGGAAATCAACTCAAAGACACATAACATTACACGATGAAGCTGTTGAAGCTTTTGGAAAATTGAAAAACACTTTAGTCTCTCAAGATATTGTACTAGCTTATCCAGATGATAGTAAAGACCTGGATCTCACAACAGATGCTTCTGATTTTGCCCTAGGTGAAGTTCAGTCGCAAAATAATAAGCCAATTGCATTTATATCCCAACTTTGAATAAAACTGAAGAGCATTATGCGGCGAACGAGAAAGAAATGCTCGCTATAATCTGGGCCCTAAACTCGCTTCGAAATTATTTATACGGTTCTGCGAAAATAAATATATTCACTGATCACCAGCCACTTACCTACGCCCTCAGCAATAAGAACAACAGCAAAATGAAGCGTTGGAAGACTATACTAGAGGAATATAACTACGAACTTTTCTACAAACCAGGGAAAACAAATGTAGTGGCAGATGCACTGTCAAGAATTCCCGCAATGACACAATTAAATACCCTCTCAATAGTGATGACAGTTCCGGTCAGAACCTCATATTAAGCGTCGATACACCAATAAACTGCTTTAAAAATCAAATAATTCTCTACACACATCCTACACCCGAGTATATATTCGAAATAATTTTTCCACATTACCACCGTCACCATATATTTGAGCCAGAGTTCACACAGAACAAACATATAATCATATTTAAGAAATATCTTTACCCATCAATCCTTAATGCAATCAAAAATACGGAAGGAAACATGAGAAAAATACAAGAAATCTATCAACAGCACTTTAATAAATATCGTATCAGATTCACTAGACATCAGGTAGAAGATATACGAAATGAAGAAGAGCAAAACAAAATAATTATATACACACACAACAGAGCACACCGAAACAGCAAAGAAAATAGAGAAAAAATAATTGATCAATACTATTTTCCAGCTATGTCAAGAAAAATTAAAAGAATAGTAAAACAATGCGTTAAATGTAAGGAAAACAAATATGATAGACATCCAATGAAACCCGTATTTAAGGGAACCCCTATCCGAAAATATCCTGGCGAAATTATTCACATAGATATTTATAAAACCGAAAATAATTTGGTATTAACAGCAATTGATAAATTTTCCAAGTATGCACAAGTAAAATTGATAAAATCCAAGGCAATAGAGGACATAAGACAACCACTTCGTGAACTAATACTCGCATTCGGTGTACCTAAAACTATCGTTATGGACAATGAAAAATCATTTAATTCCAACCCATACTTTCATTATAAAAAACCAACTAAATATAGAAATATTTACAGTTCCACCTTATTCCAGCAGCGTTAATGGACAAGTAGAAAGATTCCACTCTACGTTATCTGAAAAATTATGCGATGTACAAAAATAGAAAATATTTATAACAACATTAAAGAACTACTTGAAATTTCAGTATATAAATATAATTGCTGAATACATAGCACAACAGGGAAGAAACCAATCGAACTGTTTTTTGATAGAGGAGTAATTACAGACCCTTCCCAGTTAGAAAATGATAGAATAGTATTTATTGAAAAGTTAAGACAAAAACAAGAAATTGACATGCAATATCATAACAAACATAGACAGGAAATAAAAACATACGAACCAGGCGAAACTGTTTTTGCAAAGTTAAACACAAGATTAGGAACTAAATTAACCCCAAGATATAAGAAGGAAATAGTTTAAGAAGATAATGGAACATGCGCAACCACTGAATCTAACAAAACCATACACAAGTATAACATTAGAAGATAAATTTAACAAACCAATACACTTTCAGATTCCTCCTCCTCCATTATACAAATATCCTACTCCCCTCCAATGCGGAAATCCAAATCCTTAACTACACACTTTCCCACATCGTTACACTAACGGAAGGAGTAGCGAAAATTCAAGAGGGCACATTCAAAATTGTGCACGTAATAAATTTAAATAACTATCAGAGTTTTCTTGATGAAGTAGAATCTTTCAGAAACCACACTGACAATTCAGAGAATATGTTTTTGCCCTCATTATAGCATGAGTTACTACAGGCCTCAGAAATGGTGAAATCATTAGATGTTACCGAGGAAATAAGGATAAAAAGAGCGATAAACTTGATCGGCTCTGCGTGGAAATATATCGCTGGTTCTGCCGACCACGACGATTTTGAAATACTTAATGGCAATATTAATGAATTAAATTTTAATAATACCAAACAAATGATAATAAATGAAGATTTTGCTCAAAGAATAAATAAATTGACAGAATATACTAATAAAATTAACAAAGCAATACGAAATCAAAATGAAATTAGTAATGCTGTTACTATAAACATGCAAACCAGGTTAAGATTAGCCAAAGAAGAAATACAAAATACCAAATTCGTCGTTCAAAGGGCGAAAAATAATATTATAAATTCAATAATTTTAAACAAGAAAGAAATAAAAATTGTAATCGAAATACTACACAAAGAAAAATTCCCATTTGAATCAATGGAAGAAGCATTAGAATTATCTAATGTAAAAGTGGTGTCTTATTTTTGTTGTTTTTGTTTTTCCCGTTCTCGAATTCAAGCTCTTTAAATCGGTTGTGGGTGTTCGGGGAATTAACCCTGTTCATGTTTATAAATTTAAAACTGCTTGCAAACTAATTTATTATTTTATAGACACAAAAATAAATTAAATAAACGATCCGAAAAAATAAATTAAAATTTTTTCAACAAAAAAAAAGCAAAACGTGATTTATATTTTATTTTGGTTTTTGTTTTATTCCCCAAAATTCAGGCTTTCAAGATCATTATTAAAATATATAAATAACAAAAAGCAAAACGATTGATTTAAAAAATTATCGAATGTAAAGTCAGTGCTACAAACAAATGATGTTAACTCGGCAATTACCTGACACAGACTGATTCTTGAAACATATAAATTCAAAAGTTAAGACAATTATTATGTATCAGTCGTTAATAAGACCATTTTTAACATATAGTTGCCAAATTTGTTTCAACATACATATGTACATATGTATGTATGTATCTCCAGCATGTATGAAAAAGTTGAAAGAAATGCGTAAGAAGCTGTACTTCATTATACAGATTAGTAAATGGCAATAATAAAAAATGCATACATACATACATATGTACATATGTGTGTAACCAAATAGACACAGCAAAAATACTTCGAATTGATAACTTCATCATACATTTAATAAGAAATCACATTCTCAAAGGAACTAATTGTTTCAAAAATAATTTAATCTTGAGCGTTTATTTCGTTAACTACGAATATACATACTTACATATATGTAGCTAAATTCTTAATCTTCAGGGCCTTTCTTTCTCTTTCTCGGCAAAAACGGGTTTATTCAAAATCAAACAGGCATATGTATGTATGTACATACATATTTTAATCATACATAGAAGATGCAGCAATAAAGTTGTAACAAATTAAAAAATACAAATATCTAGTAGATGCAATACTAACATTTATCTCGCGGTGGTGGCTTACCAAATATAATTCCATTTTTAACACTAAAGTGAGACCCTTTTCAACTTTTTCCTTGCATTAAAAAATTCTAATTATTTTATATTACACAGAAACACAACATTATTTTTATATATGTATGTAAATGTATGTATGTATGTATTACTCAAAACGTATTTATCATATAATTAGAAAACTTGAAAACCCATAGAGAGGGACTATGTATTCTAAGTCATAACTATAGTTACTTATTGTTTATTTAGAATTACTTATATACATACATATATATTTTGTATTTGAATTAAATAAACATCAATAAAAATAAAACAAGGTAGGTATACATGTATGTATGTTTATATAAATATATGTACGTACATATGTATATACATATGTACATACAAATTTTTTTTCTTTTTTGAGCTTTTAATATTAAAATTACATTATAATATGTATGAACTGAATAATTTTTGTTGATCTAAAATAATAAAAATAACACTTAAAAAACTTGGGATATAACGAATTTTTCGGTATAACGAATTTGCCTGTGTATACATACATATATATGTAGTATATATATTTATACATATATACATACATATATGTATGTTTATATGTATACAGTTTGTAAAAAATATATGTATATGTATTTTCACATTGTTTTTTTTACACATCCATTACAGTACTTCTTTGCGACTATAAGGCGCCAACACTTTTCAAATAGATATACAAATTACAACTACAACAAAAAAAGATGTTTTAAACCCTATCGAAAATTTCTGGGTTCATCTAAAGAAAAAGGTAGGAAAAAGATCGCCAACGAACAAAAACGATTTGATACGTTTCATTAAAGAAGAGTGGGAAAAAATACTGTTAGAATATAATATTCCGAAGCTAATTCAATCGATGCGAAGACGTTTGCAAGTGGTAATGGATGCTCGAGGTGGACACACAAAATATTTGAAAAAAAAATATTAAAAAATTTACATCAAGACTTAAAGTTTTATCAAATGTGCAAGCATTTTTTTTACAGTAGAGTAATTGAAATATTTTATTTTTTAATATTCTACATTAGAATTTTTTATTTGTTATAAAAGTTTTTTATATATTATATTAGAAAAATTATGTTTATAAAATTCTGTTCGAAAAAAATTAAAAAATTAGTTTTTTTGTTAGAAATTAATGCATCTTTTGAAGTTTTCTTATTTTTCTCTATTTGCAAAGATATTTTTTACAAAATGTAAATGGATATGTAAATATAATTCATGAAAAATGGCCCCAAAATATAAAATAAAATCCATATAAAACGCTTTAGTATACTTTATTAAGACGCTCACAGAATATCCTATTATTTACAATTACAGTCAAACCTCGTACATCCGGAAATACCGTAGCGGTATTTTTGTCTGGCTACGGCAGATGTCCACTTATGAGAAAGGAACCAATTTGTTAATATATTAATATGCAGTACTACTGCAATAAGATAAATATATTATTAATAGTAAACTATTTTAAGTTAGCTCTGCTCAATTTGATTTTGATGTGTTGGAATGGCACAAAGATGTTTCTACCAAAATGTTTTCAACGGATTATTACTTTAAATACGGCATCATAAAAATAAATTTAGTATTATTAGGGGTCTTTTTGATTTTCAGCCTGTAGGAAACCCCTAATAATACTAAAACAAATTATTGGTCATAACCAAAAAACTTATACACAAAAATAAATTTAATTAGGTATTTGTACATTTAGTTCATCTTCATAGTTTAAGCTTATTTCCACAACAGCGCTTGTATTTAAAATTGCAGTAGTCAAGCAATATAGCTAAGCAAACAACTCTTCAGATAAACATGAATTATTTGGTCAACCCATGTTCGTTGGCATTAACACAAATAAGAATCAGAGTTGAAAAAAATAGAATTGAGTTTGAAAAAGAAGAAGTAATAATTAAATACAACTCTTGTTTTAAACGTTTTGTCAGGTTGTGAGAAAGTTTTCTATACAAAAAACTAATAAACGGGTTAGATCAACAAAGCCTGTCCGATTATAGGAGGTGTACGTTATAATAGGTTTCTATATTTAGTTTTTAATTTATTACGCGTGTGATATTTCGGTATTCTGAAAATCATGAAATTTCAATTTGACTACAGTCAAATTCTTACAAGAGCACGCTGTTAATTTACTGGTGACGAAATACTTTTTAGCGACTGCTAATTATTTATTATTATTTTTATTTTATGTATATGAAAGCTTATATTAAAGTTTGTAAAGTATATCTGATTTCAAAATCAACTCACATTGTTTTACTTCTCTTCGTTTTATAGAGCAATTTTGAAGTGAGTTCGTTTAACCGAAACGTTGCTCACTTATCCCATTTTCTTTTTATCGAAAATCTCGCATAAGCAAAACAAAATACTTGTAATTTTACATTTTCGCTTACTTGAATTTGACTGTACTTTACATAAAAAGGAGGAAATCACGAAAAATTTATAGAAAGCTAAACTAGCTGCTCTCACACTTCTCTTTTAACAATTCGCCGATAGACCTGGTTTATATTTCAGTGGAATTCGCCTTTATCACGAGTAATTAAAACTCGAAATATCACTCGATATCACACTGAACGCTAATCAAAGGAAAACAAAACGTTTGTGTCTTTGTAAAAGGCACTACTTTGATGCTAATCTACACCAAAAAAAAAAACAACATCAAGCTTTTGTCTTAAAAGAGAAACGGCTATCAAGCAGAAATTCGACAATGTAACTTTTATTAGAAAGCACGCAATTAAGTATGTACAACGAAGTTTTTTTTCAGTCTGTTTTGTCTTACTCTGTGTGTGTATGTTGTTTCAAACCGCATATATTTTCCGCAACCAATAATATTACGCATACAGATTTGCTTTTGTTTTGTTTGATTTGGGCTGTTTCATAAGAACTAATGTTCTCTTATCGTATTAATCAGAAAACCTGTTTAGTCTTATGTTGGTATGGGCTCAGCCTAAACTTACAAATTAAACACAACAAATTTCTAGGTAGCCCCACTTCTATTATAATGAACACAGCTGTACGTAGTAACAATTTAGAGATTGAAGGGACGAGGCTTATAAAATAAAATATATATTTAGATATTAAATAACTTCGTTTCGAAATGCATGTTTTAAACTTCAGTCGACCTATTTTCTTCTGAGCGAGAAAGTTGTCGCTCACGTACTTGTATGAGAGCACTAGCTGAATCCTGCGATTGTTGATGCTGCTGTGACTGCTGAATCTGATGTGATTGTTGTTGTTGAATAACATACGGCTGTTGCTGGATGTAAGCTATCTGATTATATCCTTGAGCGCCTGATCCTTTATAAAAACCTCCAGGTGGTGTCGCTGGAGTCGTGCAAAGTTTTAATTTAGCAGCTGCAGCATTTGCTGCGGCAGCTATAACAGCGGCATTTTCTCGAGAGGCATTACTAGTTGTAGTTGATTGAAATGATATAGACATTCCGCTATCTAAGGAGCCAACACTGCCACGTCTTTGTGGTTTATCCCCACCGACTGCAAGTAAAAAGACAAAGTTGCGTCAAAATGTTGACATGTATGCTATTCATTTGATGGGATGAAGAAATCAATACTTACACTGTTCATGTATGTCCAATAAACTGTTGCTGAGTGCACTTCGTTTTAATTGTTGATTGTTATCTGCTTGATTATGTGCAGGTTCACTTGTTTGTGACGTTTGGTATGGGCATGGACATACTTCAATATCTGCCACACCACTATCTCTATTTTCTGAATTACCTGTAGGACGCGTTCGTGCAGACTTCTGACGTTCCAGTTCGGCTTCTATTCGCAATGTTTCCATTTCATCCATTTCGCAAATTGATTCTTTCAGATCTTCAGCAAACTTGCAACGGTCGTGCTCATTGCGAGCGTTAAATGAAACAAGTATTTTGCCGTCGACTTTTTGGGACAGCTGAATACAGAAAGGATAGTTGGACACATCTAAGAGTGCAACAACCATTCCACAGAGCGGAAAACTATTACGAAATGTGTACGTTACCGATGATTTTTTTTTGCTAAATATTTTTGTAATGACTAGCAGATCGTTAAAAAGGAATACCTCGCGTTGATGAACGCCAGGTCGTTCTTTTTTGTTTATATCAGGAATTTCGTAGAGACGGCAATAACACACTAGACGACGATGTGGTAGAGCTAAGTTTGGCTTCTTTCCTACAATAGTTGCTTGAACTTTCATTACCTGCGTTACATGGTCGCTACCAGGTTTAAACTCATTTGCTTTAACTCGTTCATATATTCCACCCAACATATCTTTATCGATATCATGACAATCATCAATACCACGCAGATTTTTTACAAAATCCTCTACACGCATACGTCTCTCTGGTTTTAAGTTTGGTGTATGTAAATCGGTGTTTAACATAATAATGGCAAACGCTAGTACGAAAATCTATACAAAAAAACATTTTAGTTGGAATTTAAAATCGTAACTATTCATTGCTATACTGACCGTATCAGATGATCTTAGCCGCCCTACAATATCTTGATTGCATTGACAAAATCTTTGGGAGAAAATTTCCATGAGCCTTTCAATTTTTTGCGCTTCGCCAGGCATTCGGAAATAGGCTTGGAATTTCCGAAGAGCAACATCAACTTGCATGCCAGATAAGTCCAGTTCCATTGCAAAGCAATTAAGTACGGCCATATTAAATTGATTTTGTAAATTTCCCAAATATTCTCCAATCATTTGGCGCGAAAGTCCTTTACGCGTTATAAGAAAACGCGCGACACCTTGGGGTGTATTTTCTAGGAAACCTCGACGTATTAAATAAGTTATTCCCTTTTCAGGTTTTTTGTTAAATAAATTTAATCCCACTCGATACTGGCGCTTGCGAATGGTTTCAGAAACTTTGTAATTGGGAGGAGTTTGGGAAGTGGCTCCAATTATTTGCTGATGTTCATGGTGCTCGTGATGTTCATACTGCGCTGCACTAGTATGTGATGAAATAGCTAGATCTTCAGCAGGAGGCACACTACTTACCAATGCCGCCATCGCAGCAGAATTTTGGGCATGAGCAAATGCTGGATCAGACGTGTGTACAAATTGTTGTGAACTACTCAAATTAGTACTACGCTTCCATATATTTGGTGAATTCGAGCGATCCGACCCCAAGTCGCTAATGGCATTACGTTCCATAGAAGTAGCGCTGGAATCGCTGCCGGAACTCTGCACTGAAGTAAGACTACCATTTTCAGCTGATTTACAGAGCCCATTCGAACGTATAAGCGAAGAAGGCGGGGGAGTTTGTCGCATCGCCAGAATTTGTTGATGCATTTGGTGTTGTTGCTGTTGTGCTGCTAAATGTTGTGCATGTTGCTGTGCAGTTATCGAAGAAGTTCTTTTTGGTACCTCTGGTGGTACTTTCTTTCTATCCTGTGACGATGCAGATGAGCCACGCGGTCTCATATAAATTTGAGCAGCAGAATAGTATGGGTTATGAGGAGACGTTCCACTGGTGTTAACCCAAGACACGTTTAGTGATGAATCCAATTGGGAACTATTCGCCGAGCTCGCAATACTTCCATCATTTTGAACTGAGTGATAATTACCACAGTAACCTGCCATTTGTGCCCCACTTAAGCTTTGAGCTGCATAGTAATGAGGATCTGCAGTATGTAACAAATTGACATGGGGGTGACTTGATCCAGTTATACTTGACACCGAACTTGAAACCGGCGTGTTAGAAGTTCCTGAAAAATAATGAATTTATTTGAAAAATTATTAAACATTTCTCAAAACTAATTAAAATGTTTTCAGTAATTTATGAATACATGTAGCGGACACTTTTAGCAAAACAACCTAAATCATTAATGTACAAAACCTAAACTGTGGATATGTCAAGCCATATTACTATTAGTGAGTTAAGAGCAACTCAGCAAATATTGTGTTCTCTTCTTCAAAAAGGTTTTGTTTTGCTTTCATATTTAATTATTCAGTTAAAGTTCCGATAAAAATTAGAGAAACAGCAATTTTTCTTGCTTCGCAGGTAGATTCAATATGAAACTACATGCTTCGCTCTCAAAATTTTGTATGGCGAAGCATGTTGCTTCGCTCATGATTAGGGTGAGAAGCATGAATAGAGAGCGAAGCATGTTCGGTGTAAACATAAATTACTAAATTCTGCTGTCAGTTATTGCAGTTTTCAGCAGGTAGTATAACCTAGTGTTATACTATGCAATAGGGAGTTTTTTAGTATTTATTTCAAAAGGTTCCGGTTAGATCAGCATAGTCAGTTTGATTTTTTTGAAAATGAGGGTTAGGCCGTTTTGGCGTTGACTATTTCATTGCATTATGGTTTAAAACTAATTTTCGTTGTCTTCGTTTGGTTATTGCCAACCTTAAGATGACAACTTGAATCAACATACATATATACATATGTATGCACATATATTCAAAGTGTGTTGATAATAATTTTGTAAATTTTATATAAATTAATTTATAAATTAACGAAGACAACTTATTGAACAGCTGATTGGAAGTTGAGTTGAGTTGTAATCCGTAATAAGAATTTGGCAACTACAACTCAACTATCAATTCAGTTGTGAATCATAATAGGGGCACTAATTTTATCAGGTTCATCCGCGATACGTATACGAACAAGAGTACTCATTTACACACATCTCTCATAAGGGAAACGGATCAGCTGATTCGTAACGTATATGTTTACGTCAATGGAGCCTTAAGTCATCACAGCTGATACGAGTAAGATAAAAATGGAATATTTCAAAAGTTTCAGACAAAAGCCTACATACATATATGATGAAGCACAGAAAGAACAATAATGATATTTAAATGATGATATATAAGCCAACGAACAACACAAATCCACAACCAATTGCACAGTTTAGCTAAGAATTTTCTGTGGATCAATTCAAACACAGTTATTGATTTTATTATGATGTTTACACACTTTAAATGACAATATTTACAGAGCGACAGCAAACACGTCCAACACCAACCCAGCAAACTTTGTTATTAACCAAACAAATATCAAAATATAATTTTTCAAATGTGTTCAGACAAAGCGGCGCATGTGGCGCTGTGTGTTTTAATAAGAAATAAATTTTTCGGAAAACCAATGCTTGTCAACATACTACATTAGTGTTGAAACTTATTTGAGAAAATGTAGAAGTTGTATTGTTGTGTTAGAAAAAAAAGTGATATAGGTCCATATTTTTCAAAAATTTATTTTACCTTTTAAAAAAGCATTTAAATTGTAACTATTTTGTATCATTAACTCGAAATGAGAAAAATTCAACATACGCTGTTATTCATATCCCGATTTTGGATATGTTTCGAAAATTCCAAAAGCGGATTCTAAAATACTGTCACTACCAAACAATTTTCTTTTCTCACGGTGTTATTCGTGATTGGGTTGTATATGAAATCTGAATAAAATGTAATTATTTTAATATGGATTTTTCTGTGTGGATTTAGAAAGATTCTTGCAAAAAAAGTAAAGAAAATATTATAAGTACCAATGGCGATGCCATCTGGTTAAATACGCCATGAACATATAAGGAACATGAACATGAACAAGATAAGGAATATATTTCATTTTATACTACGTAGTTAAAACCGTTACCTGATTGACTGCGTGATATTGTGCCACTGTCAATATTCCGCCGTTCACGCATAGACAAAGATCGAGTTGGAGGAGTTCTTAGGCCAGGTGCTAGGGTCTGGTGACCAATGCCACCTGGAGGACCTGGCATTATGGTAACACGTGGTTGCAATTGCTGCTGCTGAGCTCCGTGTACTAGGCCTGCACTAATTTGGTTTGGCTCCAATTGAGATTCTGTATTAATGCTATATGCGGAAGACATTAATGTATTAGCCGCCGCTACTTCATCCATTCCTCCACTAACAACAACCATTGTACGTCGACTGAGTCGTTTCTCCGCTTTGGCCATTGCTGTAATTGATGCAAATTTCTTTACCATCATGTAATGACGAAATGCTCTTTGAATTGTAATTGCAGCATTTCGAGCTCGTACGCCGCCGTATTTGCGTTCCAACAATTCAATTTGCTTTTCAAGCAAATCCTGTGAAAGTTCGTACCTAATAGATAAAAAATATATACATATAAGTACGTATGTATATTTAATATTCACTAATAAAAAAATATTTAATTGACATAGCTAATCATTAATCAATTGAGTTATATCAATATTTTCTTATTATGTCAATTTAATAGTAATTAAGTGTACAAGCTTTTATTTACTTTTAGTGAAACAGCAGTAAGTTAAAATCTTATTTAAATTACGTATTTTATTAACGGATAACAGTAACGTCCACTATAAGTCAGACGTGTTTGCAGTCAAACAAATATAATGCACAATGGTAAAAAAGGACGCTTGACACTACAATAAGACAACATTCACCACTTAGAAGAATTAGCGAAACAAAACTGTTCACTAAATGTTCGAAATTTTAAACAAAGGCGATCGTTCACACTACACTCTTAAATCTATTTATATTTCTTTAGTTCGAAGTATTTTGGAATATTGTTGTGTTAGCTGGAATCCTTATCAAGTTATCATCTAATCGTATTGAGCGCATTCAAAAAATATTTACAAAGACTGCTTTAAAGTTAATATGGACTTTTAAAACTTTCTTGGTTTGCAATCTTTAAGCGATCGTAGAACTTGTTCTTCATTAATTATTGCTTACAATATATTATCTGATAATATTAATCGTCCAGAAATTAAAAATTATTTTACCATATACAGCCCTCCTAGAGATTTTAGAATTAACCGTATGTTCGAGGAACGCATTCTTAGAAGGAACTATGGAAATAATGAACCAATTGCCAGATGCTTACATTTATGCAATAGCTTTACTCCGCTTTTGAATTTTAATATAAGTTATAATATGTTCAAATTGTTGTTATTTAAATATTATACTACTACTATATTAGGGAAATTCACATATTAATAAATTAATAGAGTAAAAACAACAAAAACGTTAAATTACAAAGTAGAATACTTTGACGATAACGGACTATGAGTTTGTGTTGATTATTAGTAATTTCCAAACAGTGATGAGGGAATTTCGTACTAACCAGCACTGTTTCAAGGTAGAATAAAAAATGAATTAAAAATTAATTCTCATATTATATTTCTGTTGAAAACGGGTTAAACAGTTGATATTCTTCTCAATTAGTATCCACTTTACGAAAATTATAAAGATGGACAATTGAACGCTGATGAGAGGTGTAACGGCCTTGAAATCGGTACTGATACGTTCTGCTAAAAACTGTTTGGATATAAATAATAATATCTTTCAACATAAAAAAACTCTTAGTAAATTGGAATTTTCATTAATTCAATAAAACTGAACTTGAGCCTGATAATATTACTTTTCATATGTACATCAATATAAGTTCTAATAATAATTACGTTTATTCGTAATAATAATAATAATATAAAAATATTAATAACCTGAGAGTGTTTTTTCACCATTCTTGAAAATATTTTAACGTTTCATTCAAAACATAGCACGACTACTAGGTATGCGCAGTTCGACAACAACTACAAACATCCAAAATAACAAATTTAAAAAATTGTTACGTATTCATTTGAAACTGAAAAAAATTTGTTCGATTAATTGACATTAATTAATCGATTTATTCGTTATTCGAAAATCGTCATTTTAAAATTATTCGAACAAGAGTTTCGTTCTGCTTGATCGATTAATCGAACTATTCTTAATCGGTTGACAACTCTAGTTTATAGAATACAAGGCATTAAGTAATTTTTCAAGTCTTTCAGATCTCTTATGACACTTGTCTAAGTAAAAAAAATCTTCTCAGAGAGACTTCAATTACGTGCACATTTGCAATAAAAATAAGGAAAATGTAAGCAATTGTACCTGCTTCAAATAACCGGTTAACCGTATAAAAATAACCGGTTTATTTGATATTCGAAAAGTGCATATTTAAAAAAACCCGGCTTCAGCGAAACCTAAAAAACCGGTTAAAACCGGCCGAATAATATTCGATCGATCTCCCTAGTAATATATACATAAATAAACCGAGCTTGTCTCATTTGTTCATAATTTAAAAAACTAAATGTTTTATTCTTTTCGTTTTCACGCAAACAACAATGTTAAAATTAAGAGAAAAAGAAAAATTAAATACATATGTATGTACATTGTGTTATGGTAAAATAAAACAAAGTTATAAATAATGACTTCATATCATAATTATGATTCAAATAAGTAAAATCATATAAATACATACATATGAGCCGTTTATTTTGAAAGTGGCATAAGTCACTTTTTCAAAAAAATCGAGTTAATGGCAACACTAAATATAATTGAACGGTATCTTTTCATTTGTAAAAGAATTGCAATAAAAAAAGTGACTTATGCCACTTTCAAAATAAACGGCTCATATATGTATAAATGTACATAAAAAGTAACTTACGCTGATTGTGTTCTGGAACGTTTAAGCACTTCGTTGCCATTACGAACTGAAATTTTTTTATTCGTATTTTGTTGATTCAGTACAGAAGGCGAAGTACCTCCAATTCCTGCTCCACTACCAACACCACTACCAGCTATAACAACTGCTCCCGCATGGTGGTAGTGATGTCCATGGATATGATTTTTTTGATAACCATGATCATGAGTATTAATATGGTGAGCATAATGTATACCACCTAAAATATATGTACATATGTATGAATATGACAATTATGAACAATTTTAGTTAGTTTTTTTTTTTTTTTTTGTTGTACGAAGAATGTAATATTACCTGTATGAAAATTAATAGGCAACTGCTGTTGTTGATAGCACGAAGCATAGTGCTGTGGTTGTTGTTGGAAGACCTTAGAAGAAGGATTATCTTTTTGATAAGAAATCGAATTGGTGGATGCTATTGAAGGAACATAGTGTTGTTGCAAATAAACATATCCTCCACTTTCCGAACTTGAAATATTTGACCCCGGTATTGCAGATACACCATACTGAGCGGACCCACTTCGTTCAATAGGCTTTTGAGGAAAACTGTAAAAAAGTAAAAAAATATTTATTCAAATATGTCCATACATACATTTATCTTTGAGCTTTCTTACAAAACATATACATATGTATGTAAATATCAATGTATACACAAGTTTAAAATATATTCGTGAGATTACAAGAAATATTAAACCAAAAGACACATCGCACAGTGTGGTTTTTAAAAAGAAAAATAATATATGTATGTATAATATTCATCACAGACGAATGCAGGAGTTAGTTTGTATAAGCTTTCTTCTTAGCAAACGATTTCGATTTAATATATATATATATATATATATATATATATATATATATATATATATATATATATACATATATATACGTTTTATTATCGGTTTTTAGTGAATATTATAATAGATCCCTAAAGAAGCTACCCATTGTAAAACGATAGAAGAAATTAGAAATACATATTTGGTTGAATTAATTTTTTCTATTATGATCTTTCAGATGATTTCATGTCATTTGTTTTTTAAATATGATTTCGGAATATGCAGATGAGCTTGATTTAGCTTGATTCTCAAGATTTTTAGGGCTTCTCAAGAATCAAGAAAAAATTGTATTTCTCAAGCTAAAAGAAAATTTCAAAATTTTTCTTAATATTTTAATATAAACTCAAATTAAAAACAATTACTTTGTAAAATTTGTCATTTGCAAATTCATTCATATTTTTTACATTTTTATAAATTTCACATACTACATCTATGATCACTAGTAGTAAATTTCCCCCTATACTCAACATTATTTTTTCCCCCCTATACTCAACATTCTTTTTTACCCATCACTTGTAACTTGACAGCAGTGCAGCTGATAAAATAAACAAACAAAAATAATTGCAAAATTAAATTTGAAAATTTTTAATTCTAAGAAAAATGAAAAACGACGAAGAAGCCGGACCATCAAAAAAACCTAGATACAACACAACATTTTGTGATAGATGGACTACGCACTCCGATTACTCCAAATGGATTATAAAACAGGATGAATTTACTGCAGTTTGCAAATTTTGTAAAACAGAAATTGTCGTTAAATATGAAGGAAGCCGAGCATTGCTAAAACATATGCAAACCAAAAGACATAATCAAATGATGACTTCCCAAGCGATGTCCCAATGTATTTCAAATTTCGTCATTCCAAGGGCAAATATAATAGAAACACAAATTTCGAAGGCCAAGCTGATTTGTGTTTTTCATAACGTCATTCATGGACTCAGTTACAATAGTTTAGACTGCCAAATGAAGCTTAGCACAAGTATTTTTTTCGACAGTAAAATTGCCAGTAAAATTTCTTGTAGTCGTACAAAGTCAGCAGCTATAACGAGAAACATTTTGGCACCTTATTCGCAGGAAAAAGTTGTAAATGCTTTAAAAAATTGGTATTATTCAATAAGCAGTGACGCTTCAAATATAGGCAATGTTAAACTGTATCCATATGCAGTTCCATATTTTGATATTGAAACAGGGATCTGCAAAAAAATTTTAGACTTTTATGAAGACCCTCATGAGGCATATAAAGATACATATATGTATATCAAAACATTATTAAAATAACAAAAGATAACAATCTAAAAATTGAACAAATTACTGCTTATAGCGCAGACAACGCTGCCGTTAATTTTGGTGTCCGTTACTCTGTATTTCAGAAACTTAAAAATGATAATGAGCAAATAATTAAGGCAAATTGTAACTGCCACGTTATTAATAACTGGTTAAAAAAAGCTCTTAATGTTTTATCCATAGATGTTGAGACTATAATAATAAGAATTTTCAACGAGTTTAGTTCTTCAGCATTGACCACACAGAAGTTGAAGGAATGTTTTGAATTTCCAAACATTGAGTACAAAAACCTTTTACGACACGTTCCAACTATATGGCTTTCACTTTTACTAGCAATTGATCGTTTAGTTTATTCTTGGCCTGCAGTAAAAAGGTATCTTTTGAAAAAAGGTAAACAAAATTGTAGAAAAGTTCTATGGGACTTTGTAGCCTAGTTGAGGGATTGCCTGAAGCATACTTATATTTTGTTCATAATGTTTTGCACGAATTTCATTTATCTATTTTAGCTTTGGAATCTGATTCATGCACAATATTAGAAATATATGACATATTAAATAAGCTCTTATTAAGTCTCCAAAATAGAATAAATGATAATTTTTATGGAAGTAAAAAAAAAGTTTTCTGCTGAGAACTTATCACTTTTTAAATCTGAAGCTAACGAATTTTTGACAGTTGCTGTTATTATTGTTCGGTTTTTATTTTTGGTAGTCTCAAGATTTTTTTTGGAAATCACGATTTTTTTTCCAACCAACAATCTAACATATTCCCATAAGAAGTGAGTAATCCAGTTAAAAGGACCACTTCTAAAAATAAAGTTGCGCCGACTTATTGGAACCAAACGACGCACAGTTGCTCATTTTGCTAAAATCCGTGGCAAAAAGCCGTTTTTAAAAAGGCTAAAAATAATGTGAGTTGTGGCCGCTCAAAGTTAGCATTTTTTTGGACTGTAAAAAAAATTTTTTCGACAAAAACTTTAGGCTTCAAATTTTTTTTATATAAAATTGGCAACCGATTACTACTTTTTTGGATTTTATTAAGAAGTTTGACCTATTTTTTATTTCAATTCGACTTTATTAAAATTTCAGTTTTTTCTTAAGTTAGTAGGCGTAGTTCGTCAAACCCAGTACTTTTGGGTAGTTTTTGGGAATTAAATAGAGTAGAACTAACAAAGTCACACGAAGTTTCGGGAAGTAATGGTATCCACACTTTTTCTGTTTCATACACTAACTATTCTAAAAAAGACGTGTGGCACTCTGGGACTGCCGCATAGCATAGCATTTTTTATCAACTTATGCCATTTTAATTTCAATTTCAGCTTTCTAGCTAGCTATACTGGAAGTGCCCCATGCAAAGAAGGGGCACCCTAGTCCCCCAGGTAAAAAGTGCCTTAATTTAGTATCTTATGTCCTTCTCCTGGTTCTAAGCTACCTGCCCACCAATTTTCAGCCAAATCAGTTTAGCCGTTCTTGAGTTATAAATAGTTGCTGAATTCATTTGTATCGAGTGTATTATAGTATCATATACAATAGTGTAAAATTTGTTGTTGGTAATTTTTATATAAAAAGGAAATACACCATTACACTTTTATTTCATATGTTTTGCAAAAATCGTATTTTATACAATACTCAGAGAGTAAATGTATATACTCTCAGAGAGTATTTGTATGGTGCTTGTTCTTCTTTTGTCCATCAATACAAGATTCAAGCCGATACAATATACACTAGGTGTTCACAAACATATAAACAAAAGTTTATTTCATACAAGATAGACGATACAAATTGTTGTGAATTCAGCAAGTGTAACTAACACGACTTGCTTTTATATACATAAATATATAGATATGTATATTGCTTATTCGACGATACTTGCTAGTTTGGAAACACTTAGCCAAGACACACTTGTCTTAAGTCGAGGCACCCTTTCCCGGGAAAACTTGCAACACTGGAAATTTAAAAAATTTCCAAAGCGGCAACACTGTACATTCATCATACGTAGACTGTACAAAAAGAAGTTTTCACTTCAAAAAACAAAAGACTTAAGAAACAAACTTAGTGTCAGGTTTTTTTCGTTTCAAAAACAAAAAACTTAAGAAACAAACGTTTCAAAATTTCTGTATTCGTTCGCCTCAAAGCCCGCGATAAAAGCTATGCAATAGCTTAAAAATTTGGCTGTCCGATCCAGCCCGTTAACTTGCAAGAAAAACAAACCAGTGACAAACTCGTTATTAAAGACAAAATACGTAGTGTAGTAAAATCAGTATAAAAATACTTTTTTGTAGAATAATTAATTTTATTTTGTAATATAAAAACCAGGGTTTAAAATTAGTTTTCTTATTTTTATTTATTATACTAGCGACTAGTGAGAAAATATGATCCGTTTCCATTTTTGATAGTAGAGAAACTAAAAATATTTACCTGATAGCAAATAAATTTCCAGTTTTCTAAAAAAAGTTTTGTACTTGTCAACTAGTAACATTTTTTACTAGCACACTAAATGAAAATAAATTCTCTGTAATCTTTCAGCAACAATTTCTTCTCAATGATAACTAGCCATACACACGAAAATGCTAAAACACACATATACAAAATATTCTATTCATACAATATGCCGCTATCAAACATACCAAACAATAAAATATATGCCAGTCCAACCAAACTCAACTTCGACTAGTTGACAAACATGCCGACAAAAATTATATTTTATATTATTATTACGAATAAACGTAATCATTAATTGACCTTTATTAATGTATAAATGAGAAATTATTATTAGGCTTAAGTTCAGTTTTATTGAATTAATGAAAATTCAAATTTTTTATGTATGAAAAACATTAGTATATACAATCAGATTAGCAGAACGTATCAGTATGCCGAGATTAAGGCCGCTCCACCTCTCTACAGCGTTCGTTCGTCCATTTTTACTATTTATGTAAAGTGGATACTAATTGGGAAAGGATATCAACTATTTAACCAAGTTTTCAACAGAAATAGAATACCAGAATTATTATAATTCCTTTTTATTCCATTTTTGCATGTTGAAACAATTTTTGTTTAGTAAGAAATTCCACATTTCTGTTTGCTCACTACTAATATTCAACAAACACTCAAAGTCTGTTATATTCAAAGTAGTCTACTTTGCAACTTTAACGTATTGTTGTTTATTTTAGTGTCCACTTTACATAAATTGAAAATGGACGAACGAACGCTGATGAGAGGTGTAAATCGGTATACTGATACGTTCTGCTAGTCTGATTGTATATACTAATGTTTTTCATATATAAAAAATTTGAATTTTCATTAATTTAATAAAACTGAACTTAAGCCTAATAATAATAATTTCTCATTTATAAAAAAATTATGTTTTTATTTCAAAAAAAAAAATTTATTTCAAAAGATTTATCTCTGATTTTTTGCTTTTTTTCACTTAATTTTTTACGACGAATTCAAAATATGTATGTATGTATGTATATACCTTTCACCAATAATAAATCCAGATATACATATAATCATGTTTCTTGTTTAGAAGAGTTTTAAGTCCAAGTCCACCTCCGATAGGCTTATGCACACGTCACGTATTTTAGTATGTACAAATATAAAATATAAACTGTTTTCTCATTTAGAATATTTAAATAACATTATGAGCGATACGAGCAAATGTTCACATTAGTAAGGAGTACAACACACTAAACCGACTTCAAGAATTTCCTGTTGCAATCTACTTAAATTCATCTACACACGCATTAGGGATGCCAACCAGGATTGATTTTTTTTAATATGCCGAGATTAAGGCTTTCTGTTAACAATCAATATCCGAGTTCTTTCAACATTGCTATATACACACATACATGTCCATAGTATTTTAGTTAATTTACCAGGAAATCAATTTATGTATTTGTTTTATGTACAAGGAGATTTAAGTCAGAGTATTCTACTGCAAGAACATAGTACGTTTGTCAAATACAATTTTCAATCGAATATGCTACGTTTGGCAACTCTAATACGCATACACTTGAAATCACTTACAATGTCAGGCACGTTATTATTTGAAGGAAGGATAAAATGTAAGTAAGTGAAAAAATTTTCTCCACACTTAAACACAAAACCTGTTTCAGGGAAGAAATTAAAGATACAGTGGCACAATATACAACAAATTCAAGCAATTAAAATTGGATATTGTTTGTCAAAATTTCTAAAATTATATACATCAATTATGTTTGAAGTGTTTTTATATATGTACATAATGCGCAATTTATGTACACACATCCATTATTTCTAAAATTCTGAAGAGAAATTGTATTGTTTCTCTCATAGAAGTTTGCGACAATAATTTTTTAAACTTTTGTTTACAAATTGTATCTTCGCTATTTGTAACCACTTGCGTTCATAAAAAATGCATTCTCACGGTTTACCAATTTCGTGTTGCGTAAATTCGTCTACCGAAATTCCATTAAATTTGAAGAAGTCATAATTTTACTTCAACTCTACTACTGTTCTCTGGATATTTTTAATGTAACTTCATTAAAATTTCACTGATATAAAAAATATATATACATAAATTGCAAATACAGTACAAGCTTGATTTACGCGACTAACTATAAACCAGACGTGTCAAGAAAACTTGAAATTTTAATGCAACTATATTTTGCAATGCAAATGTTCTTTTTCAAAAATAGAAAAGACATACAAATTTTTTCATTCGTAATATTAGAACCAATTTGCACTTAAAAAATTTGACTTATATTTTAAAATAGTAGCAGCAAAGACCCAAAGTCAATCTTCGGGCGAAGTCAAAAATCTTCTGGGATACTAAAACAGGCATATAAAATCGCGAAATTAATTGTGAAACTTTTTTAAAGTCAGATTCGCTAAAGTAAATGATATTTTTTTGGGTTGGTTTTGTTGAGAGATTTCTTAGATTATTTGAAATCACTTTATGACCAATGAAAATCCGTATTTTTGCAGTTATATAAGGTTTTCCAGTAGGGATGATATGATTTTGAAGTGACGTTTCGGCCATTTGTATGTCATGATCTGTTATTTGTTTTTCATTGTAATTAGTAGTGTTTCCAATTTCATCATTGAGAGATATACGGAACAACAACGTTTACAAATTATTCAGTTTTATTGTCAAAATAATCGTTCTCCAAATGCAACTTTTCGTGCGCTTTTGCCATTTTATGGTCGTAATAATCGTGCAAGTGTGATCGCTTTTCGTCGAATTGTTGAAAATTTTGAGCTTAAATTTTCTTTACATGATGTTTAAGTGCCAATAAGACAAAGAACCGGTGGAAGTAATGCAAATAATGCTGCCGTTCGTTCAGGCAACTGTTGCTGAAGACCGCAATTTGTCTATTCCAAAACGTTCTCAACAATTGGGACTGTCTCAAACCACAACCTCTCGGAATTTGAGAAAGGATTTGGGTTCGCATCCGTATAAAATTGTTCTCACTCAAGAACTGAAGCCACCACCATAAACCACCGTAAACGTCGTGTAATTGCTGATTTTGCCACACAGCCAATGCAAAAATTGAATTATTGTGAGAAAAGTTTGGAGATTCGATTATTTCAAGAAATTGTGAAGTCGTGGAGACCATTTGAATGACATTTTATTTAGAACTTAATTGTATCGATTGCGCTTTACATTAAATAAAAAAAACCTTTTGAATTTCCTGTGTTTTTTTTAGAGAAATCATATCACTTTTATTGGAAAACGTTTTATTAGACAAGGGTACCACCATTCTTTACCAACGCAACCACTAAAATGTTTAAAATATTAGCAATAAACTTAATATTAATTGTTTTTGTCATGAATATTGCATTTTTAATTGAAAATTGTTAAATGGTTCTTATCATATGAATAAAAGACATTGTATTTACTTTGCCTTTTTTTAAGAACTTTTAAAGTACTGTTGCGATTCCGATGGTAGTAAAATTTTAGCTGTCGACAAAAACTGAAAGTAACTTAAAATCGGATGATTAAGGGGTTCTAACCGTGTGATCAAAAATGATGTAGTGAAAACTGTATTTTTTTGTTACATCCCGAAGCTTCGCCGAGCGAGCCTAAAAAATTAATATATAATTATATCTATATACGTTTTTATATACATATAACTTAATATAGAAAGGACCTAAATAATTTTTTTTTAAATCGCGTTTTTTGCTTATATCGATTACTTAGAATGTTACGTATCGAAATATGACAAATACGCGATTTGAAATCATGAGTTAGGTGTTTTCCAAACACAATTATAAACATGATTTCTCACAACTTTTGCCCCATTTATTTTCAGTAATGAACGTAGTTAATGATAGAAACTGAATCAGTTTTAGAATGCGTTTTTAGAGAAAATTTGTACAAAAATTGTTCTTAAATATTTACATCAAATCCATTTTAATATTTTATGATGACGGCCGTCAGTATTTAACATTTTATACATAAAAGTAGAGTTCTTCTTCTATCTTACTTACATTACCAGTTTTTCTTGAGAAGAGTATTTTCAGTAAAATTATATTTCATATTTTGAACTAGTAGATAAAGATCATGTTCTTCCCAGTTCCCTTAACAATTTTACCCGTTTTTTACTCTTATTATCATTCTAGCGTTCTAATTTCTAATGTGTTAGCTTAATAGGTTTTCCTTAGCCGTTGATTTGTTCATCGGTCACACAATGTCACTGTATTATATGTATAAAAAGAGAAATAATTCATGATCGCACCAAAATAGACAAAAATTAATTAATAATACGCATTAAATTCGAATCAAAGAAAATGCATGGCTTCAATTCCTTCATTATAATGAATAGTAATTTATTTAAATTCCCGCACAAAAATACGATCTCCACTGACAAGCTTCTATAAAAATCATGCATTTTTAACCTAAATCGAACCAGTTCGTCATCACTTGATGAACCCATGATTCAGTTAAATTCTTGTCATGTTCTTTTTTTTTTTTTTTTGCTGGGAAGGTATAAAATTATGCTAAACAACAAATCAATCCAACTCCACTGTACAAAATATTAAGTAAAGCAATCAAGCCTTGCAGCAATAACAACGCAATTGCTGTTGGATTTCGTAAAATATCTACAGTATTTGGCATTTGCACATTTGGAGGATCATTTGCACCGTAAACTCTGCAATACAAAGTATTAGCAACGAATACAACCTGTAGATTGTTAAAAAAAAACAGCCAGGTGCGTTTCGTAAATTTAGCAGGTAAGAAAATATACAATATGTACATATTTACATACATAACACATCCATAATTGTTTCACAGAGTTTTTATTGAGGATTTTACTTATTGGAGAATTTATGTATATGAACATATGTATGTATATGCAGTCGATAATATCCTTTGCCATGTACCAATAAGCGCATTTGGAGATTTTTTTGTTTCTCTGGCCTACAAAACATCTGCTATACAAATAACAACAGACAATAAGTTCTATGCATAATACATAATAACATCTGTTTGCTTAAAAACATAAAAAAGTGTTGATGTAAGTGAACATTATACATAAGGGTGGTATTAATTTTTAAAAGAAAAAAATTATATAAAGAGGATAGCATAGTTGGCAAACGATCCTTAAGATGAAAAATATTCTATTAAAAATTAAGAAAATCGTTTCGCCATTCTAAACGAACAGAAGGTGAAGAAACCAACATAACAAAGTTCAGTAAACCACTTTACTTAAGAGAACAGTATTTGAATGTTCTGGTAAAAAGCCTTATCTCATTAATTGGAGAAAATGAGTTTTACCTAACTCCAATTAAACGCGGAAAAATCTACGAGATAAAACTTCAGGTAATTGAGGAATAGTTTGAGATTGAGTCTCTGAAGAAAAATTTTTAAACATCAGCTAAAGAGTGCTAATGTTTTTCAAAAACATGATGTCACTTAAATACAAATATCTTCAAAAATATTTGTCGATTTATGAATTAATTTTTTTTAAGGAAAGATAATAAAATTACTAAAACACGTACGGGTCCGTGTGTAAAAATTTGTCAAGAAACTACTGAGTTACAGTCGACCAAATTTCAAATTTCACAAAAATGTTAATGTTTTTTTGCAAGTTTGTTCTTTTCAACTTATTTTATAAAACCAAACAATAACCATTTTTAATGTTTTATTAAATCGGACATTAGTTTATTTCAATACGTACATTTTGCGCCAAACAAGACCCAGATTGGTGCTAAAGTGACTAAGCTACAGAACATTTAGTGAAACAACCCACTTTTCGCTTTTTGTCAAATCAAAAAAACAAAACACAACAAGTTACTAGATATACAAATCTAAATGTTAGTAATAACAAATATTAAAAATGGCTTAAAACTGTTGAACTGCTTTGCCGATTGTAATTATTTTCTGCCTCTCGCACAATGAACCAACAATAGTCGCCCAACATACCGAAGTTCCATTTCTTGTATTTGTTGGTGAAAGCGCTCACCATGCTCGTCACTTTGAATGCCTGAAAACCATTTTTCCCAACATATCAGATGCCAAAATAAAAGAAGAGGTTTTTGTGGGACCACAAATTACAAAGCTACTGAAAGATTCCAAATTTGATACGATTTTGTCCGAAGATGAATCAAAGGCCTGGAAGTCATTTGGTTTGGTTGTATCAAATTTGGTTGTATCATAATACACTTATGCTTCGTTTTACACGGTACTGGTTCTAACCCTTGTTATACATACATACATATGTGCACACAATATTTGTAGTTATAAGTTTCTCTTCATTAAGCTTATATTTTTATAATTCATTTATTGTGTTTTTCTAGTTGTACATTCAATAGATAAACAATTAAATAAATAAAATAGCGCAATGATAAAAGTTTTGCTTTTCTGGAGTAGTTTTTAATTTATTTACCTACTTTTGGTCAGGTAATAGTTTCGTTTACTTTTGTAACAATCAAATATCATTTTCGTAGCAGAATAGGCCATTTAAAAGACTTTTTTCCTTCAGTTGTCATGCAAACCGAATTAGGATATGGAAGTATTTCGATAAAATCAATATTATATTTTTGTTCCATTTGTTATACATAAAATTAATATTTTTCTTGTAAATAAATCAATGGTAACACTGGAATATTTAATATGTAATGAAACGAACAGACTTCCATCAATTTAGTAGTGGGTAGTCCCGTATTCTACTTCCATTCGGAAAATTCAATACGGACTGCCTAACAGGTAGTGAAAGCGTTATACACAACATGAACACTGACGTTTATTTTGACATTTTATGTTATTCTTTCAACAATTTCATTTGCCTGCAAGTACTGATGACTTATTTAATTAAAATTAAACCCAACTAACAATCAAATATAAAAAGAGGTAAATTACTCCTTAGAAAATCAGTTTATCAACTACATTTTTTATAGCAATTATACTTGGTGAATATTTCTCCGAAACAATAATAATAATTTCGTACGTACATATACATATCTAACGTATAAAAATTATAATTTTAAATACACAAATGTATGTATTATATACATTTTTATTTTTATTATTTTATTTACTTATGGGTATATGTGAATATATTACATATTTATACACATTTTGAAGTTCTTACCTTACTGTAGTTACATGATGGGAAGTGTGGGTTTTCGTTTCTTTATGCCGGGTCGAATAGCTGACAACTGTTACGTGCCGTGTTGCTGTGCGAACCACCTTACGAACACGACTCCGGCCGTCTCCAACGACAACTACAATTGGCGGTGATTTTTTGTCCGATCCATATTTGAGAAATGATTCAGAATTTGTTTTGTCGTACAAATCTGCTTCAGACATAGTCCTCTTCCAAGGCGATCAAAAGCAAACGACTATTAATTCGTTTGTTTTATATTTTCAGAGTTTTTTGATTTTTATGCGATACAATGGTAATATTTCGACTGTTAATATATTCCACTTTCATCAATATCATAGCAATCTTTTTTTAATACCTAAGTAGTTAAGGATGTACAATGTACATACCTACGTTGATTTACATTGTATGAAAATCATTATATTTTAACTTTTATGTACATAGTTATTTACATATCGTACGGTTGTTACTGGTATGCCGTGTGGAACATTTTTAGCAAAAAATTTGTTATACACAATTCTATATAATTGCTAGATGATTGCGCCGGCTTCGCCCGGAAGCCATTTTCTTATGGGGGCGGTAACCAATTTCCCCACTCAACAACCCCTTATTTTATGCTTCACTATTTGAAATCGAACGACGACATGAGGCGGACGTAGCACCATCTGTCCTTCAACAACATAATAATTTTGTTCTACTTGAAATACGAACGATGACGCTTCTCGTAAATGAGGCGGACATAGCGCTATCTGTCATTCAACACAAAAGTAATTTTGTTCTGTTTGAAAAACGAATTGGGTTAATAGTTTAGTAAATTCGGAAATTGCCCCGTCCCTCCCATCTTCGTGCCATTAGCGATTTAAAATATGCTTTAAAACCTAATCTCATACCTACCAAATATACATAAAAAATTTCATTAAAATCGGTCGAGCCGTTTCGGAGGAGTTCGATAACAAACATCGTGACACGAGATTTTTATACATTCGATTGTGCTCTCTTTTCAAATCCTTGATCAATTGTTTGATATCTCCAGTATTTAAGATATAACGAGCCCTAACATTAATTATATTCAGAATATTGATATTTCTAATAATTTCTTGCAATAATTGCTGCCAGTCCATATAATTTCATATTTCAGAGATTATATTATGTAGTTCCTTAAATCAAATACATTACTTTGACCTACTTGAAAGACATTCAAAAACATCAGTATTATTTTAATTAAAGTTTGTGCAGTTTATTTTTAAATTAATTCGGACATTTTTCTCGAAAAAACTATTTTTGTTCCGTACGGCAAACTAGTAACCACTCGACGATATAAAGATAAGGCAGTATCTCCAAAAACACGAGTATTTAGAAAAACCAGTACCGGTGTATTTATTTCGCTTACTGTTATTGTACTTATAACCATTATAAGGAGATGTTCACATATTTTGTAACACATTTTTCAAGAGTAACAGATAGTAACAAAAGTTAACCGCCTCCAACCCACCTCAAGTAACGTAACAGTAAGTTTATATTACTTTAAAGAAATATATATTAAAAATTAAACAAAATTCAGTGAAATTTTATGTAAGTTAGTTTCAAGTGATCCAAAGCACCAATAAATACATAATGGAACTCAACATAACAAAACTTCTTATACAATAGAAAATATCGATACATCAATGCAATAGAGTCGTAGCGCAAAATTTGTCGATTTTGAGTAAAGTATTATATGCGCTTCAAAAAAATATACACCACGTCCTTTCTTTTTTATTACAATTTTATTACTCCTTGACAGATTGTATATCAAATGAAAATATGATGGAAATATTCTAAAAGTAAAGTATTCTGAAATACATAAAGCATTTAGAGCAAGTAGAAAATACATATGTGTATATATATTTCGATGGCTTAATATAGAAAGGTCGTATCTCGTTTTTTTTTTCAAAATCGTTTTTTTTACATGTTCTGGTAGACAAAACTCAAATACACCTCCGTTAAAACAATCAGTTTCCTATGTTGACGTATAACAGATTTACAGTAATTAAAAAAAAAACATAACTAACTAAAGATTTTATTGAATTTTTCCTTTTCCTGTAAGGTAGCTAAAAGTTGAGTTATGACCTTTCTATATTAAGCCAACGATATGAATATGTATATGTATATAAATAAAGCTGTACCTACGAGTATAAACAAAACATAAGGCTAAGCATACACTACTACAATTCGGCCATCCTGATCATGAGATCCCCTAATCTTCTCTCGTATATTAGCGACATCCGAAACGTCCTTGTAAGGCGTGCGGGACTGTTGAAACCCATCTACATCTTCAGTCAAATACCGATCATTTCTCAGTACATTTGCTGCAGTTTTATTTTCACGGATCTCTTAAAGTAAAGCTATCTTTTTTACTACATTATTTACTTTTCTTAACAACTCCTTTTCTCGCTTAACAATTTCCAATTCTTTTTTTTTATTAAGTTTCCAAGTAATTCAAAATCATTCTTTTTCTTCATTTGTAGCATACTTCGATAATTTGTCTCAATGATGAAGTTGTAATGCGGTATATTTTCCACAAAAACTTTCTTCCCACTAGATCCCACTATCGGCACAATGAACCGATTTTCGTCGGCTCACTGCAATAAAGTCATAAGTACTAAACCAAAATTGCATTATTTCTCAATTAATTCTGGAATAAGTCTATATGGCTTTATTACCAAAGCAGTGTGGTGCAATTATGTCTCATATTTAAATTAGTTGACAAATAATGCAGATTTAGCTTATTACTTATAACTTTATTTCAGGGAGCCGACGAAAATCGGTACATTGTGCGGATAGTGGGATCTAAGCTTAAGTCATGTTTTTCTTTGCAGTCAACGCGCTAACTACTTTAGCCAACATCACCAAAATTTTTTACAGTACCCTTTTCGTTGATGAAAGATATTGCATATATTACAGTTTTCGCCCAGAAAACGCGATATTAGATATCATTTGCTTCTTAACCCTGGAGTCAAACAATCACGTTTCGTTTTCATCTGTTTTAATCGTACGATTATTGCTTCTCAAAATTCACACATATTTAAAGCTGTGAGGTAGTTTAGAAGCAATTTGCTTTTAAGATGTCATCAAGAAAACATATTAACAAGTTTGCATCGTTAACTGCCTGACCTGCGATGTCAACCGAATTTTTTTTTCCTAAAAATTACATTTAAAACAAAAACAAAATTAATATTTACATGGAGACTCTTCATTTGCACTTTCCATACCGGATAGTTTTCACTATTAATTATAATTTTAAGAAAGCTTTTGCGAAATTAATAGATTGGAAAATTACCCGTTCCTCTTTGCATTTTTCGCTTACTTTAACAGAGCTGCAACATGATATCCAATTTAAATCATTTTGTTAACAAGGAGTTGGTGAATCGCATAATCCTTACTGCAAGCGATAATAATTTTAAACAAAATTAACTATTATCGAATCGTTAAAAGTTGCTGAATAGCACTACTGAAGCTTTCTAATTATTTTCAAAATCAGTCCAGTTATGGAGGAATTATGGGATGAGTATGCCAGATAAAGGTGCACTAATAATTATTTTGCATATAAGGAACTCGTTTTACTGAAAGTGTTCATTTACTCTAGGAGAAACGAACATCAAATTTAAAGCCTTTAGTATGTTGGTTGCTAAGATATGGAAATATGAATAATTACTTTAGGATTGCAGTTTCTCCCTTCATACCGCTTCAAGATTTTGTTCGATTGTTATGGTTATTTAAGGAGTGGCAAATGTCTAATTTTAAGAATTTAACTGTTTTAGTATTTTCACTTAAAATTTTGTCATAATAATTATCTATATATATAAAATACAAAAAATGTTTGTACCCATGTTCGCTATAGACTCGGAAACTATCCAACCGATTTGACCCAAACTGGTGTCATTCAAAAGGGAATTTATAGAGGATGGTTTTAGGCTTTTAATATTTCAAGTGGGCGTAGCCCCTCCCACATAAATTGAATAACATCATATATCTTGACTATTGTGATAGCAAGAGTTTTGAAACATTGCAATAGTTCATATGTTACTAATGTGAGTAATCAGGACAAAAATGGGCGTTATCGGACAAGTGGGCGTGGCAGCTCCCATATAACCCAAAAATTGAAATCGCCATATTTTGGGCATTTTTTGACCTACGCCGATGATATTTGGTACATATAGTATTGACATAATTAGGAATACGTACTAGGAGAAAAGTGAGTGGGACCACGCCCCTTTATAGGAAAATAAAAAATCTTAATATAGTCTTAACTATTGGACCGATGGTCATTAAATTTTCACAATAGGATATATAAATACTTTTAATTTTATTTTATAACGAGGGGGATAGCGAAGTACACCGGGATCAGCTAGTTTCAAATAAAATAAATCGATTTGATGCCGATGAAAATTCCTACGTATGACAGTATCACACGTTTAGATTTCCTCTTTATTTCTAATCATCAAATAATACAAGCCATTAAACAATATTGAAAAAACAGTTTTACATAAATTCAACGAACTCCCGTTCTTTGAAATTCAACGTATTATACGTTGTTTCAGTAAAATATTCCTTGAAATGCAAAGTAAAATTTTATGTACATATTTATGAATTAAACAATGAACTAGTTTTTATACGGATTTATTAAGTTAAACAGTATCCAATAATATTGGATTCTAATGACACTTTCTAAATTTATATATGAAACTATATAACGTGATAAACATGTCTATATATAAAGGGTGGTTACGCTTTTTTGGGCAAATGTTTGCCAAGTGTGACCGTACCTTTACATACTAGATATCGTCAGCTAAAACGAAAACGGCCCTATCTAACATTTTTGAAATTTTACAGGAGAAGCAAAATACTGTTTTAAACCAAAAGTATAGTTTCAATCAGCATGATTTTCACCAGTATTATTAAAAAAGATGTGACAAATTGATTTCTGGCAGAATAAAATCAAATTTTGTGATATTTGAATGGCTATGTTAGTTAGGTCCTTTTGTACCTTAATTCTCTGAAACCAAAGGCCCTTTCTACACTTTAATGCAAAATAGTTTTATCATTTATTTAAATTATAAACATTATTACTATATATTTATTTATTTTAATATTGCATCACAAAAAGTAAATTAAAATAATTCATTAAAATTAAACAAAAAAATACTTAATTTAAAAAGTATCAAGAATTGAAGAATGAATTTAGAAAATATTTTTTTTTTTTTTGGTAGTTCTAATTATTTATTGAATCTTCAATTATAAATTGAAACATCAATAAGTTTTTCAAATCTTAAATCTAAAAATACTTTAATATATGTTTAGCCAGTGCTAAACAAAATTTTTAATTCCAATTGTTGATTTTTGATGTTTTACATCTCTCGTGTACGGCTGAGACCGGGTGTGGCCTCTAAAATTTAGAATGCTGCTCGCAAGTGGATTTGGGTGCAATACTAGTTTTTCAATATACTTTTTTGCGTGTTTTGAAAATACTGTCTTCACCAACGGAACAACAAGATCTTTGTGAATTCGCTGATTTCGGATATACCAGGGGGCTGCAGTAATTGTACGTAGAATTTTGTTTTGTCGCCTTTGAATTTTTTCTACACTTGATGCTGAGGCAGTGCCCCATAACTGGATTCCATAGGACCATATTGATTTCAGGCTGCTTTTAATTTCATTTGTGTCAACTTCGCGACTGTGATTTCCATGTTAAACGACGATCAAGATGAACGCCTAGATATTTTACTACAGTGTGTTGCGGTATAGTCTCGGTGTTGATTTTTATAGGCGGGCATGTTCCCTGTGTAAAGTAAAAGTAACGTGTACACTTTTCTGCTCATTCACTTTTATCCGCCATTGTTTTAGCCATGTTTCCAATTTTGAGATGTACCCTTGTAGATTCCGGGAAGCTTCTACAGGATTTTCATGAACGCTTAGAAAAGCCGTATCATCAGCAAATGTTGACGTGTGAATGATACTGCTTAACGGTAAGTCAGAGGCATATATTAAATAAAGTAAAGGACCGAAGATACTGCCTTGCGGGACTCCGACTTCAATCGACTGCGGGGGGCTTGAAAAATTGCCTTCCTTAACTACAAATTTTCGTTCCTCTAGATAGCTTTTTAAGAGCCTGACGATGTTTGCGGGTAGATTTTGTGTTAATTTGTGGACAAAACCTTCGTGCCATACTTTATCAAAGGCCTGTGCGACATCAATAAAAAGTGCTGAACAATATTTCTTTCTCTTATCACATTCACAAGTCTGTGAGTTTGTTCAATAGTGTTATGCTGACTGCGAAAACCGAATTGATGATCTGGAATACATGCACTGCTAGTTACTATAGGAGTCAGCTTTCTCATGTACAGTTTTTCAAAAAGTTTCGACATATTGGACAATAAACTGATAGGCCGATAGGATTCAACCTTTGTATGGTCCTTACCGGGCTTTGGTATCATAGTAATCATCGAAACCTTCCATTCTGCGGGGTAGTATTGCAGTCGTAAAATACTATTAAAGATGAATAGTATTATTCGTTTTGCAATGAAAGGCAATTCTTGCAACATTTTGTTGCTTATTTTATCAATACCTGGGGCTTTTTTTGAGTTTAGACTTGTAATAGCCTTTTCAATCTCCACAATATTAAATCTTAGCGGTATTTCTGGTAAAGCGACGACTGGTGGCAGTTCAACAATATCAGCAGAAATATTCGGAGTAAATACTTTTTCTAGTTGCTTAACAAATAGATCACCTTTTTCAGCATCAGTTCTTGCCCAGTCACCATTAGGGGCTCGTAATGGAGGTTTGCAAATCACTGGCCTTTTAAGTCCTCTGGCTGCACGCCACAGCGAATAATCTGTTGATGGTGTTGCATCGAGTTCTTGCAGACATTTTTGCAGCGAAGCTGTTTTTTGTGTTTGCAAAACTTTTCTAAGCTGCTTGGTACACTCCTTAAGCCTTAATTTTAGCTGAGGCGATCTGTATCGTTGTCATTCTCGTCGAGCTCTCCGTTTTTCAGTCAATAGCCTTTCTATATCTGCACAAAAAATATTGTTAAATCTCGCTTGTTGATTTGGTTGAATTGAAGAAGCATTAAGAGCAGCTTGTTTAGCATGTGCTTCAAACAACCTAATAGAATTTTCTATGTCAGTAGGTGTTCTCAATAGCATATTTTCCGTGCAATGAGCACTCAAATATTTTTTGTATTTCAGCCAGTTAATACGTGCAGATGTCAGCGGTAAATCACATGTTGGTCTTGCATTTAGAAAATATGAATTAATTTTCAAAGGTTATGCTATCATAGAAAAAATTACAATCTTTTGGTAGTGACATTTTCCAAAATGAATCAAAAATCTCTTTACGAATAACTTCCGAAAAATAAGAACAATATCGAATCGAACTTTTTCCGCAAAACTTTGACTTACATGCATCCTTCATTTCTCTATGCTTACGCAAAATTTTTACGTTTGCTTTAGAAAACCCTTGATATTCCTTTCCCTTCATCCGTTTTTGCTGACTGCAGTGTCTCTAATTTTCTTTAGCCTTTTTAAAAGTGTCTGCTGCTATATCCATCGTTGACATGACGCTTTTTATTTATAACCTTCTTATTTTCCTTTATTTCTTACAAAATCACTTTTGAGATGAATTTCTTAATTTTTTTTAATAAAATGCTTTAAGCTGTAGCTAATTTAATTTTTCTTTAACAAACAATTTCTTCAACGGTCAAATCTATCAGTTTTTTTGTAATTTTTTAATGTTGCCCATACAAACGATCACTTAAGTCTTTTTGCGTTTATCAAATAAACGCTTTTGTAGATAGGGCCGTTTGTTTTTCGTTAATAAAATCGCTAATTTTGGTCAGACAAGTAAAAATTTTTTTGTGGTTGTATATTTTGGTGCAATGCATCAGAATCAACCAAAAAACCGATTTTGGATTTTGTGTTAGTTAGGGCCGTTTGCGTCTTAGCTGACGATATATACATACATATGTAAAGTACATGTAAAAACTAATATTTTTTATTTAATATGCCCCACTATGTGCTGCATTTAAATGACATCATTCAATGATATTCAATGCTCAAAAAAGATGCAGTATTTTAAGTGGGTGTTTAAATTTGTTGGTTTATCAATTCAAATTATATTTTATATATATATAACTACAATGTATTTGATTTATATTTGTTTTTACAAACACAACAAACAGGGTACGGTTTTGAAGGGAAATTATATAAGTATTCGGGCCTTACATTTAGCTAAACATTGAACTGAATGGAGTAAGACTAATTTGAAGAGTTCGAACGGCTCCTTAATAGTTCGTATACATACACATCTAACCCAAATCTAGTACATACGAAATATCTTTCATTATATTTACCATTGATGGAAAACTTGATTTGCTATTCGGCAGCAAATTAATTTTTGGAATATATTTTTTTATTCCAAGAGTACCAAAAATTGCTATATGTATTGTGAGTTACGGTCTTTTGAATTTTAGTTGACGATATATAGGTACATATATGTTTGTATAAAATTCATTAGTTACTATAAACATAACCAAATGTTTTTGTACCTTTTTGTTATAAAAATAAGATGATTTGACCCGCCTTCGACGCCCTTTAAGCGTAAACTTACTGAAATTCTTTATTGACTGTTACTAGCTGTTTGTTGGGCTACTTAACATGGATTAACTTATGTTTTTCTAATGTGATGTGATATGAGCTATTAGTTTTGGGGATTGTCCTTTTTTATTTAATAATTTTTTCTGTATATTATTTTTTCTGTATAGTATGTATATTCTTTTCTATTTTAAATAATTATTCGCTGTTTTATTGTATAATCTTAATCTAATGGCGAAGATGAAGACATATTTACGCAAATACGTATCTTATAAGGTACAAAAACAATTAATACATATGTGTGTATATGAGATCAGAAATAATAATATAATATTGTAAATTTTTTTTACATTAGATTATTAGAAATGTTAAAGTTGTAACAAGAAGAGATTTTTGACTTTAATAAATTTTTGTTTTAATGAGATTTTGGTAAGAGAAAATCCTTTCTACTTTCACAGAGGAGTGAAGTATGGACAAAATTCCGTGAGCAACTCTCGGTATACATATCTTGAAACATAAATACGTTTGCATTAACAATAATAGCAATTTTAAACAAAAAAAAATTTAATATGTGAAAGTATCAAATGTGTTGAGGCACTTTTAAATGTCAAAAAAGTACGATAGTACCAACTTTCATAATTCACAGAAAGAAGATTGTGCACTCAGCTGTACAAAAAAATGTCTACTGCATATATACGTCATGAAAGAATACAAATAGGTGTTTGTTGTAAAATGTGTAAGACAATTTTGTGCAAACCTGGAAACAACTACATAACATCTAAACAGAAAAAATGTAGTATAGTAAGACTTTTGAGTTGCAGATTGAAGCTATTTGAGTAAAGGCCCAACCATAATATGCATAAGCTAGCTTAAGCAAATGTAAAAAAATAACGAAAATACTGTCAAATGCAAAGTGCATAAAAAGAGACTTTTAGCTGACCATATTGTGTTTTCATAAACTGAACGACTATTGACTCACGGTTGCAAATTTATGTAGTTTTTATGCTTTTTACGAGTGTTTCGTTTTGAAAAGTATTAAAAATGCAGCAGTGAAAATATTTGAATTGTAAACAATAACTTTATTAAATAAAAAAAATTGTAAATTAAAATGAAAAAAAAATTACAATATTTAAAAATAATGAAGCTTGCATTGGAAGGTTTGTGTATTTTAAAGTCGATTAAGAGTAGTAGTAAATAAACCCCAAGAAACAATTTACTGTCAATGTGAATCTATTTTATTTTTCTACATTTTTATTTAATTATAAACCCATTGGGTAAAAATAATAGGAGCTATTAGGCAATATGAAAAATAAAAAATCCAAATTAAAGCATTTATTACATTTATTATTTGAGATATTTTCTAAGTTTTATGTTTCAAAATTTTTTATTTATTTTGAAGTGAAGAATGAAGAAGTGTTTTTTTTTTTTTTGCCAAATCAATAAAATTCAGATATCGTTATAAAAACAAGAATACATACATACATCATTAGTGCAATGCGTATTAAACCAGGTTTCAGCGCTACGAGATCTGGCTATTTTTAACCGACTTAAAAAAGAAGAAGGTTATCAATTCAAGGTGCATATTGTTTTTCTAACAATTAAGTTGTGAATTTTTAGTCGAACTGAATGATATTTAAATAAGACATTTTTAATTGGCAGGGGCTTAAGTTTTTTTAATGTTTGAACCAAATTTTCATAATTTTTTTTTTATAAGTATTTTTATATTATTACGAATAAACGTAATTATTATTTGAACTTATATTGATGTACATATGAAAAGTAATATTATCAGGCTCAAGTTAATGAACATTCAAAATTACTAAGTTTGTTTATGTTGAAAAATATTATTATTATATCCAATCAGTTTTTAGCAGAACGTATCAGTATACCGATTTCAAGGCCGCTACACCTCTCATCAGCGTTCAATTGTCCATCTTTACAATTTTCGTAAAGTGGATACTAATTGGGAAGAATATCAACTATTTAACCAAGTTTCCAACTGAAATAGAATACGAGAATTGTTATAATTCATTTTTATTCCAATTTTACATATTTTATATCATAAAACATATATTTCCTACAATCACGATCGTGATTACTTTATAAATTATAAGCTTGAATAAAATAAAAGAATTGTGCTTTGTAAATATAAGAAGCCGATTGAGGTTCACCTCCAAGGAGCGAAAACGGCCGGCACTGAATTACATACATGTTCATGTATAAAAATTCCACACACAAAACGATAGTGTAAAAAACGTAGATCATTTTAGTTGAGTTTTCTGCGTCGAAAAAGAGAGATGTTTTGCCTTAGACTTGTATGAGTTTATTATTAATTTTGTAAATATTTTTTTAAATAATTATTTGAAATTATTTTAATTGATATTATTTAATTAATAGCCTTTCAGCATACCTTCATTAAAACTCCTTTAGTATGACGTTTCTGCTGAGGCCTTTTGCCAGAAATTCTCTGTAAGGCCTTCTAAGAGCCATTAATTTGAACATCTTTCAGATTCACTGGCTCTAAATTAATATCTAGCGGTGCCCAGGCCCTATGATCTTCATGCACATTTGTTTTTGTAATACTCTTAGCTATAGGCTGTGTGTTTTAATATGCTCATACAGCACTCAGCACTAGCAATACGAAATACACAAACAACTTTATCTTATTAGTTTTTTTTTGTCGTTCTTCACTGTATACATGCAAGAGCAAAGCAACAACACTTTCGTATGCTTTGCTGGTAAACATTGACGACAGCGATCATCAATGTACATACATTTTGTTTTTGTTTAACGTATGATATGAAATAAATATATGAAATATATTTTTTGTGTTTTCTTTGTATGTATGTATTTGTTTTTACAACACAAAATATTGAATAAAAATTTGTTTTTCTTTAAATGTATTGGTGTTTGCTCTTCCATAAGGAATTTGTGGGCACCGCTGATCTAGATGTTCCAATGATCAAAGCATGTGCCAACATACGAACATACTCGTATATCCAAAATCTTTGAATGCACCCTAATATCCTAGCCTTCAACATCATTAACTTAAGACGCCACAATCGGCCAATAAGGAGAGAAATTCCGCGGGATCCCAATGTTGAGTAAAGAAACTGACCCATTGTTAGCTCATTTGACAATTAAAGATTCAATAAATCAGTAAACCAGTTATCCAGTTATCCAGTTCCAAATAATATGGAGACAAATGTAGAAGTAGCAATACACATAATGTTTTTTATTTAGCTTTGTTCATTTTACAATTCGTTACGCTGCCGAAATGCCCCAGGAAATCGAACAACAAAAATAGTATAAAGCGAAGAGTTAGTAATGCACTTTTTGCACAGATGTTTATTATAAAGTTAATCCTCGGATGCAATTTAATAATCTGTATTTGTTTTAGATCTTTTTTAGAAATATCCTCATATACACTCATACAAAAGATTAGATGTCACTTCAAATTCTT
This sequence comes from Lypha dubia, assembly GCA_947311025.1. NCBI lineage: Eukaryota > Metazoa > Arthropoda > Insecta > Diptera > Tachinidae > Lypha > Lypha dubia. The sequence goes on from OX371263.1 coordinate 1,536,260, forward strand.
TAATTTTTTAATAAAATATCGCTTAAAGGCTTTCCATTTTATCATATGTATTCTTCTGTTATTACGTTTTGTTTAATGACTCGGTTGTTATTGGAGATAATTTGGGCAAATTACTAGATTTTTCGAATGCTGCAACTTTCACTGCTCTACGGCTTCTATTTACGGAGTTACGGCCAAATTACTAATTTCAATATTCCCGACCCAGAAAACTTCCCAAAAAGTTTATTAAAATCAGTCTTTTTGTGTTAAAAACACGACAAAAAAAAAACGATGGCTGCGCGATAAAAGCTATGCAATAGCTTAAAAACCTACGAATTATCTGTTTGTTTGTGTATATCATTTCTTGTCAACCACGATTGCTCGTAAGTACGCCATTTTGTGTTTTCCTACATGTAAAAATCTGTTCTGGCAATACTGTATGTTAATGAAATCAATAGCATACTTTAGGGGTTAACATACACTGGGCGATTCAAATACTTCAAAAAACTGGTGTGGTTGTTGTTGTTGTTGTAACAGCTCTGATGCTGTTTGTGACGGGAGTTCTTTCCTAAAAGTGTAATAGAATAGTAATAATTGAGAGGGAAAATGTTAGTTTTAATTGGGGTTGGGAGTTGGAGGAACTCTGCCACCTCGGTTGGTCTTAGCCATAGGTCTATTGGGCTAAGGGAGGTTGATCTATTCGGGCAGTTGAACAAGTGCTCAGTGTTGTGCGGGCTCTGGAGACAATCTGGGCATCTGTTTATGGTGCCGGGGACAATGCGCTCTTGGTAGCAGTTAAGTATACTGCTCCAGCCGGCTCTCAGTTGTGCCAAGATTGAGCGGGATTGTCTGGGGAGCCACCGTTCGCTATCTGCGATCGCGGGTGGTCTTTAGTTAAGGACCTTGTTGCATCTATATCCGCTTGTTGTTTCTATGACCGCTTGTTGATGCAACTTCTTGAGGGCACTTGTGATGGACATCTGTGTAACGTCTGGTGGAATGGCGTTTCCGATGTCCTCACTGTAGTGCCGGTGTGATTGTTGAGTATTCTTCTGTTATTACGTTTTGTTTAATGACTCGGTTGTTATTGGAGATAATTTGGGCAAATTACTAGATTTTTCGAATGCTGCAACTTTCACTGCTCTACGGCTTCTATTTACGGAGTTACGGCCAAATTACTAATTTCAATATTCCCGACCCAGAAAACTTCCCAAAAAGTTTATTAAAATCAGTCTTTTTGTGTTAAAAACACGACAAAAAAAACACGATGGCTGCGCGATAAAAGCTATGCAATAGCTTAAAAACCTACGAATTATCTGTTTGTTTGTGTATATCATTTCTTGTCAACCACGATTGCTCGTAAGTACGCCATTTTGTGTTTTCCTACATGTAAAAATCTGTTCTGGCAATACTGTATGTTAATGAAATCAATAGCATACTTTAGGGGTTAACATACACTGGGCGATTCAAATACTTCAAAAAACTGGTGTGGTTGTTGTTGTAGTTGTAACAGCTCTGATGCTGTTTGTGACGGGAGTTCTTTCCTAAAAGTGTAATAGAATAGTAATAATTGAGAGGGAAAATGTTAGTTTTAATTGGGGTTGGGAGTTGGAGGAACTCTGCCACCTCGGTTGGTCTTAGCCATAGGTCTATTGGGCTAAGGGAGGTTGATCTATTCGGGCAGTTGAACAAGTGCTCAGTGTTGTGCGGGCTCTGGAGACAATCTGGGCATCTGTTTATGGTGCCGGGGACAATGCGCTCTTGGTAGCAGTTAAGTATACTGCTCCAGCCGGCTCTCAGTTGTGCCAAGATTGAGCGGGATTGTCTGGGGAGCCACCGTTCGCTATCTGCGATCGCGGGTGGTCTTTAGTTAAGGACCTTGTTGCATCTATATCCGCTTGTTGTTTCTATGACCGCTTGTTGATGCAACTTCTTGAGGGCACTTGTGATGGACATCTGTGTAACGTCTGGTGGAATGGCGTTTCCGATGTCCTCACTGTAGTGCCGGTGTGATTGTTGAGTAGGCTGATTAGTGAAGACATTTAATTTTGTGGGATTAGTGTATTGTATTTGTGGAACTAGTCTTAGGTTTTGTTTTCGTTACGGAATTTCTTGATTCGGTCGCCGCGCTCAAAGCCCGCGATAAAAGATATGCAATAGCTTAAAAATTTTATAAGTTGTTTGTTTTCCACAAAATATAAACAAAATGATTATTCTAGACTCTAGAGTATTACCGCTCGTTGTGAACTCTATTTAGAGTAGTTTTAAGACATCTTAAATGCTTTTCAATAGTTTTCAAGTTTTATATGTTGGTTCCTAGACTAATATAAGTATGTAGAGCAGGTGATTCCAAGAACTTGCGTAATTTTTAAATGAATTACACGGAAACCCTAATGTACATACATACATATATGTATATGTATGTATATGAACACATTTAGATAAATGATATGTGCACAGTATGTATGTGTACTTATACAATTGTATATGAAATTTTGTTGACGGTACAAGTTGGAGAAAGGCGAATTTCTGTGATGTTTTATTTTTTTTTTATAAATATATCTATGCTATATGTATGTATATGTATTAATAAAATGTATTTTATACATATATGTATATATGTATTTGTATACATATTTATTTTTTAACAACGATCGCTTGTTGAACTTCTCCGAATAGCCGAAAAATTATTCAATGATTACTAATTTTAGAAACGAAATATTCGCGTCACTTTTTAATTATTTCATCAGTAAACTGTGTCCACTTGTATGTTGATATGTACACATAGTAATTGTATTAAAATAATATATGTAAATATATATTTTTTACATGTGCAAGTATGTATCCAAAACTGGCATAATAAGTCACACATACAATTCATTTATTTCATTACGAAGTTGTAAATTTTTAATTATTTTTTTTCTTATTATAATGGAAACAAACTTGAACAGGTATTTTTAGCATTCAGTGGTGGTATGTAGGTACATACATACATATGTACATATTTAACAGCTTAATAACATTTGGAAGAAATTGGCAACACGAAGGTTTTAAAAGCTAACACGCTTTGCACAACCGACAAATATAAACTGAAAATGCTAGCCTCATGCGAGTTAGTAAATACCCACAATATAAAATAAAAGTAAGGCTTTGTTTACGTACTACGAAGTATGTACATAAGTATGTATGTTACAGACATAGCTACACATATATATATACATATATATATATATATACATAGATACATTTTTATATTTTTATCTATGTATGTATGTTAAAAGCTTGGCTCAAATTAAAGCTTGTCTATATTAAGGCCACGCTGCTAAATGCTCGCAAACATTATTAGCTCTTGCTGCACTGTTGACTGGCTGCAAGTACAAGTGCAGTTACTTGAATACCCAGTAAAAGCAAGTAATAAACAAACAACGCAATAATATACACACATACAAACATACCCAGTAACCATTTGATGTCGTGGAAGTTAGCAAGCATAAATTATAGATATTATATACATATGTACATATATAGTATAAGTATAATCTTCATATCGTTAAAAAAAATTTTGTAGATTTTGAAACCAGTAAGTTATTTAAATTTATGATTATTTATATCAGTGCAAACTCATGGGGTAAAAAAAAGAAAATATTAAAGTAAACAATTTGTTTTTGTTATTAATTTATATTTATTATTAAGTCTGCTTTTTCCGAGTAAAAGATCCACTTTTTTATATAACAATAACGACAACAAATAACTCTTTTTATTTTTATATTATTTTATATTTCGATACAAAATAATGGAATGGAAGAATATATAATAATATATCAATATATTCTTGAAGAAGATACAGATTGTTTGGTAGCGAAATATCGAAAATATAATATAATAATAAAAAATAGTCATTTGTTATCGTTATTTTTATATAAAAAATTGGGTCTTTTACTCGGAAAAAGCATATTTTTTTAAAAATATTTTTCAACATAAAAAAACTCTTAGTAATTTTGAATTTTCATTAATGCAATAAAACTGAACTTGAGCCAATATAGGTACACCAATATAAGTTAAAACTATAATTACGTTTATTCGTAATAATATAAATAAAAAATATATTAATTCAGCTTGGGCACGAGCTACATACCCTAATAACAAGGGCCACAGTAAAATGTGAATCTCCCTAATATAGAGTAAAAACAAAAAAAAACGTTAAATTACAAAGTAAAATACTTTGATGATAACGGACTATGAGTTTGTGTTGATTGTTAGTAATTTCCAACCAGTGATGGGGGAATTTCTTACTAACCAGAATTGTTTAAATATATAGACTAAAATGAATTAAAAATTAATTCTCGTATTCTATTTTTGTTGAAAACTGGTTAAATAGTTGATATTCTTCCCAATTAGTATCCACTTTGCTAAAGTTGTAAAGATGGACAATTGAACGCTGATGAGAGGTGTAGCGGCCTTGAAATCGGTATACTGATACGTTCTGCTAAAAACTGATTAGATATAATAATAATATTTTTCAACATAAAAAACTATTAGTAATTTTGAATTTTCATTAATTCTATAAAACTTAACTTGAGCCAAAATAATATTACTTCTCATAGGTACATGAATATAAGTTAAAACAATAATTACGTTTATTCGTAATAATATAAATAAAATATATATTAATTCTGCTTGGGCACGAGCTACATACCCTAATAACAAGTGCCACAGTAAAGTGTGAATATCCCTAATATAGAGTAAAAACAAAAATAACGTTAAATTTCAAAGTAAAATATTTTGATGATAACTACGGTGACCATCCGTCCTTTTTTTTAAAGGACAGTCTTTTTTTGACACAACGTCCTTTTAAATTTAAACAAAATAAATTGTCCTTTTTTAATTGAATTGTCCTTTTTTGTCCTTTCTTTTTGATGGCTAATGTTCTTCTTTAGTTTCCAAAATTAAAAGTTTTATTTTCTCAAAATACTGAAATTTTAAACTCAATGCAAAATAAAATAAATCCAAGACAGGAATTGCCTGGCAACACTGAAAAATGTATGTTCAATGTGTCAAATTTTCTGTCAGCTTTCAAATGGACTGTGCAGAATTTAAATTGTTTTTATCAAATAACATTGATATAATAAAAAAAATACATTCTTCAAAAAAATATCAATACATAATATATTATTTTAATATAATAACATATAATATATATTATTTTTTAGTTTTTACTTACTTTTTGTGTCCATTTTTCAGCAAACCACACAAAACCCAAAAACCCGTGCTTAATATTGGTACAAGAAAATATAAACACAATCGTGTGAACACCAGGGTTCGCAATCGAGATTCAGAGTGCGAGATTGAAATATTGTAAAAATATGTCAAATGCCGTAAAGAAGGGAATATTTAGAAAGAGTTTGATAGTTGAAAGGCGGTGATGATATGATGATAATTTCACCAATCGACTAAGTATTCGCTGTCAGCTGCTCTAGTGCGTTAACTTGCCAGATACATCTTGCTTTGTAGCAACTCTTTGACAATGTTGACCAATATTATGTTATTAAAAACACGCTTGAAAAGTAAAAAGTCAGCAAACTAAAATCGCTAGATTTCCCGCTAATAGGTAAATCGTATTTTTTCCCGCAAAATGTAATGAAAAATAGCTAGATTTGACGAGAAAACAGTTGAATTGGCAACAGTGGTCAAAAGTATATTCTCACATTATTTTTTTGATGTGAGTTGTTTTCACAAGTCACAAAAACGAGGCACAGGGTTTGAACCCAGGCCCTGAGTGATTGTTTACTTAGAAGTCAACGCACTAACCACTACAGCCAACACCACTCTCAATCTCGCGATAATTTACTCGAAAGCTGCAAAATTAAACAAAAAAATTACATGTCACAAACACATACATATGTATCTACATATTTAAATCCTTAAATTTCTACATACCCTTTCATTCATCTGTAACACATAATCAGACTCAGTGATAGAAAAATGAAAAATTGAAATGGTACTGTCCGAAAACAAAAAGAGTACTATTTTCAACATTGTGGTACTTTTTGTGAAACATATATTTTTAATCAAAAATAAAATTAAAACTCCATTTTATAATAAAAAATATTAAATGAAGAAAACATGGCAGCTTGGTTGGCATAATTTTTCAACCAGCTTCAACCCCGTGTTAGCAGAACAAAACCAATACACGTACATTAAAAACAAACAAATGTGTGCAAAATACACTAATAGACAGACATATTATATATGTATATTTTTACAATTTTATGACAGATTATTTAGTCTCGTGTGTTTTCGAAAGAACAAAGTTGTGCGAACTATAAATTAATCTCCTGTAAATTGGACCAATAACATTAAAGGGCAGTATACATTCGCCAAAATCACATCAAGCATTTAAAGTTGTAACAGTAAAAATTTGTTTGTATGTGTGGCACCGACGACGCTTGATGAAAAATCAAAAAGTTTAGATATTGGGTATGCTTGATTGATTATGTTCTTGTTTTGAAGCCTATGTTATTAATGATTATAAAAAGAACGCAGATTTCTAAACAGGGAACAAAGCAAAACAAAAAAGTAGTACTAAATTTGACGTGGGGGTACTGTGGTATTTTTGTTGTGAAAAAGTACTGAAAATAGTACAAAAGTACTGCATTTTCCATCACTCATCAGACTAAAACCTCAAACTCTATTTTCTGCTCCCTTGTTTCAGCAATCTTTGGCAATACTATCCTTAAACAGGCTATTTTATTCCTGTTGCAATAATAAATTTCCGTTTTTTGTATATACTTTACATATGCATAAGAGAATGTTTGCTTTCCACATATTTTTTTTATAGCATTACCACATTGTATTATGACAAGCTATTAAATGAATAACGGAGAGATACAAAAATGAATGAAGTGATACTATTTTTCTGGTGGGATTTGTTGAGTACAATAAGACTGCGTTTTTGAAATGTGCGAAGAAAAACCATTTTTGGTATCTCTGTGCACTTTTAAGGCATTAGCTTAGCGAATCGCAAAACAATTTAAAATTTCTAAATGGATTTAGGAAGAAGAGTTTTAATATTGAAAATTTTCTATTTAGAGTAGTAATTAAATAAAAATTGCTTAAGCTACGTTCACTTCTATCAAATATTTGTCGAAAAACCCGTAATTAAGAAAAAAAAAACTAATCATTTATATCCTTTAACTCTAAAATTTTGTTAACTTTGGGTTCGCTTTTTTTAAAACCCTTATAAAAATTCTTTTTCTAGAATAATTAATTTTATTTTGTAATATAAAAACCAATTTAAATGACACCGTTTCTAAGCAAAGCTAGTGGATACGTTTTTTTGGACAAATATTTTATAAATATGAACGTAGCTTTAAAGCAGGGATAGGCAACCTATACTATTACATTTTACGATTGTATTAGTTATATACTCTCTCCACTCTCACCACGTATCGGTGTTTCCAATCAACTTTCTTTAGATTTCCCCTATTAAAAGTTTAAAATCTCCAAAAGCAAACTTAATTTTATTATGGGTATTTGCAATAAATTAGAAAATTAGTTTTGGCAAAATGATGTATTTTGTGGCTCTGTATGCACTGATGGTGTGAAAAAAAAGTTTTTGTAGGACATTTGCTGAAAAGTAATTTAAAAATATATGTTTTGCATTGCATTATTCACCAACAGGCATTATTTGCAAAAAGTTTGGATGTAATGAGTGGTTCAAATCATTTTTTCATAAAGTTTTCTTAAGATTTATAAGGAGGGCTTCTCTTGCATCACCAGTAATACTTTCGTACACCTTGTGATATGCGAGAAAATGCCTTTGCATATCATGTTTTTTAGTGCGTGATAACGCACGTTGGCAAACCAAAGATTCTGGTTTGCCAAAATAATTTAAAGAAAATAAACAATTCATTTCATATTGTTCATCACACATCTTTTCTTATTGTACTTACAAAAAAAGTTGGGACAATATTTTTTCTCTGGCAACGCTGATTGTTAATGCATGCGATATACACAACGTGCCTGTTTGAATGCTCAAGCTAGACTAATTAAAGTTGTTTATTTCCCTACTATGCGTGTACACACGTACGTAATAGAAGAGCAAATGAAAAGGCGCCGCGCCCTGCATTTGCCTATCACAGCTTTAAAGCCTGTGTTGGTTGAACGATATTCCAGAGACGCGCAGCATGAATGAAAAACTTCTGTTCAGATACAAGAAGACGATGGAAATTAATTATAATCTTTTAACCTCTAACCGATCTGGCAAAGATAATTTTGTCAGAAAGATATCGTGGCATTTCGGAATAATGATTTTATGTAAAATTAAAAGTGCACGTATAAGTATTTAGAACGAAAAGCTGTATAGCTTCGAGGATTTCTCCACTTAATAAACCCTCAACATTGGCAACATTATTAATTGATTTCTTACGTATTATTACAAACTTTGAGTTGTGAGGGTTTAAGCAAAGTCCATTAGCAGTTGCCTTGAAATATTTGAAATATTTTCTGCAATGTAATTGACTGGACTGCTCAAATTCAGATGCACATTATCTGCGTATACATGTATTTAACAGTGCAAGAGTTGTTTAGGCAAGTCATTAGCATAAATGAAAAAAAAAATAGTGGTCCAAGGATTGACCCTAGAGGCACTCTGCTAGATAAATTTAATGCCGATAATCGAAGATTGTTGGAAAAAACATATTGCCGTCTGCTAGTGAGATATAAAGACAGAAGTCTAGGGGAAGCAAAAGATAAATTAAAAAAGTGCCGAAGTTTATTGCAAATCATACTATGATCAAACGTGTCAGTAGCCTTGAAGGGCACGTCGTATATTTTCAGTAACATCCATTAAAGCCAAAACACAGCTTTCATTTTGGCACAGCCCTGATTGTATATCCCACAACAGAGTATGATTATAAATCCACATTTTGTTGTGAAGAATTTTTTCAAGGCCCTTAGAAAGAAATCATAGGATCGGTATCGGCACTATTTTTGCATATTTCCATTTCAAAGGAAAAGTACTAGCCATTATGAGAGTGTTGAATAAATGTGTAACATATGGCAAGAGTACATGCAGTAATTTTGGACGCATACTATCCAACTGCATTCGACTTGATTTAATGTAAGCTTGAATAGGCTTACACAAGCAAATTGAAACATATCACTATTGAATTGTTGATAATTAGAATTTAAACTTGAAAAATTGTAGAAAGTTTTATCTATTGGTGGCATACCCCGTTTTCTACTTTAATAAAAAACACTTTTTCTGAATTAATTAATTCAAATTTTAATTCATGGCGTAATTTTTTTTTTCATATTTATGTGAAACCTTTTCTAATCGCTCAATAGATAAATCTTATCACCCAAAGTGGTATAAAAAGACTCATTCAGGTGAGTCTTTTTAGAATAGCAAGAAATCATTTTTTTATCAAATGGATTAATTATGTATATGCGAATGCTTTTGCAATCGCTTAAGAAATAAATCGATTTAAATCATACAAACTGACCTGCAGAGACTTATTTGCTTTTAAGAATTGAAAACAAAGTACAAAAAAGCTATAAAATATTTGCAATTCTATTTTTATAAATCCCTCGTACATTTAAATTTATTTAGCAATTCTTTGGTTCAAATATTTCTTTAGTCGATAATTTCATTGGAAGTCAAATTGTTAAACAACCAAATATTCTGTGTATCAATCCATACAAACAAACATACGTACGTACGACGAATATGCATTGTATATATTTATGTATGTAGTTATCTACGAGTTTATAGATAATAAAACTTACCAATACATATCATTTGAAGTTATCATTTATTAAAATTTTTAATTTACGAACTTTAGCGAATAAATTACTTATTACTGCTGTATCTATACTACTTTATAGAGTCTGCATACATTATGTTTATTCCATTGCGAAGCAGATCGAAATCTTAATTTATATAGGAAGAGGGAGGCATACAGTCTCAATATAATCATATGTTCAATTAGTTAATTTGTTTAATTTTTTTATCTTCTTAATTAATTCAAGAATATATTACACTCACATTTTCAAAAATAATAATTTTATGTTCCTCCCTCTTAAGACGAAGAAAAATAGATACGGTATACATACACAAAGTGGTGGCCAATTTTTTATAGCCGTTTTATTTATAATACCAATTATATATTTTAAATAATTATCCAAAAAATACTTTATTAATAAAACACTAAGTGAGAAGCAAACTAAATATTTTAAACTTCATAATTGTTATTCTTAATATTTTATTAAATTTTATTCATTTAAAATTATATATCACTCTATTATCGTTATGTTTCAGTGTTGAGAACTACCAACAACTGGCAATAATAAAAATAAAATGTGTTTGTATCTTTCCAGTCATCATTGTCTAAGAGAGAATTAACTACCCTTTATATTTATCCACAATGCAATTGAAGAGGGTTGTAACAGTGATGGAAAATTCAGTACTTTTGTACTATTTTCAGTACTTTTTCACAACAAAAATACCACAGTACCCCCACGTCATATTTGGTACTACTTTTTTGTTTTGCTTTGTTCCATGTTTAGAAATCTGCGTTATTTTTATAATCATTGACAACATTGGCTCCAAAACAAGAACATAAGGAATGCACAAATTCGTTATTCATGTTGTTGTTAGTGTGTGTTTTTGCAAAAGTTGTTAATGTTATTGGTCCAATTTACACGTTAATTTTAATTTTTTAATTTAATTTTTAGTTCGCAAAACTTTTGTTCTTTCGAAAACACACGAGACTAATTAATCTGGCATAAAATTGTACACATATACAGAGCTTTCTGTATTAGTGTATTTTGCACACATTTCCCTGTAGTTTTTTCGTGACAATTTACCCCAAAAGTGGCAGTACTATACAATGTGGACTGGTTATAAAACTATCCACATTGATCCTATACTCGAAAGACTGGTTATAAAACTATCCACATTGATCCCATACTCGGAAGACTGGTTATAAAACTGTGGAAAATTTTACTGTCACTTTGTGCAGGCACTTAGCTGTCTTTTTGTGTCGCAGATGGTGGATAGTAAAAAATGTATGTCATTAAGCACACATAGCTTAAGTAGTACAATGTACAAGTACCAGTGAGTGTAGCTGAGTGGGTTGAGATGTTGATTAGCAGTCGGAAGGTTGCTAGTTCAATTCTCAATACAGTCAAAATACATTTACAAAAATAGTGCAATGTTACGCATCCTTACTAAGTTACAAGTGGGCTGTAGGAACATTATTGTACTGCAGTGGGAATAACCAGGATGAAGATGACTAGGATGAAGATAAATAAAATAATAAGAATAATAATAAAAAATAGCTGAAAGCAAAATTTAATTATTATATTAATTAATTAGTATTATCTTTTTAATTAATAAATGAATTTGTTATGTTTTTTTTTTTTGACGAAATAATTTTTTTTTTAAGTTAAATAAATTATAAAATGACTTTTATTTCAGAAAAAATAGGGAATGATATGGGGTTTTTAAGGGAGTGGTTTGGCAGGTATAAGGAGACAGTTAAGGGTAAGCCAAGAAGAACCGGCTTATGAACTGTCTTTTTGTGGCCTCTTGGTGACAATTAACCCCATCGTTAAAGTGGCCAGTCATATTGCTAGCATTCGGACTGGTTGTGTCATAAAGGGGCTAGTATTATAACCAGCTCGGAGACAGCCACTTGAACTACAGGGTTATTTTTTTAATGTACATGTATTGGTTTTGTTCTGCTAATGCGGGGTTGTACCTGCTTGAAAAATTATGCCAACCAAAAACGACTCTCTTCACCGAAAATACCTACAATTATGCCAGCAGAATTAATATCGTGTAAATTGGACTATTCAAGCAACCAATTCTAATGGGTTTTAACAATGTATGTACATGGTTTCGATAACATGCTACTTTACACATTACTAGTCAATACACATATATATTTTGCACACCACTAAGAAATAAAGCACTTTTTGTCTTTAGAATTTAAAATTAAAATAAAATAGTGATTTAAAACTTTCCAAAATATGGAGTCTGCTTCTGCTTAATTTTATTTTTGAATAAAAATATATTTTTCATAAAAAGTACCATAATGTTGAAAAAAGTACTCTTTCTGTTGACGGACAGTACCATTTCAATTTTTCATTTTTCCATCACTGGGTTCTAAGCTTAATAAACCCTAAGCCATGCATAACAGTGAGCATTAAAATTTCTTCAAATTATTTATTTAACAATTCACTGGAATGATATACATACATACATACATAGAAATATTAAAACAAAATTTTATTTAGTTTTTAATAAGAACCTGCAAAAAAAATGTCTGGTATATATGCACATACATACTTATATGTATGTCAATATTCGCATACATTTGTATGTAAATTGCTTTAAATAACAATTTTTTATAAATGTTTAAGGGTTGAATCGAAAAAAATATTCTGTTGTTCTCTGCTTCTGTCCGATTCTTTTTGTTTTTCACTCATTTTACAGAGACGGAAAAGTTTATTGTATTCAGTCAGTTCGTTTATTCCAGAATTGATTAGGAACTGGTTCGTAAAAATGTCACCGAATTGTTTTTTATTGGAAATTTAACATATGGTTTGCAGAAATGTATTTTAAGCAATTTTTTGATTATTATTGCAAATAAAATGATTTTTCGCAACATGACTAACCAGTATTATCAATAAAAATGTTTACATCAGCGTTTTTCAATATGCATAAATAAAATGCAAAAGGGATTGCGCAAATTATATCTACACAGCTATGCTTAGTTCATGTGGTTAATACCAGCTGATTTCTGCAGAATTTTACTTCCAGCCAACAAAACTATTTCACTAATAGATGTTTATCTGTCTGTCCTGATTCAGGACTCCTGAATATTAGCTGTGTTCAAGCTAAATCCGTGTAGTGGTTATAATAATTTAAACAAAATATTCTCTCACAAAATGTTCGAATATTCACAAAAAAAAAAATACATATGTTTGCACTTTTTTCTGTTATTTTTACAAATACATAAAGAGCTGTTTTATTCGGGGCTGTCATAGAATCCAAGTCGGTTTTTCTGATTGTCGGTTTTACAAAGCTATATTGGTTTCATTTGGTGTCATGTAAACAAGTCGGTTGTTATTTTAGAATGCTGTTTTATGTTTCGCTCATTTGTTTACTGCTTTTAATGCAATTTTTTTGTTTAAAAACATTGCGAAGATAATGCGATATTGCCATCAAATTCGTCTACAAAGTGAAGTTAAGAGAATCAGAGATGAAATAGCTAATACCTTGTAGCGAAATATCTACTTAAGTGAAATAAAACTAATTTATGACATTAAAATACAATTTTATTTTATAAAACAATAACAAAAAATATAATAAAAAAATTCAGTCTTTTTGAAATCTTATATCAGTTACAGGTAGGTACATAAGTATGTTTGAACCTATAAAACTTAATAACTAAAGGTACATTGTTTAAAAATTTTTAAACTATTACTTTTTTTTTTTTTGGTATTCAAATTTCATTATCTCTAGGTCTAACTGTTTTTTAGTTCATTTTTTTCATGCATTGTTTGCAAAATTCCCCTGTTGACCCGCACAAATTCATCATTAAGTTCTGTAACTGCATTCGCTATTGATTATTGTCCTTTCTCGATTGCCCTATACACACGCCGTAAGCTGATTGCATTTACTTTTTCAATTTACAACACCTCATCCAACTTTTCCTTTATCTCAACTCTCTTTGGACTGTCTTCGACCAGAAACTTTTTTAATCACTCACCAATGTTTTCGGTTTTGAGCGTTTTAGGTGTGCTGCTGATCAAATATGGAGACAGTGGACGTTTTGTAGAAGTTGAGAACATTTCTTCCTCACTCTCAGCACCTACATTTTTATGCAAGCCAATCGAAATCAATTTTATTTCAATCAATGCTGCAACTTTCACTGCTCTACGGCGTCTATTTACGGAGTTAGGGGCAAATTAGTAATTTCAATATTCCCGACCCGATTACTCCTTCCACGATTTGTCCACATACATGAAGTCAATTCTATTTTATTGCAAATTTTCTGATCTTTCGAATGCTGCAACTTTAGGGCAAAATATTTTTTTTTAATATAAAATTGCCTTTGCACGCAACTCTAGATTACCCTCCTGGTATCTTTGCCAATGATATATATTTTTTTTTTTACTAAATTATTACCTACAGTATGACCTACCATACTATATACCTTTGTTCCAAATAAAGTTTAATTTTAAAAAATTATTTCACCGCCAGTATCCAATTGAACTTTACTGTCTACGTCCTCTGTGTATTTTAATTCTATCAAACTTCACAACTATTTCACAGACCCTAATTTTCGTTAATTCGCCCTACTTCACTCTAACTACATATATATGTATGTGTAGGTGTCCACACTACTCTCACCTTCTTTTTTTCTGTACCTTTTCTTTTATTTTAATATGTCGTACTTTCCATGGGCTACCTGGCATCAGTAACTGCACCTGTACTAATACAAATGCAATATTAACCTCTTTTCCATATATTTTTTTTATTCAATTTGTGCAGTCTATGACCTTGAACCGGTCACGTAATCATATTATTCATATCTTCAACAAGTTTTTCAGAAATTTTTGTTTTATTTCATATTTATAGGTATTAACCTTGCCAATATGGCCATGAGTCATATTATTTACATTTGGGGCTATGTAAGTGGTCATATAAACTATCTTCATTCACCCATAGTAACAGGTCATCATAAATTTAGGAAGCAATCAAAACACAAGAACAAGGCTATTGTTTATTTCCACATTATCACTCTTTTATTTTTCATTCTTTACAACCTCATTCTTGTATTACATGTATTGCTTACTTGTTACTGTAGGTATATTTTCTTCCTTGATGTAATAAACCAGGTGGCAGCGCTACGACAGCTGACTATTTTTTGCACTACTTATTTGGTCGCTTAAAATGTCAAAGAGCTGTTTTTCTGGTTATATATATACATTTTTGACAGCTTAAGTTACTTTGGCTTTACTTTTTCTCGTGCTGCCAAGTTCTTGTTTTCTCCCGCTGCCACCTGGTTTATTACGCCATGTTTTCTCCTACTTCTCACAGCTGTTTAGCTTTTGAGGGTGAAACTGTCAAACCACACATACATACTTTACAAATTTACCTCTACTATCCGCTACATGGTGAAAAAGTTTGCTTACTGTAATTAAAATCGACATATATAAATTTTAAAATTCATTTACGTTACTGTAGTCTTGAGGTATTTTCTTTTCATATTGTAATATTTTTAAGTTTATATACATAAAGAGCGAAGTTAATGCAGAATATAAATATGGAATACAATTGTATTAAACATAATTCTAATATATAAGTATGTACTTACATTTCTTCGGGTAGCCGTTTCAATTGAGTCACATCAAGTTCCAAGCGTAAATTATATATTTCGCACAATAACCGGTCACGATCTACTGTGGCTTCCTTAAGTTTTTCTCGCAGTGCCTGGTTTTCCATTATAACTTCGTGAAGATTGATTTGCATTGCTGGTACTACATTATTTGCAGTTATTGGAGTTACGCTACGTGGGATAGCATTCATGAAGTCCGCGGATCCAAAAATATTCGTGTTGCTAAGATGTGCTTGTTGGTTGCTTTTTGAAGTGTTACCGTCATTGCTGCAACAATGATCACCTACCAGCATGGCACTGGTCATTAGTAGTGATTGCGTTGTCTGTTGTAATTTCTGTTGATTTTGCGTCTGCTGTTGTTCCTTATGAATTTGCTGTGGTATTAGCTTGTCGTCAGTTTCATCACCAGTTCTGACCGATACAACACAATTCGTATCAGAAGTACTGTCACAAATCCCAGAACCTTTTTCTACACCAACGTCTATACATACCGAGTTCTTAATATCACACATTTTTTATACAAATTAAGGTTAGAGACGTTGTCCGTTTATAAATTTTAATCCAGTTATTAATTTTACGTACAAACCAACTATATTATTGTGCACATACAAAGCGAATCGCAGGAAATCATTAAGAATTTATTTTGAGAAATGTATGCCCGATATTACTGTATTACAAATGTTTGGACTTTTAAAGTCATGTCCCTACAACTAGTTATGCTAGAACTGTGGTGGGATTCAGTAACTTTTATTACGATAATCGTATTGTTAAAATTAATATAGCGAAAATTTATCGAATTTGGTATTCAATAACACTTTTAACGATATTCGCTATCGGTATGTTAACGACAATAATTTTTCGGTTGTTATGAAATAAATAAGTCAGCAGTTCTATCGTAGCACGTTCGTTATGCCTAGAACCCAATTGATCTTTTAAAACAATATACCAAAACAAAGAATCTTTTATGCATAAATAATAGTATTACTATTTTTTAAACATGCAATTTCACATTAATTTAACTAAATTCCAAAAAATTTAACATTCATTTTTTTAAATTCTAAAAAATGTTTGGGAAAAATTTCAATAAATAAATTAATTCAGTTATTTTTTGTTTATTTCTCTTTGTGCTTTTCTTATATATTGATAGATATGCCACGTAAAAGGAAATTATAACGATGTTGTTAAGAAGTAATTAGTGAATAACAAAATCGTTACTGCAAATCGCAATAATTGTCGGTAAATTTAACAAGTATCGAATTGTTAAAAGTTACTGAATCGCACTACAGATTTCTTTAAAAAAAATTAACTTTCAGACATTTTAGTTAACTATTTAGTACGATGTGTTTGAACCACAAAAGTTAATTAATGTTTTCCCAGCATACCATCGTCGGAGCGCTCTTATGTATGAGCTCATATATGAGAGTTTTTATGAGTTTCAATGAGTGCTTTCTGCGTAAATATTTTTTTATGAGTTTCAATGAGTGCTTTCTGCGTAAATATTTTTTTATGAGTTCTTTATGAGTGTTTTCTGCGTACACGCGCTGAAACATAACGGTAAATGCATGCTAAGCAGAACAAAAAAAATTTACCAATATATTTATTTGTGCATATTTTTGAAGGCGTACAGTCGCAATTGTGAGTAAATTTAATATAACTAAAAATAAAATAAATTAATATAATGAAAAGAGCAAGCTCTAAAGAAAGTAAATTAATAATAAGTGAACTTCGTGCAAAAAAGATTATTTTATGCACTGAAATAAGAGTTCGAAATGCGTGCAAAAAAGATTCTTTTAATTATTCATAAAAGACTCTTTTATGCATAAAAGTTAGAGCTCTTTTATGAGTGACCACTTTAGTAGGAAAACACGCTCTTTTATGAGGCTTTTGAGATACTTTCTGATTATTTTATGAACTCATTATGAGCGACAGCGCTCAGATGACAGAGTCTTTATGTGCTCATTTAGAGCGCATATGGTATGCTGGGTTACAATTTATCCATGTATGTGTATGTGCCCACAGTTACATATAAGTAAGTGTATCGGTTTTAAAATACGAAGGAAAGAAAGTGAAAAAGATAGTTTCACTTTAAATTGTTTGACAAGAATGGAGTTTTTGAAGTTTATTTTATATGTACGTAAGCCATGGTACAATAATTACCAGCCAAGGCAAATTCATGACAGGTAGTGTTAATACTACAACAAGTACAACGTTTTTCATCAAAATCGGTTGGATAGTTTCGAAGATAAAACATTGCCCATTATCACTCTACCTACCATTTCTAGTTTTCAATAAAAGGTATGGCTTAAGTATTGTTTTATGTGTCGATACATATCGAGCCTTTGCTGCAATAGAGTCATAACTCAAAAAACCTGATTTTTGAGTTAATGATGCAGCATTTATTGTCATATCGTTCTTCATAATGTGTAAAAATTTCATTTAAATATCTTGCATACTTAACTTTTGAGACAAATATTAAATTTTCGTTTACCAGTAAGTTGTTAGCGAAAGCGCAACTTTAAACTCGTTTTCTGCAAAACTTTTTTTTTTTTTTTTTTTTTTTTTTAATTAGGACCAGCACACAGGGGATGACCCCTACGTATGCAGTGCATTGTGCCGGAACTCAGGGAGAGGGATAGGGTAGAGAAGATAGATGTTGAAAATTTTGAAGACTTAACTCTTTCACAACTCTGCTTTGCGCGTTATGTTAATTTTTAAGGCAGTGTTGAGGCGCCTCCGGTGTTAAGTAGACGCATTAACTTTGTTAAGCTGTATTAGCAGGCATTTTATTAATTGTTTTACTTCGCCGATGTTTCTGCTAACCGACGAAGGAGGGCGGTGTTATGTACAAGAGCTTGGATAGCATCATCAAACGCTGTCGGAACAGTTTTTTAGTGACCAGTGTTATGCCTTCATCACTTAAATATTACGACAACAATTAATACAATGCCACACTATTGTACATTCGAGAAATTAATGATGTTGATTGACTTGCTCTGGCCAGGGTTTGAACCCAGGCCCCAAGTCATTGTTTGCTTAGTAGTCAACGCGCTAACCATTTCAGCCAACACCACCCTCAAAACTACTTTTTTTGAGTTATGACGCTATTGCAGCAAAGGCTCGATATGTATGTATGTGTTTTGAGTTTCATCAGATGTTATAAAATACTCGGATCTATGTTTTGAGTTTTATCAAAATCAGTTGTGGCGTTTATTGGTTAAAGTGTGGAAAACTCCGATACTTTCGCTTTGGAACAGAGAACGGGCGGGTAGATTGACTGAAGGGCTGACAGATGAACTGATTCACTGCACAAAGCAATACAATAAATATAGAATAACTTTGGGTATTGCGGAATAGTCGGGTAATGTGGAATCCACCTTTATTTCCTAGAATTATTGTTATTTAGACACACATACTATACTGTGTGCTAATACAGCTTGCACAAAAATATTAATAATACGCTGCTGGCTGTTAAATTGGACGCACCGTTACTTTTCAGTTGATCTTTAAATTAAAAAAACTTTTCAAACATCACAACAAACAATTTTATTCATTCATTATGAATGTGTTTACTTTTCTACAAACCTACATACGTATATACAATTAGACAACCGTTGCTTGCCAGTAAAAGTGTGTATTTATAAGGCAAAATGAAATGCAAACCACCACTTTACAAAATTGTATGGCAGTTTCAGCTCTTGTAGTGTACAGATGCGTTTTTATAATCGTCGCTACTGAATATTAAAAATTATAAAATGTTGAAGTCATAAAAACAATACAAAAACAAAAAATTTATTAAGCAGTTATTTTACTGATTTTATTTTATTGCTTGTGTGTAATATACATATGTACATAAATATTTGCATACACAAAACATGAGAACTCTAAATGAGTTCATCTTCTGACAACAACAATTACAAGAAGTAGGAATGTTTATTTAACTTTGGTTGCTGATGACGACAACAAAAAATGAATCAAACACAAACCTGAATTTTACACAAATTACTCGTGCGCGATCATGCTCTCCGCACATGTTAAATAGTGATCAAAAAACAACAACAATTGCACCCATTAGCAAACTTGTCAACTTAGCTGACCAAACAAACAAAAAAAAAATTAAAAATAACCAGGTGACCAAAGTGCACAACATTGCAAATGCAAAGAGTGAAAATAGTGACAATAAATTGCAAACAGATACATAACCGTACGTAAACGGGGAAGAAGTCCCAAATCTGCTGAAATAGCGTCAACGGCGAAAGTTTTCAGAGATGGGAAAAATAATATTAAAAATTCCGAAAATCGTTTCGCGATTTTAAGCGAACAAGGAGATGAGGACATAAATGCAACAAAGTTGGAGAAAATGCGTTCTATGTAACTCCAATTAAGCGTGGGAAAATCAGCGAAAAAAAAAATTCAGGTAGCTCAGGAAAACAATTACCCTAAAATAGTCCCAGATTTTGAGTCAAAGAATAATAATTTTTATACATACCAACTAAAGAGTGCTAAACGCCTAACAGTAGTTATAAAAGGTATAGATTACCGCGTGGATCCAGAAGAGTTAAAGTCTGGCCTTGAAAATAGTGGCTTCAAATTGAAAAATGTTTCAAACATTAAAAACAGAGAAAAAATCTCCCAACCAATATTTAGAGTTGAGTTACACCCAGGTGACATAAAAATAATATAACATACATATGTACTATAATTTGAGAAATTTGTGGCACCGAAGAATTACAGTTGAAAAGCCACATAAAAGAGCTGGACCTATCCAATGCATGAACTGCAAAGAATTTGGGCACACCAAAACATATTGCAAGTTGCCTCAGTCTGCGTTGTATGTGGTGAGTTACAATAGAGAGCTTAATACATACAATTAACACTTTTAAGCTAGATTTACACGATTGAAATTTTCTTCAAAATTGCTCTTCAAAATGCTTTAAACTCGTGTAAACAGCAAAATTTCTTAAAAAAATTTATTGATCAAAATTTATTGAACAAAACAACTTTTGAAGATTTTATTGATGCCGTGTTAATAAGCATCAAAATCGCATTTGGCAATATTGATAACTATAAATAATTTGACAGCATGTTCATTCTTTTGATTCAATATTTATTTTAATTTTAATATTTTATATGTGAACAGAATGTGATTTCTTTTTAATATTTTAATTTTATTTTTTATATACATACATACATACATACATACACTAGCCTATCCCGGTGTGCTTCGCAACACCCTCGTTATAAAATAAAATTAAAAGTATTTATATATCCTATTGTGAAAATTTAATGACGATCGGTCCTCTAGTTAAGACTATATTACGATTTTTAATTTTCCTAAAAAGGGGCGTGGTTCCACCCACTTTTCTCCCGGTACGTATTCCAAATTATGCAAATACCATATGTACCAAATATCATCGACGTAGGTCAAAAAATGCCCAAAGTATGGCGATTTAAATTTTTGGGTTATATGGGCGGTGCCACGCCTCTTTGTCCAATCAAAACTTCATATAGCCTATTATGCATTCCAGAGTACAGTAACATGCTTTGAAAATTTCAGGAAGATCGGTCCAAGGGTTTGGTTCTCCTAAAAAGGGGCGTGGTTCCACCCACTTATCTCCTGGTACGTATTCCAAATTATGCCAATACCATATGTACCAAATATCATCGACGAAGGTCATAAAATGCCCAAAATATGGCGATTTAAATTTTTGGGTTATATGGGCGGTGCCACGCCTCTTTGTCCAATCAAAACTTCATAAAGCCTGTTATTCCTTCCAAAGTCACAGTAACATGCTATGAAAATTTCTGGAAGATAGGTCCAAGGGTTTGGTTTTCCTAAAAAAGGGGCGTGGTCCCACCCACTTTTCTCCTGGTACGTATTCCAAATTATGCCAATACCATATGTACCAAATATCATCGACGTAGGTAAAAAAATGCCCAAAATATGGCGATTTAAATTTTTGGGTTATATGGGCGGTGCCACGCCTCTTTGTCCAATCAAAACTTCATATAGCCTATAATTCATCCGAGAGTTCCAGTTAAATACTGTGAAAATTTCAGGAAGATCGGTCCAAGGGTTCGGCCTCCTATAAGGAACAAACCAACACACAAACAAATAAACAAACACACATTCGGTTTTATATATTAAGATACATAGAAACAGAATGCGATTTTATGTTGCCAAATAAATGGATTGGACTTTTTATTTCGATTTATTGCGTTTTTAATTAATTTTTAATAAATATGCTTGTATTGCCATGGAACTTCTCCTTCATTTAAAAAATATTCCGTGAATTCTTGTCGAATGAGCTTGGACGTTTCGCTTTGACGACCTTGGTTGCACAATGGCTCTATCAAAGACAAAATATTCTCTGTCCGCACTTCATCACGCCATCGTCCATCCGTTATAGATCCATCCGCATTCACTTGGTCGTAGTCTCTTGTTTGTGCATAGGTACCACACTTGCGTTTGTTCAAAAAATTGTGTAATGCACATACATACATACTGCGAGAACAACTTTGACAACATTTGGTAGGGAAAGTTCCATTGTTTTTCTGACAACGCGAAATCGGGCTGATATTAATCCAAACACGTTTTCCAAAACACGCCTAAATCTGGACAACCTGTAATTGAAAATTCTTTCCTTCGTGTTTTGATTCCGAAAACTATATGGTTTCATAATATTGGAATTTAAGGGAAACGCATTATCTGCAAAAATATAAAAAATATTATTATGCAGCCCCATACCCAAATGTTGCTGAGTTTGCGTTTGGTGTTCTATTTCTTTATATTTGTTTACTTCAACAATGTGTGGAATATTGCTGATTGCACAACATAAGCGTGTTTATAAAGTATAATAATTTAAATACCCTGTTGGGAATTTAGAGTTGTGTTAACTCCTCCCTCACTTAAATGAAGTGCGTCCCCGCACTTCTTCAGATCTTCAATAGTAGCTTGAGTGATGCGTTTCCGACGGATTTTCTTTATCTTCTGATGAGCCTTAAAGCAGACAAAACCAATAGTTAAGATAACAAAAATAAAGGTAGTTGACAACAAAGGTCCATTAATTAATCCTTGTTTTATGTTTTCTATATGACGCAAGTTTTCTGCGTTAATCTTTGAAGATATGGCAAACTCAATATTTCCTGAAGGTCCGTAATGTTGAGAGGAGCGGATGTTGGGTATCCTGGTAACTTTTCCACAATATTTCTTTGGTTTCTATATAGGGATCCATTAATTTTTACTTCATCAGTAAATGTGAGTAGAAATGTACCAGTAACAGTTTTCTCTACACCATCACTTGTTGCTATAGTAACAGTTTGGTCATTGATAATGATTATTCCTTCGTCGATAACTGTGAGGGCTTCTAGATGAGAAGGACGAGTGATGCAATATGCACGGCCACCAGAGTGAAGTTGTTGAGCGCATGTTGGCTAATCCAATCTTTTACAAAATGATGTTGTCAGAGTAGCACGGCAATCTCCGATTGCCAGAATTTGCTTTCCACAGTCTGCCACACTGTTTGCTTCGTCAGAATGAAGAATTGTGTTATTGTGTTGAACAGGGTACAGAGTTACTTTTCTACAAACTAAATCTGGTTTTGGATACTTAATTAAAAAATGTAAAAACTTATCATCCAATAAGACTCTTATATAAGCAACTTCCATTAGATCTATCACAGTTATATTTGTAGAGTGCTCATTTATCATACTATTCAAATCGTTAGAATCAAAAATTTACTGGTTAACAACACCGACCTTTGTGAGGGTAATCGAAAGCATTAGGCTTTCTAGTTCTGAGATTAAAATTCTATTTCTAGCAAGCAGAGTCTCGAACAAATGCTCTGTGTCTATAACTTTAGCTTTTGCTTTGTTGACAATAATATTAACAATATCTGTTAAGTTGTTCATTTATTTGTTGTTGCACTCTTGTATTTATAAGAACCTGCCTATTTTCCGCGTCAATGAGCTCTCGTTGTTTAAACTGTAAATTACAATAGTTCTTGATGCTATAGGTTGGACGATTGCAAACTTAGACAGTTTGTTAGAAAAAAAATTTTTGTCCTTGGAAAATACATCCACATGTAGAATTTCCCCAACACACGAAGGAACAGGGGTTTCGCTGATTAATTGGTTTTGTGGATGACGATTGTATTTTGCTCTTTTGCAAATTTTACAATTTGAGACGACCTCATTTGCTAAATGGGTCATTTTTGGAAAAAAGTAATCTTCTAAAATCTGTTTTACATTTTCTTGCGCCGCTCTATGCGCCGTATTATGTTCCATTACTACAATTTCTCTTTGTTCGTCTTTGTTGGTTACATCGGTAACCATATTCTTTGCATAACGAAACGTTGTTGACGGGAATGCTTCAATCAACCTGTGCTGTAACAATGCCAAAATGGCCAGTTCACAATGAATTGTGTTTACTACGTCTTCTTTTATTACATCAAATACTCTTTCTATTAAAGTTCTTCTATCCGAACAATTTATGAGGTATCTGGTTTTTTTTCCAAAAAGTATGAAAGTACGTGTTGGTAATTCTATTCCTTCCACAATCACTATCTGATTTCGGAAACAATTGAGAGGCTTGTCTGTAGATTCAATAGTATAAGACAAAGAAATTTCGCTATGTATCGTAGCAATGTCAGAATTCGAATTATTTTCAACTGCGCAGTCGTCTTGCAAAGCTACATTCTGCAAGGCATGAACGTTTTGCCGGGATAACGCATCAGCCACGTAGTTTTTTTTTTTGCCAGGCTTATAAAAAATGTTTGCATTGTGCTTATCTATAAATGCTTTCCACCTTTTTATTTTGGCATTTGAATTTCGGTCAGAAACCGCAAATGTTAGAGGCTGATGGTCTGTGAAAATGTTAAAATCTTTCACGCCATAGAGATAATTTCTAAGGCTCTTTCGAGCCCAAACAATTGCAAGTAATTCGCGCTCGTTAGTTGCAAAATTTGAATCTTTTTCCTTGAGAGTTCTCGAAATCATAGTAATAGGCTTTCCATCCTGGGAAAAAACTGCCCTAAGCCGTGAGCATCAGTTGTTAAATCAAACGGTTTTTTATAGTCAGGATATACTAGCATTACATCTTCGGATGTTAAGACCTCTTTAAGTTTGTTAAAAGCTTGAATTTGTGACTCATTAAATTTTATTTTAATCTTTTTGGATTGGATGGCGCTAACTTTGCCATTGTCTCCTTTGAGGATGTCTGTTAAAGGTCTTGCTATTGAAGCAAAGTCCTTAATGAAACATCTATAATAACTTGCAAGTCCAAGAAATGATCTAAGACCGAAAACTGTAGTAGGCTGTTCATAGCTCCGTATTGCTTTTACCTTATCGGGGCTGGTTGAAATTCCCCCTCGAGATACTACAAAGCCCAAGAATTCCACGTTTTCTTTAAAGAAATTAGACTTTTCGAGAGAAACACGCATATTGGCTTCATACAATCTATCCAAGACCCAAGCGATGTGTTCGACATGGTCTTTCATATTCTGTGAAAAAATGATAACGTCATCAATGTAAACATAACATGACTTCCCTATTCTCTCTCTACGCACATCATTGATGGCTCTTTGAAAAATGCTTGGTGCATTTTTCAGACCAAAGGGCAGTCTGCAAAATTCATACTTTCCATTTCCGACTGAAAAGGCAGTTTTTTCCCTATCCCCCTCAGGCATCAAAATCTGGTGGAATCCTGATTTGAGATCCAATGTGGAGAAGTATTTTGCTTTCCCCAGGTTTAACAAAATTACATTCACATTTGGAATGGGATATTTGTCAGAAATCGTTTTAGAGTTTAATTTTCTAAAATCTATTACAAATCTTTTTTTCTTATTTCCAAAGTCGTCAGTACCTTTTTTGTTAACCACCCATACAGGATTATTGAAGGGTGATCTAGATGGTCGGATTATGCCATCTTTTAAAAGGTTTCGAACTTCCGTATTCACAAAATCCACTACACCCATTGGATATGGATATAGTTTTGAATATATAGGATCCTCATTTTCTGTACGAATCGTTACGACAATATTTGTATTAAAGGGCAATGCCTCGTTTGGCTCAGAAAAAACACCCATTCTTCTATTAATCATTTTTCGAAACTCCTCAGATATAGCCTGAGGTACATTGAACATTTCAATGCTTACGAAATTTACATTTTTACATTTAAGGAACTGAATCTGTGCTGACCCAGCAATAGCTTTGTTTTTTTTAAATCTAATTTTGAATTAGTTTCTGTTAGCAAATCGAGTCCAATTATTCCATCAAACGTTTCAAGATTAGGTAGAATAAAAAAATACGCATTAGTATCGAAATGATTCAAAACATATTTTCGTGTAATTGTATTGAAGCCATGCAGTGACTTCACCAAAAAGTGTTGATCAACGTCTTTTATGTGCCTTAATTCTTTCAATCGTTTTATATAATTCTTTGACGTACCTGTGTCCTGAACGGAAGCAGGGAGTTATTCCTAAAAATTTTATTTGATCAAATTCTAAAAATTCGCTATCAATGTTTTCGACTTCTGTATCTGCCTCAGTTCGATAACTTAATTCCCCTTGGTCATATGAATTTCTATTTTGTGTCAAAGGATTTACCTGGCCCTGTAAATCTTGCTGTGCCACTTTTTGGCCTTTTTATTGCAGGATTTATTTTATTTTGTGGCTGGTTTCGCCACTGATTATTGAATTGTTTGGGCTGTCTGAACCGTGATGATGAAACAATATCCATCGGTTCTACTTGTTGTTCTTGTTGATTTTTATTGGCGGTTCGCCAGCTAAAATATGGGTTCTTATTTTTTATCTGTAACCCTTGTTGGGCTTTATCCTCAATGCTCCTGGCATAAGTGCTAGCAAAAGCATAGCGTTCATGGTTCGACTCAACCTCTTGGGCTAATGCCAAAGCTGATGGGAGGTCCTTTGGCTTTGCCGAGAAAAGGATATCACTTAAAAATTTTTTAGTACCTGAAACGAACACTCGTAAAGCATCCGTTCTGTACTTTTCATTAAGAGAAGCAGCTAGAGCATTATCGTATGTCATTATTGTTTTGTTAGTGAGAAGTGTGTGTTTTTTCTCAACCTCTTCATAGAATTGTAGTGTTTTATTTCCCTGTCGCAGGGTGGAAAGTTCCTGTTCTATCAGGTATATTGGTCGCTTGTCAGCGTATGTAAAATCAAGTCTATTTATAATAGCCTTAAAATTGAAAGGGGT
Source organism: Lypha dubia (assembly GCA_947311025.1). Taxonomy (NCBI): domain Eukaryota; kingdom Metazoa; phylum Arthropoda; class Insecta; order Diptera; family Tachinidae; genus Lypha; species Lypha dubia. The sequence goes on from OX371263.1 coordinate 1,562,866, forward strand.
ATCAAATGAAGCTAGTACATTGTCCGCAGGACCTCTTATTTTATTTTTTATAATGCCAAGGGCCTGATAATGAACTGAACTGCCTTCATAGTTCTCGTATACTTTATATGGGGTATGCGCCGCTTTCCTCCATGAAACATATGTTTCCAGTTTGCCCTCAAAATCCGGCAACGATTTGGCAATATCTAATGTCTCTCTGCATACCAAATTTTCCCTAATTTGCGCCTCTGTATATGTCTCTACCTCAGGTGCACTAACACTTAAACTATTCACAGTCCCAGACACTATAAAGGAACAATTTGCGGGTATGCAGTTGGCAGATCCAAACTTTAATGTGTCTGGAAGGGTCGCACTGGTGATAGGCCCTGAAGTCGCGCCGCTTATATTGAAAGGCAGAATTTATTCGAACCCGGGGTTTCCGTTGGCGCAATATACCATTTTTGGTTGGGTCATTTCTGGCCAATCTCCTTTTTAAGGAGTTCACCTGCATGGGTGCAGTACCCCACCTGGATAACAATCTTGTCGCGATGTGGTGGCTTAAGTACTGGCTGTGGTTTCTGCCTTTTGCTCAGAAACTATGGGTCAATGCTAAGTTTCCCCACAGTACCTCTGAGCCAAAGACACGAAACTATAAAGGCCGGTATGCTAAAGGTTATCCAACCCCTAAACCGAGGTGTTACGCGACCCGTGCCTATCGGATTTTTGCAGTCGGGGGTAATAGACTGTATTTTAACGGAGCCTTGCTGATACCTGGGCACCTCAACAAGTAATGACGCCCTTACGACGTTACATGGGGCTATGACGTGGTGGACCTACTGACCCCTACACTCGTGGGAACTTTATGACAAATAAACAAACAACAACAAAAAACAACAACAACAAAAAACAACAACAACAAAAAACCAACAACAACAACTAACGACACGGCACAACAACAGGACTCAAATGACGGGACTTTGACGACGGTGACTTTGTCAGCCAACGAACAACTGGTGTGGTGAGTAGCCAGGGTGGCACACCCAACCTGACTACTCACCAAAAGGCATCACAGCCAACAGGCGGATGCCAAAAACCCGCGGTGAGGTACTTGTGGATTTCGGGCCCAGTACCTCCAAAGCCGCCAAAGCTCTTGCCGTCAAGGCGGCAAAACCCACCTTTTCAGGGACCAGTTCCGTCAAGGCAAAGCCGGACGAACCGGGCACCCTCAATGTGCCAATTGCAGGCAAAAAGGCCGAGAGGAAAACCTCCGGCCCCAATACCCTGCCACTCCCTGCCAATCCCGGCAACAAAACAACTCCTGGACACATTACACACTCCAGAAGGGCTGCAACAACAAGGCGTTCCGCCTTGCGTTTTATTTCAACCTTAGGGTCCTTACCTGCTGATCAGCTCACAAATGAGCAGACAGCTTCTTTAACATGGGCAAAAGCCCATATGGCTGCACTGCGCAGCAATCGTCCCCCTGCTACAGGGCCTAAACGGCAACGTTCAGAGGAGGAGAACGCGTCAGCCAACCCCTCGGGGACTAAACGTCCGAAACACGTCTCAGTCGGTAATGGCTCCTATAGTGAGGTAGCCAAAGGCCACCTCGTAAGGGCCATCATAGACAGGGGTGTAGGTGACGGTGCCATGTCACACGATAAGTGGGACATGGTAAACAAGAAACTGGTAGGGGTTTTCTGGAAAGTCTACCAAGACAATCCGGGACCCCCCCCCCAGTGCAGTGATTTTGGCAGGCACCAAAATCATGTTAAGTTGATGGCCTGTGCAGACGAGCGCTCAGCGACGCTGCTAAGGCAGGCCATTGATCGTATTGGTGAAGTATGGCAGGGCGCTAGGCTGGATGCGGTTCCTATGGAGGAGATTCCCAGATTACCTAGGGCCTTTACCATCATACCAGATGAACCATCGGCACCGGAGGAAATCCTTTAGATCCTTCGATGCTGTAACCCCGACCTACCAACCAGCAACTGGAAGGTAGCAAAGGTGTCAGCAGCCGAAAGGTGTAAAAGGAAAGTGATTCTGATCCTGAATCAGGAGTCGCTGGCGCTAGTTCGGAAGAGGCAGAACAAGTTGTTCTACTGCTTCAGCACAATTTTGTTGCGCGTCTACCGGACTGACGCCAGACGGAATCGCGACCCGGGCCATGAAGGCGTACCGTCAAAAGACGGCATGCTAAGTGATGCTGCCGCGAGCTCAACTGACAGAGAAGATGCTCAATCAACCTCCTCGTTGGTTGACGGCTTCTCTGAACGGTTGAACGTCGCGGATGATGACGAAGACGATCTGCTGGCCTCTGATGAGGACCAGGAGGACGTCGACGTCACAATAAAAGAAAAAAAGGAGAATGGTGAAGGTGACTCAAGTCAACCTACACCACTCTAAAGCAGCATCAGCTGCAATGCTCCTCCGAGTGGTAGAGAAGAAGGAGGAGCTGATAATGGTCCAGGAACCCTGGATCCATAAAGGACGGGTTTGTGGACTAAACCTCAGGGGCTACAAGCTCTTGGTGGCCAATGGTGCAGGTAACATGAGATCTTGCATATTGGCTAAAAAATCTTTACGCATCTTCATTTTATCTGATTACAGTGATGAGGATACTGTGGCTGCAGCTATGGAGACTGAAACCGGCAACATTTGGGTCCTCTCCAGCTACATGGCTCACGACCACGGAGAGCGTCCACCAAAACTTGGTACGTGGGGTTGTGGCTAAAGCAGAAAGCACAAGGACGCCAATCATAATCTGTGCTGATGCGAACTCGCACCACATCACATGGGGCAGTAATGACACCAACGCACGAGGTGAGTCTCTTTTCGATTTTATTATCAATAATAATCTCGAAATAGTAAATAGGGGTTCAGAACCAACTTTTATTGTCTGAAACCGGAGTGAGGTTTTAGATATTACACTGATTAGTGCACACCACAACAGTTTAATCAGCGACTGGAAGGTTTCGGTTATATTGATTTCTCCATAGGGTTTTGTGAGAATATACCGAATCCTCTGATAAACAGAAGGAAAACTAACTGGGAGTTGCAGAATAATCTCCTCCGCAACACTCTTAGCTCCGTCCCCATTATTAACACGACGGGTATCGATACGGCAATAGATCTCTTCACCGAATCTTTCCGCTATGCAACAAATTTGTCTTGCAAAACCACGATACGAAAAGGCAAAAGCAAACCACCATGGTGGTGCCCTGATATCGCTCACTCGCGAATTTCGAATTTCTGCAGTGGTGTAGAAAGCTCCTCCGAAACCAACCGATTGCGTAAGATAAAAGCTACCTCACCGGTGGTACTTAGCTACATACAAAAACCAATACTTTCGATCCATTCAAATCTCCTGGACCAGATAGTATCATTCCAGCAGATCTACAGAGAAATATGGATCTAGTCGTGCCCTGGCTCTCTGAAATTTTTAAAGAGTGTCTGAGAAGGGCATACATTCCGGCTTGCTGGAATCTGTGCAAGGTCGTCTTCATCCCCAAGGGGTGCAAGACGTCTCACACTAAAACTAAAGACTTCAGGCCTATCAGTCTGACGTCTTTTCTGCTCAAAACACTGGAAAGAGCTATAGATATACATCTCAGAATGTCCATACCAAAGGAACTTCTATCCCCCTCACAGCACGCCTACACAAAGGGCAAGTCTGTGCAAACTGCTCTCCACTCCCTGGTCAGTCACATAGAGAAATCTCTCGAATACAAGGAATTCACTATGGTGGCTTTCCTGGACATAGAGGGCGCCTTTAATTTTGTCAAACCGGACTCAATCATCAACAGCATGGTAGAGATGGGAATCGATATCAATATCTGCAGGTTTGTAAAAAATCTGCTAACTAAAAGGGTCATAAGCGCATGGTTTGGATCTGCCACTGAATACAGGGCAGTGAATCGAGGCACTCCACAAGGGGACGTCTTGTCACCTCTCTTGTGGAATCTGACCATCAACTCTCTTCTGCTAAGCCTAGAGCGGAAGCTTGTTAAAACCGTAGCTTACGCTGACGACGTGGCAATAGCTATCTCTGGCAAATACTTGAGCACAATATCTCAGTGTATGGAGTCTGCTCTGACGATCCTCAGCAAATGGAGTGTCAGCTGTGGGCTCGGCGTCAATCCGGCGAAAACCGAATTGGTGCTCTTCACCAGGAGGCACAAAATCGAAGACTTTGCGCCCCCTAAATTAAACGGGACCACACTAAAGATCTCGGACAACGCTAAGTACCTGGGCGTAATCCTAGACAGTAAACTATCTTGGAACCTAAACACCCAGCATAGAGCAAATAAGGCCCTCGTGGCTATTTACACCTGTAAAAGAGCGATTGGTCGCAGCTGGGGCATCGAACCCCGAGGGACCAACTGGATCTTTGAGACGATAATTAAGCCCATAATGTTTTGTGGGGTTATAGTCTGGTGGGAAGCGACAGAGAAAGACTCCCACCCACGAACTATAGAAAAAATTTTTAGGCTAGCGGCGATCCTGATAACGGGAGCGCTCAGGTCTACTCCAACGAAAGCACTGTTCGCTATGCTTAACTGGCTTCCGGTGGACGTTCTGGCCAAACAGCTAGCTCTGTTCGCGGCGATCAGACTGAACGCTACATGCTCATGGACGAGAACCGATCTTGGTCACTCCAAGATTCTCAGGCAGCACCAAGCGCTCCATGATTTTACTGACTACTGCCCACCGGAACCTTATTTCGGCGGGCTATTTCAATCTATTGTTCCCAATAGGGAAAATCACTCCTCACCCCCTGCCACCGATGGAGCCACCAGAGTATTCACTGATGGCTCCAAAAGAGGCGTAAACACCGGGGGCGGTTTCTACGTGGAAAACTTCAATGTGAAGGTTCCATTCAGACTTCGGGATGGCTGTAGCGTCCTACAAGCTGAAGTCTCGGCCATTACAAGAGCGGCAAGATGGCTTAGGTATTACAGGATATCGGGAGACATCCTTATTTTTACCGACAGCAAAGCGGCCATTGCCGCTATCAATGGTGTATACACTACATCGACGGTGGTGAACGAATGCCGGAAATCTCTAAACGAGATAGCGAGACATTCAAGAGTAACACTAGTTTGGACTCCAGGGCACTCAGAGTACGCTGGAAACGATATTGCGGACGAAATTGCCAAAAGGGGCGCATCATTGAGCAACTTGATGATATGCCACTTCGTTGGCATTCCTCTATCTTACTGCAAGCGATTGATCCAGCAGGAATCATACAATCTTGCTCAAGAAAGGTGGGAACAAGAGCATACCTGTCAAATCTCCAGGTCCACTTGGCCCCGCTACAGCCTGCACAGAACTCGCGATCTGCTCAGGCTCGGTAAATGTCATACAAGACGATTAATAACAGTGCTAACAGGGCACTGGTGCTTCCCGACTCATGCCAGAAGGATGGGCCTAAGTTACAATGACTACTGCAAAAGTTGTAACGATGAGGAGGAAGAAGAAACAGTTCTTCATCTTCTATGTCAATGCCCCGCCCTTAATAGCATTAGGGCGAGTACTTTGGGCTACAACACTCTGCCAGACCTTGACAGTCTGGCGAACATGAGGCTAAGCAGCCTATCCTTATTAGTGGAACGCATGATATATTTTTTACGTCTAAAAATCAAGCGATCGACATCGTTCGATAACGTGGGTTAGGCACTAAGTTAGATTTCATATACTTAATATTTTGTTTATAATAATTGGCAATTCGTTGGGATTTGCATCACTCCGTTTTTCTTCACCCTTGTGTGGGAGTTTTTACACAAATTCTAACGAATAAATACCTAACGGTCTTGAGCATTGCATTCGCTACTTTGCTTTGTCCAATTTTAATTACTTATATATTTACATTCTTGTAATTTGAACGCTGGTTGTGTTACACACAAAAATCTTATAAGACCTTCCAAATAATAACTCATCCGAGTTTTAACTAAATTTCCAAATTCTATAAAAATTATCTACAATTTATATACGCAAAGGTAATATCAAATAAACCGAGCTTGTCTCATTTGTTCCTTATTCTAAAAAACCATTTTTTTATTTCTTTTCGTTTTCGCGCAAACATCCACAAAATCCAATAATTTTTTTCCGCCCACGTTGACTCCTTCCTAAAAAAACACGTTTATAGTGTACTCGCTATGATTTTTATATTTCTACAGAGCACTGTTAATCTGCTAACAGAAGAGCTCTATTAAATTTTGCGGATCATGTCTAGGGTTTTATATTTTAAAATTTAACTTCACACACATTTTAATTTCTGTTTTAAACATTAAAATAAGTACATACATATGTAACTACTTATACTAGTCACTAATATTACATTGTTTGACTTATATTTTTATTTAATTGATATAAAATATATCTATGTAATTAAGTTTATTTTTATTTATTTATTTATTTCAATTCAAATGAGCCGCAAGCCTTACAAGGCCTAATTGGCAGTTCTACATACATGGTGTAAATTGATGTTACATAGGTATATTCATTATTCAAATAAATACATTTAGATTAGATTAACAGGAATTAGATGGAAATTGAATAAATTCATTCACTATACATATTCAATTATGGAGTAATAATACTTCATACCTAGTTCACATCAAAAATAGTTAATTAAAACTTAAATCTAAAAAAATATTCTATTTTTCCCAATTTTTATTATTGTTATATATTATATATTTGCACAAACACTATGACCAGTGTTTCTTTTTTTTTTTTTTTTGTTGTTTCCAATAGCTAACAGATATGACTAGGAGTTTTCACAAGTTAGATAAAAATATATTCTTAAGTTTTGATTGAGAATAAGAAAATCTTCTATTCGAGTAAGGTATCATTGTATTCCACAACCTAGCTATTTTTACGCAAAACGATCGACTCATTATTAATGACGTATGCCTAGGGCAAACAATAGAGCGGCTTCTACTAGACGAACCGAAATGAAATTTTTGCGCCAAATATGTTAGATAACCAATTTTCATCGTTTTATAGAAAAACAGAATCTAAGCTGAAATTCACAACCCATTACCCGCTTGCAATATGGTGATACACTTTCCATGATATTAATGTTATAAATGTAACGAACAACCCTATTGAAACATTTTTTTAATTTGTTTAAATTCCCATTCGATGTACAAGAATAAATTTCCATTCCATAAAGAAACAGTGGTAAGCATGTCGCCATTGCAACTTTATACTTAACCCCTATAGGAAGATGATATGAAACACTCCTAATACGACGCAAAGACCAAGATATCCGTGATATTACATAGTTTATATGAGTATTGTAACTTAATCTGTTGTCAATAATAAGACCTAGTGATTTGTAATGCTCCACAATTTCTAAGGGTTCATTGTCAAGGTAAACAGTTAAATTTATATTTGGAAGTTTGGAGAAAATCATAACTTTACATTTTAAAGGATTTAGGGTGAAGAAATTTACTCTAGACAACTCTATTGAGATCGCTATTAATTTGTTCCTCAAAGCGCCTTAGACTTAGGATGTTCGATGATGCGAGCAGTTGAACGTCATCAGCATATGTGTAGCAATCAAAGTGAAATAAATTTAAAATTTTTTTGTTTAATATTTTCTTCTTATTTTTAATTTTCTACAACATTGTTTCTGTTTTGGACCAAATTCATTTAAAATTAAATTTTCGTATTATTTTTAGATTTTCTATCGCCCTATATAATTTTTTTTTTTTTTTCATTTGGAGTTCCGTCGCTAAAAGCTAGATTTGATCCAAAAATACGAAATAAAAACATATAACATTTATGTACATATAGGTACATAAGTACATATGTATATTAAAAAAATATTTGTGCTATCTGTTCTTTTTACATTTAAAGTTTTGTTAATACTTGCGATGTCATTAACATAAACCAGCTCAATATATAGTGAAATAAATAATATCCGTAAACAATATCCATTCTACGATTAATTGTGTCCATGATTGCTGTTTTGAATTGGTTTTTATGAGCCTCAATCTATTCTAATTAGATTGAATGTAAGAACACACATGTATTATGAATAAGGGAATCACTTGGAACATTGGTAGACCATTGCAGAGATCTTGTATTCGGTAACTGAAACTACATACACATTACAAGTTTTATTGTAATCACATTATATATATATTAAATACTAATAAATAATCCAAACACAATAATCAAAATTTTATTTATTATTTTTTGTGTGAGTTTAATAGCTCTTATTCACTATACGGTTCACGAAGTCGATTACTAATAGTTAACGACGCTGCTGGGAACCAAGGCGAATTATTACCAGATCTACTAAGGCGAATTAACTATTAGGTGGGAGCCAAGGCATATTCATAACAAGGCGAAAATAATAACTCGGGCTGTAGAAAAGTCAGCAAATTCATATTGAATGAAGAAAATTGTTTGTGGTGATGTTTGTAAAGTTTTTTGAAAGCTATTTTGCTTGTGCTTTGTAATTCGCCACTTGTATTTGCGAGTTTATGTATGAATAAATGAGTTTTGGAACTTTTTAAACATAAATGGTAAAGATCTGCTGATGAGTTGGTATTTAGCAACGAAAACGCATATAGATTTGCTAAATCAGAATGGGGCGGAGTGGGTGTCTATATTTCTGATAGAATTAAGCATAAGGTGGTTTTTAAGACATCTATCCCTGAAAAGTGCGAATCTATCTTTCTTGAGGTTATGCTTAGTGGTGTCAGATATTTGATTGGTACTGTATATTTACCACCCCCTGCCTTTGTGTATTGTCATTCTGAGTTGTTTTTGAGTTATGGGAACATTGTCGTAGTTGGTGACTTCAATCTTAACTTGTTTGATAGTGGTAAATTGGATCTAGTACGTTTATTTTGCACTAGAAGTAACTTATCAGTTTGCCATAATTCTAGGCCAACTCATTATGATACTAGGCACCTACATATCTACTTCTTTGATCGATTTCTTTTTTGTATCTGATAGGTCATCTGTTTGTTTCTCTGGTCTGGGGCAGTGTCCATCTATTTCACAGCATGCTATCTATCTATCTTTGCGTGCTTTGGTGTTAATTGTGAATCCCATAATGTTACTCTCGTGCATAGAGACTACAACAGGATTGATTGGGTGGGTCTATCTTCTTTTTTATCTGAATTTGATCTATCTCCCTTTTGGAATTCTGGGGCTGTTGATGCGAAGTGGACCATTTTCTCTGCGCTTGTTTGTGGTCTTTATTCATTCGTACCAGTCAGAAGAACAGATTACTCGGTTGATAAGTTTGTGTTCACACTATCCAAGTCTTATTGCAAAACTTATCACGATTTCTTCTTTGAACTTTCATTGGCGTTCACACAGCACTCGTCTTATTGCTTATTTTGTATGTATGTATGTATGTATGTGTACCTAGTTAACACTACGAATAAGACAACAAAACGAATTTCATGAGTACATGAGAGGGTGTACTCGTTTCTTTTCCCCCTGTCTCTCTCTCCTAAAAGCTAATAAGCTTAAAATTAAGACTTGCATCGTCTGAAAACAGACTAACTACTAGATGCGGCGTAGGGAAATCCTTCTGGCTAGATCACTACGGGACATGGCCTTTTCTACTTACTACTCTTACCCGACCGAACGTAACTGGGATTTTATTTGTAGATACCTGGCTACACTGGTTCTGTGTTTTCTTTTTTACAGACCATATTCAGTCGTTAGTTAGCAATCGTCGAGTTAACATGAATTACAAAGAAGAAGGGTGTTGGTCGCGCAAACAAAATTTATGCATTTACATATGTTTTAATAAAACATAATGAAACATTCTCAATTCATTTTTAATTTTTTTTTTTTATATGTATTTTATATGTTTTTAATTTTTTTTTTCTTGAGTACATTCTCAAATAAATGTAAAATTTAATATTTTAGTATTTTATATGTTTTTATTTTATTTATAAGCAAAAATATTTTTTGTAAATAAGGCGGTTTATGTTTATTAATTGTTAATTGATTAAATATGTCAATAAATCTTTTAAAAAACACAAAATTTTTTAACGATTAATTATAAAAATTCTCAGAATTTACTTTAAAAACTACAAAAGTTCTAATGGAATTAATGGGTTATTAATAAGGAATTAATTAATACACAATTAAATTAAAAACTTTGAAAAATGTTGGCTGAAGTTATTTTATTAGTAGAAAAGTTTAACATTTTAGCGATGAGAGAGAGAGAGCATTGTTTGCTCTCAGAGCAAACGCCAAAATTGCGGCGAATTTAATTTTTATGACATTGCCTAATTTAGCAATACGAATTACAGAATTCAATATGTAGCTAAAATTCTCTAAAACGATTTTAGACATTTTTAGCGATGGAGATTTAGCTTTAGCGAGTTACAGAATATAGCTGCAGAGCTCCTTTTTTCTTTCAAAATGTGGGTCGATATGTCAAAATTTGCACATGCAAGCATAGGGCTAGATATGTCAAATATTGTTGTGATGTTTTTGGTATATGTATCCGCCTTGATAGAATTTAAAGATGAATGTGGTTGCCAGCCTCTGAATTATATACCTATCGGCGGCGTCTGCGAAACGGCTTTAAGCACCGACTTCGTCCTCTGCATGTTAATTGGATAGTTTTCAATGAATTTTGAAAGGGATTCCGAAAAATTTTTCGATATAAGTCTTGTTGAAGAACTAAAAGATACCTTTTACTCAAACAAAAATAGAAACACCTTTCACGTGAGTCTCACTTCCAACGGGTTGCTGCTGTCTCGCGACAAAGCATCCGGTGGTCACAAGGACCACCTAGTAAACATATACGATATAATAGGAGGGCGTTGTGTATGGATTAGAAAAGCTACTAGTTTCGGGGATATTGGTTCATGTGGAGCGTGTACACCGAGCATAACGGTGAAGAAAAGAAATGGAATTGAAGAAACTGAGGACGCTTATCTTTATGTCTTTGCATATGTGCTTAAAAAGAATCTTAGAAAAAACTTACGTCGGGTACGAACCGTTATTACGCTACGGTTCCGATCATATGACAACCATGAGGACAACATGCGAGAGGCCGAAAAATGGTTCAAGTATCTAAAATATCATAAACATAATCGTCTGATGCTATGTGACAAGCCGTGCGAGTCGCAATGTGGAAATGTTCCAATGTCATTAGAATCAAAACGACTTCTTATTCTATTAAATCCGAAGTCTGGTTCTGGAAAAGCGCTGTCCTTGTTCAACCACAATGTTGTTACTATTCTCAATGAAGCAGATATTGCGTACGATCTTCATGTTACTGATCATGCTAATTATGCATTTAACTTTGTGCGCCTAAAAAATTTATCTCCATGGTGTGGAATTGTTGCCATTGGAGGCGATGGATTATTTCACGAAATACTGAACGGCTTGTTAAAGCGCAAAGACTGGAGCAGATTTATAAATAACATGGCGCTTGGGATTGTTCCGTGTGGTTCTGGTAATGGCTTGTCTCGTTCTATTGCACATTATTTTCAGTATGTTATTATATTATAACATTGTGAAGTTCTTACTTAACTTACTACATTTAGGGAACCGTATGAACCGAATCCAATATTAGGGGCAACATTGTCGCTGGTAAATGGACGATCGGCGCTAATGGACGTTGTAGAAATAGAACAAGATCACAAAGTATAAAAACGATATTAATATTTTAGCGTAAATTATTTTTTTTTTTTTACAGATCACGTATTCATTTTTATCAGTTGGATGGGGATTGATCTCGGACATCGATATTGAAAGTGAGCGTTTGCGGTCATTAGGCTATACAAGATTTACAATTTGGACACTTCACCGTTTAATAAATTTGCGTACATATCGCGGAAGAGTATCGTTTTTACCAATGAATGATTCCAAGCAACAAGATTCTCCGAAATCTTTGAGTAAAACAAGCTTGCAGCACAGTATGAGTTGCAATACATTTTCTCCGCCACATGAATTAAAAAAGCACTCGTTAAATTTTTCTAACCCAGAATTTGAAGACGTTATATCCCTGGAAACAGTTGCAGATCAATCTTTTCGTTCGCGGTGTAATAGTATTCTTTCATCGGGTTCCAGAGTTAGCACTTACTATTCTATAGCTGAAAGTGTCTATCACAGTATTGCTGGTAACAGTGATTACTATGAAACAAACTTGTTTGGCTTTGAAAATACCGACGAATTAAACGGCTCTCGGCTAGGTCACTTAAATAAAAATACGTTACCTGCCCTTGATGACTCGCTTCCCAATACATGGTTGGTCGAGGACGGGGATTTTGTAATGATTCATGCCGTCTATCAAAGTCATTTAGGAAGTGATTGTTACTTTTCACCACACTCAAAGCTAAATGATGGCATTATATATTTGGTTATTATACGTGGAGGTATAAGTAGATCACAACTATTCAATTTTCTTATTAACATGAGCTCGGGCACTCATTTACCTAAAATAAAAAACGATTTTATTAGAGTAGAAAGAGTTGCAGCTTTTCGATTAGAGCCCCACGATTGCAATGGCATAATAACAGTGGATGGCGAACGAATTGAGAGTAGAACTCTACAAGCAAGAATACTTCCAGGAACCATAAACGTTATGGTTCCCAACACCGCCTCACTTAAAAAGAGCTAACCGTTAAGAAAAAAAATATAAATATGCATTTGTGTATGTTTTTTCCAAAGTCAAGTACATATATCTTGGCAAGTCACCATTTCGAAAAATAAAATATGTTTAGGATATATGTAAATAAGAATAGCCGCATAGATTTTGATATCCCTGATTCGTTTAAGTAAGTGAAACATTCTTAGAATAATACTTTTTTTTTTTTTTTTTGAATAAATCTAGTTTAGTTACATTGCTCAAAAGTTAATAAAAATTTCCTATCCGACGGAGAATCAAAAAATAAGAAACAAAATGTATCGGCGAGGCTTAGGGCGAGTTATGGGCCTCTGCAGTTCCAATACAAAATTGTGGGTATATGGTGTATTTATAATTAAGTGTTGTCAATATTGGTATCATTAAAAAGCTTTTGAGAAGATCGTTAATAATTTACATTTATTTTTATTAATTTGCTTCACTGAGTAGATTGCTGCTTAATGATTTTCTCCACCATTGTATATCACGACACGGCGGTATGTAGTATATATTCCCTGCATAGCAGGTCTGCGGCAGGCCTTCATGATTTTCTCCACCATGCCGGGAAATACGGTGGTCGGTATTTAATAAAGATTTTCTGATCTCAAAAGCTTTTATATATACACCATATAATCACAATTTTGTACTGGAACTTCGTAGGCCCATAACTCGAAACTAAGCTTCGCCGACAAAATTTTTTATGTATTTAATTTTATTTTCTGATTCTCTATCGGCTAGGAAATTTTGTTAATTTTTGAGCTATGTATGTAGCTAAACTGGATTTAATCCCAAAATTGTGATTATATGGTGTATTTATTATTAAATGTGGTCAATATTGTGGGTCGATTTTGGATGGCAACCGAACCGCAGTTGCCTTGCCAGTTGCTGAGAATTCTATTACGGATGGCAACGGAGAGCTGCCAGTTTCAGTTGCTATTTAGTGTTTTGCTGGTAACCACTTATTATCAGTTGCCGGCGGGCAACGCAACTGAGGTTCTGTTGCCATCCATAATCGATCCATTATTCACCCATATGAACAAAATTAGAAAATAATTACAATGACACAACAAAGGTAAAATTCCGATTGCAATTTTAAGGAAAGGGAACACATTTCACGACAAGAGTAGTTATTACTATTCAATACAAACTTTAAGGTTTAAACAATCCGTAAATAATAATTGGTAAAGCATTGTACTTTAACTACTTAAATTTTTGAAAAATTTATTAAAACAAAGAATATTGTTGTATAAAATCATTTTACTGCCTGTTGAGCTTCTTTTTTTGAATTAACCAATTCAACAAGTTCCTTGACTCTGCGAAGACAATCTTTTTTTGATCTATTAGGTATGCATTCTGCAATGCAATCCCATCTGTCGGGTGTGGATATTGGATAGGTTTTAATAGCTTGTTCTAATAAAGCCTGCTCCTCCTTCGTCCATGTTTTAGCAGCTGCAATCGTTGTTGATTTTGGTAACTTGATTGTATTTGAAGTTTGTGCAGTTTTCGAAATGTTGTTTATATTACTGATAGTTTGGTTTTCTTTGGTGTCACTGTTGGTTTCGGAAATGCCAACTTCCGAATTAACTGTTATGTCTGAGGAAACAACGACATCCTTTTTAGATTTTTCAAAACTTTCATAAGCGCTTGCATTTGCTTGTGTTTTTAAAGAACTTTTCGAGAAGTCACTGTTTTGCAATGCTTTTGCTTTATTAAGTACATCCCGTGCTGAAACAATATTACCAGACGAGTGTTGATTTATGAAAGAGGAAATTACGTCCCATCGCTGGGAAGTACCAGCGGGAAACAAATTAACTGCTTTAATCAAGAGCTGAACTTTTTCATTGCACCATATGTCGTCTTTTTTAACTTCTTTTACTACAGTTTCCGCTTTTGTAGTCCCAGTTCGGTTTTTATTTTGTAATTGACTAATTTCCTCCAAATCAGATTTAATTTTTAGTTCCGCCAATTGGAGGCCCGCAAAGAATATATCTCTTGCACCTTTCCCCAACATTTTTTTGTTCAAATCTTGAAGTTCCAAAAGGCTAAAAGTTTCACATATCTTTTCAACGGCTTCCATATTTTTGAGAACTTCTTTATCATTATTGCCAAAATATTTACTTTCTTTGACTTTGTCCCTCAACAATTTTCTTTCTTTCTTTATAGCCTTTTTTGTTTGTTCTTTTTCTATACGTATTTGTTCTATGCGCTTTTGTTCAGCTCTTTCAGCCCGTTCCTTTGCCAATTGGGCTTCCCTGTGTGCTCTTTCTTGCTCTGCCTTTTGCGCCTGCACTGCGTCCATCTTTGCTCTTTTTGCAGCCAGCTTGCGTTCCTTTTCTTCATTTTTAAATTTTAGTATACGTTTGTCGTTGTTGTATGCCAAGTCGACTAGAGCACGAATACGTAGCATCTCCTCCTTTTTCCTTTTTATTCGTGCCGATTTATTTTCTTTCTCGATCCATCTCCTTTCATCACGATCTTGACCTTTCTCCTTATCTTCTTCGTCGAGATAACTAAACTCCCGCCAAGACTTAAAATCGTACCAAAAGCTGTAAAAACGATCAACGTCTTCCCGGACGGAATTTTCATCTCCAAAACGCGGCACGCCTTTCTTTTCACTCCACCTTGCATTTAGGATAAAATATTTTTGGAAAGATTCGTAAAAATTATTTTCGATGTCGGACTGCGTTGGGAAAGAGTCGTCAAATTCTGGATCAACTGAATCAAAAGAGCGTCTCGTTTTTCGTGTTCCTTTAATAGATATACATATAAGAGAATCCTAAATAAACAAGAACATGTTGATGAATATTTGTATACCTAGTGTTTCATATGCTTTTGTAATACAAGTAAAGTAATCATCATCAGTTTTAACATCTTCGCCTTTTGCTTTACGTTTATCCGGATGGTGTTGTAATACCATTTTTCGGTAAGCTCGCCGAATATCGTCATCAGTGGCATCAAACCTTAATATAAATAAGCATCATAGAAACTCCTATTCACAAACTAAAATATTTTACTATCCGATACCTTAATTTTCCCAAACCTAAAACAGCATAATGGTCCTGGTCTTTCCACTCTTTGGGATCCAAAGATTTTAAATAATTTATATCTACAACAAAGTCGTCAGCGAGTAATTTCTCCTCAGATTCGCTACGTTCTATGTGATCATTGCACAATTTCTTTTTTGAGTTTAAATATGCATAACCAACTCTTTGGACTCTTCTTTGTACTGTTAAAAAATTACAATCAATTTCTAAAAACTCGGCCATTTCTGTTATTTGAAAATTTCGTGTTTCTCAATTATTACAAAAGAAAATGTGAATTTTGCACATGTCAAGCAGAGATCTGCGCCGAGACTGAATAAAGTCACCTAAGCCTTGCCGCCGATGAATTTTGATAGTCGCAGCCGCCAACAACTTATGAGCTAAAGGTGCCCGCCTACACACGATTGATTTGTGCGTGTTCGACCGACGTCTTGTTTCAAGTTAATGGGGCTGTGCGCGCACAAATCATAAGAAAATTTTCAATTTCTTGTGATTTGTGGGATTGTTAGTGGACTTGTGCGCGAACATTTTAAAATTTTTCATTTTAGTACACAGCGAAACGTAAAAGAGACATTAATTATGCTTGTATGTATGTACTGCGGAGATGTGTAGAAAGCTAAAAATTTTTAGTTTTTCTTGCATTTTTTATTTACTATGAAATATTCAAATATTGTTTGTGGTCGAGTTGAATATGTTTAAAGATGGTAATTAAGGAATTTTTAATATGTATGTATGTATTAAGTTTTTAAAAGAAGACAATGTAGTTTGGCAAAACAAAATTTAAAAATATAAAGGGAGAAATGAAGAACAAAATAATTCGATCATATGAATAAATATTGACAGCTTAAGTGGCCTAGCCGTTACTTTTTCTCGTGCTGCCAAGTTCTTTTTTTCTCCTGCTACCACCTTGTTTATATCATCATGGATACGAGAATTACACATTATAGCTGCTGATTACTTGCATATACTTAATCATAGTCTAATAATATCAGGTATGCGCTACAAATAATATGGTTTTTTGTAGGGTTGTGTTTTGACCGTTAAATAATCTGCAAAAAATGGTAAGTCTCACGGTCTTGTCAAAAGTTGTTTACATTTTCGGCAACATCATGAATATTTTTCTTTACGTTATGCTTTTTGTTTTTGCATAACCAGTAATTACATACAAACCACGTTTTGTTTTGTTTTGTATACAGCTTTTTTTGACAATATTGTGATAATTTTACACAAAACAGTTTTTATTGTTGTATTGATAAGCAGACCTTATATTATTAGACCATGATACTTGATATAAATCAGGGATCGAAGCCGATCGGCTCAAAGCCGGCTTGGAGCCGCCGCCGACGAATATTCTTAAGTCGCAGCCGCCACCGATTCCTCCGGCTCACGGCTGAGCCGAATTTATAAAAATTTTCTTATTTTTTATGGAATGAAAACCTGTGTTGTTAACTGTGGTATTTATTACGAGCTGGAATAAAATTTTATTTTTGTAAAATGGAGGCTAATATTTGTTTTGCGTCAAATAAAATATATTCCAGCCGTTTAAGGGCTATTAGACACGCATACTTGTCTGCAGACATGTACGATGGCATACTTTGCGTTTTGCTATTACACTATCGAACGCTGACGGCATACTTCAGTACTTATATATGTGTTGTGTATGTTCGTGTGCGACAGACTCAGAATATCAAAAATTTTTGAAGACCAACAGACATGTCTGACGTACTCGACATACATGCTATTAGACAGATTGTGAATGAGTATACGTCAGCACCTGCCCTTACGGCTTATCTGACGGTGTACTTAAACACTTAGTGTAGATTAAGCGTTCACCATCGCCCCTGAGCCACCCCACTCAAGAAACCCGAAGGCATCCCCGAGGGGATGACAACAGGTAGCAACTTCTCAGACATGACCAAGGCCCGTCATGTCCAAACACCTTGCTAAAGTGAGCGAGCTACCTAAACTCTGGAATCCTGTTGGTTCACAACAGCACATAGAGGCTTCGCATCGGTAGACACGAAGTCCGCTAAGCGAGCATCAGTCTTTAACCGACACCTCTCCCAGCTTTTGGTAACAACCACAACCACTACGTGAACTCTCGAAAGAGACCTCAACCAACAACCGGCCCATGGGATCCTGTAACCGGTATAGTAGAGGAGGACTCTACTTCCCGGTTTAAACATTCCCCCATGTGGGCTGCCAGCCCCGTAGTGCCAGTTCAAACTACTGGTAAAGTTTCGAAAGGAAATCCCAAAAGGGATTAACTTTCTATTGGTTTTGGTCATGGGCTAGACCTTAGGTACCCTTACACCTTCTATGTAGACTTACGTGGCAAGCCACTACGTTCATTATAAAATATTCATGCTATTAGACAGATTGTGAATGAGTATACGTCAGCACCTGCCTTTACGGCTTATCTGACGGTGTACTTAAACACTTGGTGTAGATTAAGCGTTCACCATCGCCCCTGAGCCACCCCACTCAAGAAACCCGAAGGCATCCCCGAGGGGATGACAACAGGTAGCAACTTCTCAGACATGACCAAGGCCCGTCATGTCCAAACACCTTGCTAAAGTGAGCGAGCTACCTAAACTCTGGAATCCTGTTGGTTCACAACAGCACATAGAGGCTTCGCATCGGTAGACACGAAGTCCGCTAAGCGAGCATCAGTCTTTAAACCGACACCTCTCCCAGCTTTTGGTAACAACCACAACCACTACGTGAACTCTCGAAAGAGACCTCAACCAACAACCGGCCCATGGGATCCTGTAACCGGTATAGTAGAGGAAGACTCTACTTCCCGGTTTAAACATTCCCCCATGTGGGCTGCCGGCCCCGTAGTGCCAGTTCAAACTACTGGTAGAGTTTCGAAAGGAAATCCCAGAAGGGATTAACTTTCTATTGGTTTTGGTCATGGGCTAGACCTTAGGTACCCTTACACCTTCTATGTAGACTTACGTGGCAAGCCACTACGTTCATTATAAAATATATGCACATTCCGTTGCTCTGTTAATTCAGAGATTGGTCCGAGCATATAAGTTTTATGGGTAACTGACAAAACGTTATGTCTACAAAAATCAGTTACCCTATACCCCGGGGAGTATTGCATCTTGTTGTTGAGAATCAACAAGATGAACTATCTACCCCCCGGGGGGTAGACAGTGAGTTTTGGTATGCCATCGTACATGTCTGCAGACAAGTATGCGTGTCTAATAGCCCTTTTATGGAGTCGACTTTTAGACGCCGCCGACGATATATTTTTGAGCCGCCGCCTCCGACTATTCTTCGGCTTCAGATCGTGTTATGTTGTTATTATCTTCGTTTTATTTTTAACACTATTTCTTCTTTACATGTTCAAACGTTCTCTTCTCTAAATAACTTAGCACTAGCTATTTATACTATCTTAAAAGTAGTTACACAAAGGGAATATGCAATTCTTCATATTTGATTCTGACCCAAATATTTTGGCTATTGCGAAAGAGCAACATTGCACAATTTGTCAACGCAAACAATACTCAAGTTAATGAACTGTTATTGTTGCATTAACAAATAAGTGGAATGACGATTGCACAATCAATTAATACTTAAGTGAATGAACTGTTGTTGCATTAACAAATAAGTGCAATGTAGGAGGGTAGTTCAATTGTGAATCATAACATCCCTCCCCCCTTTGCGGAAGAAAACATCTAGATATAAGTGTTTTCAGTCAGGAAATTTTTCAGCTATTTGGGACAGAATCATTAATATGCTATTTAAATAGTTACTGACAATTGTTTTGCAAATTATTTCCAGTTTAATAAATTAATATAAATATACTTCTGCATTACGGTTGATAACGTGTCTGAGAAAATCATCATTGGTTATTGGTTGTCGTTGATGTAGTTGGGTATGTTGTTAAAAATCTCTTATGTCTGCTACTATTGTTGTGAGGTTGGTTAGGGTGAGAAGTTAGTTGCAGTTGGAAACGTCCAAACATAATGGTTGATATCGTTGGTGTAGTTTTGCTGCTGGTGGTCTCTTCTTCATGTCTTCTGTGTAGTCTTCTATTTCCTCAAAATTTTCTCTACTCCAATTATATTGTTTTTGTTTTTCGGTTTGCTTCTCTGTTTCTTTATCCTTTGTGTCATCCGAATTTTTGTGAAATGACTTATATTATTTCTTGTTTCTTCTCCTCGTCTTTTTTTTTCTTCTTTTTGTTTTATCCTTTTGATTTCTTGAATGTTATTCTCGTTATAATTTCTTTATCATTTTGCTTTTCATATTTATTTATTTGTTTTCGTAATTCTTTTCAGCCACTTTTTCAATCTCGTCTTTTTCGATTTCTTATTTTGATAATACTGATTCCGAAGAGTCCATTTCTTCTTCTTTTTGTAATGACCTTGTTTAAAAAAAAAATGTTTAGTAGGCTACTCTTTGTAACTTATTCGTGTTTTTCCCCTACTGTGGCTGTTTCGGGTTCTGACATTTCTTCATGATCTTTTATATTCTCCATGGTTTTCTTTAACGTTCTTCAGTTTTCCCTTTCTTATCTTCTTTTAGATACTCCGCGGCCGTAATACTTTCATCGACCCCACTTCTTTTTTCTGCATATCCATATCTTCCACTTTGTTCTTTGCTTCCGCAACTTTCCTCTCCTCCTTAACAACCTTATCCATCCTCTTAGGCTGGCTGCGCAATCTTTGATGTCGTCCTTTTGGTGTGTGTCTTCCTTTATTTTATTTCTTTGTTTATTTATATTATTAATATTAAAAAAATTTTTATTTTCTCCTTTTCAATATAGATTTAACTTAGTTTATTTGTTGTTTTCATGTCTTTTAATATTTGCTTATACAAGTGTTTTAATATTAGGTGATTATATAATTTCTTCAAAAACTTTTAATTTCCTTATTCCTACGTTACACTAATTTCAATAAAGGATTAAATTACAATTAAAAAAAAACTAGTTAAGTCTGTAAAAATTAAAACAAACTCTTTCTTTATATGTAGTATTACTTTACTGAAAAATGAAACTTTAATAAAATTTTAATTACTACAAAATTTTTCATTTTCATTTTCTTTTAATTTAATAGTTTTTTTTTTTTTTTTTCTT
Source organism: Lypha dubia (assembly GCA_947311025.1). NCBI lineage: Eukaryota > Metazoa > Arthropoda > Insecta > Diptera > Tachinidae > Lypha > Lypha dubia. Next base: position 1,583,600 of record OX371263.1, read on the forward strand.
GAACTATAATTTGAAGGGTTTTTTTTTTTTATTTTATTTACATATACATAGTATGTATGTGTATATTTTCTAGTTCATAAACCCTTTTACAAATTATTTAGAATTAAATTTAAGAATGATTTTTCTCATTTCTTGGAATTAGTTTTTAATATTATTTATTAATTTATTTGAATATAGCTGTGACTAATTGTTTACTTTCTTATTTTAATATCCCTGATTATGCATTTTATCAAAAATACCATTATTGCTTTGTAATATATATATATTTCTGCTTTTTTTTTTTTTTTTTTTTTTTTCAGTGAACACATATGTAACTGACCTATCTTAAGAAAACTCGTAGAAATTTTTGCTTCAGTTGCAAAACAAAGCCTGATGTCTGTGCAAATGAAGCCAGCTTTGTAAACATTGTATGACGTTTTATAAATTGTTTCAAATTTCACAATTGTATGCATATGCGGTTAAAAAATTTTTTTATTTTCTGTTGTTGCAGAAATAATTCAGTAGTTAAATTATATGTTTAAATTCGCAGTTTTTGCAAAATATATGACGCGACTTAATTCCGTTTTTTTTTTTTTTTTTTTTCCTTTAAATTTGGACGCAAATTATTACAAACAATTATAGTTTAATGATACAATACAAGTATAATACAATTAATTTTTTTGTTTTAAATATTTATACATTTTAGTAAAAATTTCCCAAATAAAAAAAAAACTAAAGAGAAATGTTTAAGAAAATCTATAATATAAATGCTGCTTCGAATTTGGTTTATTTTCGGTTCTTTTAATATAATTGCTGTTATCAACTTTCGAATAAAATTTTCCCTGTAATTGACTTTTATTTGCAATGGAAAACTAAGTTACTGTGTGGGTTTTATTTTATCTTTGTGTCTGCCTGTTTTTATGATATTATTTGAACTTTCAAAATTAAAGTTTTTCACTAAATGGAAAAAATTACTGAAATTCAAATCAAATTCGTGATTTTAAAGCATTTAAAAATTTAAATAATAATTACAATTAAATAATTATTACAATTTCTTACAGAAAAAAATGCATTAAAGTTTAAAAACATTTAAAGTTTAATGATCCCTACTTCCAACAGTTACGGTAAACCTTTTCTACTTTTTAGATAATTTCAGCATAAAATGCTGTATTTGTGTCAAAAACACTAAAAATTTCCAGTTCTCCTATGTTTATTGTGTGGACAATGAAATTATATTTACAAACCAATCTGGCATCTCCTATGCTAATTTCAACGAAGCCGTTGTCCGTTTCTAGTTTCTCTATATATAGGCTTTTCCCTGCGAAGACTTCCATCATCATCCAACCCATGATTACCTGTAAATAAGAAAATGGCATTTAATAATTTTTTTTTTACTCTTTATAGGGCTTCACCAGGTTACGATGTAAGGTTTTTAGCCTTCCTTTTACCAACATTTGGACATTTACTGGTGTGGGAAAACTTTTAACTTCATAGGGGCCTTCCCACAAAGGCGACAATTTGTTTTTCCGAAGTTGATTTTTTATAAGTACTTTTCCCCCTATCATAAGTGTTACTGGCCTACTGTTTCTATCATATCTTTCCTTTGCGGCTAATTTGGCCTTGTTTTGACATGTTCTGGCTATCTCATATGTTTTTTGGATTTGATGTTTCAATACCTTTTGGTAGTCATATGGATTGTAGAGTGGTGTACTGTTCTTGAGGTTTGCTGGTAAGGGTGTGTCGAACCCGTACATTACCTTAAACGGCGTCTGATTGGTGGATGTATGAATTGTATGATTATGTACATGCATTGCTGGTGCCAACCATTGGTCCCAATTTGAGCCATCCTCTTTTGCGAACGATCGCAAGTACTCGGCCAAGGGCCGATGACTCCTTTCTAAGGATCCGTTAGCCTGGGGATGATAGGGAGTGATATGTTGCTTTTTAATTCCCAGCAGTTTACACACACTCCCAAAAAGTTTGGAGGTAAAATTGGTACCGTTGTCTGTAACCAATTTTGTTGGGAGACCATATTTCGCTATGATCTCGTTATAAAAGACTTTTGCCGCTGTTTCTGCCTCCGCGTCTTGCATCGGGGCACATATAAAAAATTTTGACAAATCGTCCTGAAAAGTGAGGATATACTTGTTACCCGCAGTAGTTGTTGGTAGTGGTCCGACCATGTCCATATAAACTTTTTCAAATGGTCTTCCTGGGGTGTCTGTAAGGACCATCTGCTCTTTGTTGCAGTGCCCACTTTTGTTTTTCTGGCATTTTGGACATCGTCTTATGTACCTTCTAATTTCCTTCAGCATACCCTTCCATTTGTATTGTTTCTCTATCCGTTTAAAAGTCTTATTGACCCCCTGGTGCCCACCAAGTGGCGAGTCATGGAAACTCCTCAGAACCTCCCGAATGTCCTTCTTGTCAGTTAAGGATACAGCTGTGTCCGTAGCGTCCTGATTTAAAACGGGTTCTCCGATATCCTCCTCTAATATCCTTTCCTCCCTTGGATCCCCCTTTTGACTACTTGCATTTTCTGATAGTTTCCGCTGTGCCCTAGTCAATACCTGTATTTGATGTCCTTCCAGTGGCAGACGACTTAAAGCATCTGCATTCAAATTGTCTTTCCCTGGCTTGTAGACGATATCAAATTCATATTCCGAAAGTTTATGTCTAAACCGTGCAAGCCTCGACGTCTGGTCTTTGAGATTCGCTATTCCTCTCAGAGGTTGATGGTCGGTAAAAACGGTGAAATGCCGACCCAAAAGGTATGGCCGAAACGTATGCGTTGCCCATACCACACCCAACATTTCCTTCTCTATCGTTGAGTATCTCTTTTCTGCGTCATTCAGCGTTCTGCTTGCAAATGCAATAGGGTGGTCTTTGCCAACTCTTATCTGCGATAATACGGCCCCTAACGCAACATTGCTTGCGTCCGTGGTTACCCTGAAAGGCTCTGAAAAATCTGGGTAGATCAGGATGGGAGGGTTTGAAATACTTTCTTTCACCTTATTTAAAGCTTCCTGGCATTCTGGTGTCCAAACGAATTTGCTGTCCTTTCTTAGCAACCTCGTTATGGGCGAGGCTAATTTCGCCATTCCGTTGACAAACTTTCGGTAATAATTAACTAAACCCAACAAGGCTTGTACTTCTTTTACATTTCTGGGGGGCTTCAAATTTCTTACGCTCTCCACCTTAGCTGGATCTGGAAGGGCCCCTTTTTCTGAGCACTTGTGCCCCAGGTAGACAATTTCTCTTCTTAGAAAGTGACATTTTTTGGTGTTTAGTTTAAGTCCACTTCCGCGTAACCTGGATAAAACGTTGCATATTTTACTCTCATGGTCTGCTATAGTTCTTCCGTATACCACAATATCGTCCAGATATACGAAACATTCCATACCCTGTAGGCCTGTTAGTATTGTATTCATAATCATTTGAAACGTCGCGGGTGCACTTGTGAGACCGAAAGGCATTCTGTTAAACTCAAAGTGTCCCTTGTCAGTGCTAAATGCTGTTTTCTCTTTATCATTTCCGTCCAATAGCACTTGATGGTATCCACTGGCTAAATCCAGTGTTGTGAAATATCTGCTATTCCCCAGCTGATCCAGAATTTCGTCAATCCTTGGAATTGGAAAAACCTGCTTTATTGTAACTTCATTTAGTTTTCTGAAATCAACGACCATCCTATATTTTTTCTGTCCATCCTGTGATTTTTTGGGAACCAAGAGAAGGGGTGAATTCCATGGAGATACACTAGGGCTTATTATTCCATTTTCCAGTAAGTCTGAAACTTGACGGTTGATTTCATCCTTATGGATTTGTGGGAGACGATATTGCCTTTGGTTAATGGGCGGCTGATTCTCTCTAGTCGGAATCTTATGTTTCATTCGCGACGTGAATGGCAGTTTATCTCCATCCATCATGAATACATCGTGGTACCGTTCACATATTCTGTCCATTGATTCTTTCTCGTCCCTGTTCCAATTTTCTTCCTTGACTAACATACTCTTTAACTCCTGTATTCTCTCTAAACACGGCTTTTCTGGCGATTTAATTCCCTTATTTTCGGTATAATGGTTACAGTTTGAGAACTCTACTTCAATTTCTTTCTCTAGAGGAACGTTGTGATCTGTTGAGTTAAGTATGGGTACTGCAGCTTTCCCATCCATTACGTTGACCAGCGTATTTCCCATATAAACTCCTGGAAAAATTTCTTGTTTGTGGACAACGACTGTCCTGTCCTTTGTTTTTATTCTGACTGGTACTATGGTCACCGTTCTTCCGCCGACACTCAACTTTCTCTGATTTAAAGTTGTAAAATCGGTCATTCCATTGTGAAGTTTGAAGGTTTTTATACATTGGTTGTTTTCATTGAACAGCTTCAACGTCCCATTAACTGAGTTTATTATACTCTTATTCCAAATGTTGTCCCTTCCGAGAATGCCATCCCCTGGGAATTTGCTGTGATGGGATACTACACCGAAATCCCACTGTATATTTTCTCTAGCGTGTATGTCCAACGTCATAGAAAATAATGTCGTGGCGTTTCCTCCAAATGCGCCCTTCAGTGTTTTTGTTTCCCTGAAATTCTTGTTAGGGTAAGCCTTCATTGCTTCTTCGTTTATTATACTGGAATCCGCTCCAGTATCTACAAGCAATACGAGTTTCCCTTCCTTGGCTTCTATGCAAGGAATAGTAATGAAAATTGTATCCGCTGATGCTACATCATTGTTGCTAATATTTATATGCTGTGAAATTTTCCCCAGAACAATTCCTGTGCACTCTTCTACCGATGCATTTTTCCTATGAAATGCATGCCCAGGATTATTAGGGGTATCCTCCTCACTTTCCCTATGTACTACTGCTTTATGCGTTATTCGCACAGGTACGTCTTCTTCAGAGTCACTACCTGACTTCCTGACTTCCTCTGTTTCCACTTTCACCTTTTGCGCCTCTTTAACAATATTATCCGTTAACCCCTTCACATCCCTTTTATATTTCACCGTCTCTATTAATTCCTCACACTCATTCTCATTGCCCTCACATATTCTGCTCTTGTTATCTGGTTGCCAATTATGTTCGTCCTTTTTTTTCGGTTTCCCGGCTATTGGCTGTAGCTGGGCCGAATAAAGTTTCCCGAAATGTTACCAGTATTGTTTTCCTTATTTCTTACCTTCTTATCATTTGTAAAATTCCTGTCATTTGGTTCATTACTTGCGCTAAATCCACTCCGACAGGCACGTGCAAAATGCCCTGTTTGATTGCATTTGTAGCATCTCATCTGTGGAGGTCCCTTAGAGTGTTGTGGTATATTTCCGTTTCTATATCTTTGCTGTGCTTGGCCCGTGTCATTGGACTTATCTCTTTGCCTCTGGTTCAACCTTTCGGGCTGCCGTGAACTACAAAACTGATTTTCGATGTGGCCGTTTGTCCCACAAGTTCTACAGTAGAGCGATGACAACCTCCTACTACAGTTGTCAAAGGTGTGCCCTTTATTTCTGCAGTAAGTGCAAGTGTTGTAAAACTTTTCCCTATCGCCGCACTGAGGACCTACTTCATGGCCATATTTCCCACAGTTAATGCAATAAGGTGCATTTAATCGCTCCCTACAATTTAACCTCTCATGTCCCTTTTTGTTGCAAAAACTACATGGGGTTGACTCCAACACTGTGTTGATCGTGCCTGGGTTTTCTCCAAACAACTCTTCCGCTTCTTCTACTATGGCTATAAGAGTTCTCAGTTCCTGTCTTTCTTGTCCAATAAACCTTGCTCTGAGAGTTTGATCTCTAAGCCCTTTAATAAAGCTTTTCACAGCTATTCGTTTGAAGTCCTTTATCATAACCTCAACACTGTCTGCTGACCATTCTTCCTTTATTGTGCTGATCGCGTCATTGAGCATGACCTCAATACGGTCTCCGAATCCACTGGCTGGTTCTCTGATGCTCTGCCTACATCCTAATATCAGCTCCCTGATCTGGTCCAGGCTTTTCTTCTTCAAATATGCTTTTTTGATGGCATTACACAATGCATCCACAGATTCGAACTTCTGTTGCGATATTCTAGAATATGCCATACCCATAAGCCGTAATTTTAGGCATTCGATGACATTATCCCGTGCGCTACTATCCTCTCCCGACAAAATTTCTCTTTCTACCATTTTACATCCTTGGATATATCTAAAGACCTCAGACGATAAATCGGGTCCATCAGTGCCAAAAAATGTCGGTACTATGTTATTAACTATTTTAGTAATTTCCGATAAAGTTGGCATCCTGATTGTTTGCTGTCCTATATTTTCCCTATTTAATACTTGTCTTGGTGAAGATGTTTGCTTTTGCAAATAATTTTTTGTTTGTGATATTAATTTATAAAATTCCCCAATAATTCCAACGTCGGATATTTTCGTTTTGTCTAATCTATTAAATTCCGCTTTGTTTCTTTCAAGATCTTCTAATTTTCTTGCTCTAGTTTCGGCCGTGTAGCCCCTACTGCCTGCCTTTTTTGCGTTAGTCAAAATTACTTTAGTTTTATCTAATAACTCTAGAGCAACTGCCTCCTCCCTATAAGTTCCTACTCCGTCTACTACTCCTTCTTGGTCCTGAGTTATAATTATTGAAGGAATTTTCGTATCTTCTGCTTCTGATAACTCCTCGTGTAACGATGGTGTTGGTGACCTAAACCTATGTATTGTATTTAGCTCGTGCCGGGCGTTTTCCAGCGCTATTTGCAGTCTTTGAACCGTGTCGTCCTGTGTTTCTATCAGCTGTTGTTTTTTCAGTTGCTTCTTAAACTCCCTTTCACTTAACTCTTTTTGTTTTAATTGACTAACTAGTTCCGTATTTTCTTTGACTACTTCTTCGAGTAAATTTTCTGTGTAGCTTAGTTGCTCACGTATTTTTCTGCTATGATTTTCAAGTAATTCTTTTGTTTCCTCTAATTCGGTTACCCTTGTTGAAAATTCGTCTGATTGTACTTCATTAATCTCCAACAACACTTGTAATATGTATCCTACTTCCTCTAACTTTGTCAATCTCCTTTTCCTCACGATCTCCCTATGCACGCTTGTAGAGCTCTTGTCTGACTTCAAATTAGCAAGTTCTGCCCATGCTAGAACTCGTAAGCTGTCTACCTCAAAATTGTATGTCTCTAACTTTGCAACTAAATCGTCTGTGCTCCTCTGTGGCCTGTCCATTCATATAAGAAAGAGAACTATAACAATGTACTTACCAGTTTCAGGCTTAAATTTGTCATCTCTTCACTCGTTTTTAAAAACACGTAGCAGTGAACCGTTTTTATTTTAGTATTATTCGGAAACTTTCTCGTTTTACTTATTTGAAAAAAAAAACCGTTTATTTAAATTATGTATGTTTTTATAGTTAGGATATGGAAGCTTGTTAAGTCCTATACCCTCAACAATGCAGTATTAGACAGACCGAAGGTAGCTAGAATTTAGTCTCTTATCAGGCTGTCTATTCTGTACTGTTGCGCATTAAGTCCTATATTTTCATCAATGCAGGATTTGACAGACCGAAGGTAGCTAGAATTTAGTCTTTTATCAGGCTGTCTATTCTGTACTGTTGAAAACTAACACTTAATCCGTTGAAATTTTGTTGAAGTTACCGGCTGCGCCAATGTTATGTTGTTATTATCTTCGTTTTATTTTTAACACTATTTCTTCTTTACATGTTCAAACGTTCTCTTCTCTAAATAACTTAGCACTAGCTATTTATACTATCTTAAAAGTAGTTACACAAAGGGAATATGCAATTCTTCATATTTGATTCTGACCCAAATATTTTGGCTATTGCGAAAGAGCAACATTGCACAATTTGTCAACGCAAACAATACTCAAGTTAATGAACTGTTATTGTTGCATTAACAAATAAGTGGAATGACGATTGCACAATCAATTAATACTTAAGTGAATGAACTGTTGTTGCATTAACAAATAAGTGCAATGTAGGAGGGTAGTTCAATTGTGAATCATAACAATCGATTTTGAGCCGCAGCCGGTAACTTTCGGCTTCGATCCCTGATATAAATCAAGGCGAATTAAAGTGTGAATTCGCCTTGGTATATGCAAGTCTACAAAAACAAAAAACATCTTGTGTTTTGTTTCGGTAAAAATAATGGATGAATGTCAAAAACAGATGAGAACAACATGAAGAAAACAAAAACAATTTGAGAATTATGTATAACAAAGCACTAAACGAGAAAAAAATTAATCAGCTGTTTAGATGCATATACGTGGTACAAATTTACTTTGCTTTGCTCAAGGCAATAATAAATTCGCCTTGCTTTGGTCGCAATCAGCAAAAAAACTTATACATATATGTATTAATTTAATTTAAAACATAAATACTTGAGTACATGCTCAAATAAATGTACAATTTTGTAAAGGAGAGATTTACTTTTCATTTTTTGCCTTATAAATACTCTTAATGGCAACCAGCGGTTGTCTAATTGTATAGGTGTAGAAAAGTAAACACATTCATAATGGAAAATTATTTGTTGTGTGTGTTTGAGAAATTTTTTAAAGCTACATATTTTTATGCTTTGTAATTCACAAAAATATATATGTGAGTTTTTGTATAAATATATAAGCTTTAGAATTTTTTAAACATAAGGGGTAAAACATCTACTGATGAATTGGTATAGCTACCACCAAAAAAGTAAAATTTAAAACAAAAATACTTCAGTACATGCTCAAATAAATGTAAAATTTTATACATATTCTAAATAAAAGATCTAGTTTAAACAAAACAAAACAAAATGGAACTTTCATTCTTACTTCAATAAGTAAGAAAATAAAAATTACTATATATGTATATATAAAATTATTAATATAAAATTATTATTTATTATATTAATGTTAACAAAATTCGTGTGAGATCAATTACTAATCATCTAGTTATTTTTGTTAATAAAAAGCAACATATCAACATTTTTTCCTTTTATTTATTTATTTATTTATCAAATTCATATATTGTACGTCTATTACAATTGCCGATAGTATCGATAGTTTCTAAAAATATCGATAGTCTTAAAAAAAAAAAAATATCGATACTATCGATAGTACTATCGATATTTTGACACCTCTAGCGTGTAACTGGTACGCAATTACGCTTTGATTATTTTGTTATTTCGTGAGCCATCGACTTATATTGAAAATGTAAATCAATACAAGTTGTTAAAATTCGATCCAAATGAATTTTTATTTTCTTCAATATATTATTACTGAAACGCTTCAAGCTTTCACGTTGCAAATTGAAAATTTTTTGCAAGTTTGTGGAAAAGTCGGAAAATATTTATTAGATTGCCCACTTCAATTTACAAATCTTCAGTGGTCTCTTTGTGAACTGCTTTGTATTCTTTTACTTTTAACTTTACTGATAATTGTTCATTCTTGGAAAGTGTATGGTGAAGTTATTACAGACAAATTTGTTAGGGCAAGTGTGTATTGATAACCAGATTCTAATTATAACTGTATTTATAATTAATTAATTTTAGGTACACTTAAAGAAATTGAAGAGCTTAAGCTATCCGTAGCCAAATTGAAATTACCCAAGGAACATTCTCCTAGAATTTAAAATCCGTTTGTTTGTGTTCAAAATGTCTATCTTAAAAAAGTTATTTTCTAAGAAAAAGGAAGAAGTTGCCTTTAAATTGAAATTAGGTGGTGCTCTGGGACAGGGACACACCCTATCTGGTCAAGAACCAGAAGCCTCTTCCAGTCGGAAACCTGATGCATATGTTCCTCCCAAACGCAAAGAATTGACTAACGAAGCTAGAGCTGCTGCAGCCGCTGCATTAGCACGAATAGAAAAAAAGGGCTCTAAGGAATTTAATACTTCTTTGGCATCTATTAAGGCACAAGCTAAAAGAGAACTTGAAGCCGAACAAAAAATTGAAGATGGAATTTCCTCATCAGAAACGATTTTTGAAAACAATACCAACTCAAATTTAGCATGTCAAAGTATTTTCTTCCGCTGTCCTATTATAAGTGATGAAATATTAACAAAACATGAATGGAAAAATAAAATAAAAGATTTCTTATATCAGCAACTTGAGGCAGAAAAAGCATTGACATCATGTTTGATAATTCGTAACTGCAATAGTAAAGAAAAGGTAAATTAAATTTAGAAAAAATCGAAAAAAAATTACTTTACGGCCGCACCTACAAATAAAAAAATACATAGGGTGATAGCATGGTATACATACATATAATGTGTGTTTCGAGTATTTCACATTAAATTTTGGTATTATTTTTAAATATTTTATCCCCATATTTTTATATTTTTTTTTATTTGGAGATGTGTCCGTATTCTAGATTTAGAGCCAAAAATCATTTGTTAAATTTTTGGAATAACGTGTTGTTTTCGTTTGTTTATCGAAAATTTTTTGGCTTAAATGTATTTTAGTGAACTTGGTCCAAACAAAATAAAAATTAGCCTATGTGATAGAAAATTGAAAAATAAGAAGAAAAAATTAAATAAAAAAAAATCTATTCTATATACCGCCGAGTCGGGGAATACCATGGTGGAGAAATTCAATATCAGCGCTAGTTATATTGATGCAATCAAATAACAGCACCAACTGTGATTTTACAGTATATTTTTATTTATTAATTTTTTAAAAAAATTTTCGGCATTAAAAAATGTCAAAAACAATTTTATATTGCAATCCTTTCTAATTGAACATTTGTATTATTACGAAACCCCTGAAGAAGTCAACAAACAATTGACGAAACGTTGGGTAAAAAAATGTAATAAAGCTGTTTTATTAACATTAAATACGTTAGGCCTTATTAGCTTAAAGAATAAAAACATCATTATTACCAATAATTTGCATCATTGGCCAAATAATTCCTACAACACATACGGAAATCATTAAGCCCGGCCAAAGGCCGGCTATGCAGAAAATCTATTCTATATACCGACACTTCAGGAAATACCATGGTGGAGAAAATCATTAAGCCCGGTCAAAGGTTGGCTATGCAGAGAAACATACTGTAAACCACTGTTTTATATAAAATCTTCAAATGCACATAACTCTTTAAATAAGGATCGCCACAATGTTTTTGTTTAATATTTTCTTCTTATTTTTAATTTTTTACAATATTGTTTTTGTTTTTGACCGAATTCATTTAGAAATGTATTGGTTATTCCTTTTTATATGAAAACTTCAAAGGCCCATAACTCGCAAAATATGGGTTGCCGCCAACTTTTTTATTTTATTTTTTCTTCTTATTTTTAAATTTTCTATCACATAGGCTAATTTTATTTTGTTTGGAGCAACTTCACTAAAGTACATTTGTTCCAAATTCTTTATTATTTATTTAGGCAGAAGAATGCATCAAGACACTGTCAACATATTTGGAGAATATTATAAAGTTTCCGGAAGATGAGAAATATTACAAAATTAGAATGTCAAATCGGTAGGATACATCACATGATTATTACAAAATGTAAATTGATTCGTTTTTTTAGCGTGTTTTGTGAAAAGGTTCGATACATTGAAGGCGGCTTAGAGTTTCTTCATGCTGCGGGTTTTCATGAAGTTTGTTTGGACGGTGAAAAGTTTCTTATATGGGCCAAAGAAAATGTGGAAAATAACAGCGATATTATTACACTGGTGGAAGCTTTGCAAAATTCAGAATACATTCCTTTATTATTAGATCGTAACATAAAGGTATTGTTGCCTTCCCAGGCAAAGCGCGTTGTTTTGCCTCCAGAATTTTACAGAATTTCGCCAGAAGAGGTAAAGCGTGAGCAACAATTAAGATCCGAAGCAATTGAAAGCGCGCAAACATTAAAAACTAAAGCCATGAGAGAACGTGAGGAACAGCGGACAATAAGAATGTATAAATATTCGTTAGTAAGAATAAAATTTCCCGATGGACTTTTTCTGCAAGTATGTTAACACACAAAATATTTTATTTTGCCCTTTTAAAACCAAATTTTATAGGGGACTTTTGGTGTTTACGAAAAATTAAGCGCCGTGTGTGAATTTGTTCAATCCTGTCTTCAAGATGAAACATTACACTTTCAACTTGTGGCTTCGGGTGAAGGGAAATTTACGGAGGAAGATATGGAAAAAACTCTATCTGATCTAAGGCAAGTTTTTATTAAATATATTTGGAACAAATCTAGTTTAGCAACATTGCTCAAAATCTTCCTATCCGATGGAGAATTAAAAAAATAAGAAAACAAATTAAGTAAAACAAAAATTTCGGCGGGGCTTAGTTTCCATGTTATGGGCCTCCGAAGTTCCAGTACAAAATTTGAAAAAATAGTTTAGCTACATTGCTCAAAAATTTCCTATCCGATGGAGAATCAAAAAATAAGAAAAAAAATTAAATAAAAAATTTTTCCGCGAGGCTTAGCTTCCGAGTTATGGGCCTCTGAACTTCCAGTACAAAATTGTGATTATATGGTGTATTTATATATAATTGTGGTCAATATTGGTATCATTTGAAAACAAATACTCAAGAAATTATGTTTTTTAAAAAAATTATTTATTTGTTGTGGGTTAGAAAATCTATATGCATTTCTTTGGTGGCTGAATACCAACTCATCAGTAGATCTTTACCATTTATATTTGAAAAGTTACAAAATCTCTTTTACTCATACCCTAACTCGCAAAGAATTACAAAAGCACAAGCACAATAGCTTTTCAAAAAACTTTACAAACATCACAGCAAATAATTTTCTTTCATTCAATATGAATATGTTTACTTTTCTTTGCTAAACAACCATTCTGGGGTTCATGTTTAATCACTCCTAAGGGTCTTGTGTTGTTTAACACAATTTCTAAAATGAGTTTGAATGTGGTTTCAAGTAGTCAGCCCACAGATCGACAAAAAATTCCTCATGTTTATCGTCTTTGTGTGCCCAGCGAAATGATTAAAGTTGAAGCATCTTTGGATTTATATTCAGATCACTCGCTTACTATTGTCACTGTATACTCATATACAACTTCATCACCTACATGTGATTTACCGATGACATCCACAAGTATTAAGTGGTTGCAATACAAAAAATACTTGAGTGCTCATTGCTCGGAAAATATGTATACCGCTTTATTTTGTATTTTATAAATTTATATTTTTGTAGAATACTTTTTTTAATTAATAATAATATACCGCTTGAAGTTGTTTGAAGCAAACGTTAAACAAGCTGCTCTAAATGCTACTTCTACAAACCTACAAGTGAGGTTTAATAAAATTGTTCTGTAGACATAGAATGGCTTTTAACCGAAAAAAGGAGAGTTCGACCAGAATGACAGCGCTACAGATCCCATTGGACAAAATTAAGGCTCAAGGAATGTACAAAAAAAACTATAATTTAGTTTAGCATTGCATAAATGATACGTGAGTCAAATGATTTCTGTACAATTGGTTCTTCTCGATAAGTGTTGAAATAGCTTTTATTTAACTCAAAGCTGATGCAAAGATGAATGAATGTACTAAAAACCAAGCTATGACTTAAGACATGGTTATGATTTCTGGTCAGTGCAAGTCAATCAACACTATTAATTTATCTAATGCACTGGTCACTAACATCTGTTCCAGCAGCGATTAATACGGTTCCCAGCTAATGTATGTACTAAAGACGGGCAAAAGTATACCTAAAAGTATTTGCAAAACAAATATACCATATACATATCTGTTAAAATTGATACGAAAGAGCGAAAAAGAGTACACAACATTGTATTTGTTTTTTATTCTTCAGTAACTGCTGTACCACAAATATTTTCAAAATAATTGTTGTACCAGACATATATACTTCCAAGCAATAGTAACATAATGTAAAGCGCCATGGCCACGTATCAAATTGGCTTGACAAACCAAGGTTTTTTTGATTGTGTTAGTGAAAAAAAACTCTCACGTATATGTCCATGTGAGTTTGACGAAAATCAAAACAATTTAGATATTCACTGCCGTCTATACAGTAATTTGAAGCAAATTTGATGTGTAGGTGCGTAATTACATCAAATCTTATTTTTATTTAGTTTGTGCAGCGCCAATATCGTACGCGGAAAATTTGATAACGCAATAAATAAAAAATGGATAAAAAAATTTCATACTGGAATTAATTAAATTTTATCGCTGTTTGCTGCTTTAAAAATTAAATTAATTAAAAATAAACCAAATGTTGAAAAAAAAGTAAAAAAAAGTTATGAAAATTTTTATATTTATTGAATTAAAATTAACAAAATATATTTAATTATTTTCATAATAATTTAATATAAAGGCCCTGTAAGTCAATCGCACAAAAAAATGTAAGATAATTAATATTATAAATGTTAATAAATAAAATTAAGAAAATTTTGTAAGCAAAAAATATTTTGCGACCAAAAACGTAACACGTTCTTATCATTCAAAAATAACTTTCAAATAAAATTTGACGGCATGAATTTGACACGTTGCTGTGTTAAGCAAAATAATATTTACCAACACATACATGTTGTTTGTCAAGCCAATTTGATACGTGGCCATGGCGCTTAAGAAATATTAATTGTGCTCTCTCTCACTACGACATCTTTTGAGCGAACACATAAGAAAATACATAAAGTACTTTTGTCGCTACACTCTTTGCTTTGCTTCTCGCTGCCACTCTGACGTCGGCCTAAGAAATTTAAAGCGTCTGCTTGACTGCAGAGATGCTGCAATACTGAAATTAACAAAACACGCAATAGCAGAGTTGCAGAAGAATTAACCCTTTTATATTTTCAATATCTATCTTCTCTATCCTACAAAGCAAACTATGAATTGAGACTTGGTTTCGGTCTGTGGTCAGGGCAAGTCAATCAACACCATAAATGTCTAATGTGTATTGATAAATAAAATTCGTTAAAATTAGATTTTTTTCTTAGAGTAAACCATTATTTAGCTAACCATAATGAACCAACCATTAGTCAGTGAGTTCGCAGCTAACTAATAGTTTACTTGAACTTGATCAGCCATAAAATAACTCAAAATGAGCTAACTTGTGGTTATTTGAAATTTATGGAGTGTGAGTGACTACAGACTCATTCTGATGACCTAATGTTGAAAAACAGAAAAAAGTGTAACATGGGAAATAAGTTAGCTTTAAAGTCATCTGTCACACGTCTCTAATTAGTTAGCACAAATCCCGACATCGTTTATTTAAGAAAATAATTATTAGTTTTTATGAACCATTTTCTTTTTTTGCAGACTTGTTCCGAACAGTGTTTTACTATTTAATGTACAGTATGGAAATTCATCTTCAGGTACGGATAACAGCTTTTTAAAAGAGGATCTTCTAATTCTGGTTCAGTCTGAGTAAACCTAACTTAATTATGCATTACATACATTCTGTAGGAGACCAATGTACGCTGCAGCATAACCACTTCATAATATCTATCCACAAATGATATTTACAAAGAAAGTTTGGCACATCATAATTATATTCACTTATTCAATAAATTTTGTTCCACATTTTTTCTATGCCACTTAAAAAAATTTGCATATAAAATTCAATCAGTGTAAAAGATTAAATCCAAAAAAATAAATTTTATTGCAAATATAAATTTGGTGTTTTTTGCTCAGTAGCAGTTGTAAAAAAAAATCTTAAGCAAAAAAAATGGAGAGAGGGTAAGTCATGTGGATTTCTGTTTTACAATCTATTAAAAATTTACGAAATTATTAAGTAAACATTTTTGTTAGCGATTCCAACATTCTGCTAAGTTGGAAAATTACCATAACGGCCATTTATGTTTGCAGAAATTTCATTGGCCCCTTCTGGGATCTATGCACCAATCAATTGGATACTATTGTAAGCACTGTGCTTAGAATATTTTAAAATGATCAAAGAAACACTTTCTAAATTTTATATGAGAAAGAAAATATTTGCAATAAATAAAAAATTATTATTCTGGAGATATTAAAAACAAAGGGCTGCTTTTAATTTAAGCTTTTACTATATAAAATAATTAAACTGAGCTCGTGCTCTAAAAACTACCCTTACGAAGTCTCATTTTGCTATGCTGTGCTGGGCTCCAG
The DNA here is from genome assembly GCA_947311025.1 of Lypha dubia. Classification (NCBI taxonomy): domain Eukaryota; kingdom Metazoa; phylum Arthropoda; class Insecta; order Diptera; family Tachinidae; genus Lypha; species Lypha dubia. The sequence continues at coordinate 1,599,609 of OX371263.1, forward strand.
TTGATTTGCTGGCTACAAAGCTAGCACTACGCAGCACACTAAGACTCAAAGCAATAGGTGATTGGAACCATCGACCAAGGGGTCATTTTACCAGATAGTCAACCGGTTTTTAAAGCCTTTCCAGTCCGCATTTACCATTTCATTGTGTGAAATGTAATGAAACTTTTTACGACGATTTCAATTTCATTTGTTTCAAAATTTTTTTTAAAAGAATGTGAGAAGAAACGAAAATCGTCATGGCAAAGAGAATGGTAGTTACAGACACAAATAGCCGATGCATCTGACAACCTGAACTATCCACATTTATGTTTTCCACTTCAATGGGTGCGTTTGTCTAGAAACACCGAACGGTTATACACCTTTTATAACTTCGATAGCCGTACAAAGACTGCAAAGCTTTGCAACTGAATCATCTTTGGATGATATATGCTACATATTATTAGTTGCTGTAGTTTCCGCTCTGTTTTCGGAAAATTTTTTGCGAATAAAGGCTTTCCAATGACGTCAAGCCCACTTCCAACCTATTTTAATCAGAAAAATTTGGCCTTTAAGTATGGAAATATAGTAAAACATTTAGAAAATGAGAATTGTGTCTTAAATAAATTATTTATTAATCCTTTTTAAATCAACCTTTTTTAGCTTAATGACATTTATACAATTGTCGAAACTCAATTGTTTTATATTAAGACTAAGCTGACAATATGAAAAATATACATACATTTCATACTTTCATCTTTTTATTACTTCTTAATAAAATTTTAATTTAGAAATGCATATTTACAAAAACCATAGGAATTGGATGGTAATTTTGCTTAAATCGACTGTACAAAATTATTTTCATAATAATTTTATATTAAAATTACTTTTACTATTTGAAGCGAAACTTATACGTACATGTACATAATTTTATATTAAAATACTACTAGTGGTGTAAAATTAGTAACTGCGTGAAGTATAATAAACAATACTTTATTACGACTGACTAACTACACATTCTCGAAAATTTTTAATTTTTTGAACAAAATATGATTCCAAAGCTTCAGCACACTTATAAAAAGAAGACTCCTTTGGATTGTAATAGCGGCAGTTGTCAAATATTTTCGTCATATCACCAATAAATTCCGAAAGTTTTGAGTATATATTCTTATTTAACTTTTCTTCAATTTGTTTTAAATCTGCAAATATAGCATGAAAAATATTTATAATTAATGACGAAATATAGTAAGCAGGTTGTCAATTAAAGTTTAGATAAAATAGTTCATTTACGGATAAAATTTGCATATAGTCACCTTAAATACAGAAGCATTCTTTATTACTTTACAGGAGATTCAAAATACTTAGTAAATTCAGTACTACTTGTATATAAATACAAATTTAACTTCTGTTGAAAATATACCAGTAAAATTTTAAATAATTACATTATTAACTGTCGAAAAGTCAATTATAAATTTTTTTTCGTTGCGGCCTTTTGGATTTTAGGTGACGATATATAGTATGCATTATTATAGTAGAAAATGTTGAACCATAAAAAAAATTCCATCAATGGAATGCATACATACACAAGGTGTCTCAAAACAATGTTTATGTGGTTTGCTTTAAATTCCAGCTAAAATATATTTTTAAAATTCAATTAGTATGTATGCTTAATAATCCATTAACTTTTGTAACGAAGTTCTTCCAATTATAGTAAACAAGATAATAATGTTTATTTTTTATTTAGAAAAACGGTTAGCAATTTTTTCATGACAATATAAATATCTTAATCCAAAAAATGCGTTATAGTATGGTTGATATGTTATAACTATTCATATTTGCCTATCTACTTAATGTAGACTTATCATTTGATGGTTACTACATTCTTGCGATTAAGGTTCATTAATTCGAACTATGACAAGTACGACGTGGGTGTTAATGCACCTCTTGGTAACGCGGACCATTATACCATTTCCGCCTCTTTTTATACCATTCACTAAAAATGTTAAGGGTATATATAGGTTTGTCATTACGTGTGCATATTCCACAATATTCATATTAGACCCCACAAAGTATATATGTATGTATATTCTGGATCCTTATAGATAGGGAATTTGAATTAGCCATGACCGTCTGTCAGGTATTTACATATATATACATATGTATATGTATATACATATAAATCGGTAAATATATACATATAAATCTATACAGGAATACGGTTTTCCGAAGCAACCTGAAGAGTAGAAGGCTTGGGTCTTGGACTAAACCGTAAGGATTTTTCTTAAAATTATGTCTATGCAAAATCAGCAAAAAAAAAAATCGCGATTCCGATATTTAAATAAAGGCATAATTGCATGTACATATATATAAGCCATTAATGTATAAATTTATAAACACATGTCATTGACCCAGTGTTGAACTTAGACCTGATGGAATATCATTCAACATACCATGTGTATATTTACCTAATAATAACGTTTGCGTTTTTTTTTTATTCAAATCCCCTTTTATTTAAGTATGTAATTAGTTAATTTTTATTTAAATTTATATTGTATTTATATAAGAATCCATTTTTTCAGTTATTTATTAAAGTTCTTATTTAATTACGATGAAAATATGATAGCACTACGTAAAATAAAAAATTTTCCACAAATTTCCATAAAGAACAGCTGACTAGAACAAATAAAGAAATATTCCAAAATTATGTAATTTTATTTTATCTAAAAATAAGAATTATGAACTACTGAAATGTTTTAAAATAATAAAATTAACTTTCAAAATGATTAAAAGGTTAATAACGGCAAAACAAGACAACATTTTATGCAGTTTGCCAGCAGTCACAAATATTTTATTGGCTTTATTTTATATAAGAAGAACAAGCAGTCAAAAACATATGGAAATTCGTAAATCTTTATTATTATTTAAATACACAAGGGTGCCCATTTAATTATTTATTAAGTACTTTTTTTAAATATGCAGTCAAAAACACAATTTGGTATTTAATTACAACTTAAAAATAATTATAACTTAAATATCACGTAAAAAATTGGCCCTTAGTTTTTTTTATTAGCAATTGAACTTTTCTTTATTTTTATTTTACTGGATATAAGTTACTATGTGCTTTTAATATACATACTTTTAACATTATGTGGCAGCTCATTTCAACTTTTGCTGAAAAAATAAAATATGTAGCTGGCAGCTCATTTCAACTTTGTCCGAACAAAATTTAAAATTAAATCGATTCAACCAAAAAATGTTCCGACAAATTTTGTTGTCTTCTTCTCTCTCTCTCTCAAAAAGAGAAACGTCAAACTTCATATAAAAAAAATTTTTGTCCGGACAAAAAATTTGTTCCGAAACAATGGGTGAATCCAGCTTTCGTTTGTTTAAGTTTGATTTAGTTTTTGTGTATACATATATGTTTGTCTGAATGTTCTGTCAGACTTGTATGCTATTGAAACACAAAATTAAGAGAGAAATTTCAAAGCGCTTGAACTAGTGAAAACGAATATTTAGCGCTGCTAAAATCGAATAACGAGAACAATTATTGGTGAATATTTAGTGATATCGTTAAACTTGTCCGCTATTAACTTCAAAGCAAACCTTCGTGATGGAAAGATTTGTTGCCACAAACTGCCACACGACGTGTGACCTCTATTTGTTATTTTTCGTATCAAAAGTAAGTCGTTCTCGAAAATTGTATCCGCGAAACGTTTGCCAACCGTTCCACAGCGATATTATTTTCGACTGCCGTGGTCAAACGATTTTATCAGTGAACAAACCAACTTCATCTCATGGAGACTTTATGTTTACCTTGTCGTAGTTTTTCATCTGGAAGGTGGCATGTACATATTATTAAGTTTCATGCAGATATCTAATATGTATGTATACTCGAATAATAACAGTAATAATAAATTCCCATTGATCCCATGAGGAGCATAGGGCCTCAATGTATGCATATATTAGGAACATAAAATTTGATACCAAGCACTTGACTAATACTAACCCATTGGTTCTTTTATAACCTTATAATAATCTGGAGCTTCTTTTGGGTCTACAGGTTCCATAAAAGGCCATGCACTCTTGTGTGACTATTAAACAAAACAATATTTTTAATATTAAAACTTGTTATACTAACGGTTTTCTTACCCTTATTTGCTTTATAAGTTTTCGCAATTCAGCAGTCTCATTTTCGCTTAAATTTTTCATATTAGCAATGTTAACGGAATTATTTTTTTGACACGCGGGGCACACATATTCATCAATGAATTCAGCCTCACTCTGGACAATACCAACACATCGACCATGGAACCAGTCCTGGCATTTATCACAACAAATATAAAATTGCGATTCATCATATGGTTGTTTGCACAAACAATAAAGTTCTTGAGTATCTCTTGCTTTTTGGCAATCAGTACAAACAAATTCTGACAATTTCTTGGAATCTTCTTCTGTAATATTTACGCACTCGCCGTGAAACCAGTTACTGCATATATCGCAGCCCACGTAAAATCTGAAAAAAGGATAAGGATTCCATGAAATGTTTTATTAAATAATTGTAATTATGTATATTTTACTTGGTATCATCATATGGTGTACGACATACGCAATAAAGTTTTTCCTTTTTCTTATTTACTCTTTTAGATTTACTATAATGATTTCTTGGCAAAGTAACGTTGGAAACATTTATGATCGATTTTCCATACATGTGCTTAGATTGTCTGAAACAAAAACTGACGAAATATTAAATCAATAAAAAAATTGTAGAATAATACGTACTTCTTTGCTTCGGTGTGAAGCGAATTTGGTGAAACATCGCTGTCGTCGTCACCTAACTTTGTTGTCCACATCTTTTCAGACATTTCAACTTTTATTTCATTTTGAATATTCCTCTCAAGAGATGAACGTTTCTTAAGGATATTGCTTTTTAAAATAATCTTGTGGCGTTCTAATTTTTGCTAAAAAAAATGTATACAAAATCATATTTTATTGACATTGTAAAATTCGTTTAACTTTAAACTAATCGATTCAAGAAAAATTATTTTTGAACGGCAAAATAATTATGTTTTGAAAATTGCAGTTTCCAAGAATTTTTAACGACGCATATTCATAAAGCAAAAAGTCATTCTGATGTGTTTAATGAAGAGCGTCTACAAGATTTTGTGTGTTGTATGTATTAGTGATGTTACGAATATCACTTTTTAGTATTTGCGAATACGAATACAAATATTTGAAACAATATTCGCCGAATACAAATATTTGAAACAATGTTCGCCGAATACGAATATTATTTAAATTTTTAGAGCCACTTAATATTTCAAATTTAATTGGAAAAAATCCCTCATTTTGTGTCAGTAACAATAAATTGAAAAACCGTTCACACTACTTAATGTATTTAACATTATTATGACATTGAGTATAGGTCTTCTACTAAACATTTTTAATTGATTATAATTACATGCTTTCAGATTTCGTTTATATTACTCTGTTTGCGCTTTGTTTTAGTAATTCAGTGCTGTTTCGGAGAACATATTTTCGCAGATGACGCAGCCGCCTGTTTTGGTGGACTTTCACATATTAAATTTTAGTTCTTCCATTTTTTAACTCCAACAATCCTCTACTGAGAATTCATTACTAACTTTACATGATATGAATATACATATACAAGACTTTTAAATTATTGTTGCAAAATATGTATATAAGTATATTTGTGTCTGTTTTTAACAAAGATTATCGAGTCATAACCGCAAAAATAGCTTAAAGGACAAAAACAATTTTAGCTTAAGTGACAAGCCTCTGTCACGAAAAAATACAAAGAATCATTCAATGCACTCTTAAAAAAAAAATTGATTTTGCTATAAATTCGTAGCGGTTCCGTGTGCGGCCATGAAATTGTAAGATATTATGCAAATGTAGCGGTTATGACTCGTTATTATCTTGCGTCAAAGATAATGGGTTTTCTTTAAATAAAAATTATTAAAAATTAATGTATTTTTGTACATTTTATGTACTTTTTTAAACTTTATATATTTTTTTCTTTCTATGTGCAAATTATTCGAGAAATATTCGCCTGAATTTGGCGAATACGAATGTCTTGAAATAGGCGAATAATCGAATACGAATACGAGTATTTGTAACATCGTTAGTATGTATATGAATATGTAGCTTAGTGTACCAACGTGTGCATATCTAGATCAGTGGTCATCAATCAATGCCCAGGGTGCCGAATAATTTTCGTCATTTTCACATACACAACATGATTGTTAACAAAAAAGAGCGTAACAAAGTATAATTTCATTCTGTTGTAACACAACTCTTATGATTGCTTATCAACAAGCATGTTGTTGTGGTTGTTGTTTTAGTTAAAAAACAAACACAGTTAAAATTGAAAATAAAAAACAGCTCAACTGACATTTGGAATAATTTTGTACATATGTATGCGAGCACACATTTTCGACAATGACATATGGCACGAACATACAAACAAACAAACATTCACTTTTATACATATGAATACTAGATGATTGATTGTGCCGGCTTCGCCCGGAAGCTATTTTCTTATTTGGGGGAACCATTCTCCCCACTCATCAACCCCCTATTTTATGATTGACTATTTGAAATCGAACGTCGACGATTCTCCTGCATGAGGCGGACGTAGCACCATCTGTCCTTCAACAACAGCTGCTTCTAACTTGGTCCAATTTTTACCGCGACCTAATCCTGATGGGTTACTTCAAGGAATTGAACCCTCTATTGGTGAAACAGTAACACTCAACATATCTGAGACAGTGTTTTGTATGCTTGAGGATGCCGAAAAGTTGCAATCAACTTCCGCACATGCAGCTGCAGTGGAAATCAGTTCTAAAGAAAGATAACGATGTGAAGATCGTGAAAGCTGCCAACGAAATTAATTATTTTTACATAATGTCATGCAAGAGGATGTTTTTGGTGAAATATATATTCAAATAAAGAAATCAAAGATATTTTAAAAGACACACAAAACCTGTGAATCTAACATAAGATACATTTTTCTCACATATTAAAAAAAAACCAAGTAAACAAATTTAACTAACGTCAAAATTTATAGCGATGACATTTATTTCTTTCAAATTATCGATAACTGGGCAACGTCAACACCAGTATGCTCTAAAGTCACTAACAAATTCATACACATTTCTCATTGTGCTGACACTGATCTGTACGTACAATGTACAGATGTATATACAATCATATCTGTAGTCGTTAAAAATTCTTGGAAGCTGCAATTTTCAACACATAATTTTTTTGCGTTCAGAAATAATTTTTTCTTGAATCGAAGCATAATTTTAGTAATTTATTGGATTGATATTTGTTGATGCAAAGAGAAAAATTTTTAAATATTATTAATTGTATGATCGCCATGTTTGTCATAATAGTCGAACTTGTGTTTGGTTGGAATTAGAGTTGTGTAGTTTACGAACGACCTAGTTCAATTGATGGAATCGTTCAACTGGTTGAAGTTGTTACGGTTACTAGTTCAAGGGAACTATGAAAATATGAGTAAAATCATGCTTGCATATTTTTGCTAAAATCACAATTTTGTCCTCTACTTATTAATTCAGATATAATTGTCAAAAGTTATTGTAGAAATTATAATTTAATTAAATTTTTATGTGTACTGAAGAACAAAACTAATTGTGTAATTTTAAATTGTGTAATTGTAAATTTTTATGATATTTAAATAAAAAATTTTCATAACCGCAAAAAACCACAATTCAATTCTGATATAAACTACTTTTCGTAAAAATTTTGCGTAAGCCTAGAGAAATGAAGGATGCATGTAAGTCAAAGTTTTGCGGAAAAGTTCTATTCGATATTGTTCTTATTTTTCGGAAGTTATTCGTAAAGAGATTTTTGATTCATTTTGGAAAATGTCACTACCAAAAGATTGTCATTTTTTCTATGATAGCATACCCTTTGAAAATTAATTCATATTTTCTAAATTCGTTCTTCAATTCTTGATACTTTTTAAATGAAGTTTTTTTTTTTTTTGTTTAATTTTTAAATTAATATATAATAAAAATGTTTATAATTATAAAAACTATTTTGCATTAAAGAGTAGATAGGTACAAAAGGACCTAACTAACACAGCCATTCAAATATCACAAAATTTGATTTTATTCTGCCAGAAATCAATTTGTCACATCTTTTTTAATAATACTGGTGAAAATCATGCTGATTGAAACTATACTTTTGGTTTAAAACAGTATTTTGCTTCTCCTGTAAAATTTCAAAAATGTTAAATATGGCCGTTTGCGTTTTAGCTGACGATATATTATTTAAACATATTATTTAACAATTATTTATAACAAATATAAAAAATTAATGCAAAAACTAATTTGTTTTTTCCCCGTTTGTTTTTGTGCTTTTCGCTTTAACTAAAAATTGGTTATATTTAATTATAATTGTTTGCATAGATAGTTCCGTCTATTTTGTAATATGTTCGATTGGATTTTAGTATTGAAGTTGGGTTTTTTTTGCCCGAATTATTTTTTAAGCTTTATGCTATGTTTACACGGAAAATGCTTCACACCCAAATCATGAACGAAGCCACATGCTTCGCCATACAAAATTTTCATAATTGCGATCTTCCCTGATTTTTATTGGAAGTTTATCTGAACTAGATGTACCACTAAACTATTTCCAAAAAAAAAAAAAAATAAAACAATCTAAGAGAAAACAAAAACTTCAATTAAAAACGAATTAAAAAAAGAAAATGGAAACAAAAAAAAATGTTCATGCATTTTCCAAATAGCACAATAATTTTAACTTACTGGCGACGATTACTGAAACATGGGAGTAGAAAGTAGTTTTGCGCTGTCAGAGAAAAGAAGCAATTTTGGACGTTTGTATGGAATACGAAAATTATAATTTGAAATGAACATGAGAGATAAAAAAAACTTACTTAAATAAAAATTTTTAAACTTGTTTTTTGTTTGTTTTCTTGTAATTTGTACGAAAAAAAAAATTCGTTCGACATCGTGGGCGAGGCAGTTATTTAATTAATTTGATTATTTGAACGATCAATATGGAATTAAGTTGCATCGCATTATGTTTGCAGCCAAAAAAGGAGCTGATTTGGTAGATGTGACGGGGTCGCTAAATATTTAAAGCCAATAAAGAGACAAAAAAATCACAGATTCCTCAGCGATGAGGAACTTAATATTTTGACTTGGGTAGAAGAAAGGCTTCCGTTAACACTTTATGAAATCTCTGAGAAAAATACCCAAAGCAAAATTCCATTACAACTATAGGGAAAGGCCTTTACGGTATGCTATGTATTCCATATACATATTTTTTATGCGTTTTTTTTTTAAGTTTGGTACATAGGACGATCTTAAATAATTTCCTTGTATGGCGATAAATAGAGAGAATTGCACTACCATCTAATATTGTGTAATTGGTACAGATTTTGATATTTGTACTTACAACTAACTCATTTTGTGTAAAGTTACTGTTGTCATCAGTCATTTTCGATTTATTTCTTGTATCAGAATCGACTACCATTTCGCATTCGTTAATATTATTACTTATAGGTGTTTTCTTATCATTACGTTGTACAACTTTTCTTTGTGAATTTACCGCTGAAGACAATTGAATTGCGGTTGAATTTTCATTATTTACATCATTCAAGTTATCATTATTTGCAATAGAATTGGTTTTGTTGTTACCTAAAATGAAATATGTTATTGACAGTAAATATGTTTCATTATTTGTTATAAATATATACTTTGTTCTGAAGCATAATCAATATACTGGGTTTTAGTATCACTAGTGCTGCATACCACAGATGTGTTGCTTCGATTAGAAATTCCCGTATCGTCATGTAGTTCCTTATTTGTAAAATTATATTTAAAATGTATTCCACTATTCGAAAAATGTTTTTGTGCTGCTGTATTAGATTTCTCTGAAGTTGTATTAGGCTGTTTAATTGTCTATAAAGTAAAAATTTATATAAATTATTCTATGTTGGTACCGCTCATATTATTTGTATAAATAAATAATACAATCATTCACAACCACCTTGTTCTTGGTAACGACTATTATATTACTTGACAGCACTGTACATAGTACATTCATTTGACTACTGAATTTCACTAGTTAGTATGTACCTAGTTTACAAAGATTTAGTCGATGTTCTTAAAATTCTAATCCTTTTTCGGGGCATGAAAAATTATTTATTTTTTATGAAAACATTTGGTGCTAATATGTATCACAAGGCGCATAAGATTTATTAATTATTCGCCTGTGGTTAGAGAAATTCCAAATTATTTCAGAAATTCTTTTCACTTGATACCCTTATCATAGGGATGCATAAAACATTAATAGTTCGCATACTGCCGCCATTTTGAATTTAGCTTTTAGGACCAGCACTCAGGGATGACACCTACTTATGCAATGCATTGTTTGACCTCAGGGAGAGCGACAGGGTAGAGGAGATAGATGTTGATAATTTAGAATGCTCTACTATTTTAAAACTCTGCTTTGCGCGTTATGTAAATTTTTTATAGCAGTGTGAAGCGCCTCTGGTGTTAAGTAGACGCATTAAATTTGATAAGCTGTATTAGCAGCCATTTTATTAATTGTTTCATCGATGTTTCTGCTAACCGACGAAGGAGGGCGATGTTGTGTACATTAGCTTGGAACAGCATCAATCGCTGTCAGAACAGTTTTTTTGTGACCAGTTAATCACTTAAATAGTCCGACAACAATTAATGATTGACTTGCTTTGGTCAGGGTTTGAACCCAGGCTGGGGTCATTGTTTGCTTAGTAGTCAACGTGCTAACCACTTCAGCCAAGATTGTAAAAATAATGAGTAAAATAAATAAAAAGTACCAATTTGTCTCGTTTTTTAAATTGGGACATATACTACTTGTCTACAAAATTTCATTGTATACATTAGAGATGAGCGATATTTCTGTACCTGTGATTTAATCACTGTTACTTAAAAATCACGAGTAACAGTTGCTACCAAATTTTTCAAGTAACTGCTACTTGCAAAGTCGTTCTTTTTTATTTGTTACATACACAAATTTATGATATTTCACTGTTTGTGTAGGTGATAACGTTTTTTGCTTAAGTAAAATAACGGAACAAAAATGTTGCTATTTCTTTTCTTCTCTCTTCTTATTAGTATTTCTTTTTGAAAGCCAAAGTACATATATTTATTCAAGTATATGCAAGTAAATAGGTGCTGATTAGTATGACCCTTCTCTTGTTGTCAAACTCTATATTAAAAAGCAAACAAAAGTTTGTGTATATGGAGTTTTATTGACAGTATGAAAATAATAATGTTTTTGTTATAGAGATGCGTTTACTTAAAAATATATGTACTACGCTAAAAGAATTGTATTTGTAAACATGCATGTGTTAGTACATATTGGACTTCTTTATCATTGTGCTTTTCATCAAATTAAAACCGTGAATTTAAAAAAATGGCTTGTGAATTAAAAAAAGGAAAATTGAATAAACGTGATCACAGTCACAGTTTTAAATCACGTTCACAGTTTACGATGTTCTTTAAAAATCACGGGATCGCTCATCTATAGTATACATAAATATATATGTATGTACATATGTACTACATACATATATCTGTGGCCATAAGGCAAAAGTGCTTAAGTCGTATTTTATAGTTTTGCAGAAAAGCACTTTAATGGTTTGAGTGGGTTTTCATAATATTTTTCCCATTGTACTTTAAGTTGGTAAGTAGTTTTTCGATTGTTGTGATATACTAACACATGATTCTGCCCATCATAAGAAACGTATTCAATATGACATTTAATATGTTAAAAGGCAAATTTAGCCGTTATTCCATATTAGATAATTAGTTAGAAAAAATTCATTACATATAAATACAAATTTGCCCAGAGATACTTTTGAATATGGAGAATATGATAGTGATAATAACTCAAAATTAACTTATCTCGACTTAAGCACTTTTTCCTTTTTGCCACAGATATAGTGCCCGTCAAAATAATAAATAAATATTAAATAAATACATTCTAAGGGGTTGTGAATTGAGAACTTCTTTATACACACAATAGACAAAATAATAACAAAAAATTTAAAAGGAAATAAAATATTACAAAAAATTTACAGTGTTGGAAGAATATAGAAACGCATAATTTTTAACCCTTTTCGTGCGGCACTAAAGGGCAATGATGACAACACTTATGGCGTTTTCTTTTCTGAAAAAAGTGTTGCATTTATGCTACATTCTTTAATTTTCGTGATCCATTCTAAAAAATATGTAACATATTTAAAAGCGATTTCGTTCCTTTCTAATTATGTTGCACCAATAAATGGCAAAATATGCAACATATTTTCCCCTCTACTATCAAGTCGGGGTGATATACTGCCCATTTTTACAACTTTGTTTAGTATATTTTTATACAAGTAAGAACTTGTATTTTTGTCATTCTACTTAGTTAGCGAAAAAACTTATAATTAAAACGATAATTAATTTATTAATGTTAAGTAATGTTAAGCCTCATATATTTTGTACCATTGTGGCAAAAAAAAAATGTACCACTTTTTAAAGGTAGGTACAAACTGTAAAAAGTGTTACACATTGAAAGGTCAACATTTTTGTTCAGAAAAGAAAACACCATTAGATTATCCCGTAGCACCCGGAACAAGATTCCGTTACCGGCAACAAAATAATTCCCACAATTTTTTTTTGCTAATGCGATTAAAACCCGAAACAAATCTATAGCGATGGCAGCGGAAATAAATAATTAAATTTCGGCAAGAAATATCCTAGTTCGGTTACGTGATATTAATATTCGTGGGACAAATATCTGGAAAATTTTAGTCGTTAAAAATATAAGCTCTGTTTCTTTACTTTTTCTGTAAAGTAAACTCAATAAGATCCAGTCTGGTCTGTTCTGAGTTTAAATCTATTGGAGCTTGTTGCTGTTGTTGTAGTTGTTGGTCTTGAGCTGGTATGTGTATTTGAATACTTCAAACGTGGGAGGCATTTTTTCGATTTTGATCATTTATTTTTCCTGCACAATGAACACGTTGCTACATATTTTTTAATCTGTCGGTACATACCGGCCCACTTGTACTGATTCCTGATGCGGTAGTAAGTTTTTAATGTCTCCTGGTGTCCTTCTAAAAGTGTATCGTGGAATGTTTTTATAACCCTTTTTATATCTTCCGGATTTGTCAGATAAACGGCCATATCTTCGTGCCCAGGATCTTCGTCTGCCTTAATCTCATCCGTACTTTTTTCGTCTTTCTTATACTGGGTTTCGTGTGTCTCTCGTGCTTTCGCTCTGGTTACTGCCTCTACGTTTATTTCCTCTACTGGAAGGCGACTAAGGACGTCCGCGTTTTGGTTTGTTTTCCCGGGCTTATATCGTACCTCGAAATCGTATTCTAAAAGTTTCAGGCTTAGGCATCCCAATCTGCCCTCCTGGTTTTTTAAATTGGCAATGCCTTTCAGGGGCTTATTATCTGTGAAAATTGTAAAATGTCTGCCCAGTAGATATGGCCTAAAAGTTTTTGTCGCCCATACGATGGCAAGCAACTCCTTCTCTATGGTGGAATATCGCCTTTCTGTTGCGCTTTACTCTGCTTGCGAAACTGATTGGTAAATCGCTACTTAGCTCTACTTGAGAAAGAATAGCTCCTAGTGCTGTATTGCTGGCGTCCGTAGTCAGAATAAACGGTTTGCTAAAGTCAGGGTATTGTAGTAGAAGGGGATTTGCTACTGCCGCTTTCAGTTTGTCCATGGCGCTCTGGCACTCCTGTGTCCATTCCCATTTTACGTTTTTTCTTAATAGTTTGCTTAGTGGCAATGCAGTTTCCGACGAGTTCGGAATGAACTTTCTGTAGTAGTTGATAAACCCTAGGAACGCTTGAAGCTGTTTAATAGTCTTGGGAAGGGGTATGTCCCTTACAGCTTTAGTTTTATTGGGATCAGGCAGTACGCTTTTTTCTGAACACTTGTGGCTCAGATAAACTACCTCCCTTAGCAGAAAGTGACATTTCTCGGGGTGCAACTTGAGGTTGTACCTTCTTAGGACGTCTAGTACACTTTTCAGACGTAGCTGATGATTCGCCAGATTTCTCCCGTAGATGACTATATCGTCCAGGTAGACGAAGCAGTTAACTCCCTGTTTTTCTGTTAATATCGAGTTCATTATTCTTTGGAAAGTGGCTGGGGCCCCTGTTAATCCGAAAGGCATACGATTGAATTCAAAATGACCCAAATTGGTACTAAAAGCGGTTTTCTTTCGGTCCCGTTTATCCATCAAAACTTGGTGGTATCCACTCGCTAGATGCAGAGTAGAAAAATAGGATTGCTCTAGGATTTCAACAATCCTCGGTATGGGGAATACTTGTTTTATTGTGACATCGTTCACTTTTCTGAAATCTACCACTAAACGCTTTTTCTCTCTGTCCTTTCCTGCCTTCTTGAGTACTAACAGAGTTGGGGAATTCCAAGGTGAAATGTTGGGTATGATGATTCCATCTTTGATCATCTGTCCTACTTGTCTATTAATTTCATTTCGGTGGACCTCAGGCAGCCTATATTGCTTAGTATTAATTGGAGGTTGCCTGGGGTCGGTTTGGTATCTTATGGCTGAGTACATTTGTGTACGTTAGCTTATCCCCGGATAGATGGAACACGTCGTCGTATGATTTCAAGATGTTCTCGATCGAGCCCCGCTCTTCCGGATTCAAATCTGGGCTAAGCTGTAATATTTTCAATAGTAATTGTGTTCACGCCGTATTGTCCGTGGTACCTGTGGTATTTATGGTTGCCGTTGATTCTATTCTGAAGTTTTCGGGGTTCTCATAATTCAGTTTTATTTTGTGGTCTGTGTTTACAGTAAAATCGTTGGTATTCAGGAGAGGAATGAATGCTGTTCCCTCTTTGATGGATGTTAGGGTTTCCCCCACAAAGACCCCTGGCATGATTTCTCCTTTTTTTTACTATTATTTTTCCCTTGGGAGTTCTTATTGCTGATACAACTCCCTGGCAGCGAACCTTGATAGCAGTTTTTTCTGCTATATATAACTGTGGTGGTTCCGGAATAAGTGGTAAGGAAGCTATCTCCTGCTGGCTCTCAAAAAATTTCACGTTTTTTGTAATTGTGCCCATTATTAATTTATTCCACATCATATCTCTGCCCAGTAGCCCATCTGCCAGCAAATTGCTACCCTTTGGTACTACGCGCATTTTTAAATAAAGTGTGTCTATGATTTTATGATTTACCGTTATGGTTCCCTCTGTACTTATGTTTCCCTCCAAATGCTCCTAACAACGTCTTCCGCTCATTTTTGTTGATTTTTATGTGTGGTGCTAAAGCCCCATTCTTTGCAAGTGTAGTATCTGCTCCCAAGTCCACCAACAATAGTAGTGTTTCCTTTCTTGCTTCTCTACAAGGAAAAGTTATGTATGCATGATCTGTCCCCCCGTTCTTCTTCTTTAACTTGTCATTTATATTATATTTTAATATTTTCATATTATTCCATGTCACCATTAGGTAATGTAACATCGTTGCCATACAATTCAGGACTTTCTCTAAAATGTCCCTACTTTCGTGGTATGTCGATCCTGTGGCTCTCGTGTCAGACAACAAGGTGATGCGAGTATTTTTCCTCCGACGCTCTCTTGGTGAACTGCAGCGTTTCTTCTCTTTGGTTGCTTTGTTAGTTTGGATTGTTTCCGTATCCGGGTTCCTGCTCTCTGGTTATTCTGATATATCTATTCTATTGATATCCAATTTGTAATGTTGAATGTCTTATCTTGTTTTTTGTGAGCGGCTACCAAGTGTGGCGTTCTATTTTCTTTCTGTTTAGTACTGGTTTGATTTGTGTTATCTCTGTATTTATTGGCGTTCCAGTCAGTTAATTTTGACTGGGCCGTTCCCCGTTTCCCGAATCAATCCTATAGTTTCTATGCATGTATTTGTTTCTATTGTCGTTTTTATTGCTTCCATTGTTATAGTCATTTCTGCTGCCGTTGTTACTATTTCCAGGGCAATTGGACGAAATATGTCCCTGTTGATTGCAGCTATAGCGCCGTCGTTCTCTATCGTAGTTGCCTTGAATACGAGTTCTGTTTTTATTTAACGGAAAATTCTGCGGGTTGGATCTAAAGTTGTAGTCAGCACACTCCTGCCGTCTGCCTTGGTTATAGTGGGCGCTGTTTCTTTTGTTAAAGCATTCGCTCAACGAATGACCTTGTTTATTGCGAAAACTGCAGTATTTTGTGGGGTTCCTCTGTGTATTATAATTTTCGGCATGGAGTGGCTAAATGTTATGTTATTCAGGGATAGTTGTCGCACTTCTCTTACCAGTTGTTGGACCGTTTCGTGTAAAGGGTCCTCGCCTTGCACTGTTGTGACGTTCGGAAAATACATGCTAGTTATCCAATAGATTTTGAGTATTTTTGGTTATTTTTAGTAGGGTAGATAACTCGTCGTTTTCGTAACCAATGAAGTTTGATACCAGCTTGGGATCTCGTAAGCCTCTTATGTAACTTCTTACAGCTGATTGGTTATAATGGTCTATCATGGATTTTCGATGGGAAACGTCTTGTTTCCCTTGATGCAATTAGTTCTGTTGCATTAGCAAGGAGTGCCTCTAGTCTCTCTCCGAATTCATATGCGCTTTCCGTTGAACTTTGCTTCTATTAAAAATTAATCCCTGTACCTCTGCTAATGATCTGGTTTTCATAAATTTTTCTCGGATAGCCATGCATAGCGCTTCTACTGTTGCGAATTCCTTATTGTGTAAATATTTGTATGCATTTCCAAACAGCCTCGTTTTTATATACCTAATAATGTCGACCGCATCACCTGTTTCCCCTAGTGTATCCTTCGCCAACATGCATCATTCAATAAATTTATTCGCTTCGGTACGAAAGTCTGGTCCATCGGTTCCATAGAAATCCGCTACCACATGGGAAATACTTTTCAAAATTTCACTGAAACTTGTCATGTTGTAGCTGATTGTAACGTTGTTAGTCGAAATCTCTTTTCTCGTTCTGCCTTCCTTCAATTCGTGAATCCGTGCCCTCAGAGTTTCGATTTGTCGGATTTTATCTCTGAGTTCATTTTTGTTCCCAATGGCCTGCTGCAGCTGATCTGTAGTCATATTAATGTTAATACGTTGCACAAGATCTTTAAATACTTGCGTCTCTTCTTCGCTTTCAGGAATTTGCTGTTCCGCTTCCTCAACGGTTTTACTGCTTCAAGATCCTGTTCACTTGGGAATATTCTTGTATTTCCGCTGATATAGTTGGATTTTGTTGATGTTCCTGCAGCCCCTGTAATTCTTCTAACAAAATATCTATATTCTCGAATTTAGTGATGTTCCCTTGGCTTCTGTTGTTAAGATACCGAATAAGACTCCACACTCGTTCTAAAATTTCCCTTGACTCTCTAGTGTGCGAAACTGAACGCTTGTAAATCCTCCATATGATTTAAATCTATCTTCTCATGTAAATCTAAATTCCCTGCCAACGAGCTGTGTTTACTCTTCAGTTTTAAATAACCCAATTTAAAAGTTCTACTAAATTAATTACCAAATATACTGGTCCCATTTGCTTCGAGTAGCTTGTTTGGTCGTTGTTTAGTTTACCAATAGAATCGATACAACTTAGACAGCTAAAATAGCTAATTAAAACCTTTAAAAAACAACGAGTCCTTTTAACAAGGATTATGTGTTATGAAATTAAATTGAGCTAAAATAGCTTTCCATTATCACAATACTTTTTTCCTGGTCGAAAGGTATCAAACCTGTACTCTGCAAAGTCAACTACCAAGTTTGTATTTAATAAAAATAGCTTAGTAAGCCTTTGGGCATTTCGCAATTTATTAAAGCAAACAGTTGCACAACTGGTCAAGTCAATGCACTGATCACGTCAATGCACTGGTGACTGTTTGCGTTAACAAGTTCGAAATGTTCATGTAGGAGGGTTGATCCGGTCTGACTCATAACAATATCTGCGAAAACTTCAATGATATATTGAAATTTGCAAAGTCTTGAGGTGGAGAGGCGTTTCCCCATGGAAAGATATTATTAATATTCACATATCTTCGCAACTTAAACAAGGAATGTCTTGACATTTGCTGTGGGTTACTCCTAGAACAAAATATAGAAAAATGTTGCAAAGGAACTGTTATGACTAACATATGCTAGACTAGTAATAGCCTTTTCTGTCTCCATAATGTTAAATCTTAGCGGTATTTCTGGTAAAGAGACGACTGGTGGCAGTTCAACAATATCAGCAGAAATATTTGGAGTGAAATACGTTTCCTAAGTGTTTAACAAAAAGAGCACCTTTTTCAGCATCAGTTCTTGTCCAGTCACCATTTGAAGCTACTAATGGAGGTTTGAAGATCACCGGCCTCTTAAGTCCTCTGGCTGCACGCCACAGCGAATAATCTAGCTCTTGAAGTAATTTTTGAAGGGAAGCTGTTTTTAGTGTTTGCATAACTTTTCTATGTAAGCTCTTTAAGTTTTAATTTTAGCTGAGGCGATCTGTATCCGTTTTTCAGTCAATAGCCTTTCTATATCTGCAGAAAAAATATTATTGAATTTCACTAAAGGCAGCTTGTTTAACGTGTGCTTCAAACAACCTGAGAGAATTTTCTATGTCAGAAGGTGTTCTCAGCGGCATTCTTTCCGAGCAATGAGCACTCAAATATTTTCTGTATTTCAGCCAGTTAATACGTGCAGATGTCATCGGTAAATCATATGTTGGATGTTGCAGTTTTATGAGAGTAAATAGTGACAATTGTAGGCGAGTGGTCTGAAGATAAATCTAAAGATGCTTCAACTTCAATAATGTCGTTGGGCACACCTTTCGCTATTCCAAAGACAATAACATCAGGAATTTTTTGTCGATCTGATGGCCAATATCTTGACTGACCACTTGACACTACGTTCAAACTCATTTTAGAAACTGTATAAAAACAAAACTTGACCCTTAGGAGTGATAAGACGTGAGCCCCTGTAAGTGTGTTTAGCATTGTAGTCGCCAGCTGCTAGAAAACGGGAGGCCAATGATTTGTAAAAAGCCGTATATTGATTCTCGGTATTTGAAAACCTTGGGGGGGAAATAGGCTGATGATATTACAAGTGTTTGTTAATAATTTTCAATGCAGATGTTCGTTGCTTGAAGATAATCTTCACAAAAATCATTTAACAGGTAGTGTTTTATTCGTGTTTTTATTATAATTCCCGAGCCACCACAAGCTCTTCCTCGAGGATCCTTTGTGTCGTAAAAATTATATCCACTAATTCTGAAATAGCTTCGAAACGTCAAATGCGTTTCTGAGATAAGCATAACATCGATTTGTTTATCCAGAAGAAAAGATTCTGTTTCATTTTTATGTTGGCAGATGCCGTTTGCGTTCCAAAAATAGATTCTTAAGTTCATGGCTTATTCAATACAGCCTGCAACAAGGTAGACTGCATTTTCAACATTTCCTGCATCATACAGGGCATGTTGAGAGTAAAAGTATTTACTGTTTGTATTAAGCTCTCAATTGAGGCTTCAATACGACTAAAATTAGAGCCTTGAACATCGTTTGCAGGTACCGTTTTTTGCGCTGAATTCTGGTTACTTTTTAAAATGTTATCGTATGAAAATTGACTATTAGGTTGTTGCTGAGCAACAATCGTGTTGATTTCAATACGTTTGAATATTGTTTCTGAGTGGTCGACTGTTGAAGTAAATGTGGGTAGCTTAAGAGCGGGGAAATTATTTTCTTTTTTGTTCGAAGAACGTTTAAAGAAAGAGTAAAGAGGGCAGCTATAATTAGCAGTGTGATTTCCGCCGCAATTGACACATTTTTTCGCCTTGGGATCACCTTTTATTTTGTCACAGTTAGCGGTACTGTGTAACAGACGGTGTGCCCAAATTCTTGGCAGTTCAGGCATTGGATAGATCCAGTTTTTTTATGTGGAAGCTCAACGGTAACTCTTCGGTGTAACAAGTACTTTTAATTATAAATTGGGTGCGATTAATTCTTTTATATTTTCACGTCACCTGGATGAAGCTCGAATCCGAATATAGATTGGGGGATTTTTTCCCTATTTTTAATGTTTTAAACATTTTTAACTTTTCTATTTTCAAGGCCACACTTTTCCTCTTCTGGATCCACGCTAGAGTCTACACCTTTTATTACGACGGTAAGCCCTTTAGCACTTTTTAATTGGTACGTATAAAAATGTTTGTTTTTTGACTCAAAGTCAGAAACTATTTTTCAGTAATTACTTTCTTGCACTACCTGGATTTTTGTTTCGTTGTTATTCCCGCGTTTAATTGGAGTTACATAAAACTAATTTTCTCCAATTAACGAGATAAGGCTTTTTACCAAAAAACTAGAATTCTGCTCTCTTAAATATATCGGTGGAGGCTTACTCGACCTTGTTGTAGTTGTGTCGTCATCGGAAGCTCAGTGAAGAAGAAATTAAAGAAGGACTAAAAGATCAAGGATTGGCTGATTGTAATATCTGTAAATTTGTTGACAACGAAGTAATAAACACCCCACTTCACATCCTTCAATTAAATCTTTAAGAATTACCCACACCCTGTACGAGAATTCAATGCGCCAACTTTAACCATCCCCACCGCGCGACAAACAAAAAATGCCCAACAATAAAACAAAGGCAAGCAATATTAAAAATAAAAACCGTTAACAATTGTTCATACAAAGAAGCCGCAACACAACTTACAGACAATCAAGCATACGAAATTCCTATTGAAGATTTGCAAACTACAATTACCGAAAGGAAAAATACAATAAATCCAACAAACAATTGTTCACCAACAAGTAACAGCATAGAAACAAAAACCAATACACCAGCAATCAACACAATGCCAACCAGCATAAACCCTGAAGGAATCCTGAGGGCAAGTGTCTCCAAGTCACCACTTTTGTCTACAATATTGGGGTGACTATTAGGCGACATTGTCAATAAAGCGTCTATAAATTTAAATTTGGCTTTGATGACAAAAAACTTTGTGGTGGCGAAAGATGGCAGATAATGTGTCGGTTAAGGTATAAAAATATGCATTTTCATTATCGACATCTGCTTTAGAAAAGCACCAAAAGCGTAGACTATAATTTCTTAATTGAACAAGTGAATCAATGGTTCCAATGTCTACATATGGTCCCAAAAAAAACTACCTAGTCAATAGTACCAATGTCAGTAGTGGATTTTCAGTGACACGCAAATGTTAAATGTCTATAGTAAATAACATTGTCTGGGGTATGATAAGTCACTAGTACTGGTGACAATGTCAGTAGTGAATCAGTACAGTTTCACTATAGACATTTCCTGCAGGGAAATTAACAAAATCACAAGAAAACCAACTACTACATAATCATTTTTAAAAGTACCGTCTTTTATTGGAAGACATTCAACCCAACAACAAATCCCAACGTTAACAAAACGAACAAAAGTATAAATATAAGCAGAATCAACAATGAAAACAAAACTGAACCCGACGGAATCTGTACAATTTCGTCCACAAAAATGCCTAAAACTACAGTAAAATCCATAAAACCCAAAAGAATCAGTAACAGAAGAAGTGAAATCGACTCTCTTGATAGCAATATGGATGAGAAAACATAAAAGCAAACCTCCCACAACATCACAAACACATTAATGTCAATAAAGATATTGCGGTGGTACCTCAACGGGTTCCACAACAAATAACACGAGCTCCAAATTTGAATCCGACACCATACACCCCACATTATATGCTCTTCAAGAAACCCAGCATACAACTAACAACTTAACACTTAGCGGATATCATTCCACTTTATCTGCCGGAAATAACTTCTGAAGAGGTGGGACTGCACTTTTTATTATACACAAACTCAATCACAACTTTCCCAATACTTCAAATAATGTTTCTGTTGCAGCCAACATTTTTATTGGTTTCAATCTCAAAGTCATATCAGTCAACCTGAATCCTTCAAATCCACTTCCAACCACAGAGCTAACATCCCTCCTCGCAGACAGCACTCAACGGACCCTAATATTCAGCGGCTACAAATGCTACAAGCACAGAAATGGTGGACCAATGACTTAAATTTATTACGCAACACAAAGCAAAAGTTGTTTTACTTCTTCTAAAAACACCCTAGAATAATAGAAATAGAATTGCCTATAAAAAAGCCACAAGGCTTTTTAAACTGATATGCAAACTTGCAAAAAGGAGCTCCTTTTTCACTTTTACTTGTGAAATGGAACAACATCCGCAAGCTCAATGGAAGCCCTGTATTTAAACAAATTCACATTATACAAAACAATCTACCTATTTATGATTCATATGATATCGCAAACACTTTTGCATTAACTTGGTCTCAAGATTCTATGGATTATAAATACAGCGAAAGTTTCAAGGGCGATAACTTACGAACTAATATTTATTACCAACTAAATAACTCAGCCAAAGCGATTGAAGATTCAGATTGCAACAATAAAAAACTTTTAGTTGGTGGTGGAATAAAAAAAATATTTTAAACATATATTATATGCCTCTTCTCTTGGAATATAATGTTGATGGAAAACAGAAAAAGAAGCGCCTTTTGGATTATCCAAAATTCATGAACGTTATTTATCTTAAGTTTTTCATATTAAGTTCTCTGTAAAATTTTTAAATACATAAATATTATAAAAATTATTTTATAGGTTCTACTGATACTGAAATCTATTCAAAGAATTCATTTTTAGAGTTGCTACGAAAATCAATCAGATTGGCTAAAAACCGATACTATAAAAAGAAAAATGATGCTGAGAAAGATAACCCCGAAAAAGAACTGTTTTCTTAATGAATAAATACTTTTTTATTTATCTTTATAATTTAAATCAAAAAAAATTTTACAAAATATATATCCGTTTAGGATTAGGACACACACTCATCACTCACAAGCATATTGTAAATGGTACAACACAGCAACTCTTTCCATTATGTTATGGAGCAACTCTTAAAATTCATCATCTGGTATACAACTGTAACACTATCAACACGATGCAAACCACGTCTAATAGAAATCTTATCACCATCTATTACAAAGTATTAACACTGAAAACATACTTAAGGTAATCTGAATATAAAACACCACCTCGAAAACCATAGTTGTTAGTACCTTTCTTTCTAATTTAACGTTATAATTTATTATGACCTTAAATATTGCAAATAAATAAAATAAATAAATAATAAAAAACATAATTCTAAACCCTGATTAAAACCCTTGAATTAGACAAAATTTTAAAACTTTCGATGTCGGCAGTCCTTTGGAAATACATCTCTTATAGTTTTTAAATTAACGCAGATATTAATTTAATTTTATGCACGTTTTTATGTAAATTAATTAAAGTTTTTAGATATAGAATATGCGTTTAATTATTTTTTCAACACTGTAGTCGATAGAGTAATAATTATGCTTAAAAAGTTTTTAATTGCACATTTATCGATTTGTTTAATTGTTTTATTCTGATATTTATTATCCTTTATTTTTATAAAATTACACAGCAATAACATTACTTACTTAAGTACTAATTGTTTTTCCAATTCAAAGCAGATTTATAAGTATATCTACATACATAAATATGTAAATTAGTAGTTATAAGTACAGTGGATACCAAAAAAATATATCATTATATACATACATATATTTATTATTGCAGCAAAGTCATATAAGACAATATAAATATTTTGAAATTGCTAAATTTATAATATTGCTAATATGTACATATATTTATATTATACGAGTATATGAACATACGTAATTTTTATTTGAACTGTATGAATTTAAATCTACGTTCACACTTACGAGTATTAAATATTTGACCTAAAACATGTAACCACTACTTTTGCTCAGGGTTCAAGTAAATTGGTTTTTGTATTACAAAATAAAATTGATTATGCGCAAAAAACTATATTTATATAGTTTTTAATAAAAGCGAGCACATATTTAGCGAAAACATATTAGAATTAAAGAAAATAAAATTTTAGTTTGTCTGTTAGTCACGTTTTTTTTTCGCCAAATATTTGATAAGTGTGAACGTAGTTTAAGTTTGAAAATATTATTTAAGTTTAATGCACTCAACTATAAAAATTACAAGAGCGATTTTAACAAGGACATTGTTCAACAAAAATATGTAGATACGTCTCAAAGTTAATTAGTTTAGATATATCAAATTAAGAATACTTGCAATATTAATAATAACCAATCGGAAACGCTTTTTTGTTTATTTTTGGTTACGTTAATTATTTGTTGAATCTTCATTTTAAATTGATCTAACAATTATAATTGATATCTAAATATAAAAATTTTAATTATATGTCTAGCAAATCTTATACAGAATATTAGTTTCAGCGTTTACCTGTTGTTCTCTTAGTCTGAAAGAAAAAGTATGCCTCCTTCTCAACTGAGTATATAATTTAGAATATTGCGCGCAAGTAGATTAATGCCCCTATTGCGGTTGACAACTTTTGAAACAATTTGGTCGTCGTTTATAAATTCGCATTGCCATTCTCAACTCAACTCATGGTTGACTTTTTGGTTGTGTACACTATTTTTTGCGATATTGTCATTTGCAACTGTGCACAAGTTTGGTTGACAAAAACGATAAATACACACAACTGCTTATTAGTAGTTGGGGTTTTGTTCGTTACAGTTTACTCCGACATAAAGTGCAGAAAAATGGAGAGATCGTAAGTAGAAAAATTTATTGTGCTAAATATTGCAGTTTTTCAGCATTTAATATATTTAGAGATCTTTGAAAATTACAACGAAAGCCCAGTTTGAGAGACTTGTTCAGCTAATGGAAAAAAAATCCAGATTGCTCGTGGGAAACCAAAATTTGGCATGACCAAAAATCATGCGCTGCTCTAAAGTTGTTGCCACTGCACTTCTGGTAGCTCCCATCAGCAAAAAATCTAAGGACAGCACAAAGTTTCACTATCTGTGGTATAGCTGGCGTACAGGTTTCTTTAATTGATCTTTTATGTCATCCAGCAGATAGCAAAAGGCTTCTTTACTCAGTCGGAAATAGCTAATAAGTCTTTAAAAATTATTTTCTTACTGTAATTGAACTTATATTTTGAATATTTTTACTTTGCAGTTGGTAGTTCAAGAGGGTTGGATTCATCACGAATTTTCCTCGTTATGCATAGCACATCTATATTACCATCTTCGTTTTCATCTTCATAAAATAAATCTACACATATATACATTTGAAATTATTTGCTTTCGAATAAAACACTTTTTTTCTTCTAATATATTTTTTTAAATTTTTACACGAATTTGTGTGCTACATTACAAATAACAATAATGGTGAAACCCCATATAATCCTCGAAAAGGTGTGTCAGAATCTTACGTTTTTGTTTCTATATGAGAAAATTATTAATTAACCATATTCGTTGTTTATAAAATGATTAAAATATTTTACTATAATGCAAGATTATATTGGCCCAACGAAATAACATCCAAAAATAAATAAATTAAATAAAAAATATAAAAAAAATTCCATACATTTTGAGAGTTATTGCATTATGAAATAATTTCCAAAATATTGGGATTTATTTTATTTCATTTTGGAAGTAATTTATTTTTTGGAATTACATATTTCATTTTATAAATAAAATTGCAAATAAAATAAGACCAGAAGAACATACATAGGTTTGGGTAGGGTATTTTTTCATTGAGAAAGTTGTATGGATTTATTTCATATTTTTTGGCACATATTTCATTACCTTAAATTTTCCTTTGCTTTCGCATTGCGTTGCAGAGTAAGCGATGCCGGTGACTTACTGAGAAATTTCAGAATCGCTCACTAAAAATTTACCGAATTTTTTTATATCTCATGAGCCCATAAAAAACAGCATTTATTTCATATTTTTTGGGTTTTATTTCATTGGGGCTTAATTAATTTTATTATGTGGTAGTTATATTATAATGAAGCAAGTCCCAGAAATATGATGTTGTTATTTTATTTGAATAATTTCATTCTGTTTTGGATTTATTTAATGAAATTTTTTGGACTTAGTTATTTATTTATCTTATGTCCCATTTCATTGAGACTTATTTCGTTTGAAGTTTTTTCATGCAGCCTAAATTTGATACACATGACATTTAGAGTTTTAAAGATTAGCATTAAAATAGATAAAGAGTTGAATTCAAAGTTGTCACTTTACAAAAAAAAAGATCCAGTACAACCTCCCTAATCCGGACACTTGAATTTTTCGGACAGTTTAGAATTTTTTCTTTATAGTCTGGACAAATTTTTGTTTTTTCAGTAAAATTTCTTCGTTATTTGTGTATTGAGTATTGTGTGTGAAAATGAATATACTTACGATTTTTGGATGCAGATATAGTCCAATTAAATATTGGAGAACTTGATAGTTCTTTGGAGGAATCTGAGAATGATCAAAACAAAGTCTCAAATAGAGAGGCAAGCGAAATGTTTTCAAAAGCTATTTTATGGGCTGATCAAACCAAAGGGTTATTTAAGGAAATTTTATTTTTAAAATAATAATGGAGCTGACAAATTACATTATAATGATATGTATGTATATTCAAACAAAAATAAATTCTTATTTTTCAAACAGAATATTTTTGGATTTTTATTTCTTTAGGTTTTCTGTAAATTAATAATATGCACATGAATTCTTATGTGATCGGTAACAAAAACACATTATATGTAGTATGTATGTATGTACATATATGTATTGCGTTTAATTTAACTGTAGTCCGGACGATCCACTAATCTGAACAATAAGCTGAAACTATATCTGTCCGGATTAGGGAGGTTGTACTGTAATTGTAAAACTATGTTAAAAATTTTACGTCGTCATACATAGTAGATAATGGTATCGATAATGTAACATTTTTAAAAGAGGTAGGAAATATATAAACACATGAATATATTAACAGTGAAACACAAACGTAGTGATACGGCATAACAAAACTGTTGCGACGGCATATTAGTGGTCGTACTGTAGAATTTTTATGGATGATTTTTTATTATTTTCCAAATACCCTGCCGCTAAATTTATATAAATTTGCGTTTGGGATAGTCAAAAAGTGTCAAACTCGAACTAGAAGTGATGAAATTTCGACTGCGCTATAATAACATTTCAACTATTATATAACTGTATGTAAATGAAAAATGTAGTTGGGTTTTTATGACACATTACAAAAATTAATACAAATTTAAATAAAAAGAGTAACTAAGACCTTTGTATTTTACATTAAAATAACCAATATTTACAGCCCTGCGTTGCTAGTCGTTTAATAAAAGCTATAATCCTCTGTATATCGCCATAATTTCTTAAACTTTTATAATATATAAATTTGAATTGCAACGATACTACTTACAAAATAAAATACTACTTACAATTTGGGAAATTCACATATTACTGGGTCTAATAATAACAAGGGTCACATTAATATGTGAATTTCCCTAATATAGAGTAAAAACAAGAAAAACGTTAAATTACAAAGTAGAATGCTTTGATGATAACGGACTATGAGTTTGTGTTGATTATCCAAACAGATATGAGGGAATTTCGTACTAACCAGAATTGTTTCAATATGTAGAATAAAAAATGAATTAAAAATTAATTCTCGTATTCTATTTCTGTTGAAAACTGGTTAAACAGTTGATATTCTTCTCAATTAGTATCCACTTTACGAAAATTGTAAAGATGGACAATTGAACGCTGATAAGAGGTGTAGCGGCCTTGAAATCGGTACTGATACGTTCTGCTAAAAACTGATTGGATATAAATAATAATAATATTTTTCAACATAAATTTGAATTTTCATTAATTCAATAAAACTGAACTTGACGACCCTGACAATATTACTTTTCATATGTACATCAATATAAGTTCGAATAATAATTACGTTTATTCGTAATAATAATAATATAAAAATATAGATATTAATTTTTTAAGTGGAAGGTCTTTAAGTTATATTGTTTATTACCCAGTTTAATATGTTTCTCTTAAAAAAGTCATTTTAGAACAGCATTTGGAATGTGCACTGTGTAATAACATGCATTCGAGTAGGCTATTACAATTAAAATAAACAAAAAAATATATACATAAATATTTCTTTAAAGAGTAGACACATGACTTAATTTTTTTTTTTTAATTTACCGCAATTTAAATCAATTCATGTTAACACTAACGTAAATAAGTATTTATTAAATAAGTTTCTTAATATGTATCTCAACTGTTTGTGCAACATCTGCGTAAAAATTGTACTTTAAACTACCACAATATATAACAGCTGCTTTGAATTGGCCAATTAGTTGTTGAGTCCTACATACCTTGTTGAGTTATTTTAGGATCAGTTGTAGTACTTATTCCAGGAAACCTTTAAAAAAGTTTTCGAAGAGATTAACAATAATTTAGTAAAAATTTTACCAACTGTTTATGGTTCGAAAATTTACTTTATATAACACTACCATTAATGGTTGTTTTGCAGCCTTTCTTGCGATTAGATGAGATGATTACAAAATGAACAAGCCTTTGTGTTATCAAAATAGTTTTTATTTTCGTGTATAATTCTAATTGTAATGGTTAATCTCTTCAAAAAAATATTTTAAAGATTTCTTGAATGGCCACTTTTGTTTTAATTTACAATATTTTTTAATACATAGTGTTAGAAACTACAAATAATTTTGTCCTTTTTGTGTACATATATAAATTGCATTTTCAATTACATTTATTTTTAATTCAACGAGCGCTTTTTGTCAACACAAAGGCCAATTGCAAATAATCATCCAACTAATACGAAAAGGTTACTTTTACAGCGTTTATACAACAAAGATTGCAATACACAAATTATTTTAAAAACATTTATTACATTTTACTTAAATTTACAGTTGTAATGTTTCTAATCAGTGAATATGGAACACAAAATTAAAATACAATAATATATATACACACACACATATATGTATATATATATATATATATATATATATATACATATGTTTGTTAGCTGCATGAGAACTTAAAATGATAATACAATAAAAAATTCAGTCGCCTTTGTTTTTGCTCCGAAAATTGCAATTTTGCTTATTGATGTAGCCAGCCACTTAACCAGCAATTACCTTCACCACTAAGCACAAAAAAATGGACGAAGTGCTCTTTAATTTCAAGCTATTGCATAGCTTTTATTACGGGCTTTGACCGCGGCGACCAAATCAAGAAATTCTGTAACGAAAAAAACCTAACACTAAGTTTGTTTCTTAGGTCTTTTGTTTTTTTTTAAGTATTTGAATCGCCCAATGTATGTTAACTCCTAAAGTATGCTATTGATTTCAATAACATACAGTATTGCCAGAACAGAGTTTTACATGTATTGTAAGATAATAAAAATATTTTAAACGATATTAATTTCTCATTTATTCAATAAAAAATGTTTTCTTATCGGTCACCACGCTCAAAAAGTGTAACTTGAATTAATATCAAAGAAAAAAAAATACTGCATAAATAAAAATAAATAAATAATTATAATTGCATAAGTTGATAAAAAATGCTATGCAATAGCTTTACCGCGGCAGTCCCCGAGTGCCACACATACTTTTTTTTTTAATTACTTTTTTCAAAGTTAATTTTCACAATTTTGAAGCGTTGTTCTGGCGTTGGAACAGAAATTTCACTTGAACTTGACTTGACACTCTTAGCTGTCAAAACATAATTATCAAGTTCTCACGCAGCTAAAAAACACACTCTCGATCATAAGAATGTTTTGAATTTCTGTTTAGAATTTCTCTACCATCGGAAAGGACTATTTCTCAAGATTACAAAAGTAACAGAAGCAACATTAAAGTTTAACAGTAGTTTGAAGGTCCTTTTCCTAAAAAATATATTATTATATAAACTTTTTCCGTCATGTGATTAGCACCACTTGTTTGCAAGTAGTCGTCTTTGACTTATGTAGTATTAAACTATTTGTAGAAGTAATAAACATTAGTGAAAAATGAGCAAGAAAAGTATTTTGAGCATATCGGAAAGCCAAAATCGACGTTTACTGTTAGCAAGAATATTCCTTTCAAGCTATTGCACGTAATTTGGGCGAATACTTAAAAGATTTGGTGGTATATTTAAAATATATTGAAAACTATGACAGAATTACAATGGGAAGATTACAACCGCTTTAACTCTAGAAGTAAAGGGAAACATTTTGAGAATTGCGTCAAACTCGTCTCTTTAAGCACAAAAAATAAACTCTCAAGCCGGTACCGAGGCAATTATCTTAACGGTAAAAATAAATATTGCTAGCTGCGAATACGTAAAATAATAAAAAAAAACTATTTAACATAAAAATTCTGATGAACAATGTACGCAAAGAAAATGGACTAAAATTTGCTAGAGCATATGACATGTGATATTCAAATAAGAGGTCATGTTAATGAGTGTTGCCCTGCGGATTTTAGTTATGAAATTAATCTTTATAAGGATCGGGCAGATGAACACAATTATTATTTTTACTTTACGAGAAAAGAAGACCTTTTTTTAAATCACCATCACAGCAGATAGGCTGGAGTATAGTTTCGGCTGCTATATCGAATTATGCCTCAAACGATTTAAAATTTTTAAGTGCTAAATGAATGCAGAAACATACAAGACTGTTACAATCAGCTTTTCCTATATTAAAAGAAATTTTGAACCAATTCCATAAATTCTGCAACAAGAAAATTCTCCTATTCATAATGCTAGAGTTGTAAAAAAAATTTATTTCAAACCAAAATGTTCACCTTCTTCATTGGCCATAAGCATGATTGAAAATGTGTGGAGTTGGCTTTAGCGCAAATTTTATGAAGTTGGAAAACAATTTGACTAGAAGGGCATCAAACAAATTTCTTTAATTTTTTTTAATTCACTTAGTCATGCAATAAAAAACTGCATATATGAAGTTATTTTAAACAGTTTTAATATTTTATATAATATTATCAATTAATGGTTTTTATTATTTAATTATAAAGTAATACATTTTAATAAATATTAGTTAAATGAATCTAATCATATGAACATTAAAATTTATATGTATATGCACATACATATATTTTTTTTTTTGAAAATTACCTTTAGACTATTGTTGCATTAAACTTTAATTTTGTTTTTGTTATTTTCGTAATTGATAAGATGGTATTAAAATTTTAGCCGTCGAAAAAATATAATAAAAGATATAGCCTACTAAAAATAGAAATTCAATTGGTTATAATCATGTGATTGAGAAGAAGGTACATATATTAATTACCAAGTAATCGCATTAGTAAAATACAAAAATAGCAAGAAAAATAGGTTTTCGTAAAACCATGTAAAAAATTAAATTAAAAATTTAATTTAGGCAGTAAGTTAAAAACAATTTCATAAAGTAAAATTTAAATTATTTTTGTTAAAACAAAACAGGAAGACAGAAAGATGAAAACAGGATGAGTCTTTCCCTCCTTCCTCCCTTGGAATAAGTCTTGTCGTCTAAGCACTCGCATTGGCTGACTTCCAAAACGTCAATTGCTTTGTGTTTGAACAAAGCATCACATTTTATAACGCCGCAGTACAATAATTATACAATGTATACCATTTCAAAACGCCGCCTCCAACTATTTTAAACGCAGTAAGAAAGCAAACAAGGCATCGGTTTTATAGTTGATTCATTGTGTCGGAACTTTGCATATGTACATACATACATAGGCTGACTTCCAAAACGTTCGTATACAAAGTTTGTTTACAGTATTGCTACATCATTTAAATCTCATACATATGCAAAGTTCCGCAACAATGAATCAACTATAAAACCGATGCCTTGTTTGCTTTCTTACTGCGTTAAAAACACTTGGCGGCGGCGTTTTGAAATGGTATACATTGTATAATCATTGTACTGCGGCGTTATGAAATGTGATGCTTTGTTCAAACACAAAGCAATTGACGTTTTGGAAGTCAGCCATACATATGTGATTTACATACAGTAGCAATACTGTATATAAACTACATACATACATATGTACATATACCAACGTTTTGCAAGTCAGCCATTATTTTCAATTTTTAAGTTTTAATTATATTAAAAAAATTTCACAATACAGTCAAAATTGGTATAACGGATGATATAATAAATTTTTATATTATCAGCTTTAATAAAAATTTTGTGAAATGTGGCTTAAAGTGTATAGCTTTTTGTAGTTGTAAGAATTTTGGAACTTCTCAAGCCCTATACAAAGCAGCTAAAACTAGGTTTTGAGCTAATAATTCGGCAACAATTGTAGATCATCTCCAACTGGGAGTCAAAATATGCCTCAGGTTAATGCGGTTAACACTTCAAATGTTGTTATTGCACCTGGAAATAACGAATAAGAAGTAGCAGTTGGTATAGACGATAGTAGAACTAGAAATATCGTGTCAGTTGTTATAACAGCCCAACAAGCAACTATTTTTAAAGTGTTTAGTTTTTCTAATTCTCGACGAGTACGATCCCTTCCCTAAAAATCTGAGCTTCAATTAAGTAACTCTACTATTGTAACTAATGTTGGGAAAATTACAAACTTAATCAACATTTGGGACATTAAGATTTAGTAAAACAAAAGATGTGCAAAATCATTTGTAAGATAAGCAGGCTAATTAACAATTTCAATATAATTCTACTACCATTAGTATTCTGATGGAAAATACAAATTTTAATAAAGACCAATAATACATGTATCTATAGAAGAGTTTACTCCATTCTTCATGAAAACATATGTCCCTATTACAACTCAACTTTAAAACAACTTAACTCATTTTTGGTGTTATGAATTACAACTCATGTTGCCAGCCTGGTTACGCTTTTTTGGGCAAATGTTTGCCAGATGTGACCGTACCATTAGCTCATCTTCCATCAAATTAGTGAAATTATTTTCCTTTGTGGCTTTGGATTTGTTTTATATTAAAATATTTTTTTCTTATTTCAATATGGGGAGCAAAGAACATCTTAAACGTTCGCTATTTAAGGTAATTAATGTATAGACATTACGCGTTCGTTAAAACGAAATTCGTTATTTCGAACTTAGCCTGTGCATACTTTTTTAATAAAAACACAATTATGTTTACCGTTGTGCGACTTAGTTGGTGTTTTGCCCTTTTTTGTCACGTTTCGTTTCCCTTAATTTTAAATTTCCTTTTGTACACCAGTTTGCATTATTTGCTTTTATTTTTTGAACACATTGAAATGTTTTCCTTGGCAGTTGATGGCATTTGGAAAAAGGAAAGCCATTCAGTAACAATTATATGGTTACCAATAATAAGCTACATAGTAACATCAACAAAAGATGTTTATTAAAAAACTTTTCTAAATGTTGAACCAAAGGATTTTGTAATTTAATTATACTAAATGTATATAGTACATATATCTTTTGAAACCATAGACTTAATGAATTTTGTTGTATTTTAATTTATTATTACTGTATTTGCATGATGTAACTTTGTTACATCTAACTCCCATTTTTCTGTGAGAAAGACAGAGAAGAACTATAAAATGTATACATTTCTATTTCAACACTTTTACTTAAAATGAAAATTGTGTTCAACAAAGTTGATAATTTTATTTTGTCTTTTCTTATATTTATATCTAAAAATTATGTTTGCTAGCCTCTATTTTTAAGATCCATTTCTGTACGCATTTTTTAAACTGTTCAAAGGTAACGCTGAACTCAACATACTTTCGACAACAAGCAAGCAGCTGATTTAAATTTTAGCTAATGCGATTACCTGGTAATTAATATATCTTGATCGAGAGTGTACATGTACATATGTATATATATATAATTATATATGTGTGTACATATATTTATTATTTAAATCGCGATTATCTTTATATATAAATAAATAAATAAAAAAAAAAACATGCGAAACTTACAATAAACATAGTATGAATATCATTAAAACAATTAGTTTATTTGCAAAAAGCGCTTGACATCAAATTGAAATTTATTTTTATAATAGATACTCTTAACTAAAATATTGAAAATGATTTTAATATAAAATAAAATTTCTTTTAAATTGGAAAAGTGCAATTTGTTAATAAAAGTTTTCAATTACATTATTATAGATTTATTTTGACTGCACTAATAAGGTTAAAATCCAGCTTTTCAAGTATTTAATTTATATTAAGGGACAAAATATGAGTTTGAATTTAATTCGTTTATGTAAAACCGATCTATTTGCACGTTGTTCTGTATTTGCTAAACACAAATTATTTATCTTAAGAAGCTGGACTCGAAATACTAAATATTTTTTATTTGTTAAAATGTGTAAATGAGTTTATGCATTCGAATTATTTTAATTGCATAAAACCACAATTGTTCGATTCATATAGTAAATAGGCTTAAAAAGTTTAACAACTACTCACTTGTTGTTGTTGTGTTTGGTGTACTGGAGTAAGCGGTGGTGGCTGGCCGCTTGAACATGATGGCTGTACCGCCAAATAAATTTTGGTGGGTCCCAATACTCCCTGCTTTCCACTAGATTCTTGAGCTAAAATGACACGAATTTCCAATGAATTATTTTCACATATATTTATGCATTTATTGAAGTATATACAAGAAAAACAATTATTATTTTTATAATATTACTAGATATATCCGGTGCTCTTCGCTACCCCCTCGTCATAAAATAAAATTCCTATTGTGAAAATTTAATGACGATCGGTCCAGTAGTTAAGACTATATTACGATTTTTCATTTTCCTAAAAAGGGGCGTGGTCCCACCCACTTTTCCCCTGGTACGTGTTCCAAATTAGGCCAATACCATATGTACCAAATATCATCGACGTAGGTAAAAAAATGCCCAAAATATGGCGATTTAAATTTTTGGGTTATATGGGCGGTGCCACGCCTCTTTGTCCAATCAAAACTTCATATTGCCTATGTCACCCGCCTGAATATTCTGAAGATTCCCTGAAAATTTCATCAAAATCGGTCCAGTATTTTCGGAGCCTATTCATTTCAAACAAACAAACAAAAAATCAAACCTTTCCTCTTTATAATCTGAAATATGTATATTAATATATGTATGAGAAATTAGTATTAGGCTTAAGTTCAGTTTTATTGAATTAATGAAAATTCAAACTGCTAGATTTTTATTTTCAAAACTTTAGTATATCCAATCAGACTAGTAGAACTTTTCAGTATACTGATTTCAAGGCCGCTACACCTCTCATCAGCGTTCGTTCGTCTAATTGGGAAAGACTATCAACTATTTAACCAATTTTTCAACAGAAATAGAATACGAAAATTATTATAATATCTTTATATTAAATTTTTACATGTTGAAACAATTTTTGGTTAGTACGAAATGAATAAAAAGGAATTATAATATACACCAACCGTCTTCGACGTAAACTTATACAAAGCATCGCTTACTTCAGAGACATACACAGAGGAGAAAGAAAAGGAACCATCCAGCTTAACAAGATAATATAGAACAATATTGTCACAGCCTAATACGCTAGGAGGAAGAAGAAACAGTTCTCCATATTCTATTTCATTGGCTGTGTGACATGTGACACCATCCTGTTGAAATCTTTTGTCAGTGATATTCACGTCATCAATAATAGGCCAAAATTGAGTTGTTAACATGTCGCGATAGCGTGATCCATTGACCGTTGCCGAATTTCCAGCCTCATTCGAATCTTAAAATATGTAACTTAACCAGAACCACCATTTTCATAGTGGATTTTAATTATTTTAATGCGATTATCGAGCGAAATTGAATTCATTGTAACAATTGTCAATGTATCTACTACGAGTACGTCAAAAAACTATTGAAGAAATTTTTGCAGCGAAGCTGTTTTTTGTGTTTGTAAAAGTTTCCTGAGCTGTTTGGTATATTCCTTAAGTCTTATTTTTAGCTTAGGCGATCTGTAAGGTTGCAATTCTCGTCGTGCTCTCCGTTTTTCAGTCAATAGTCTTTCTATATCCACACAAAAAATATTGTTTACTTGTTGATTTTTTTTTTAATGGAAGAAGCATTTAGAGCAGCTTGTTTAACATGTGCTTCAAGGAACCTAATAGAATTTTCTATGTCAGTAGGTGTTCTCAACGGCATATTTTCCGTGCAATGAGCACTCAAATATTATTTGTATTTCAGCCAGTGTCAACGGCAAATCACATGTTGGTGTTGCAGTTTATGTGTGAGTATATAGTGATAATTGTAGGCGAGTGATCTGAAGATAAATCCAAAGATGCTTCAACTTCAATCATTTCGCTGGGCACACCTTTCATAATTCCGAAGTCGATAACATCAGGAATTTTTTGTCGATCTGTTTGCCAATATGTTGGCACAATGGAACAAACTCACAGACTTGTGAATGTTGTTAGAGACACTTTTGAAAAAAAGAAATATTGCTCTGCGCTCTTTATAGATGTTTCTCAAGCTTTCGATAAAGTATGGCACGAAGGGCTTATCCACAAATTAACACGAAATCTCCCCGCAAACATCGTCAAGCTTTTAAAAAGCTATTTAGCGGAACGAAAATTTGTAGTTAGGGAAGGCAATTTTTTAAGCCCTCCGCAATGGATCGAAGCCGGAGTTGCCCAAGGCAGCATCTTCGGTCCCTTACTTTATTTAATATATGCCTCTGACTTACCGTTAAGCAATAACATTCATACATCAACATTTGCTGATGATACAGCTTTTTTAAGCGTCCATGAAAATCCAGTAGAAGCTTCCATCAACTTACAAGGGTATATATCCATATTGGAAAAATGGCTCAAACAATGTCGTATAAAAGTTAACGAGCAGAAATGTGTACACGTCACTTTTACGTTGCGAAGGGAAACATGCCCGCCTATACAAATCAACACCGAGACTATTCCGCAACACACTGCAGTAAAATATCTAGGCGTTCACCTTGAAAATCGCATATAGACGCCAAGTTGATCCAAATGAAATTAAAAGCAGCCCAAATGAATTGAATGGGAAGAAATTCTATACTAAGCCTAGACTGTAAACTTCTACTATACAACGCGATCCTGAAATCAATATGGTCCTATGGAATCCAGCTATGGGGCACTGCCTCGGCATCGAATGTAGAAAAAATTCAAAGGCGATAAAATAAAATTCTACGTACAATAACAGCAGCCCCCTGGTATATCCGAAATCAGCGAATTCACAAAGACCTTGATGTTCCGTTGGTGAAGGCAGTATTTTCTAAACACGCGAAAAAGTACATTAAAAAACTTGAGTTGCACCCAAACCCACTTGCGCGCAATATTCTAGAGCTTAGGAGGAGGGATACTCTTTCTATCAGCCGTATACGAGAAATGTAAAACAACAAAAATCAACCGTTGTAACTAAAAAATTTGGTTTAGCATTGGCTAAACTTATATTTAATTTTTTTAGATTTAAGATTCGAAAAACTTATTGATGTTTCAATCTATAACTGAAGATTCAATAAATAATATATTTATCCAAAAAAAAAAAAAAAAAATATGTTGGCTGGCCACTTGAAAGTACATTCAAACCCATTTTCGAAATTGTGTCAAACAAAACACGACCATTAGGAGTGATTAAACGTGAACTCCAAAATGTGTGTTTAGCATTGTAGTCGCCAGCTGCTAGAAAACGGGACCCCAGTGTTGTATAAAATGCGGTATATTGACTCTCTGAAATTGAAAACCTGGGAGGAGAATAAACAGATGATATCACAAGCTTCTGAAGTGTTTTATTCGAGTTCTTATTAGGATTCCAGAGCCACCACAAGCTCTACCTCGAGGATCCTTGGTGTCGTAGAAATTATATCCATTAATTTTAAAATAGCTTCGTGACGTCAAATGAGTTTCTGAGATAAGCATAACATCGATTTGTTTATCCAGAAGAAAATATTCTATTTCATTTTGATGTTGGCGTCCCAAAAACAGATTCTTAAGTTCATGGTTTGTTCAATACAGCCTACAACAAGACAGACTGCATCATACAGGACATGTTGAGAGTAAAGGTATTTACTGTTTGTATTAGGCTCTCTATCGAGGCTTCCATACGACTAAAATTAGGCCCTGATTCTTCATTTACTGGTACAGTTTTTTACGCCGTAGTCTGGTTACTTTTTTAAAATATTAGCGTATTAAAATTTACTATTAGGTTTTTGCTGACTAAGAGTCGTGTTAGACTTTAAAACTTTTGAGTATTGTTTATGGCTAGACGACGGTTGTGGCAACTGTGGGTAGTTTAAAGGAGTGTTGGGCTGAGCGGGAGTAGCATTTGTTTTTCTGTTCCACGAATTTTTAAAAAACGAGCAAAGAGGGCAGCCTCTATAGTTGGCAGTGTGATTTCCGCAGCAATTGCCACATTTTTTTCGCCTTGGGATCGCCTTTTATTCTGTCGCAGTTCGCGGTACTATGTAGCTCACCACATACAACGCAAACAGTAGGCAACTTACAGTAAGTTTTGGTATGGCCAAAAATTGACCAATCGCGGTATAAAGCAGACGTTTTAAAAATAATTGGAATGAGTAATTGTAAAACGTGCTCAACGCCAATAGACTACAATAAAAAATTATCGTCCGATATGTGTCCCAAAGATGAAATATCTAGTCAGCAGATACGTGCAGATAACTTCGGCACGACGAGATGACAACCATACCGTACATGCAAGCTATTGGGTGCTTACATTATGCGGCGCCAATATCACGGCCAGACATTTGTTATGCTGTCAATGTTTTAAGCTGATTTTGAACCAATCCTGGTAAACCTAATTGGGAAGCAGTCAAACGTCT
Organism: Lypha dubia; assembly: GCA_947311025.1. NCBI lineage: Eukaryota > Metazoa > Arthropoda > Insecta > Diptera > Tachinidae > Lypha > Lypha dubia. Next base: position 1,638,385 of record OX371263.1, read on the forward strand.
AATGCGTTACCTGAAAGGTACAATTGATAAAGGTATTGTTTATAAAAAACGAAACGGGACTGCATAAGAGGTTACTGCGATGCTGATTGGGCTGGTGACGTTGATGAAAGAAAGTCAACGACTGGATACGTTTTTATATGCCAGTCAAGAGCCATTTCGTGGTCAAACAAGAAGCAAAACACAGCGACAGTGTTTTCGACGGAAGCCGAGTTCATGTCAGTGGCCGCTGCAATCCAGGAGTCTGTTTGACTTAAACGTTTAGAAGCTGAATTACTACCGAACAACAACAAAACAACGTTAATATATTGCGACAACCAAGGTGCTTTAGATGTTGCCCTCAATAACATTTATTCGCCAAGAACAAAGCACGTAGATGTCAGCAGATCGATGACAAAGAAATCCATTTGGAATATTTATCTACAAATGATATGATTGCGGACATATTTACAAAGGCAGTTACTTCCCAGAAATTCGAATATTTTAATGAAAAATTTGGACTTCACTAACAAAATTTAAATTTCTATTTTAGAAGTGCATGAGATGATTGCAATTGTTGTTGTTTCTTTATTACTACTTATCATTAAGGGAGAGCATGATCGCGCACGAGTAATGTTGTTTTGTGAAAAATTCAAGTTTGTGTTTAAATTCTTTTTTTTTTCTTTTGTTGTCCTCGTTGAGAATGAATATAATTTCATAGGCATCATTGAATTTCTCCTGCACTTTAATTAATTAACATTAATTTTTTTAAATTCCAAAAAATTTTTGGGAAAAATTTCAATAAATAAAACATTTATTTGTTTTTTATATTATTGTTACAAATAAACGTAATTATTATTTGAACTGTAATCTTAATACCGCGGTGCCCGCAAGTTCCTTATGGAAGAGCAAACACCAATACATTTAAAGAAAAACTAATTTTTATTCAAAATTTTTTGTTGTAAAAACAAATACATGCAAAGAAAACACAAAAATTATATTTCATATATTTATTTCATATCATACGTTAAACAAAAACAAAATTTACATTGATGATCGCTGTCGTCAATTAATGGTGATATTCTTACAAAGTCGCTAACGAGTTCAAAGCATTCCCATTGTTGTAAACTTATGAATAACTATATTATGATTTGTATTTTATGTTTTTGAGTTCTTAAACTCGTTTAATTGAAATGAAAAGTAAAATTTTATTTTCAGCTTGTTTCAACTGAAATTTATCGCCTGTGTTCTACATTCGTAAAATGAAATGAAAGTGAACATTTCACTAATTTTGTGTTCTTAAATTCGTTAAAGTGAAATAAAAAATAAAATTACAAATAATTTTCACCACAAAAAAAGTAATTTGAAATCGAAGGCGGGTGATATAAAATACATTTTGCTAAAAATAATAGAAATAATTTTTCCTGGATTTATTTTCTTACAGTGTTATTCACAAACGTTTTATTAGAGGCTAATAAGCAAAATCCGCTAAAGTATTATTCACAAACGCTTAATAGCACTATGAGGCGGTTATTACACGCTAATAAACTCGAAAATTTTATTGTAGGTATCACGCTACTTTAGCCGTTTAATAAGGTGACATTTGCATTTTTTAAAGTAAAAAAAATCACTATTTACTTCAAAAAGTATGAAAATAAAAAAAGATTCAAATAAAGTAATGATTGTAATAAATATAATTCCGACATTCGTTAGTATTATACAAAATATATATACATAACTATAATTTTTTCATTAAATTAAATATTTTACAGATAATATATTTCAATTCTCCCGATTCTTTCAGTCCTTCTGCAATGTTTACATATATATGTATGTACGTAAAATAAGAAACTTCAAGAAAAAATATATTTTTTGTATACATACAGAGGGTGGTGTTGGCTAAAGTGGTTAGCGCGTTGACTACTAAGCAAACAATGACGTGGGGCCTGGGTTCAAACCCTGGCCAGAGCAAGTCAATCAAAATCATTAATTTCTGTAATGTACATACATTAGTGAGACATTGTATTAATTGTTGTCGGACTATTTAACCGTAGATCGAGCTTTAAAAAAACTTCATAATTCTAGCTATGTATCATTTTTGATACATACTGGAGTTCATAGAAATAATTGATTTATTTCGACATTTTGATTAAAGCTTGTGATATATTTAAGTTTTATTCAGGCATTTAATGCAAATATATTTTACATGTGCACATGTTCAAGTGTTGTTTATACAATCTATGCAGATATTTTTGGCATGCTTGTCATTGCAGTAGGGGTTTTTACATAAGAAACAAAATATTGAGTTCCACTTATTTTTTTTGGTTTTTATCCAGAATAGTAGCATTTTTGACACCTTGCGTGGCTCTTTTTTGGCGACTTATCAACTTTCTGTTTCTTTGATGGACCAGGCACATTGTCATCAGGATCGACAATATTGTGTGTTGACAGTTTCGAAAGCAACGTAACCATTGTCATATTCTTTTGTAAGAGTTTTTGGCCAAGGCTGTGTGATGAAAAAAAGTTGTCCATGGTGACATTATGTCCTTTTAATCCGTCAACTAAATCAAGAACTACTCGTTCTCCTTGATTCCGCTCAGGATTTCCTGAGACGCCTCTTCCCAAGTATGGCTGTATTTTCCATACATAGCACGAACGGGAATCAACAAGAAGCCAGAATTTCAAACCGTATCTCTCCGGTTTCGAAGGGATGTACTGGCGAAATTTACAGCGACCATGAAATCCCAATAATTGTTCATCTACAGTAACAGAATCAATAGGATTGTAGAATGTCGGAAGCCGTTCAGCCCACTTTTCCCAAAGGTTTCTAATAGACGCGAACTTGTCATCACTTTTTTGGGTACGTCGGGTGAACACATCATCAAAGCGAATGATTTTGTGAACATATAAAAATGTTTTTTCAGACATGATGGACCGAAATATTGGTCGCCCATAGTTTTCAGCGAACAAATCATGCAAAGTTTCGTTTTTTGATCTGAAGAAGACTTATCAGCTATACTTACTTATACACACCGGCCAGTAGTAATATTGCTAAATAGGCATGAAATAATTCCTCATCAATTTCGATATGACTGGCACCATGTAAATGCTTTCCGTAATTGTTAGAGTTATCAATTATGATTTTTGATAGTGACGGTGGAAAAAGTAGTAAAAAAGAATCCCGAATGTTGTTTACCCGGCTTGATGCAAATCTTGTTACACCTAAAAACAATAATTTTATTTCTACAACACCTCAATACACAATTATTAGGAACTTGGTCGCAAATTGATGATGTTTTCTCTACCTAGCCGACCAGTGGCATAAGGGTCGCTGCGCCAAGTAGTGCCATCTTTCGCAATATACAATGAATCAGTATCTGAGTTGCTGCCAATACTGTCATCAGTTTCAGATAAATAGCTTTCAGCAAACTGTTTTCTCCATCCATCATCATCCATTACTTCATTCACTAGTTCTTCTAAGGTAAAAAACCGCGGCTGCGACATTATTTTGAATACGCACAATTATTTTGAGCCCGATATATTCAAACAAAAGCACTCCGTTTTGTAAAAAGAAGTTAAAAACATTCACAATATAAAAACACACGTCTCGAACGATACGCACCGCAACACAGAAACACTTGAAATGCCATATGTATCAAAAATGATACATAGCTAGAATTATGAAGTTTTTGAATTTCTCATGGCCTACTTGCAAGACATTTTCAAAACATGCCGAAAAATAACGGGAATAACAAAATAAACAAAGTCACAAAGAATGGTTTATGTACTTTTCTTTAGAAGAAATTTATGATAATTCAAAAAACAAAATGTATCATTTTTGATACATAGCTCGATTAACGGTTAAGTGATGAAGGCATAGCACTGGTCACTAAAAAACTGTTCCGACAGCGATTGATGATGTTCCAAACTAATGTACACAACATCGCCCTCCTTCGTCGGTTAGCAGAAACATCGGCGAAGTAAAACAATTAATAAATGCCTGCCAATACAGCTTAACAAAGTTAATGCGTCTACCTAACACCGGAGGCGCCTCAACCCTGCTATAAAAATTAATATAACGCGCAAAGCAAAGTTGTAAAAGAGTTAAGCCTTCTACATTTTCAACATCTATCTTCTCTACTCTATCCCTCTCTCTGAGTTTCGGCACAATGCACTGCATACGTAGGGGTCATCCCCTGAGTGCTGGTCCTAATTAAACACAAAAAAAATGCATATGAATGTAAGTCAATGTCGGCCACAAAGAGAGGAAGAGAGAATATAGGTAGTAGTAGTGAAAAATACAGTGAACAAAATGCATGAACATAACACAATACCGAAATTGAATTGGATTCTGTTTGTTCCCTGCAGGAAATGGGTCGTTCTTAAAAAACATGACCATTCTGAATTTTGTAATTTTTAAAAATTAAGTTGGCCGAATATGTTTATAATTGGCCTCATGTGGTTACGGATCTTATCAACAATAAGAATCCATAACCAGCATTAGTTTTTTAAATTTTTGGAGTTTTTACAGATAAAAAAGTCACAGAGTGGACCGGTAACAGAGGGGACAAATTAACTCAAAAATACCATATTTTAGCTTTTTATTAGAATTTTGTAGAATTTATTTGTCCACTTAATTAGTGTACACAAAATATTTATAAAAAAATTATAAAATAAATAAAAAATCACTTTACTCACCGTTTTTCAACAGTAACAGAGTTGACACTGAATAAGGGTACGTACCCGGCCTACAATTATCTTGCTTACTCAACCACGCACTAAACAAGACTGAACAGTTCAAAGCACATTTTGTTGATTTTAGCTAAGTTATGATGGAGAAGCATAAGTGAAATATACGCGTCATATCGTTTAACAAAATTTTTTCAATAAAATGAGTGGACGTAACAGAGGGGACCTGAACCTGGGGACAAGATTTTTCTTCAAAAAAATTATACAAAAAAATTATTTTTCATCATTCTTTTCTATATATGGTATTAATATATACAAACTGAATAACAAAAATTGTAAATATTATTTTTTTTCAATTTTATTTTAGCTGAAAATAACTATTAAATTTTTATAAATTGGCTCGGGACACAGGTTTTTGCTAAACCTTTGACATTAAAAATATTTTTTAAGTTATTTTCAGATAATTAGTTATTTTTTTTTTATAATATAGTTACGTAGAATCAATAATAATTTATAAAAATGCAGATATTTTTCTATTTTCTTTTTGGAGAAACAAAATATAAAATATTAAAGTCTGGGGACACCAATTGGTCATGTTTTTAAAGAATGACCCAAATGTCGTTAGTGAAATTATACTGACTCGCTTTTGACTTTGTCACCAGTACTACTCTCTATTACCCCCCATACAATACTTTGTGCTATAGACATTTAGCATGTGCTTGTCATTGAAAATGTACTAGTAACATTACTAGTACTAGTAACAAGCGGTCAAATCTTCGACTCTCGTGGCTGGCGGGGCACCTCTAGGCTTCCAGAAGGTGAAGGGCAACGCTTCAGCTGGTGCTACTGCTGATGCCAGGAAAGAGGCATCAAAAAGAGCACGATCTGGGGAGGAGCTGCCCTCCACTTCGAAGAGGCCGAAAAAGTCCTTGAGCCAAGAAGGAGACCTACAGGTGGCTGTCATAGACCGGAACGATCAGGATTTGAAGATCCGCCCGGATCTGTGGCAGTTAGTTGAAGGCAGGCTCTTGGACGAAATCGGCAAGGCCGGTGTAGGACTTGCATTTTAGCAAGGAAAGAACTGAATCTAATACTATTTAATTCTTTCAGCCAAGGAGACCTCACGGTCGTTGCAGGTGTGGCCAGGGGCAAGCAGGAATTTGTGCTTGCTGCGGTCTACTTGCCCTATGAGGCTGTGGATCCACCAGGGAATGGTGTGCTGAAGCTGACGGAGTACGCGAAGTTGAGTGGCAGCTTATTGATACTCGGGTGTGATGCAAACGCACACCATAGTCAGTAGGGAAGCAGCAACATAAACAAAAGGTGTGAGTTACTAATTGATTTTATAACTTATTGTAATATGTCTATCTGTAACAGGGGCAATACGCCAACGTTCAGGAATAGGGATAGGGCGGAGGTTATAGACTTAACACTAGCCAATAGGAATAGGAATCTTGTAGAGAACTGGAGGGTTGACACGGACTGGTCTTTTTCAGGCCACAGTAGGATATCCTTCAGTCTTAACTTTGCAGTATCATGGCATGACCCATATAGGATTCCGAGAAAGACAAACTGGGATACCTTCAGGGCCACTGCAGATAGTAAAGTAAGGGACGCTCCTCTGGGGATTGATTCAACAAGAGGGGTGGAAGAGGAGGTGGATTATTTCACCAACATATTTAGAGAAAGTTTTGAGCTATCCTGTCCATTAGTTTTCCCAGGAAAAAGGACACAGCCATCGTGGTGGACAAGTGATCTTAGAGATCTACGGTCTGCGGTAAGAAGGCAGTTCAATAGGGCAAAACTTACAGGCAGAGTTGAGGATTGGGACAGTTATAAAGTGCTGTACAATGGGTACAAGGGGGAGCTCAAAAGGGCGAAAAGAGCCTCATGGAGGAATTACTGTGAGGCCATTGATTCTGTAAATGAGCTATCAAGGTTTCGTCGAGTACTGTCTAAGGACCCTAGGTCACCTGGACATATTCAGAGATATGATGGCTCATGGACGGAATCCAGCTGAGACCCTTTCTGTACTTATGGACACTCACTTTCCCGGCTGTATGGAAGTAGCAAAAGGGGCAACGATGGGGGATACTTTCAAACCCTTATCGTTAGCGCAATCAAGGGATATAATGGACGACATGGTGACATTGGGGGCTATAAATACCTTTGAGCCATATAAATCACCAGGCCCTGAAGAATGTCTCAGAACACGTACTGTTGTCCCTGGTGAATATCTTCAGGATATGTCTGAGTAGGAGGGTTTTACCCAAAAGCTGGAGAGACGTTAGGGTAATCTTCATACCTAAGGCTGGTAAAGCAAGCCACTCAATGCCGAAGGATTTTAAACCGATCAGTCTGTAGTCTTTTCTTTTGAAAACATTAGAGGCTGATCGACTTACATCTTAGGAACACAATCGAAGCGCGGGTCATCAGTGATGCTCAACATGCCTATTGTAAAGGCAGATCTTATGAGAGTGCGCTTCATGATGTTGTTCATTTTATAGAACTGGGAGCGCAACACAAGGATTACACCTTGGCTGCATTCTTGGACATTGAGGGAGCCTTTAACAATATTAGGATAGAGGCCATTAGGGAGTCGCTAGAGGAACTCGGTGTTAGTAGCCTTCTGGTGGAGTGGATAGTTCTCATGCTCAGCAGCAGGATTATCAACTCGAGTATGGGGGGCGAAAGTCTGAGGAGGTTAGTGACAAGAGGGACGCCGCAAGAGGGAGTATTATCCCCCTTCTGTGGCTGATAGCTGTAAACGTAATTCTCAGGCGTTTTGAGAGGAACGGTCGGAAGATAGTCGCCTACGCTGATGACGTGGTATTACTGGTAAAAGGGAAATTTCTTTCCACTATCAGTGAGGTCATGCAGGCAGCGCTTATCGAACTGTCTTTCTGGGCTAGTAGTAAGGGACTAGGGATCAACCCGGTCAAAACGGAGCTAGCTCTCTTCACCAGGAGACACAAAATATATAGTTTTTTGCTACCTACGATTGGCGGGGTGGAGTTAAAACTAGCAAAGGAGGCGAAATACTTGGGTGTTTTCCTAGATAGAAAACTTTCTTGGAAAAGAAACATACAAGAAAGGCTCAAGAAAGGGCTCAATGCCAACTATACATGCAGGAATTCCATTGGGAGGAACTGGGGTCTGCAACCGAAGGTGGTAAATTGGATTTATACATCGGTTGTCAGGCCGGTGATTTCTTATGGATGTGTCGTATGGTGGGAGGCGTTGGGGAAAGAAAGCCATAGGAAGCTGCTTTCTAAGGTGCAGAGGTGTGCTTCGCTGGGTATTACTGGGGCCCAGAGGAGCACCCCTCAGGCTACCTTGGACGTCATCCTTCACCTGCTTCCCATTGAAGAATGTGTGTTGAGAACGGCGGCAAGGAGTTTGCTCAGGCTTATGGAAGCGGGCTTTGTAAGGCCAGGATTTACAGGTCATACATCACTCTTGAAAAGGATTTGTTTTAGCAGACGGGAGACCATATCCCCTGGTTTAAGGTTATTGAGACTAATTTTATTAGAACGCCTTCACTAGTCATTCCAGATAGGTTTCTTTGGGTCAAATCTGATAGACTGTACGAGGGCTGCGCGGTCTTTATAGATGGATCGAAAATGGAAATAGGCACGGGTGCTGGCGTCTATTTTTTAGGAACGGACATTCGTAGGTCTTTTAGGCTACCGAACGAAAGTAGTGTATTTCAGGCTGAGATCCTAGCGATCCTCAGGGCCACGGAACTAGTGACAGAATATGTAACTGAAGGCATGGAGGTAACATTCTACGTTGACAGTCAGGCGGCGCTGAAAGCTTTGAAGGGGCATAGTGTCAAATCGAAGCTGGTCAGCAAGTGTAGGCTATCTCTCAACTTGCTTATGGCCAAATTTAGCGTTTGGCTATGTTGGGTAACAGGACATTGCAATATTGAGGGAAACGAAATTGCTGATGAGCTGGCAAGAATAGGGTCAGCATTAGATGTGGCAGTTAGTGACAGGTCGGTTAAACCTCCAATCGGTCACTACTATAGGAAACTCAGTAATTGGGTAATTAGCAGAACTAACCATTCCTGGAGGAATAGAGAAGATTGTAGTCTCGAGGTCCATATGGACAGAACTAGACTGAGGTAAATCTGATCTACTGCTGGGTATGAATAGAAAGGTTTTGAGAGTCTTAGGAGGCGCCTTGACTGGCCATTGCTCGGTTAGAGCGAGGACCAGCATATGGGAAAATGGCGCTCCAGATTTCTGTAGGATGTGTGGGGATGAAGAGGAGCCAGAAACTATAGAGCATATCATCTGTCATTGCCCAAGGCTGCAACGCCATAGGCAAAGATGGCTGAGCAGACGTTTCCATGAGGGCATTAGTGATATCGCGAAGTGCAAACTTGAGGATATCAGGGGCTTTATCATGGGAATTAAGTGGCTGAATGATGGAAGTTAACGGCTATTTGTTTCTCCTTGGACAGTAAGGAGACTAACTAGTCAATAAATCATAAATGAAGGGAATCACAATGGATCCAATTGGGTCTCCGAGTGGATGTGTATTTCACACTACCGTTCCTAACCTAACCTAACATTAAGAGTGTTGACTAGGTAGTGATTACGTAGTTCTAATGGGACCAAGTGGAGACATTCAAACCAGAATGTTACTAGTACATTTATATAATTTTAGTCTAGCTGTTAAGACAAACTAAAAAGTGTAGACGTATCATTGACAATGTCATCAAAAAGTCAGCACTAGTCGTCAAATCGGTGACCTGTCAGCAATAAGCCCAGTAAAAAGTCACCAAACAAGTAGACAAAAGTGGTGACTTGGAGACAATTGGCCCCGAGTTTACTACAGGGTTTTGTATGAATTAAAATAAAGTGCGTTGTTGAAAACTGTAACTGATATGAACACATTAAAGAGAAATATCAAAAAACAATGCGTCATAAATCTGCTTGTGCAAAAGCAAATTAATGAAATTGTTGTTTATTTTTTACATATATATGTATGTATGTATACGTCTAAATTTTCTATTTTTGTTTTAGTGTTAGTAAACAACTAAATTAATGTTTTTGTAGTTTTTAATGCAATAATAATAACTTCATTGTCATAAATAATTGAGTATGTGATCCTCTCCGAAAAACCAGGGACATGTAAATTTTTGGTGAATTTGGTTTCTGTTTTTTATTGCGATATGGATGATATTCGTTGTCAAATAATGAGGAAAACTGTTTTTTTTTTTTTTGTACTGTTTTACGTATTTTGTTATAATTTGCTTTTTGGAGTTTTTCATCACTTATTAGAACTCGTTTAGCGAAAATTTTGTTCTATGTTAATTATATGTTTAAACTGATTGTAATAAAAATTCATAATGCGTCCTGAGGCAATTGGTTTCTGACACCAAATTCTCAAATTCTTTTCAATTTTTTCAACTAATTTTCATTTTCTTTTGTTTAAAATTTCTTAAATTTTTGACAGTTAATTTTAATTAGTTCATGTAAAAAGAATCACCCTTATCGTGTTTGGCGTTTTCATTGCAAAAACTCAGCGTTTTTTAAAAATGGTATCGTGGTTAGAAAAAAACGACAAATACACGGCACTGTATAAAAATCTATTACAAGAACGCCGTTACAACGGTACTTTGGCGTTTTTGTCTGTAAAAAGTGCTAAAAATAGGCGTTTATAATTTTTATCACGACACAAACGTTACTAAAGTGAAGTTTTAATTAAAATGGAGGGAAATAAAGTGCAAGTCTTCAAAAAACATTTTAGAATAAAGGTCACAAGTGCCACTCGATTCTCAAAGCTGGTGGAATGCAGGAAAAGCCATATTTGGCAAAAGGGTTTCACAAAGGCGGCCAAAAAATTAACATTAATGAAGAGTGGAATACCATATCCGAATTCTTAAATTGCATTAGACCTCCCTTCCGTTCAGGTGAAGGTGTGGGTAGACTTTAAATAAAAAAAAAAACTCGCACGCAACAAAGCTGAAAGCCATGCAACAGGTGGGGGCATGTATAAGCAATTTATTTTATCACCAGTTGAGGAGGCAGGAGTTAATTTATTGGACATGCATTCGATTATAAAACATAAAAATGCTTTTGGAATAAGACCACGGGTCGTATCCCCTGATCATGTGCCGTCAAATGAAAGCCTGAAAGAAATTGACCAACCATGTCCTTCGTCAGCGTCCGTACATAAGAAAAAAATGTGTGAATATGTTTGTTTGTTGTCTCAAATTTTTTCTTGCGATGTTCATTTCTTGTGCACTGCATTTATCCTCGTCTTCAGAGGATGAAAAAAACCTATACTGAACATTTTAGTTAATAAAAAATTAAATGAATAAAAAATGCTCCAGATTTTATTTGTTTATTTTGACAGTTTTCATAACAGGCTGTATCATAATAATTTCAAAATGCTCAATCTTTTCAATTTGGTTCATTTACAAAAATATCTTAAGCTAATATCATATCGGCCAAATCTCAATTGCGACAATAATCGGTACAATGCGATCACACTATCGTACATTATTGGGCAAATTAAATCATGCATGTATGTATGCGTTTATTTTCGGCATTTATTACTAGGAAAAAGAGAAAACTGCTTTGACCGTATATATTGTGTATATAATTAACGTATTAATGTATAATAATAAAAAATTCATGAATTTTGATTGAATTTAGTAAACAGCACGTACTTTTGATTCTTGTCATTTTGTAAACAAATGTTTTCAGGGGTGGAAAAGGCGTTACAACTGCATTGTTTTAGTTCAACAGTTTTTTGTTCAACAGTACAATGTTATATTTAATGTTTTAATATATATGAATAAAATATAACATTTTATTCGAGAACGAATTTCTGTTTTTATAATATTATTTGTTATGGGTTAGCTAATCTACATATGTATATGCATTTCGTTGGCAGCTAAATACCAACTCATCAGTAGATCTTTACTAAAAACATAAACACTTCACAGATAAAAATATCGCCAAATTTTAAGTGACAAAAGTAGTTGTTAAAAGTCAATTTTTAATTTCAACAACATTTTTATTATAATCAATACGTTTGTTGTTGATATGACTAATTGTCAAGCTTATTTTCAAATAAACGTGTCAACAATTGTGTTTGTTGAAACCCAAACATCTTAACAATAGCAATGATGTCTATAGCATTTTGTGCCTTTGACTACGAGTAAAATGATTAAAACGTTAGTTTAACATTACTTAATATATTTTATTAGTTTTATAAATAAAATATGTACATTTTTCATAAAAAAATATTTTATTCGTTTTACTACTTATTAAAGTTAGTTTAAATTAAAAAAAATTCACTAAAAATATATCTGAGTTTTTGAGATTTTTACGGCGTTTTGATGTTTAAAAATATTATAATATGCAACACTTATACATGTGATTCTTTATACACACAAGAAAGAGAAAACAACAAGTTAAAAGAAAACAAAACATTTAAATTCTTGTTATACACACACGCGCGAAACAATTTGTGAATTTAAAAAAATTTTGTGAAAAAACTTGAAAATTGATAATAAAGTGTTGAAAATGGTAGAATTTATTAATTGTTTTTCTTGCGATAAATTGTTTATTTGCCCGAATAAGTTTTTCAAGCATTTAAATGGATGCTTTCCGAAAAATGCAAAAGACAAAGAACAATACCAGTGCAAATTTGGTAATTGTTATCAAAAATTTTCCCTTAAATATTCTCTCAATATCCTTCTAATCTCTTTATATTTTATTAGTTTTTTATTATTTTATGTTAATATGAATACTTTATTTGTTTTACGTTTTGTTATGGTTTTTTTTAAATTAATTTTATTAAATAAAATTGTTTTGAAAAATGAAAATTAAAAACTTTTGTATTTTTTTATTTAAAGGGGGGTTTTCAATTAAAATATTATTAAAAATCAACAAATTTGTTTGTTAAATTTTGTTTTGAATTTCAACAAACTCGTTTGTTGATATGACTCTTTATTTGAAAAAAAATTAACAATCAAGTTAACAACATCGTTTGTTAAAATTTGCTTTTAATTTCAACAAATTCGTTTGTTGACTATGTTATTGAAATAAATTTAACAATCAAGCTACAATCATGTTGTTTGTATTTACAAGATCTAGTATAGGAGCAATTTCAAGAAAAAATTTGTTTGTATTTACAAAAAGTTTGTTTGTATTTACAATTTTTTTATCTGTGTGGAGTATTTGCTCGAATAAAATGTTATATTTTGTAAAAGGGAAGTTTGTTTTTCATTTTACCTTATAAATATTTTTATTGGCAACCAAAGGTGGTGTAACTATATAAAGGTTATAAGAAAAAAAATTAATTATGGTAGAACTAAGCTCAAAAAAAATTAGCTTTAGAAGGTGTTGCAATTCAAAAATTCGGTTTTCCATCCCGTGTGTCGGCACTGATTGTCGACAGTGATCTGCGCACGAGTGGCCGATAAAAATCGGCGCATATTTTACAAATTGATTGGTCAACATTGTGCAATAGCGTGTTCACATTATCGGCGCACCAAGGTTGATTTTTATTGCCCATACTCAGCACAATTTCGGCGCAGATTGTCGCAATTTGAAAAATTGTTTCATCGGTATTGCGACGAAAATTGGTGCATTGCGCCGATAGTGGGATTTTAGCTTTAGGCGTAAATTTTACACGACACTATTTGATTTTAAATTCGACTACAAATACGCCCGTAGTTGAAATACGCCTACGCCAAACACGATAAGGGTGAATACATTCGTGTCTGTCATGAGTTCCGAACATTTTCAATTATAATGGAAATTTCCGAATCTCAAAATAGAATATTTGTTGTCCGGCATACTTCGGAATATTTTTGCCCGATTGGTGGCTAATGTGGGAATTTTTTTAAATCTCCTTTTCCATGTGTTATTATCAAAGATATATTGGTTTTTATTTCCGAATTAGGTAGATAAGATATCAATCTTAAGTTCAAAATATATTTTTTTTTTCAAATTAAATTAGTTTTATTGTGTAATAAATGGGATTCTATTTGCTTTTACACAGCTTAGTGCAGTCGAAAGTAAAACGAAAAATATGTTCGGATGTGAAACTCATGACAGACACGATTATTCAGGTTTTGCAAAATTTTTCACAGCGAATCACAGAATGAAAAATGTCAAATAATAACAGTACAAGCAGCTCCGTACAAAATACCACTTCTCTCTCCCCTCTGCGACAAACACAAAAGTTGAGTAGCAAAAGTTTAAGTGAATGAACCTGGAGTAATACCCCGTTTATTTGGAAAAAAAATAATTTGCAAATACTTAACTTGCTCTTGCTTTACGCAGATAACATTCAGATATATACTTATATATCTGTGATGACATGTAGCAAAAATATAGTCATCTGGTTCGATTTGCTGGTTGGCCGAAAACGCCAAATACATGGTAGCATCACACATTTTTTTTTGCAAATAGCTCGTTATTTCGCCACTTTTTATGCCCCTATTACGGTTTACAACTCAACCAAGTAGAGTTGAAATTGAAACAACTCAACTTTAAAACAACTTAACTCATTTTTGGTATTATGAATTACAACTCATTCTAGTTGAAGTTGTATTGATGTTGCCAGCCTCAAAAGCAACGATTTGACAGTTGATAAAGCAGTTTATGGTATTTTTGAGACAAAAACAAAAAAAAAAATGGTTTCTTGTGAAAGTGAGCTTTTTGTTTTGTTTAATAAATTATAAAATTGTACTAAGTGAAAAAAATGGATATCTCTTATTTTTTGGACTCTGAAGAAAGTGATGATGCTAAAATTGATGAGTTGGGCATACAAAAAAATCTTCGTAATCACTCCAATCCCTTGGAACTTCCCGATGCTATGTAAGAAAAAAATTAAGTTATAATTGAATGGCTTTTTAATTGTATATTTAATATGATTTTATAATGAGCTGAAGGAACATTTCCAGAAGCCTGTGCGAGGTATGGGTATACCTCACATAATAACACTATGTGAAACTCATAGGTTCCTTGCTGACGGCAGTTATGTATCAAAAAAGTTGTGGAAATGATGCAAACGTTGTATTGGCACATCCTACAATACATATGTGTAGTGATTAAAGAAGTATTAAATATCTTCGAGCGATAGGTTTGTGCAAAATGGATAACAACAAAAATTATTGAAGAATATCAAAACGCTCTGTTTTCTCGTTATAACTCTATTTTTTCTATAAATAACTTCTCAATCGTTAATAAATTCATGTAAGGCATTTAAAAAAAAAACTTGACTTGACCATTTCCATTTTATTTGTTTAAGATTTTTTTTAACAACTGCTACTGAGCAGTTGTAATTTTTTGTCATTTTAGACAACCTCACTATCACTGAGTTGTAATCGATAATACCTCAAAAAAGTTGTAATGCGAAATAATTTCAACTTTTACATTTTTGGCAGGTTGAGTTGTAATCGATAATACCGATTTGAAAAATTTCAACTGAATTACAGTTGAGTTGTAAACCGTAATAGGGGCATTAAGTTAAAATAAAAAAGGATTACGGTAAAGCTTTCCACTTTTATTTGCTAATAAGAAGTGTGTATAAACGGGGTATAAGACTGGTATACTAGGATCCTGCGTTAGTGAATTCTAATGCTTTTAGACATCTTATTTTGGTTATGTGATTATAATTTTTAAAAATATTTTTTTACTTCTTTTACAAAAACTTTATTTTTAAATAAAAACAAATACAAAAAGAACTCTTTGGAAATTTGTTGAATGTAAAAATTCTGCTATCAGGAATATTTTTGACTTAATTTGTTGTTTTCTTTCGTCGCACTTTCGTTGAAGACTTGATAAAAGTTTTCAGTAAATAAACGTTGTAATATAAATTTAAAAATGTCAACAAATACCTTTTAACAGCTGCTGCTTAACCTGTTGCTGAACAAGTGCAAGTTGTTGTTGAGTAAAGTCATTGCCGACTAATCCCTGCAAAACAATGCGTGGCCCTTGTTCTGTTTGAATTACTTGAGCAGTAACGCATTTAATCACTGTTCCAGGAGGCTGTCCTTGCAATAAACTTTCTTCTATAGACATAGGTTGATTAGACTGTGTTTGCTGTTGAGATGATATTGTCTGATGTTGGATTTGTTGTTGTGGTGTAGATAGTACAGGTTGTAACGAAACCTAGAAGAAAACAGGATTATTAAAATACTGTTCAGTTCCGCATTTCTCATGAAATAAAAATATTGTTAATAGTAAGTAAAGCATTGTGTTAAAAACAGTTTTTGAAAATGCTTATTTCGACTTAAATACAGGTCAGACCCAATAATTATATTTTAACATTCATAAAAGTTACTACTCACTGGTTGTGAAACTGGAGCCACTTTAGGAGGAGATGACTGCTGTTCGACGGAATTCGTTACGATGTGTGCATTGCCATCGCTTTGAGTCTTAATGTGAGCCACAATTTGAGCTTGATTATTTCCTAATGGCTTTATAATCACTTGTTGTCCATTTATAGTTGCTACTTGCAATTTTCCTTGTGCTAGTTGTTGAGCTAGTGTGGAGTTTTGTACAATGATTTGCTGTTGATTATTTGTTGTTGAAGAAGATGTAGCACTGATTAAAGGATTATTATTATTTTGCGGTTTGATTATATTTATATTATTTTGGCTCTCAATAGCATTTGCATTTGTCGTCTGTTGAGGTTGAATGATAAATTGCTTCAACACCTTGGAAGGTTGCATATTTTGTTGTACAGTTGAGGTGATTTGAGATGATGTTTTCTGAGTAGTATTTACATGACTCTGAGATGCAGGTTGAACCATTTGTAATGAAGCATTTTGTGTAGGAATGGATCTTTGTGTTAAAATTGTTTGCCCAGGGCTTAAAATTATTCTTTGTCCACCAACAACAATCTGTTGCTGGACGTTGCTGGTGTTCACTATAGTTTGTATAACCTTTTGAGGTTGTTGCGACCCTGAACTGACCTGTGTTGAGTTTGGAACAATTACTTGTTGCTGGTTGGCATTAATTTGATTATTTGTTTGTGGAATGGACTGAGTTGCTGCATTTACTGACTGTCCTGCTATTGCAGTTGTTGTTGACTGTTGGTTAGGTTGTATGATAACCTTTTGCCCATGCGAGTTTTGTCCTACGAGAATTTTTTGACCTGGTTGGACAATAAGTTGTTGAAGGTTTTGATTACATGGAACAACCTTAGCGTTATTTGATGCAGCTGATACAATATGCGATACTTTTTGAGCACCTGGTGAAACAGAAACTTGTTGATTTTGTGTTGCAATCTGTGTTCCGGCTTTTGGTCCAACCCTAAGAGGTGTATTTACAACCTAATTGATATTAAAAATTATATAATTATTTACACGTTCTAATACTTGTTGTTTTTATTTTACTTTTAGTCCTGATTGCGCTCCAGTTGAACTTTTCGGAATTTGTTTAACTGTGATTTGTTTAATAATTGGAGAACTTGTTTGAGACATTGATTGTTTTACCGGCAGTTTTTTATTTCCCATAATAGCTATGAATGAAAATTATATTTCAAAAGTTTTTAACATAATATATTTAAAAGCTCACTCTGACTTCCCGAAGATGCTGAGGACGTAGAGCATGATGAGGTCGAACTTGTTAAGACGTGAAGTTTTCCGTCTGGCATTTGAATTAATTGTTGACCTGGACTAAGTCCACGTACACTTACTTTTCCATCTGGACCCCTAATAATTTGGACTTTATGTTGCTGTGGAGCTGGAGAGCCTGACGATTCTACATTATTTGCTGCTTGAGTTGAACTTTGTGAAGCTGGATGTAAATTATGTTGTTTCAAACTGTTTGAACCCGAGGTGTTTCCGGTAACAGAAGCTGCATTTACATTAGAAGTTGTAATACCCTGTTTTGGAGCGGGTGATGCAACAGTTTGTTGAATTATTCTTGTTGTGCCATCTGGATTTTTAACAATGACTCGACGACTTCCAATTATTTGACTCTTAGCTGAATTAAAATTTAAATATAAAATATAATAAAAGTAATTAAATTAATGTAGTTTACCTGGCGTAGTTGCTCTATTTATCTCACAAATTTTTTTTTGTGAACTGGTTGATGCTCTTTGATTTCTTATCTGTTCTCCTTTTTCCTTTAATTCATCATTTAAATTTTTCGAATTTGACAAAGTTTTGTTCAAGTTGGTTGGAGTTGTATTTACACTAGAAGTTGACGCATCGCTTTGTCGTTGTTGCGTAATAGATCGAGTTGTTGCCATTAGTTTTGCTTTCTCAATTTTTTCTCCAATTAATTTAATTTCCCATAACTCAAGTTTATCCTCTTCAACCCATTCCTCAGAAATTTGGGGTTCAGTTGGTTGTGGCGATTCAGCGCGCTTTCTTTTACGCAATCCCGACCTTATTGACGTTACCTCTGTTTACAAATATGTAGAAATATATTTTAGTTTAATAAAACTTTTATTTGTTTGTTTTTTCTTACCTCTTATTGTTTTTGGAAGTTCTAATGGTATAACTATTTTCCGGCGTAAATATTGAGTTCGTTCTCCGTATCTGCCCGATATTCTTTGTTTTAACAACTCTAACGTAAGAATTTCATTCTCAGTATTTACTTGATGTTTTCCATCAGCTGAAGGCGGCTTAGCAATCATATCATCCCACCTTAAACAGCACCAAAAAATACGAAGTTGAAGTGCTATGGCAGATAGAGTAGAAACGTTTGTTGTACGGTATGACCAGCATGTCTTGAAAAGTGGCCTAGAGCTTTGATAAGGCCACACTAATTGATTATTCTTCGCTAAATGATGAAAACCACTTGCTGGTATTTTTCCACCAAGTCTTGCTATTCGCATTAATTCAAAACGAGGTAGTATGAATAGGCTCTTTTTAAGTTTGTGCGTTAAAAAACTAGATACCAGTGGAAATTTCGAATAAGGTCGAATATTTTTTACTGAAGTTTTATTTTGAATTTCTCCATTTTCTTTTTCTACTTTGTTAGGATTAATTTTTGTTATATCTGACACTAGGTATATACGACCTTTTGTGCAACCCGCAGAATAAACACGCTCCTTCCCGTTGGAAAAATATTCTTTTTCAGATTTTGTAATGTCTTCACGTTTTGGTACACGTTGATTAAGAGGAAATCGTCGGTTTTGTTTCTTTTGTATGACATCGGTTGCTAACGATTGATCCAGAACATCTTTGGTGCCAATATACGATTTATTTCTATTTTTTAAGTTTTTCTTACACCTTCTAGATATTTGATCTGTTGATTCCTCAAATGTTGCAGAGTTCAGCGTGATAGCTAGAGAGCCATCATTGGTAGTTTCAGAACTTTCAATTTCAACGTTACTACAAACATCTATATTATCTATAAAATCCATCTTTTCTTCTCCACTTAATATACTGGTACTATTATCTGTGGAATCAACTTCGGATTTAATAGCATTATCAAACGATAAAGCTTCTGTTACTTGATGCTGTTCTTTTGATGCGTAACACTCCAGTAAAAGTTTGTCATCGAAAGGTATTGCTGTAACTTTGGCTTGTTCCCAATCATTCGATAAGTCCTTTGGAATATCATCCAACCATTTATAATCTTCTGTATCATCTAACGATGAAAATGTTAAACTCTCTTTTTTCCCCTCCGTTAACTTTTGCTCCAGAATAGATGGTTTTTTAACAGCACCTAATATTGCAGCTACTGTTTCCTTTGAGCCTTTTCCAGCTGAATGTGCTTTCCGCAACAGAAGTAGCAATTCTTTCTTAGCTCTCGCTTTTTGTAAACATAATGGGGAATAACACGTATTTTGAGTAATTTGAGAAACAGCATTAGAATTTGTATTGCATTCTTTAGTATAGCAACGGTACTGCTTAGCAAAACGGTTAAGTTGACTAAACTGTAACCGAACGGTTTGAATTTTTTTTGCAAGTGAGTTCACAAGATCTATGTTAACACTTGTGTTGCTATTTTGAGATAAACCAGCCTTTGGCGTCTCTACTAAGCGCAGTAAATGCTTTTCTAAGAATGTCGGTCGTGTAAGTTGACAGCCATTACTCCCAGAAAGCGAATCATTTGGCTTTTCATTTTCTTCTGATTCTTCATATTTTATACCCATCTGTTCTTCCGCCTCTTTGAGACGCACACGTCGGGACAGTAAGTCATCCAAACAGCTTTTTTTAGCGATCTTAGGGTATAAAAGTCTTCCGGCCGTTAAAAGAGATTTTGAAACATCTATAACACCGATATTCATTTCGTTCGTTTTTTTTACTTTGATATTTTTATAATTTTCCAAATAGTTATAATTGTACCCTCGAACGGAATCGTTTTCACATTGTAATATAAACTTATAAGTACGAGGATCAACTACAACAATTTCATCGACATCTGTACCGTTAGTGTAGTGAATATTTATTTTAAAAGGTAACATAGCCTGTCCTCGTATAGCGGAACGGCGAGTTCGCCCACACCGTCTACTTGAAGAAAGCCACATCCAACCCCATTGTCCATGAACACGATATTCCTCACCTTTTTGTTTCCACACCTGGTGCTTTAAACCAAGTGTATACTTAATATAATTGAGTGCTAACCGATTACGTTCCTCTTCATCATCTCGTTCCCGTTTTTCACGTTTTTCAATTTTCTTACGCTCTTCGCGTTCGACGGCTGTAATCCGACGCAATGACATGTGTCCTAACTGTTCGTGCCACACATTAGCAAACACAACATTTTTTATGGATGATTGGAAAAGCATCAGTGTTGTTGCGAAATCTGATGGTGAACGACAACACATAACGGCAGATGACCAAAGCTTTTTCAATGTATTCCAGTTCGGATTTAGAAATGGATTTGCAATATTTTGTTCAAAGGAAAGCAATGTTTGGCGTAATGTTGTTATAATATTATCTGCTGTACCCATTGTTACACCCATCCATTTAAATTCCGACGCTGTCGTAAGTGAAAACTTATGTGATAAATGCCGACGTTTATCTCTCTCTTCGTTTCGCTGTGGCTTGTTTAAAGCTATTGTATTTGATGTATACTGATTGATGTAATTTTTGAAAGTGTTCTCCATACCCAGCCTAAAATAGAGGGTACCACTTGAAAGTTGCGAAGACTTTTGCCGAGTGATGATTTTATTTTCTGGTAGTTTTGATTCTATGTCTTCATCTTCGATAATATTATCAATTTTTGTATCTTCTTTCTCATCACTTATCTTATCAACTTTAGACAATTGTTCGTTTTCCATTTCAATATATGACTTTTTATTGTGCTTGTGTTCATTTGTAAGAGTTTCCGTTATTTTAAGTTGCCTCAAAATTTCATCTTTCTGCTCCATAAGCTGCGAGTAGAGTCTTGATTCCAAATCTTCCCCATCAAGCAAACTGAATAATAGCTGAAATTTTGCAACTGAACTGTAATACCAAACACATTCACCAAACTGTCCTTCAACGAATATTCTGCGTGCAATGAACCAAAACCTTCGGCCGTGTCTATCTAATCCTAAACTGTCATGGCGGATAAGTACACCCTGTCTCTCTTGCGGTAGAATGCAATCTACTACACCACTTACTTTGTGGGCTTTACATATACCACACTGCCAGTCCTCAGTAGGCACATCTAACATTGGAGGCTCTACACACTCCAAGTGATAAACGGCTGGGCATGTTTCGCAGCACAACAAGTCTCCTAATCTGTGGCAGACGCGGCAATGATCATCATAATGTATAGGACCCTCTTGTAGCATAACATCACGAATAGAATTTGTTGTAAGAAATTGATCAGTTAAAAACTGCAACACTCTAATACGGTCTAATACTCCCGTGTATGGGTATTCTCCTGCGCATAAAATTTTATAAATGTCACGATCAAAAGATTCATCACTTTCAACATAGCTTCTCAACACTTCTGGCCAAGTAAGGGAATCAATTAAATATAGACTAATGTTGACAGTATCTTTCTGATCTAATGGACTAAAATGAGTTCCCTGCACATCTTCTTCCCGAAGAATAGCTTTTAAAAGCATAATATGTATGTCAGTTAATAGTACGCTTTGCTCATCACAAACTAATGCAGCGCAAAAATCTTCAAAACGAAATGGTGATAGACGAACTAAGTGTCGAAATCTTCTTAAAACTTCATAAACGCTGACTGCATTTAAGACGTCTTTATTATCTATTAATAAATCATGAGATGATTCTGGAAGCTCCATAGCTTTAAACTCTCGATCCTGTAACCAAATAGGATCTGGACTAGGAGGCCGGTGTGGTCTGCCGACTCCTGGTTGTGTAAAGCTGCAAACAGAAAATTCCGATTCACTCTCATTTCCACCATCAATA
Source organism: Lypha dubia (assembly GCA_947311025.1). Taxonomy (NCBI): domain Eukaryota; kingdom Metazoa; phylum Arthropoda; class Insecta; order Diptera; family Tachinidae; genus Lypha; species Lypha dubia. The sequence continues at coordinate 1,660,367 of OX371263.1, forward strand.
CTTTCCTCTTCACTATGTGACATTAAAATATCTTCTTCGTCGCTTTTTTCCGATGAGTCGCCAAAATCAGATCCATAATGATATTCTGATTCATAATCTAAAAAAAAAAAAAAAAATAAACATTTTATTCGAGTAATATTTGAGAGTTTGTGTATAGTATGTTCAGACATACAAATTTTATTTAGTCAATATTTGGATTTTTTTTTTTTTTGTAGTTTTATTAGATATTTATTGAACCTTCAATTATAAATTGAAAGATCAATAAGTTATTCAAATCTTAAATCTAAAAATGTTAAATATAAGTTGATTTTTGTTATTTTACATCTCTCGTGTACGGCTGAAAGTAGTAGTATCCCTGCTTCTCAACCCGGTGTGGGTTTCAGGATGGCATTGTATAATAGGCATAGTGTAGTATCTTCCAATAAGCGAATTCATTTGGGCTGCTTTTAATTTCATTTGTGTTAACTTTGTGTCTATGTGCCATTTCCGTGTTAAACGACTACTAAGATGAACGCCTAGATATTTGACTTCTGTGTTGCCGTATAGTCTCGGTGTTGATTTGTATAGGCAGGCATGTTTCCTGCGCAACGACGCGCAAGTGACGAGCACACAGTTTTGGTCATTAACTTTTATCCGCCATTGTTTTAGGCATGTATCCAGTTTTGATATGTACCCTTGTAAATTGCAGGAAGATTCTACTAGATTTTCATGATCGCTTAGAAAAGCTGTATCATCAGCGAATGTTGACGTGTGAATGTTACTGCTTAACGGTAAGTCAGAGGCATATATTAAATACAGTAAAGAACCAAATATACTACCTTGAGAGACTCCGGCTTCGATCGACTGCGGAGGGCTTAAAAAACTGCCTTCCCTAACTAAAAATTTGCGTTCCTTTAAATATTTTTTAAAAGCCTTACTATGTTTGCTGGTAGATTTTGCATTAATTTGTATATTAGACCTTTGTGCCATATTTTATCGAAAGCTTCTGAAACATCAATAAAGACCGTAGAGCAATATTTCTTTTTTTTTTTCAAAAGTGTTTCTAACTACATTCACAAGTATGTGAGTTTGTTCGATAGTGCTATGTTGTCTGCGAAAACCGAATTGATGATATGGAATACATCTATTGCTGATCAGTATAGGGCTCATATATAGCCTTTCAAATAGTTAGGACATATTAGGCAATAAGCTAATAGGCCTATACGATCCTTGCCGGGCTTTGGTATCATATTAATCAGCGAAACCTTCGATTCTGTTGGATAGTGTTCTAGGCGTAGAATACTATTAAAAATGAAATGTATTATTCTTTTTTCGTAATGTAAGGTAGTTCTTGAAGCATTTTGTTGCTTATTTTATCGGCACCTGGGGTTTTTTTTGTGTTAAGACTAGTAATAGTATTTTCAATCTCCGCCATGTTAAATCTCAGCGGTATTTCTGGTAAAGAGACGACTGGTGGCAGTTCAACAATATCAGCAGAAATATTCGCGGTAAATACTTTTTCTAAGTGCTTAACAAATAGATCACCTTTTTCAGCATCAGTTCTTGCCCAGTCACCATTCGAACCAAATCACTGGCCTTTTAAGTCCTCTGGCTGCAGGCCACAGCGAATAGTCTGTTTGTGGTGTTGCATCGAGTTCTAGAAGAAATTTTTGTAGCGAAGCTGTTTTTGTGTTTGTAAAACTTTTTTGAGCTGTTTGGTACATTCTTTAAGTCTCATTTTTAGCTGAGGGGATCTGTAACGTTGCCATTCTCGTCGAGCTCTCCGTTTTTCAGTCAATAGCCTTTCTATATCTACAGAAAAAGTATTGCTAAATCTCACTTGTTGATTTGTTTTATTTGAAGTAGCATTAAAAGCAGCTTGTTTAACGTGCGCTTCAAAAAACCTGAGGGAATCGTCTATATCAGAAGGTGTTCTTAGCGGCATTCTTTCCGAGCAATGAGCACTCAGATATTTTCTGTAGTTCAGCCAGTTAATACGTGCAGATGTCATCGGTAAATCACATGTTGGTGTTACAGTTGTGGTGAGTAAATAGTGACAATTGAAGGCGAGTGATCTGAAGATAAATCCAAAGATGCTACAACTGCAACCATCTCGCTGGGTACACCTTTTGCTATTCCAAAGTGAATAGCATCAGGAATTTTTGTCGATCTGTTGGCCAATATGTTGGCTGACCACTTGACACTACGTTCAAACCCATTTTAGAAACGACGTCAAAACGGGGACCCAGTGATTTATAAAAAGCGGTATATTGACTCTCGGTAATTGAAAATCTGGGGGGCGAATAGACAGATGATATTACAAGTTTTTGATAGTAATTTTCAATGCAGGTGTTCGTTTCTTGAAGATAATCTTCACATAAATCATTCAACAGGAAGTGTTTTAATCGCGTTTTTATTAGAATTTCCGAGCCACCACAAGCTCTACCTCGAGGATCCTTTGTGTCGTAAAAATTATATCCACTAATTCTGAAATAGCTTCGAGACGTCAAATGAGTTTCTGAGATAAGCATAACATCGATTTGTTTATCCAGAAGAAAATATTCTATTTCATTTTTATGTTGGCAGATGCCAGTTGCGTTCCAAAAACATATTGTTTGCTTTTTAAAATACTAGCGTATGAAAATTTGTTGTTAGCTTGTTGTTGAGCACTAGTCGCGTTAGTCTTGAAAATGTTTGAATATTGATTTTGGCTGGTGGACGGTTGAGTTAACTGTGGGTAGTTATTAAAAGGGGTTTTAGGCTGAGCGGGAGTTGCATTAGTTTTTTTGTTTGATGAATTCTTAAAAAACGAGTAAAGGGGGCAGCCTCTATAGGTGGCATTGTGATTTCCGCCGCAATTGCCACATTTTTTCGCCTTGGGATCACCTTTTACTTTGTCACAGTTCGCGGTACTGTGTAGCTCACCACATACAACACAGACTATAGGCAATTTGCAATAATTTTTTGTGTGTCCAAATTCTTGACAGTTCAGGCATTGATCAGGTCCAGTTCTTTTATGTGGAAGCTCAACAGTAACTCTTCTTAAATATTTGAGTGGTGGTTTACTCGACCTTGTTGTTGTTGTTATGTCTTTATCGCCTTGTTCAGTAAAATCGCGAAACGATTTTCGGAATTTTTAATACATTTTCCATCTCTTGGAACTTTTGCCGTTGACGCTATTTGAGCAGATTTGGGACTTCTTCCCCTTTTCAGGTCGGTTATGCATCTATCCATACCTGTTTGAATTTTATTATCACTATTTTCACTTAATATATCTATAATTTTGTTAATTTTGTGCACGTTGGTCACCTGGTTATTTGTTGTTTGTTTGTTTGATTGTACAGCTAAGCTGACAAGTTTGCTAATAGGTGCAATTGTTGTTGCTTCTTGATCTCTATTTAACATGTACAGAGAGCACGATCGCCCACGAGTATTTGTGTTTTGTGTAGAATTCAGGTTTGTGTTTAATTCATTTTTTTATTGTTGTCATCAGCAACCAAAGGTAAATAAACATTCCTGCTGCTTGTAGGTTTACTCTTGTTTTTGTCAGAAGATGAACTCATTTAGAGTTCTCCTTATTTTGTTTTCACTTATATGAGTTTGTGTATGCAAATGTTTATGTATTTACACACAAGCAAAAAATAAAACCAGTAAAATAACTGTTTAAAAAATGTTTTGTTTTTCTATATTTTTTGTGACTTGAAATTTTTAATATTCACTTGCGACGATTCTACAAACGCGTCTGTATACTACGAGAGTTGAAACTGAATGATCAATCGCAAGTGAAGTTTTTATTACCAATTCTGTATAGTGCAGAGTTGTATATGCTTGGGTTAAATTTTCAGACATTCGTGACATTATTAAATAAAATCATTCCTGTTACAACTAGTCCTGATTGTTTTCGCCCTATAAGCATCACTTCTATGCCTGTCTAAAATTTTTGAGCGTCTTTTGGTCAGCCAGATGAACAGGTATTTGACTGAGAATCGTTTGGTCAGTGACTGCCACTTTGGCTTTCGTAGGAGTCATTGTACCACTACGCTGTTATTTTCCTTGACGGAGAGGGTTAGGCATTGCTTTAATAGTCGTGCTGTTGCTGTGTTGGTAGCCTTGGATATATCTAAGGCCTTTAACACAATAAACCATAATAATTTGATTAATAAACTTTTTCTACTTGTAGGTTATTTTTTTTCGTACTTGGCAGATTGGCTGAAGTATGTTGCGCTTGGGGACTCTTGCTCTTCTATGTTGCAGTGTCACAGTGGTGTCCCACAGGGACCTATCTTGGGACCTCTACTGTTTATGCTTTATATGAATGATTTTGTTGACCTCTGAGGTCTTTTTGTATGCTGATGATATGCATCTAACTTTCTTGGGAGCTTTGGAGTCTCTTGAGTCCTTGAAAGATCGTGTTAATAGTTCATTGAATATTGCTGTGCTACTTCGTTGTTGTTAGGATTGCTAAGATTTGGAATTCTTTCCCCAGTTAACTAAAGGCTTTCTCAACATCGGTACCGTGCTAAATCTGAATTCTGTAAATTTTTAGTGACTCAATAACGGATTGTTCAACGTCGGAGCGATGTTCTACCGTATTAAATTTACATACATATGTGACGCGCAAAATAGAAAGGGACCTAAGGGTAAAAACCGGTTTTGTTCAGGAGAGCCATTTTAAAGATATTAATACGTGTATCTTTGGTGTATTTCACTTTCATAAAACGCGCATATCTCTGGGAGGGAACACTTTTGGGGCATGGGATCGGTTTCATTCGATGCTCAGATGCTGTCCACATCAAAAAAAAAAGTGAAAATTGAATTTTTACCCTTAGGTCCCTTTCTCTATTGGCTGTCACATATATATACGTGGTGTATGTGTTTATGTATATACTAGGCTTTTGCACTAAGTACATTCAAATTCAAAAACATTTGCTTTTTTAAAAATTCTCAGAGTAATTCCAAGTACAAAAGGGGATCAAAGCAAGTAAATACAAAGCAAAAAAAAAATAAAACATTTATTCTCTTTATACGCTCAGAGTATTTGTATTTACTCATTCTTATTCACTATAAGTATGTGTTCACACTATCCAAGTCTTATTGCAAAACTTATCACAATTTCTTCTTTGAACTTTCATTGGCGTTCACACAGCACTCGTCTTATTGCTTATTTTGTATGAATGTATGTATGTATGTATACCTACTTAACACTACGAATAAGACAACAAAACGAATTTCATGAGTACATGAGAGGGTGTAATCGTTTCTTTCCCCCCTGTCTCTCTCTCCTAAAAGCTAACAAGCTTAAAAATAAGACTTGCATCGTCTGAACACAGACTAAGTAGAGTAAAGGTATAAATACATTCGCCACAGCAGACTACACGAACACAAGACTACAAATGCTGCTAGCTACCGTTGTAGCTATTATTATGCTTAGTTCTTACATGCTTTAATACTTGCTGTATTTATTTCGTACAGAAACAGTATTTATTGGGTTTGTTTCCTTATAATAGAGAACAGAAGAAGCTATAGTAAAGAGAGGGTATAATAAAACAAATACACGAAAAAAAGAGAATGTCTTTAAGTATTTGTTTTTTGTACTTTTGCAAAAGCCTAGTATATACCTATAAGAATTTTCTTATTTTTGAATTTTTGCTATATATGATGTTTTAATATATTTTTAATTAATACAATTAATATACTTTTCTTTGTTATCAATAATATACATATTAACTTTCTATCGAATGATTGGAATTATTTATGTATTCTGTTTTTTTTAAGAATCATATTTATTCTCATTTTATCTTCAAAGAATTTGTTATTCATACGAATTCATACGAGTAAGACGTGTATTAACATCGCTCTAAATAAATTATATTTTTTACATAAAGAAGAATTCTAAGAATATCTGATAATTGCTTATTGAGCAGAGAAGTATTGTTCTATCCAATTACACATAAGATTCCACAGGACTGTGGAAAATGCAATAAGACTTCTCGTGACATTGAAGTACGTTGTGGCGGTTACTGTGGGAAAGGCTTTCATATGAAATGTGTTGGTCTTTCAAAATATGAATGTGATGCACTTTTTAAATACCCAAACCTAAAATATATGTGTGAAGGATGCACTAACTTTATAAAATTAACAAATGATAATTACAAAAATTTATTTAATTTAATTTCTAATATGGGAAAGAATTCTTGGAAAAATATTGCCAAGCTTATAGGTTGCCTAGAAATAAGATGGAATTGTACCTATCAAGAACTTGGTCCTTATTTTGATCTCAGTACTTTTTACGGCCGAAACTTTTTGGATACGAACTTGGCCTTATTTTCACATTTATGTTTTTGTTTTGATCTCACTTCTTTTTTCTAAGTTGTTTTTGTATAAATATTTATATGTATTTCTTATCAGGACCTACCTGTGTACCAAATTTCAGCTTTCTAGTTATACTGGAAATGCCCCATACAAATAAGGGAACCCTAGTCCCCCCAGGTAAAAAGTGCCCGTTTACAAATTATTTTTGTTAATTTTTCATCAGGACCTACCTGTGTACGAAATTTAAGCTTTCTAGCTCAACTAGAAGTGCCCCATACAAAGAAGGGGCATGATTGTGCCCCCAGATGAAAAGTGCCCCTTAAAAAATCATTTTCGGTAATTTCTCATCACTACCTACCTGTGTACCAAATTTAAGCTTTCTAGCTATACTGGAAGTGCCCCATACAAAGAAGGGGGACCTTAGTTCCCCCGGGTGGAAAGTGCCAGTTTTCAGATTTTTCTGGTTATTTTCTCACCAAGACCTACCTCTGTACCAACTTTCAGCTCTCTAGCTTTACTGGAAGTGCCCAATAATATTGATGAGTCAGTCAGTGAGTCAGTGAATATGTACTAAAATTTAACTTCAAATTTAACCTGTGATGTCACCTGTGTGGGGAGACCTTATGTTTCAAGTTTCATTCTATTATGATCAGAAGGAGCAAAGTTATGAGGGGGTAAAAACAGCTCGAATGGTTTCGTGTAAATATACACACTGTGTGGCCGAACTTGGCCTGGCGCACTACCGTGCGCATTGATATCTAAGTAGAGCTGCAAAACTATCGATAGTCGTCGCCATCGATAGTTTCGATAGTTTAAGTAAAACTATCGATTCTATCGATACTATCGGTTTTTTTATGTGCTACTTCACAACAATACAACAATTCAAGTGAAAGGGATACGTTAGTAAACATACGCAGGTACATATGTACATTAGGGGTATAACCAATATTTTGGTATAGTACCATGAGGTCAACCAAGTCCTAGTAACCACGAAAATCATAGATAATCTTTTGTAATTTTTCTCAAAAAATTTCACGCACCAATTGGTTTTTCTTAACAGTTATTATATTGAATATTCATTATTTCATACGGTGTTTTTTATGCATTATTAATTTTTTTCGTTATAAAAGTTTAAAGATATGTTTTGGTTTGCGGAAAAACCTCTTACCATCTCTAAATATTAATGAAATTTCATACTTGAGCTATTTTTTGTTTCAACTGCCTGGCACACGATGTCGAACGAATTTTTCTTTCGTACAAATTACATTGAAAACAAAAACAATTTTAAAAGTTTTGTTTTTGTTTCAAATGTAAATTGTACGAAAGAAAAATTCGTTCGACATCGTGGGCCACGCAGTTAATATTTTTTCTTAACCAAAAAGAAAATTAAAAATTTTCAAAACTTCATCGCGGTTGGTGTGTGAACTTTTTTGACTTTAGCGAAAAAATAAATATACGTTCCCTTATAGTTTTTTATGCTCTATCGGACTGTGCTAAGCCAATTTTGAAAAAAAAAATTTTTTAAAAATTGTTAAAAAGTTACATCCCCAATGTACATACTTATGTATGTATGTATGTATATGTTAGCTAAAGTTTTTCATCTTTGTCAGTTATTTTCACAACATTTAATGATTGAAAAAATTATTTTATTTAAATAAAAGAAAGTATTGATTGTTAAAACATAAATTTTATTTTGCCCATGAAGAATATAAACAATTAAAAACTAAACATTCTAAACGTATCGCACTTGATCAACAAGAGGGTAGGTATTAACTCAAAATTTTAAAATTTACAGTAGAGGCAAAAAACTTTATTTTTTAATACTACTCTTCTATCACAAAGCGAGATACAAGTGTATTTTTTTGTAAATATAACCGCTTAAAAAAATTAAATTTTAAAAATTTCGAGTTAATACCCTCTTGTTTATCAAGTGCGTTATATGTATGTATGTATGTATAATTGTATAAAAAATAAGAAATCATAAAAAGCAAGTAGAACATATATTAAGTTCAACACATTTCTTGGGCTTAAATAAATTTTTATAATTAAAATCAAATAACAATTCAGGCAGATTTAGGTAGCTAAACGCGCTAATTTAGGTAGCGAAGTATAACTTGTTTGTTTGTTTGTTTGTTTGTTGTTTTTATTTGTAAAAGTATATAAATTTAAAGGCGGCTACGAACCTGCGTAGAATAAGTTGTTACAAATGTTATACTGGCTACATATAATCGGCTTCATATATTTAAAAAATATACTCTAAAAAATTGTCGATAGTATCACTATCGAAAAAAAACTATCGATAGTCAGTCCAAAAAAAAACTATCGATACTATCGATAGTACTATCGATTGTTTTGCAGCTCTATATCTAAGAGAAATGATGGAGTTGTTGCTATTGGCAACTGCCAAAATGAAAACGATAGATGTGTATTGACAAATGAAATAAAAGATAAAATGGGAAGTGAATATGAGGTGCGAGCTCCGAGGATGAGAAATCCTAAAATATTAATCACGGGAATGATACAGAGATTGTCGAAATGGTATAAACCAAGTGCGTAAATTGTGAAAAGGCTAAAGAAAGGTTGCAGCTGAGTGGCATAAGCATGATAGTAGAGGTGCGAACTGTCCCATTTTAAAGCGAAAAAGTAGGTTCGAAATGGAGAGAGTTGCATACTAGCCACCAGTGATGGAATTTGAGTTTTTTTGTTTTGGGCCAAATTGACAATTTAATAGGGCCAAAATAGCTTCGAGAGGGCCAAAAAAACTTTATTGAAATATATTTGATAACAAGCTTTATATATAAATAAAAACAATAGTAATACTAATACAGTATATGTATGTGTTTTATTTTCAATAAATTTAAACAAATACCATTACTCAAAAGCATCACGAAATTTTATTTTTATTCATCAACACAGTCTACTTAGTTTTTTTTTTGTGTTTACTTGATATTGGTACTAGCCAAGGCGAATTCATAACAGGTGATAGCACTAATAAAACAAGTACAACATGTAACAAAAACCACAAGCTTTTTGTTTTTGTAAAATCATTGTACAATGTCAAACGCAAGAAGCAAATAGTGTATTTTGACATCCGACAATGATGCAAATGCGAAAAAAAGTTAACAGCTGTACTTACATGTTCACCTGTAATAAATTCGCCTATCAGTCACTATCAGTCATAATAAAACGAAAACTGTTTGTTCTTTACGATACAACAATTCTGTTCTGAGAAGCTATACAATGAACGGAGAAATTAGTCGAACCCAAGAAAATATGAACGTCTGAAATAAACAAAGCACTAAACTCAATGATAAGCTAAAAAAGGGTGAGGAATAATTATGATACAAACTATTGGTTTAACAGTTATCTCAGATCATGTATTGATTCTTGGCTTTAATTTCTCATTGGTCCAAATGAGTGACAAACAAATTTTATAGAAGAATTCTCAAATACAATTGAGAAATCGGACTTACATAGTCTATAAGTATTGATTCTTGGCTTTAATTTCCCATTGGTCCAAATGAGTGACAAACAAATTTTATAGAAAAATTCTCAAATACAATTGAGAAATCGGACTTACATAGTCTATAAGTATGGATCCTTGGCTTTAATTTTCCATTGGTCCAAATGAGTGACAAACAAATTTTATAGAAAAATTCTCAAATACAATTGAGAAATCGGACTTACATAGTCTATAAGTATTGATTCTTGGCTTTAATTTCCCATTGGTCCAAATGAGTGACAAACAAATTTTATAGAAAAATTCTCAAATACAATTGAGAAATCGGACTTACATAGTCTATAAGTATTGATTCTTGGCTTTAATTTCTCATTGGTCCAAATGAGTGACAAACAAATTTTATAGAAAAATTCTCAAATACAATTGAGAAATCGGACTTACATAGTCTATAAGTATTGATTCTTGGCTTTAATTTCTCTTTGGTCCAAATGAGTGGCAAACAAATTTTATAGAAAGATTCTCAAATACAATTGAGAAATCGGACTTACATAGTCTGTAAGTATTGATTCTTGGCTTTAATTTCTCTTTGGTCCAAATGAGTGGCAAACAAATTTTATAGAAAAATTCTCAAATACAATTGAGAAATCGGACTTACATAGTCTATAAGTATTGATTCTTGGCTTTAATTTCCCATTGGTCCAAATGAGTGACAAACAAATTTTATAGAAAAATTCTCAAATACAATTGAGAAATCGGACTTAAATAGTCTATAAGTATTGATTCTTGGCTTTAATTTCTCATTGGTCCAAATGAGTGACAAACAAATTTTATAGAAAAATTCTCAAATACAATTGAGAAATCGGACTTACATAGTCTATAAGTATGGATCCTTGGCTTTAATTTTCCATTGGTCCAAATGAGTGACAAACAAATTTTATAGAAAAATTCTCAAATACAATTGAGAAATCGGACTGACATAGTCTATAAGTACTGATCCTTGGCTTTAATTTCCCATTGGTCCAAGTCAGTGACAAACAAATTTTATAGAAAAATTCTCAAATACAATTGAGAAATCGGACTGACATAGTCTATAAGTACTGATCCTTGGCTTTAATTTCCCATTGGTCCAAGTCAGTGACAAACAAATTTTATAGAAAAATTCTAAAATACAATTAAGAAATCGGACTTACATAGTCTATAAGTATTGATCCTTGGCTTTAATTTCCCATTGGTCCAAATGAGTGACAAACAAATTTTATAGAAAAATTCTCAAATACAATTGAGAAATCGCACTTACATAGTCTATAAGTATGGATCCTTGGCTTTAATTTTCCATTGGTCCAAATGAGTGACAAACAAATTTTATAGAAAAATTCTCAAATACAATTGAGAAATCGGACTTACATAGTCTATAAGTATGGATCCTTGGCTTTAATTTTCCATTGGTCCAAATGAGTGACAAACAAATTTTATAGAAAAATTCTCAAATACAATTGAGAAATCGGACTGACATAGTCTATAAGTACTGATCCTTGGCTTTAATTTCCCTTTGGTCCAAGTCAGTGACAAACAAATTTTATAGAAAAATTCTAAAATACAATTAAGAAATCGGACTTACATAGTCTATAAGTATTGATCCTTGGCTTTAATTTCCCATTGGTCCAAATGAGTGACAAACAAATTTTATAGAAAAATTCTCAAATACAATTGAGAAATCGCACTTACATAGTCTATAAGTATTGATCCTTGGCTTTAATTTCTCTTTGGTCCAAATGAGTGACAAACAAATTTTATAGAAAAATTCTAAAATACAATTGAGAAATCGGACTTACATAGTCTATAAGTATTGATTCTTGGCTTTAATTTCTCATTGGTCCAAATGAGTGACAAACAAATTTTATAGAAAAATTCTCAAATACAATTGAGAAATCGCACTTACATAGTCTATAAGTATTGATTCTTGGCTTTAATTTCTCTTTGGTCCAAATGAGTGACAAACAAATTTTATAGAAAAATTCTAAAATACAATTAAGAAATCGGACTTACATAGTCTATAAGTATTGATCCTTGGCTTTAATTTCCCATTGGTCCAAATGAGTGACAAACAAATTTTATAGAAAAATTCTCAAATACAATTGAGAAATCGCACTTACATAGTCTATAAGTATTGATCCTTGGCTTTAATTTCTCTTTGGTCCAAATGAGTGACAAACAAATTTTATAGAAAAATTCTCAAATACAATTGAGAAATCGCACTTACATAGTCTATAAGTATTGATTCTTGGCTTTAATTTCTCTTTGGTCCAAATGAGTGACAAACAAATTTTATAGAAAAATTCTAAAATACAATTGAGAAATCGCACTTACATAGGCTATAAGTATTGATTCTTGGCTTTAATTTCTCTTTGGTCCAAATGAGTGACAAACAAATTTTATAGAAAAATTCTCAAATACAATTGAGAAATCGCACTTACATAGTCTATAAGTATTGATTCTTGGCTTTAATTTCTCTTTGGTCCAAATGAGTGACAAACAAATTTTATAGAAAAATTCTCAAATACAATTGAGAAATCGCACTTACATAGTCTATAAGTATTGATCCTTGGCTTTAATTTCTCTTTGGTCCAAATGAGTGACAAACAAATTTTATAGAAAAATTCTAAAATACAATTAAGAATTCGGACTTACATAGTCTATAAGTATTGATTCTTGGCTTTAATTTCTCTTTGGTCCAAATGAGTGACAAACAAATTTTATAGAAAAATTCTAAAATACAATTGAGAAATCGGACTTACATAGTCTATAAGTATTGATCCTTGTCTTTAATTTCTCTTTGGTCCAAATGAGTGACAAACAAATTTTATAGAAAAATTCTAAAATACAATTGAGAAATCGGACTTACATAGTCTATAAGTATTGATCCTTGTCTTTAATTTCTCTTTGGTCCAAATGAGTGACAAACAAATTTTATAGAAAAATTCTCAAATACAATTGAGAAATCGCACTTACATAGTCTATAAGTATTGATTCTTGGCTTTAATTTCTCTTTGGTCCAAATGAGTGACAAACAAATTTTATAGAAAAATTCTAAAATACAATTGAGAAATCGCACTTACATAGTCTATAAGTATTGATTCTTGGCTTTAATTTCTCTTTGGTCCAAATGAGTGACAAACAAATTTTATAGAAAAATTCTCAAATACAATTGAGAAATCGCACTTACATAGTCTATAAGTATTGATTCTTGGCTTTAATTTCTCTTTGGTCCAAATTAGTGACAAACAAATTTTATAGAAAAATTCTAAAATACAATTGAGAAATCGGACTTACATAGTCTATAAGTATTGATTCTTGGCTTTAATTTCTCTTTGGTCCAAATGAGTGACAAACAAATTTTATAGAAAAATTCTCAAATACAATTGAAAAATCGCACTTACATAGTCTATAAGTATTGATCCTTGGCTTTAATTTCCCATTGGTCCAAATGAGTGACAAACAAATTTTATAGAAAAATTCTCAAATACAATTGAGAAATCGCACTTACATAGTCTATAAGTATTGATCCTTGGCTTTAATTTCTCTTTGGTCCAAATGAGTGACAAACAAATTTTATAGAAAAATTCTCAAATACAATTGAGAAATCGCACTTACATAGTCTATAAGTATTGATCCTTGGCTTTAATTTCTCTTTGGTCCAAATGAGTGACAAACAAATTTTATAGAAAAATTCTAAAATACAATTGAGAAATCGGACTTACATAGTCTATAAGTATTGATTCTTGGCTTTAATTTCTCTTTGGTCCAAATGAGTGACAAACAAATTTTATAGAAAAATTCTAAAATACAATTAAGAAATCGGACTTACATAGTCTATAAGTATTGATCCTTGGCTTTAATTTCTCTTTGGTCCAAATGAGTGACAAACAAATTTTATAGAAAAATTCTCAAATACAATTGAGAAATCGCACTTACATAGTCTATAAGTATTGATCCTTGGCTTTAATTTCCCATTGGTCCAAATGAGTGACAAACAAATTTTATAGAAAAATTCTCAAATACAATTGAGAAATCGCACTTACATAGTCTATAAGTATGGATCCTTGGCTTTAATTTCTCTTTGGTCCAAATGAGTGACAAACAAATTTTATAGAAAAATTCTAAAATACAATTGAGAAATCAGACTTACATAGTCTATAAGTATTGATTCTTGGCTTTAATTTCTCTTTGGTCCAAATGAGTGACAAACAAATTTTATAGAAAAATTCTCAAATACAATTGAGAAATCGCACTTACATAGTCTATAAGTATTGATTCTTGGCTTTAATTTCTCTTTGGTCCAAATGAGTGACAAACAAATTTTATAGAAAAATTCTCAAATACAATTGAGAAATCGCACTTACATAGTCTATAAGTATTGATTCTAGGCTTTAATTTCTCTTTGGTCCAAATGAGTGACAAACAAATTTTATAGAAAAATTCTAAAATACAATTGAGAAATCGGACTTACATAGTCTATAAGTATTGATTCTTGGCTTTAATTTCTCTTTGGTCCAAATGAGTGACAAACAAATTTTATAGAAAAATTCTCAAATACAATTGAGAAGTCGCACTTACATAGTCTATAAGTATTGATTCTTGGCTTTAATTTCTCTTTGGTCCAAATGAGTGACAAACAAATTTTATAGAAAAATTCTCAAATACAATTGAGAAATCGCACTTACATAGTCTATAAGTATTGATTCTTGGCTTTAATTTCTCTTTGGTCCAAATGAGTGACAAACAAATTTTATAGAAAAATTCTCAAATACAATTGAGAAATCGCACTTACATAGTCTATAAGTATTGATTCTTGGCTTTAATTTCTCTTTGGTCCAAATGAGTGACAAACAAATTTTATAGAAAAATTCTCAAATACAATTGAGAAATCGCACTTACATAGTCTATAAGTATTGATTCTTGGCTTTAATTTCTCTTTGGTCCAAATGAGTGACAAACAAATTTTATAGAAAAATTCTAAAATACAATTGAGAAATCGCACTTACATAGTCTATAAGTATTGATTCTTGGCTTTAATTTCTCTTTGGTCCAAATGAGTGACAAACAAATTTTATAGAAAAATTCTCAAATACAATTGAGAAATCGCACTTACATTGTCTATAAGTATTGATTCTTGGCTTTAATTTCTCTTTGGTCCAAATGAGTGACAAACAAATTTTATAGAAAAATTCTCAAATACAATTGAGAAATCGCACTTACATAGTCTATAAGTATTGATTCTTGGCTTTAATTTCTCTTTGGTCCAAATGAGTGACAAACAAATTTTATAGAAAAATTCTAAAATACAATTGAGAAATCGGACTTACATAGTCTATAAGTATTGATTCTTGGCTTTAATTTCTCTTTGGTCCAAATGAGTGACAAACAAATTTTATAGAAAAATTCTCAAATACAATTGAGAAATCGCACTTACATAGTCTATAAGTATTGATTCTTGGCTTTAATTTCTCTTTGGTCCAAATGAGTGACAAACAAATTTTATAGAAAAATTCTCAAATACAATTGAGAAATCGCACTTACATAGTCTATAAGTATTGATTCTTGGCTTTAATTTCTCTTTGGTCCAAATGAGTGACAAACAAATTTTATAGAAAAATTCTAAAATACAATTGAGAAATCGCACTTACATAGTCTATAAGTATTGATTCTTGGCTTTAATTTCTCTTTGGTCCAAATGAGTGACAAACAAATTTTATAGAAAAATTCTCAAATACAATTGAGAAATCGCACTTACATAGTCTATAAGTATTGATTCTTGGCTTTAATTTCTCTTTGGTCCAAATTAGTGACAAACAAATTTTATAGAAAAATTCTAAAATACAATTGAGAAATCGGACTTACATAGTCTATAAGTATTGATCCTTGGCTTTAATTTCTCTTTGGTCCAAATGAGTGACAAACAAATTTTATAGAAAAATTCTCAAATACAATTGAGAAATCGCACTTACATAGTCTATAAGTATTGATCCTTGGCTTTAATTTCCCATTGGTCCAAATGAGTGACAAACAAATTTTATAGAAAAATTCTCAAATACAATTGAGAAATCGCACTTACATAGTCTATAAGTATTGATCCTTGGCTTTAATTTCTCTTTGGTCCAAATGAGTGACAAACAAATTTTATAGAAAAATTCTCAAATACAATTGAGAAATCGCACTTACATAGTCTATAAGTATTGATCCTTGGCTTTAATTTCGCTTTGGTCCAAATGAGTGACAAACAAATTTTATAGAAAAATTCTAAAATACAATTGAGAAATCGGACTTACATAGTCTATAAGTATTGATTCTTGGCTTTAATTTCTCTTTGGTACAAATGAGTGACAAACAAATTTTATAGAAAAATTCTAAAATACAATTGAGAAATCGGACTTACATAGTCTATAAGTATTGATTCTTGGCTTTAATTTCTCTTTGGTCCAAATGAGTGACAAACAAATTTTATAGAAAAATTCTAAAATACAATTGAGAAATCGGACTTACATAGTCTATAAGTATTGATTCTTGGCTTTAATTTCTCTTTGGTCCAAATGAGTGACAAACAAATTTTATAGAAAAATTCTCAAATACAATTGAGAAATCGCACTTACATAGTCTATAAGTATTGATTCTTGGCTTTAATTTCTCTTTGGTCCAAATGAGTGACAAACAAATTTTATAGAAAAATTCTCAAATACAATTGAGAAATCGCACTTACATAGTCTATAAGTATTGATTCTTGGCTTTAATTTCTCTTTGGTCCAAATGAGTGACAAACAAATTTTATAGAAAAATTCTCAAATACAATTGAGAAATCGCACTTACATAGTCTATAAGTATTGATTCTTGGCTTTAATTTCTCTTTGGTCCAAATGAGTGACAAACAAATTTTATAGAAAAATTCTCAAATACAATTGAGAAATCGCACTTACATAGTCTATAAGTATTGATTCTTGGCTTTAATTTCTCTTTGGTCCAAATGAGTGACAAACAAATTTTATAGAAAAATTCTAAAATACAATTGAGAAATCGGACTTACATAGTCTATAAGTATTGATTCTTGGCTTTAATTTCTCTTTGGTCCAAATGAGTGACAAACAAATTTTATAGAAAAATTCTCAAATACAATTGAGAAATCGCACTTACATAGTCTATAAGTATTGATTCTTGGCTTTAATTTCTCTTTGGTCCAAATGAGTGACAAACAAATTTTATAGAAAAATTCTCAAATACAATTGAGAAATCACACTTACATAGTCTATAAGTATTGATTCTTGGCTTTAATTTCTCTTTGGTCCAAATGAGTGACAAACAAATTTTATAGAAAAATTCTAAAATACAATTGAGAAATCGGACTTACATAGTCTATAAGTATTGATTCTTGGCTTTAATTTCTCTTTGGTCCAAATGAGTGACAAACAAATTTTATAGAAAAATTCTCAAATACAATTGAGAAATCGCACTTACATAGTCTATAAGTATTGATCCTTGGCTTTAATTTCTCTTTGGTCCAAATGAGTGACAAACAAATTTTATAGAAAAATTCTCAAATACAATTGAGAAATCGCACTTACATAGTCTATAAGTATTGATTCTTGGCTTTAATTTCTCTTTGGTCCAAATGAGTGACAAACAAATTTTATAGAAAAATTCTAAAATACAATTGAGAAATCGCACTTACATAGGCTATAAGTATTGATTCTTGGCTTTAATTTCTCTTTGGTCCAAATGAGTGACAAACAAATTTTATAGAAAAATTCTCAAATACAATTGAGAAATCGCACTTACATAGTCTATAAGTATTGATTCTTGGCTTTAATTTCTCTTTGGTCCAAATGAGTGACAAACAAATTTTATAGAAAAATTCTCAAATACAATTGAGAAATCGCACTTACATAGTCTATAAGTATTGATCCTTGGCTTTAATTTCTCTTTGGTCCAAATGAGTGACAAACAAATTTTATAGAAAAATTCTAAAATACAATTAAGAATTCGGACTTACATAGTCTATAAGTATTGATTCTTGGCTTTAATTTCTCTTTGGTCCAAATGAGTGACAAACAAATTTTATAGAAAAATTCTAAAATACAATTGAGAAATCGGACTTACATAGTCTATAAGTATTGATCCTTGGCTTTAATTTCTCTTTGGTCCAAATGAGTGACAAACAAATTTTATAGAAAAATTCTCAAATACAATTGAGAAATCGCACTTACATAGTCTATAAGTATTGATTCTTGGCTTTAATTTCTCTTTGGTCCAAATGAGTGACAAACAAATTTTATAGAAAAATTCTAAAATACAATTGAGAAATCGCACTTAGATAGTCTATAAGTATTGATTCTTGGCTTTAATTTCTCTTTGGTCCAAATGAGTGACAAACAAATTTTATAGAAAAATTCTCAAATACAATTGAGAAATCGCACTTACATAGTCTATAAGTATTGATTCTTGGCTTTAATTTCTCTTTGGTCCAAATGAGTGACAAACAAATTTTATAGAAAAATTCTCAAATACAATTGAGAAATCGCACTTACATAGTCTATAAGTATTGATTCTAGGCTTTAATTTCTCTTTGGTCCAAATGAGTGACAAACAAATTTTATAGAAAAATTCTCAAATACAATTGAAAAATCGCACTTACATAGTCTATAAGTATTGATCCTTGGCTTTAATTTCCCATTGGTCCAAATGAGTGACAAACAAATTTTATAGAAAAATTCTCAAATACAATTGAGAAATCGCACTTACATAGTCTATAAGTATTGATCCTTGGCTTTAATTTCTCTTTGGTCCAAATGAGTGACAAACAAATTTTATAGAAAAATTCTAAAATACAATTGAGAAATCGGACTTACATAGTCTATAAGTATTGATTCTTGGCTTTAATTTCTATTTGGTCCAAATGAGTGACAAACAAATTTTATAGAAAAATTCTCAAATACAATTGAGAAATCGCACTTACATAGTCTATAAGTATTGATTCTTGGCTTTAATTTCTCTTTGGTCCAAATGAGTGACAAACAAATTTTATAGAAAAATTCTCAAATACTATTGAGAAATCGCACTTACATAGTCTATAAGTATTGATTCTTGGCTTTAATTTCTCTTTGGTCCAAATGAGTGACAAACAAATTTTATAGAAAAATTTTCAAATACAATTGAGAAATCGCACTTACATAGTCTATAAGTATTGATTCTTGGCTTTAATTTCTCTTTGGTCCAAATGAGTGACAAACAAATTTTATAGAAAAATTCTCAAATACAATTGAGAAATCGCACTTACATAGTCTATAAGTATTGATTCTTGGCTTTAATTTCTCTTTGGTCCAAATGAGTGACAAACAAATTTTATAGAAAAATTCTAAAATACAATTGAGAAATCGCACTTACATAGTCTATAAGTATTGATTCTTGGCTTTAATTTCTCTTTGGTCCAAATGAGTGACAAACAAATTTTATAGAAAAATTCTAAAATACAATTGAGAAATCGGACTTACATAGTCTATAAGTATTGATTCTTGGCTTTAATTTCTCTTTGGTCCAAATGAGTGACAAACAAATTTTATAGAAAAATTCTCAAATACAATTGAGAAATCACACTTACATAGTCTATAAGTATTGATTCTTGGCTTTAATTTCTCTTTGGTCCAAATGAGTGACAAACAAATTTTATAGAAAAATTCTCAAATACAATTGAGAAATCGCACTTACATAGTCTATAAGTATTGATTCTTGGCTTTAATTTCTCTTTGGTCCAAATGAGTGACAAACAAATTTTATAGAAAAATTCTCAAATACAATTGAGAAATCGCACTTACATAGTCTATAAGTATTGATTCTTGGCTTTAATTTCTCTTTGGTCCAAATGAGTGACAAACAAATTTTATAGAAAAATTCTCAAATACAATTGAGAAATCGCACTTACATAGTCTATAAGTATTGATTCTTGGCTTTAATTTCTCTTTGGTCCAAATGAGTGACAAACAAATTTTATAGAAAAATTCTAAAATACAATTGAGAAATCGGACTTACATAGTCTATAAGTATTGATTCTTGGCTTTAATTTCTCTTTGGTCCAAATGAGTGACAAACAAATTTTATAGAAAAATTCTCAAATACAATTGAGAAATCGCACTTACATAGTCTATAAGTATTGATTCTTGGCTTTAATTTCTCTTTGGTCCAAATGAGTGACAAACAAATTTTATAGAAAAATTCTCAAATACAATTGAGAAATCGCACTTACATAGTCTATAAGTATTGATTCTTGGCTTTAATTTCTCTTTGGTCCAAATGAGTGACAAACAAATTTTATAGAAAAATTCTAAAATACAATTGAGAAATCGCACTTACATAGTCTATAAGTATTGATTCTTGGCTTTAATTTCTCTTTGGTCCAAATGAGTGACAAACAAATTTTATAGAAAAATTCTCAAATACAATTGAGAAATCGCACTTACATAGTCTATAAGTATTGATTCTTGGCTTTAATTTCTCTTTGGTCCAAATTAGTGACAAACAAATTTTATAGAAAAATTCTAAAATACAATTGAGAAATCGGACTTACATAGTCTATAAGTATTGATCCTTGGCTTTAATTTCTCTTTGGTCCAAATGAGTGACAAACAAATTTTATAGAAAAATTCTCAAATACAATTGAGAAATCGCACTTACATAGTCTATAAGTATTGATCCTTGGCTTTAATTTCCCATTGGTCCAAATGAGTGACAAACAAATTTTATAGAAAAATTCTCAAATACAATTGAGAAATCGCACTTACATAGTCTATAAGTATTGATCCTTGGCTTTAATTTCTCTTTGGTCCAAATGAGTGACAAACAAATTTTATAGAAAAATTCTCAAATACAATTGAGAAATCGCACTTACATAGTCTATAAGTATTGATCCTTGGCTTTAATTTCGCTTTGGTCCAAATGAGTGACAAACAAATTTTATAGAAAAATTCTAAAATACAATTGAGAAATCGGACTTACATAGTCTATAAGTATTGATTCTTGGCTTTAATTTCTCTTTGGTCCAAATGAGTGACAAACAAATTTTATAGAAAAATTCTAAAATACAATTAAGAAATCGGACTTACATAGTCTATAAGTATTGATCCTTGGCTTTAATTTCTCTTTGGTCCAAATGAGTGACAAACAAATTTTATAGAAAAATTCTCAAATACAATTGAGAAATCGCACTTACATAGTCTATAAGTATTGATCCTTGGCTTTAATTTCCATTGGTCCAAATGAGTGACAAACAAATTTTATAGAAAAATTCTCAAATACAATTGAGAAATCGCACTTACATAGTCTATAAGTATGGATCCTTGGCTTTAATTTCTCTTTGGTCCCAAATGAGTGACAAACAAATTTTATAGAAAAATTCTAAAATACAATTGAGGAAATCGGACTTACATAGTCTATAAGTATTGATTCTTGGCTTTAATTTCTCTTTGGTCCAAATGAGTGGACAAACAAATTTTATAGAAAAATTCTAAAATACAATTGAGAAATCGGACTTACATAGTCTATAAGTATTGATTCTTGGCTTTAATTTCTCTTTGGTCCAAATGAGTGACAAACAAATTTTATAGAAAAATTCTCAAATACAATTGAGAAATCGCACTTACATAGTCTATAAGTATTGATCCTTGGCTTTAATTTCCCATTGGTCCAAATGAGTGACAAACAAATTTTATAGAAAAATTCTCAAATACAATTGAGAAATCGCACTTACATAGTCTATAAGTATTGATCCTTGGCTTTAATTTCTCTTTGGTCCAAATGAGTGACAAACAAATTTTATAGAAAAATTCTCAAATACAATTGAGAAATCGCACTTACATAGTCTATAAGTATTGATCCTTGGCTTTTATTTCGCTTTGGTCCAAATGAGTGACAAACAAATTTTATAGAAAAATTCTAAAATACAATTGAGAAATCGGGACTTACATAGTCTATAAGTATTGATTCTTGGCTTTAATTTCTCTTTGGTCCAAATGAGTGACAAACAAATTTTATAGAAAAATTCTAAAATACAATTAAGAAATCGGACTTACATAGTCTATAAGTATTGATCCTCGGTTTTAATTTCTCTTTGGTCCAAATGAGTGACAAACAAATTTTATAGAAAAATTCTCAAATACAATTGAGAAATCGCACTTACATAGTCTATAAGTATTGATCCTTGGCTTTAATTTCCCATTGGTCCAAATGAGTGACAAACAAATTTTATAGAAAAATTCTCAAATACAATTGAGAAATCGCACTTACATAGTCTATAAGTATGGATCCTTGGCTTTAATTTCTCTTTGGTCCAAATGAGTGACAAACAAATTTTATAGAAAAATTCTAAAATACAATTGAGAAATCGGACTTACATAGTCTATAAGTATTGATTCTTGGCTTTAATTTCTTTTTGGTCCAAATGAGTGACAAACAAATTTTATAGAAAAATTCTCAAATACAATTGAGAAATCGGCACTTACATAGTCTATAAGTATTGATTCTTGGCTTTAATTTCTCTTTGGTCCAAATGAGTGACAAACAAATTTTATAGAAAAATTCTCAAATACAATTGAGAAATCGCACTTACATAGTCTATAAGTATTGATTCTTGGCTTTAATTTCTCTTTGGTCCAAATGAGTGACAAACAAATTTTATAGAAAAATTCTAAAATACAATTGAGAAATCGGACTTACATAGTCTATAAGTATTGATTCTTGGCTTTAATTTCTCTTTGGTCCAAATGAGTGACAAACAAATTTTATAGAAAAATTCTCAAATACAATTGAGAAATCGCACTTACATAGTCTATAAGTATTGATTCTTGGCTTTAATTTCTCTTTGGTCCAAATGAGTGACAAACAAATTTTATAGAAAAATTCTCAAATACAATTGAGAAATCGCACTTACATAGTCTATAAGTATTGATTCTTGGCTTTAATTTCTCTTTGGTCCAAATGAGTGACAAACAAATTTTATAGAAAAATTCTCAAATACAATTGAGAAATCGCACTTACATAGTCTATAAGTATTGATTCTTGGCTTTAATTTCTCTTTGGTCCAAATGAGTGACAAACAAATTTTATAGAAAAATTCTAAAATACAATTGAGAAATCGGACTTACATAGTCTATAAGTATTGATTCTTGGCTTTAATTTCTCTTTGGGTCCAAATGAGTGACAAACAAATTTTATAGAAAAATTCTCAAATACAATTGAGAAATCGCACTTACATAGTCTATAAGTATTGATTCTTGGCTTTAATTTCTCTTTGGTCCAAATGAGTGACAAACAAATTTTATAGAAAAATTCTCAAATACAATTGAGAAATCACACTTACATAGTCTATAAGTATTGATTCTTGGCTTTAATTTCTCTTTGGTCCAAATGAGTGACAAACCAATTTTATAGAAAAATTCTAAAATACAATTGAGAAATCGGACTTACATAGTCTATAAGTATTGATTCTTGGCTTTAATTTCTCTTTGGTCCAAATGAGTGACAAACAAATTTTATAGAAAAATTCTCAAATACAATTGAGAAATCGGCACTTACATAGTCTATAAGTATTGATTCTTGGCTTTAATTTCTCTTTGGTCCAAATGAGTGACAAACAAATTTTATAGAAAAATTCTCAAATACAATTGAGAAATCGCACTTACATAGTCTATAAGTATTGATTCTTGGCTTTAATTTCTCTTTGGTCCAAATGAGTGACAAACAAATTTTATAGAAAATTCTCAAATACAATTGAGAAATCGCACTTACATAGTCTATAAGTATTGATTCTTGGCTTTAATTTCTCTTTGGTCCAAATGAGTGACAAACAAATTTTATAGAAAAATTCTCAAATACAATTGAGAAATCGCACTTACATAGTCCTATAAGTATTGATTCTTGGCTTTAATTTCTCTTTGGTCCAAATGAGTGACAAACAAATTTTATAGAAAAATTCTCAAATACAATTGAGAAATCGCACTTACATAGTCTATAAGTATTGATTCTTGGCTTTAATTTCTCTTTGGTCCAAATGAGTGACAAACAAATTTTATAGAAAAATTCTCAAATACAATTGAGAAATCGCACTTACATAGTCTATAAGTATTGATTCTTGGCTTTAATTTCTCTTTGGTCCAAATGAGTGACAAACAAATTTTATAGAAAAATTCTCAAATACAATTGAGAAATCGCACTTACATAGTCTATAAGTATTGATTCTTGGCTTCAATTTCTCTTTGGTCCAAATGAGTGACAAACAAATTTTATAGAAAAATTCTCAAATACAATTGAGAAATCGGCACTTACATAGTCTATAAGTATTGATTCTTGGCTTTAATTTCTCTTTGGTCCAAATGAGTGACAAACAAATTTTATAGAAAAATTCTCAAATACAATTGAGAAATCGCACTTACATAGTCTATAAGTATTGATTCTTGGCTTTAATTTCTCTTTGGTCCAAATGAGTGACAAACAAATTTTATAGAAAAATTCTCAAATACAATTGAGAAATCGCACTTACATAGTCTATAAGTATTGATTCTTGGCTTTAATTTCTCTTTGGTCCAAATGAGTGACAAACAAATTTTATAGAAAAATTCTCAAATACAATTGAGAAATCGCACTTACATAGTCTATAAGTATTGATTCTTGGCTTTAATTTCTCTTTGGTCCAAATGAGTGACAAACAAATTTTATAGAAAAATTCTAAAATACAATTGAGAAATCGGACTTACATAGTCTATAAGTATTGATTCTTGGCTTTAATTTCTCTTTGGTCCAAATGAGTGACAAACAAATTTTATAGAAAAATTCTCAAATACAATTGAGAAATCGCACTTACATAGTCTATAAGTATTGATTCTTGGCTTTAATTTCTCTTTGGTCCAAATGAGTGACAAACAAATTTTATAGAAAAATTCTCAAATACAATTGAGAAATCGCACTTACATAGTCTATAAGTATTGATTCTTGGCTTTAATTTCTCTTTGGTTCCAAATGAGTGACATTATAGAAAAATTCTAAAATACAATTGAGAAATCGGACTTACATAGTCTATAAGTATTGATTCTTGGCTTTAATTTCTCTTTGGTCCAAATGAGTGACAAACAAATTTTATAGAAAAATTCTAAAATACAATTGAGAAATCGGACTTACATAGTCTATAAGTATTGATTCTTGGCTTTAATTTCTCTTTGGTCCAAATGAGTGACAAACAAATTTTATAGAAAAATTCTCAAATACAATTGAGAAATCGCACTTACATAGTCTATAAGTATTGATTCTTGGCTTTAATTTCTCTTTGGTCCAAATGAGTGACAAACAAATTTTATAGAAAAATTCTAAAATACAATTGAGAAATCGGACTTACATAGTCTATAAGTATTGATTCTTGGCTTTAATTTCTCTTTGGTCCAAATGAGTGACAAACAAATTTTATAGAAAAATTCTAAAATACAATTGAGAAATCGGACTTACATAGTCTATAAGTATTGATTCTTGGCTTTAATTTCTCTTTGGTCCAAATGAGTGACAAACAAATTTTATAGAAAAATTCTCAAATACAATTGAGAAATCGCACTTACATAGTCTATAAGTATTGATTCTTGGCTTTAATTTCTCTTTGGTCCAAATGAGTGACAAACAAATTTTATAGAAAAATTCTAAAATACAATTGAGAAATCGGACTTACATAGTCTATAAGTATTGATTCTTGGCTTTAATTTCTCTTTGGTCCAAATGAGTGACAAACAAATTTTATAGAAAAATTCTCAAATACAATTGAGAAATCGCACTTACATAGTCTATAAGTATTGATTCTTGGCTTTAATTTCTCTTTGGTCCAAATGAGTGACAAACAAATTTTATAGAAAAATTCTCAAATACAATTGAGAAATCGCACTTACATAGTCTATAAGTATTGATTCTTGGCTTTAATTTCTCTTTGGTCCAAATGAGTGACAAACAAATTTTATAGAAAAATTCTAAAATACAATTGAGAAATCGGACTTACATAGTCTATAAGTATTGATTCTTGGCTTTAATTTCTCTTTGGTCCAAATGAGTGACAAACAAATTTTATAGAAAAATTCTCAAATACAATTGAGAAATCGCACTTACATAGTCTATAAGTATTGATTCTTGGCTTTAATTTCCCATTGGTCCAAATGAGTGACAAACAAATTTTATAGAAAAATTCTCAAATACAATTGAGAAATCGCACTTACATAGTCTATAAGTATTGATCCTTGGCTTTAATTTCTCTTTGGTCCAAATGAGTGACAAACAAATTTTATAGAAAAATTCTCAAATACAATTGAGAAATCGCACTTACATAGTCTATAAGTATTGATTCTTGGCTTTAATTTCTCATTGGTCCAAATGAGTGACAAACAAATTTTATAGAAAAATTCTCAAATACAATTGAGAAATCGGACTTACATAGTCTATAAGTATTGATTCTTGGCTTTAATTTCTCTTTGGTCCAAATGAGTGACAAACAAATTTTATAGAAAAATTCTCAAATACAATTGAGAAATCGGACTTACATAGTCCATAAGTATGGATTCTTGGCTTTAATTTCCCATTGGTCCAAATGAGTGACAAACAAATTTTATAGAAAAATTCTCAAATACAATTGAGAAATCGGACTTACATAGTCTATAAGTATTGATTCTTGGCTTTAATTTCTCTTTGGTCCAAATGAGTGACAAACAAATTTTATAGAAAAATTCTCAAATACAATTGAGAAATCGGACTTACATAGTCTATAAGTATGGATCCTTGGCTTTAATTTCCCATTGCTCCAAATGAGTGACAAACAAATTTTATAGAAAAATTTTCAAATACAATTAAGAAATCGGACTTACATAGTCTATAAGTATGGATCCTTGGCTTTAATTTCCCATTGCTCCAAATGAGTGACAAACAAATTTTATAGAAAAATTCTCAAATACAATTGAGAAATCACACTTACATAGTCTATAAGTATTGATTCTTGGCTTTAATTTCTCTTTGGTCCAAATGAGTGACAAACAAATTTTATAGAAAAATTCTAAAATACAATTGAGAAATCGGACTTACATAGTCTATAAGTATTGATTCTTGGCTTTAATTTCTCTTTGGTCCAAATGAGTGACAAACAAATTTTATAGAAAAATTCTCAAATACAATTGAGAAATCGCACTTACATAGTCTATAAGTATTGATTCTTGGCTTTAATTTCTCTTTGGTCCAAATGAGTGACAAACAAATTTTATAGAAAAATTCTCAAATACAATTGAGAAATCGCACTTACATAGTCTATAAGTATTGATTCTTGGCTTTAATTTCTCTTTGGTCCAAATGAGTGACAAACAAATTTTATAGAAAAATTCTAAAATACAATTGAGAAATCGGACTTACATAGTCTATAAGTATTGATTCTTGGCTTTAATTTCTCTTTGGTCCAAATGAGTGACAAACAAATTTTATAGAAAAATTCTAAAATACAATTGAGAAATCGGACTTACATAGTCTATAAGTATTGATTCTTGGCTTTAATTTCTCTTTGGTCCAAATGAGTGACAAACAAATTTTATAGAAAAATTCTCAAATACAATTGAGAAATCGCACTTACATAGTCTATAAGTATTGATTCTTGGCTTTAATTTCTCTTTGGTCCAAATGAGTGACAAACAAATTTTATAGAAAAATTCTAAAATACAATTGAGAAATCGGACTTACATAGTCTATAAGTATTGATTCTTGGCTTTAATTTCTCTTTGGTCCAAATGAGTGACAAACAAATTTTATAGAAAAATTCTAAAATACAATTGAGAAATCGGACTTACATAGTCTATAAGTATTGATTCTTGGCTTTAATTTCTCTTTGGTCCAAATGAGTGACAAACAAATTTTATAGAAAAATTCTCAAATACAATTGAGAAATCGCACTTACATAGTCTATAAGTATTGATTCTTGGCTTTAATTTCTCTTTGGTCCAAATGAGTGACAAACAAATTTTATAGAAAAATTCTAAAATACAATTGAGAAATCGGACTTACATAGTCTATAAGTATTGATTCTTGGCTTTAATTTCTCTTTGGTCCAAATGAGTGACAAACAAATTTTATAGAAAAATTCTCAAATACAATTGAGAAATCGCACTTACATAGTCTATAAGTATTGATTCTTGGCTTTAATTTCTCTTTGGTCCAAATGAGTGACAAACAAATTTTATAGAAAAATTCTCAAATACAATTGAGAAATCGCACTTACATAGTCTATAAGTATTGATTCTTGGCTTTAATTTCTCTTTGGTCCAAATGAGTGACAAACAAATTTTATAGAAAAATTCTAAAATACAATTGAGAAATCGGACTTACATAGTCTATAAGTATTGATTCTTGGCTTTAATTTCTCTTTGGTCCAAATGAGTGACAAACAAATTTTATAGAAAAATTCTCAAATACAATTGAGAAATCGCACTTACATAGTCTATAAGTATTGATTCTTGGCTTTAATTTCCCATTGGTCCAAATGAGTGACAAACAAATTTTATAGAAAAATTCTCAAATACAATTGAGAAATCGCACTTACATAGTCTATAAGTATTGATCCTTGGCTTTAATTTCTCTTTGGTCCAAATGAGTGACAAACAAATTTTATAGAAAAATTCTCAAATACAATTGAGAAATCGCACTTACATAGTCTATAAGTATTGATTCTTGGCTTTAATTTCTCATTGGTCCAAATGAGTGACAAACAAATTTTATAGAAAAATTCTCAAATACAATTGAGAAATCGGACTTACATAGTCTATAAGTATTGATTCTTGGCTTTAATTTCTCTTTGGTCCAAATGAGTGACAAACAAATTTTATAGAAAAATTCTCAAATACAATTGAGAAATCGGACTTACATAGTCCATAAGTATGGATTCTTGGCTTTAATTTCCCATTGGTCCAAATGAGTGACAAACAAATTTTATAGAAAAATTCTCAAATACAATTGAGAAATCGGACTTACATAGTCTATAAGTATTGATTCTTGGCTTTAATTTCTCTTTGGTCCAAATGAGTGACAAACAAATTTTATAGAAAAATTCTCAAATACAATTGAGAAATCGGACTTACATAGTCTATAAGTATGGATCCTTGGCTTTAATTTCCCATTGCTCCAAATGAGTGACAAACAAATTTTATAGAAAAATTTTCAAATACAATTAAGAAATCGGACTTACATAGTCTATAAGTATGGATCCTTGGCTTTAATTTCCCATTGCTCCAAATGAGTGACAAACAAATTTTATAGAAAAATTCTCAAATACAATTGAGAAATCGGACTTACATAGTCTATAAGTATGGATCCTTGGCTTTAATTTCCCATTGGTCCAAATGAGTGACAAACAAATTTTATAGAAAAATTCTCAAATACAATTGAGAAATCGGACTTACATAGTCTATAAGTATGGATCCTTGGCTTTAATTTCCCATGTGTGTGAAGTTAAATTTTAAAATTTAAAACCCTAGACATGAACCACTGAACTTAACAGAGCTCTGTTAGCAGGTTAACAGTGCTCTGTAGACATATAAAAATCATAGCGAGTACACTAAAAACGTATTTTTTTTAGGAAGGAGTCAACGTGGGCGGAAAAAAATCATTGGGTTTTGTGGACGAAGTGGTCCTCTACAAACCCCTATATTTGGTATATCTAACAGTTTGAGTTTTACCGAGATATACTCGATTTACAAAAATTTTAGTAATATGGATTCTCTAAGGGATGACTACATTTTTTTTAGGAAGGAGTCAACGTGGGCGGAAAAAAATCATTGGGTTTTGTGGACGAAGTGGTCCTCTACAAACCCCTATATTTGGTATATCTAACAGTTTGAGTTTTACCGAGATATACTCGATTTACAAAAATTTTAGAAATATGGATTCTCTAAGGGATGACTACATTTTTTTTAGGAAGGAGTCAACGTGGGCGGAAAAAAATCATTGGGTTTTGTGGACGAAGTGGTCCTCTACAAACCCCTATATTTATTATATCTACCAGTTTGAGTTTTACCGAGATATACTCGATTTACAAAAATTTTAGAAATATGGATTCTCTAAGGGATGACTACATTTTTTTTAGGAAGGAGTCAACGTGGGCGGAAAAAAATCATTGGGTTTTGTGGACGAAGTGGTCCTCTACAAACCCCTATATTTGGTATATCTAACAGTTTGATTTTTACCGAGATATACTCGATTTACAAAAATTTTAGAAATGTGGATTCTCTAAGGGATGACTACATTTTTTTTAGGAAGGAGTCAACGTGGGTGGAAAAAAATCATTGGGTTTTGTGGACGAAGTGGTCCTCTACAAACCCCTATATTTGGTATATCTAACAGTTTGATTTTTACCGAGATATACTCGATTTACAAAAATTTTAGAAATATGGATTCTCTAAGGGATGACTACATTTTTTTTAGGAAGGAGTCAACGTGGGCGGAAAAAAACCATTGGGTTTTGTGGACGAAGTGGTCCTCTACAAACCCCTATATTTGGTATATCTAACAGTTTGATTTTTACCGAGATATACTCGATTTACAAAAATTTTAGAAATATGGATTCTCCAAGGGATGACTACATTTTTTTTAGGAAGGAGTCAACGTGGGCGGAAAAAAATCATTGGGTTTTGTGGACGAAGTGGTCCTCTACAAACCCCTATATTTATTATATCTACCAGTTTGAGTTTTACCGAGATATACTCGATTTACAAAAATTTTAGAAATATGGATTCTCTAAGGGATGACTACATTTTTTTTAGGAAGGAGTCAACGTGGGCGGAAAAAAATTATTGGGTTTTGTGGACGAAGTGGTCCTCTACAAACCCCTATATTTGGTATATCTAACAGTTTGATTTTTACCAAGATATACTCGATTTACAAAAATTTTAGAAGTATGGATTCTCTAAGGGATGACTACATTTTTTTTAGGAAGGAGTCAACGTGGGCGGAAAAAAATCATTGGGTTTTGTGGACGAAGTGGTCCTCTACAAACCCCTATATTTGGTATATCTAACAGTTTGATTTTTACCGAGATATACTCGATTTACAAAAATTTTAGAAGTATGGATTCTCTAAGGGATGACTACATTTTTTTTAGGAAGGAGTCAACGTGGGCGGAAAAAAATCATTGGGTTTTGTGGACGAAGTGGTCCTCTACAAACCCCTATATTTATTATATCTACCAGTTTGAGTTTTACCGAGATATACTCGATTTACAAAAATTTTAGAAATATGGATTCTCTAAGGGATGACTACATTTTTTTTAGGAAGGAGTCAACGTGGGCGGAAAAAAATCATTGGGTTTTGTGGACGAAGTGGTCCTCTACAAACCCCTATATTTGGTATATCTAACAGTTTGATTTTTACCGAGATATACTCGATTTACAAAAATTTTAGAAATGTGGATTCTCTAAGGGATGACTACATTTTTTTTAGGAAGGAGTCAACGTGGGTGGAAAAAAATCATTGGGTTTTGTGGACGAAGTGGTCCTCTACAAACCCCTATATTTGGTATATCTAACAGTTTGATTTTTACCGAGATATACTCGATTTACAAAAATTTTAGAAATATGGATTCTCTAAGGGATGACTACATTTTTTTTAGGAAGGAGTCAACGTGGGCGGAAAAAAACCATTGGGTTTTGTGGACGAAGTGGTCCTCTACAAACCCCTATATTTGGTATATCTAACAGTTTGATTTTTACCGAGATATACTCGATTTACAAATATTTTAGAAATATGGATTCTCCAAGGGATGACTACATTTTTTTTAGGAAGGAGTCAACGTGGGCGGAAAAAAATCATTGGGTTTTGTGGACGAAGTGGTCCTCTACAAACCCCTATATTTATTATATCTACCAGTTTGAGTTTTACCGAGATATACTCGATTTACAAAAATTTTAGAAATATGGATTCTCTAAGGGATGACTACATTTTTTTTAGGAAGGAGTCAACGTGGGCGGAAAAAAATTATTGGGTTTTGTGGACGAAGTGGTCCTCTACAAACCCCTATATTTGGTATATCTAACAGTTTGATTTTTACCAAGATATACTCGATTTACAAAAATTTTAGAAGTATGGATTCTCTAAGGGATGACTACATTTTTTTTAGGAAGGAGTCAACGTGGGCGGAAAAAAATCATTGGGTTTTGTGGACGAAGTGGTCCTCTACAAACCCCTATATTTGGTATATCTAACAGTTTGATTTTTACCGAGATATACTCGATTTACAAAAATTTTAGAAGTATGGATTCTCTAAGGGATGACTACATTTTTTTTAGGAAGGAGTCAACGTGGGCGGAAAAAAATCATTGGGTTTTGTGGACGAAGTGGCCCTCTACAAACCCCTATATTTGGTATATCTAACAGTTTGAGTTTTACCGAGATATACTCGATTTACAAAAATTTTAGAAATATGGATTCTCTAAGGGATGACTACATTTTTTTAGGAAGGAGTCAACGTGGGCAGAAAAAAATCATTGGGTTTTGTGGACGAAGTGGTCCTCTACAAACCCCTATATTTGGTATATCTAACAGTTTGATTTTTACCGAGATATACTCGATTTACAAAAATTTTAGAAATATGGATTCTCTAAGGGATGACTACATTTTTTTTAGGAAGGAGTCAACGTGGGCGGAAAAAAACCATTGGGTTTTGTGGACGAAGTGGTCCTCTACAAACCCCTATATTTGGTATATCTAACAGTTTGATTTTTACCGAGATATACTCGATTTACAAAAATTTTAGAAATATGGATTCTCTAAGGGATGACTACATTTTTTTTAGGAAGGAGTCAACGTGGGCGGAAAAAAATCATTGGGTTTTGTGGACGAAGTGGTCCTCTACAAACCCCTATATTTATTATATCTACCAGTTTGAGTTTTACCGAGATATACTCGATTTACAAAAATTTTAGAAATATGGATTCTCTAAGGGATGACTACATTTTTTTTAGGAAGGAGTCAACGTGGGCGGAAAAAAATCATTGGGTTTTGTGGACGAAGTGGTCCTCTACAAACCCCTATATTTGGTATATCTAACAGTTTGAGTTTTACCGAGATATACTCGATTTACAAAAATTTTAGAAATGTGGATTCTCTAAGGGATGACTACATTTTTTTTAGGAAGGAGTCAACGTGGGCGGAAAAAAATCATTGGGTTTTGTGGACGAAGTGGTCCTCTACAAGTCCTTATATTTGGTATATTTAACAGTTTGAGTTTTACCGAGATATACTCGCTTTACAAAAATTTTAGAAGTATGGATTCTCTAAGGGATGACTACATTTTTTTTAGGAAGGAGTCAACGTGGGCGGAAAAAAATCATTGGGTTTTGTGGACGAAGTGGTCCTCTACAAACCCCTATATTTGGTATATCTAACAGTTTGAGTTTTACCGAGATATACTCGATTTACAAAAATTTTAGAAATATGGATTCTCTAAGGGATGACTACATTTTTTTTTAGGAAGGAGTCAACGTGGGCGGAAAAAAATCATTGGGTTTTGTGGACGAAGTGGTCCTCTACAAACCCCTATATTTGGTATATCTAACAGTTTGAGTTTTACCGAGATATACTCGATTTACAAAAATTTTAGAAATATGGATTCTCTAAGGGATGACTACATTTTTTTTAGGAAGGAGTCAACGTGGGCGGAAAAAAATCATTGGGTTTTGTGGACGAAGTGGTCCTCTACAAACCCCTATATTTGGTATATCTAACAGTTTGATTTTTACCGAGATATACTCGATTTACAAAAATTTTAGAAATGTGGATTCTCTAAGGGATGACTACATTTTTTTTAGGAAGGAGTCAACGTGGGTGGAAAAAAATCATTGGGTTTTGTGGACGAAGTGGTCCTCTACAAACCCCTATATTTGGTATATCTAACAGTTTGAGTTTTACCGAGATATACACGATTTACAAAAATTTTAGAAATGTGGATTCTCTAAGGGATGACTACATTTTTTTTAGGAAGGAGTCAACGTGGGCGGAAAAAAATCATTGGGTTTTGTGGACGAAGTGGTCCTCTACAAACCCCTATATTTGGTATATCTAACAGTTTGAGTTTTACCGAGATATACTCGATTTACAAAAATTTTAGAAATATGGATTCTCTAAGGGATGACTACATTTTTTTTTAGGAAGGAGTCAACGTGGGCGGAAAAAAATCATTGGGTTTTGTGGACGAAGTGGTCCTCTACAAACCCCTATATTTGGTATATCTAACAGTTTGAGTTTTACCGAGATATACTCGATTTACAAAAATTTTAGAAATATGGATTCTCTAAGGGATGACTACATTTTTTTTAGGAAGGAGTCAACGTGGGCGGAAAAAAATCATTGGGTTTTGTGGACGAAGTGGTCCTCTACAAACCCCTATATTTGGTATATCTAACAGTTTGATTTTTACCGAGATATACTCGATTTACAAAAATTTTAGAAATGTGGATTCTCTAAGGGATGACTACATTTTTTTTAGGAAGGAGTCAACGTGGGTGGAAAAAAATCATTGGGTTTTGTGGACGAAGTGGTCCTCTACAAACCCCTATATTTGGTATATCTAACAGTTTGAGTTTTACCGAGATATACTCGATTTACAAAAATTTTAGAAATGTGGATTCTCTAAGGGATGACTACATTTTTTTTAGGAAGGAGTCAACGTGGGCGGAAAAAAATCATTGGGTTTTGTGGACGTAGTGGTCCTCTACAAGTCCTTATATTTGGTATATTTAACAGTTTGATTTTTACCGAGATATACTCGCTTTACAAAAATTTTAGAAGTATGGATTCTCTAAGGGATGACTACATTTTTTTTAGGAAGGAGTCAACGTGGGCGGAAAAAAATCATTGGGTTTTGTGGACGAAGTGGTCCTCTACAAACCCCTATATTTGGTATATCTAACAGTTTGAGTTTTACCGAGATATACTCGATTTACAAAAATTTTAGAAATATGGATTCTCTAAGGGATGACTACATTTTTTTTTAGGAAGGAGTCAACGTGGGCGGAAAAAAATCATTGGGTTTTGTGGACGAAGTGGTCCTCTACAAACCCCTATATTTGGTATATCTAACAGTTTGAGTTTTACCGAGATATACTCGATTTACCAAAATTTTAGAAATATGGATTCTCTAAGGGATGACTACATTTTTTTAGGAAGGAGTCAACGTGGGCGGAAAAAAATCATTGGGTTTTGTGGACGAAGTGGTCCTCTACAAACCCCTATATTGGGTATATCTAACAGTTTGAGTTTTACCGAGATATACTCGATTTACAAAAATTTTAGAAATATGGATTCTCTAAGGGATGACTACATTTTTTTTTAGGAAGGAGTCAACGTGGGCGGAAAAAAATCATTGGGTTTTGTGGACGAAGTGGTCCTCTACAAACCCCTACATTTGGTATATCTAACAGTTTGAGTTTTACCGAGATATACTCGATTTACAAAAATTTTAGAAATGTGGATTCTCTAAGGGATGACTACATTTTTTTTAGGAAGGAGTCAACGTGGGCGGAAAAAAATCATTGGGTTTTGTGGACGAAGTGGTCCTCTACAAACCCCTATATTGGGTATATCTAACAGTTTGAGTTTTACCGAGATATACTCGATTTACAAAAATTTTAGAAATATGGATTCTCTAAGGGATGACTACATTTTTTTTAGGAAGGAGTCAACGTGGGCGGAAAAAAATCATTGGGTTTTGTGGACGAAGTGGTCCTCTACAAACCCCTATATTTGGCATATCTAACAGTTTGAGTTTTACCGAGATATACTCGATTTACAAAAATTTTAGAAATGTGGATTCTCTAAGGGATGACTACATTTTTTTTAGGAAGGAGTCAACGTGGGCGGAAAAAAATCATTGGGTTTTGTGGACGTAGTGGTCCTCTACAAGTCCTTATATTTGGTATATTTAACAGTTTGATTTTTACCGAGATATACTCGCTTTACAAAAATTTTAGAAGTATGGATTCTCTAAGGGATGACTACATTTTTTTTAGGAAGGAGTCAACGTGGGCGGAAAAAAATCATTGGGTTTTGTGGACGAAGTGGTCCTCTACAAACCCCTATATTTGGTATATCTAACAGTTTGAGTTTTACCGAGATATACTCGATTTACAAAAATTTTAGAAATATGGATTCTCTAAGGGATGACTACATTTTTTTTTAGGAAGGAGTCAACGTGGGCGGAAAAAAATCATTGGGTTTTGTGGACGAAGTGGTCCTCTACAAACCCCTATATTTGGTATATCTAACAGTTTGAGTTTTACCGAGATATACTCGATTTACCAAAATTTTAGAAATATGGATTCTCTAAGGGATGACTACATTTTTTTAGGAAGGAGTCAACGTGGGCGGAAAAAAATCATTGGGTTTTGTGGACGAAGTGGTCCTCTACAAACCCCTATATTTGGTATATCTAACAGTTTGATTTTTACCGAGATATACTCGATTTACAAAAATTTTAGAAATATGGATTCTCTAAGGGATGACTACATTTTTTTTAGGAAGGAGTCAACGTGGGCGGAAAAAAACCATTGGGTTTTGTGGACGAAGTGGTCCTTTACAAACCCCTATATTTGGTATATCTAACAGTTTGATTTTTACCGAGATATACTCGATTTACAAAAATTTTAGAAATATGGATTCTCTAAGGGATGACTACATTTTTTTTAGGAAGGAGTCAACGTGGGCGGAAAAAAATCATTGGGTTTTGTGGACGAAGTGGTCCTCTACAAACCCCTATATTTATTATATCTACCAGTTTGAGTTTTACCGAGATATACTCGATTTACAAAAATTTTAGAAATGTGGATTCTCTAAGGGATGACTACATTTTTTTTAGGAAGGAGTCAATGTGGGCGGAAAAAAATCATTGGGTTTTGTGGACGAAGTGGTCCTCTACAAACCCCTATATTTGGTATATCTAACAGTTTGAGTTTTACCGAGATATATTCGATTTACAAAAATTTTAGAAATATGGATTCTCTAAGGGATGACTACATTTTTTTTAGGAAGGAGTCAACGTGGGCGGAAAAAAATCATTGGGTTTTGTGGACGAAGTGGTCCTCTACAAACCCCTATATTTGGTATATCTAACAGTTTGAGTTTTACCGAGATATACTCGATTTACAAAAATTTTAGAAATATGGATTCTCTAAGGGATGACTACATTTTTTTTAGGAAGGAGTCAACGTGGGCGGAAAAAAATCATTGGGTTTTGTGGACGAAGTGGTCCTCTACAAACCCCTATATTTGGCATATCTAACAGTTTGAGTTTTACCGAGATATACTCGATTTACAAAAATTTTAGAAATGTGGATTCTCTAAGGGATGACTACATTTTTTTTAGGAAGGAGTCAATGTGGGCGGAAAAAAATCATTGGGTTTTGTGGACGAAGTGGTCCTCTACAAACCCCTATATTTGGTATATCTAACAGTTTGAGTTTTACCGAGATATATTCGATTTACAAAAATTTTAGAAATGTGGATTCTCTAAGGGATGACTACATTTTTTTTAGGAAGGAGTCAACGTGGGCGGAAAAAAATCATTGGGTTTTGTGGACGAAGTGGTCCTCTACAAGTCCTTATATTTGGTATATTTAACAGTTTGAGTTTTACCGAGATATACTCGCTTTACAAAAATTTTAGAAGTATGGATTCTCTAAGGGATGACTACATTTTTTTTAGGAAGGAGTCAACGTGGGCGGAAAAAAATCATTGGGTTTTGTGGACGAAGTGGTCCTCTACAAACCCCTATATTTGGTATATCTAACAGTTTGAGTTTTACCGAGATATACTCGCTTTACAAAAATTTTAGAAGTATGGATTCTCTAAGGGATGACTACATTTTTTTTAGGAAGGAGTCAACGTGGGCGGAAAAAAATCATTGGGTTTTGTGGACGAAGTGGTCCTCTACAAGTCCTTATATTTGGTATATTTAACAGTTTGAGTTTTACCGAGATATACTCGCTTTACAAAAATTTTAGAAGTATGGATTCTCTAAGGGATGACTACATTTTTTTTAGGAAGGAGTCAACGTGGGCGGAAAAAAATCATTGGGTTTTGTGGACGAAGTGGTCCTCTACAAACCCCTATATTTGGTATATCTAACAGTTTGAGTTTTACCGAGATATACTCGATTTACAAAAATTTTAGAAATATGGATTCTCTAAGGGATGACTACATTTTTTTTAGGAAGGAGTCAACGTGGGCGGAAAAAAATCATTGGGTTTTGTGGACGAAGTGGTCCTCTACAAACCCCTATATTTGGTATATCTAACAGTTTGAGTTTTACCGAGATATACTCGATTTACAAAAATTTTAGAAATATGGATTCTCTAAGGGATGACTACATTTTTTTTTAGGAAGGAGTCAACGTGGGCGGAAAAAAATCATTGGGTTTTGTGGACGAAGTGGTCCTCTACAAACCCCTATATTGGGTATATCTAACAGTTTGAGTTTTACCGAGATATACTCGATTTACAAAAATTTTAGAAATATGGATTCTCTAAGGGATGACTACATTTTTTTTAGGAAGGAGTCAACGTGGGCGGAAAAAAATCATTGGGTTTTGTGGACGAAGTGGTCCTCTACAAACCCCTATATTTGGTATATCTAACAGTTTGAGTTTTACCGAGATATACTCGATTTACAAAAATTTTAGAAATATGGATTCTCTAAGGGATGACTACATTTTTTTTAGGAAGGAGTCAACGTGGGCGGAAAAAAATCATTGGGTTTTGTGGACGAAGTGGTCCTCTACAAACCCCTATATTTGGTATATCTAACAGTTTGAGTTTTACCGAGATATAGGTACTCGCTTTACAAAAATTTTAGAAGTATGGATTCTCTAAGGGATGACTACATTTTTTTGGAAAGGGTTTATAAAACAAAAATGTATAACACAAAAAAATTTAAATCTCTCTTTCTCCCTTCTCAGAGAAGCTAATTTGAAATGTGTTAAAAAAAATAATAAATACATATATTCAAAAACATTCCAAAAAGACGTTTAATAAGGCCTGCAAATAGAAGGGCTTCTGAGTTTTCCCGCTGGGTATGTATCTACAAAGATGTACATATGTAAGTAATGTTCAGCGTGGCCACTTTTGGAAGCTTTCTTCCAAATTTTGTAGGGATGTTCTCGTTGGCTAGTAAAATACATATATGTATACATAGGTATACAAATATTTTTAAAATGATTTGTTTAAACATATATCTTTAAGTTATATTAGTTGCACAGAAAAAACTTAATGTCTTTTTTTTCTATATGGGAATGAGAAATATTATTATACCTACGTATGTATATTAATTTAGTAGAAACGACAACTTAACATACAATTCAAAATTGACATACATACATATATTCTTTAAAGCTGTTTACCAAAATAGACATGTATAAACCACTATCAAAAAAGAAATCATAAATTTAATAGTAAAATATAACTAATGGCAACGCTGAAAGCTACAGTTGATTTGGAATCATTTGATGTTTCTATGTGTCACTATATGAATATACAAATCCTAGCAAACAAGTCGTTAATCTTTGAAGTAGGAGTTTTTATAGTTTTTTACAAGAAAATTTGGCTTTTCACCTAAGGTTTAGGTTTAAAGAAATTATGTATAAGGGGCTGTGGACATATTACGTAACGTTCAAAGGGGGTGGGGGGTGGTGCTATAAAATCTCTGAAAACAGCGTTACGTAATATGGTCACAGCCCCTAACCGTCATATTGCATCTAAATTATTTTCGAAAGGTCGTCTGAGAGAATGAGTGCATGAGTACATACATGATTCACCATTAGTATTAAAGCCTATTATATGTACGGTGACCATATTTTTCGACAACAAAAAAAGGACACCCAAAATTAAATAAAAATTATTGCTATTAACTTAATTACACAGATATATTTTATATCAATAAAATAAAAATATAATTACAACAATGTAATATTAGTGACTAGTACAAGTAGTTACATATGTATGTATGTACATATGTACTTATTTTAATGTTTAAAACAGAAATTAAATATGCCTAGAAGTTCACACGTCGTTAAAACAAAAAATTAATTAATTAATCAAAATTAACAAAGAAATAAAATTTAGCCAATTATACAAATATAACAAAATTCAATAAATAAAAATAACTAAAAACAATAGTTTAAGGATTATCTATTATTGATATTTTTCTGAAGAATGTATTTTTTTATTATATCAATGTTATTTGATAAAAACAATTTAAATTCTGCACAGTCCATTTGAAAGCCGACTGAAAATTTGACACATTGGACTTTTCAGTGTTGCCAGGCAATTCCTGGTTATAAATTTATATTATATTGAGTTTAAAATTTCAGTATTTTGAGAAAATGAAACTTAATTTTGGAAACTAAAGAAGAACATTCAAAAATAAAGGACAAAAAGGACAATACAATTAAAAAAAGGACAATTTATTTTGTTTAAATTTTGAAGGACGTTGTGTCAAAAAAAAGGACTGTCCTTTTAAAAAAAGGACGGATGGTCACCGTAATTATATGATGTCGTACGAATTTATTGAATATTACAAATATATTTTCTGCATATGTAATGCGTATTTCATGATGTCGAACGAATTTATTTAATATTACAAATTTATTGTCTTCATATGTAATTGTACGAGTGAATAGATATATGTACATATTTAGATTGTGAAATAGGCAGTTAATTTGCTTGCTGGGATGCAAAGTTGGCAATTTTAAGAATAAAAAAAAAATTGTATTGTAGGAAAATCTACCAAGATCCTATGTATGTATGTATATTATAGACACAGAAATGTATTGGAGTCAGTATTCCTTTTTTTATGCTTTGTATGTTGAAAGCTACATATAACTGTTACTATATATTGTTGCAATAAGGCATTTACAAGTTTGAACTTAGTAGTTCTTGTTGTTTGCTGTAGAACATTTTTGGTTGGCAATGAATAATTTATGTATGTGACACCTGTTGTTGAAATCTCTGACATAGTTGAAAGTGATCTCTTTAAGAGTTACAATTGAAAGTTAGTTTTATTAAAAAGTGTACATACTTAAGTAAATAAAATGAAAAACGAAGATTTTTTTAAATTGATGGCAAAAATATATTTTGTAAATCTACAGGAAACGAAGCAAATGTCATTACACCATTTTAAAAATTGGAGTACAAACTCTTTATTGATTGAATTTTTTCAATTAATTAATAAAATTTTTGATTTAGTTGGATCCAAAACAATCAAACCGAAATATGAGCAAAAAAAAAGATTATACTCTTTATTTCGGAACATAGTAAGTATTGTTTCATAAAGTGACGGTTACAGTTGGCAAATATGTATGTATGTAGGTATTTACAAACATACTTAAGTTATTTTTAAAATTCCACTGATATATGTATGTACATACATATTCGAATATTAACTGAATATTTCTTGGCTCCATTAAACAAAACAATAGAAATTGTGTTTG
Source organism: Lypha dubia (assembly GCA_947311025.1). Lineage (NCBI taxonomy): Eukaryota > Metazoa > Arthropoda > Insecta > Diptera > Tachinidae > Lypha > Lypha dubia. The sequence continues at coordinate 1,701,676 of OX371263.1, forward strand.
CTTCAAATGTAATTATACGATTAGTCATAGTGAAATATGCAGTTAATATATTGGTTTATGTTTTCTGTAAATTAATTAAATACATATCAACAGTGCCCATATTTATTTGTGGTTTTCGCCCATTTTTCATTTTCCATTTTACGAAAATTATTTTTTAATTGTTTAGAGTACGAAAGAAGTCACACTTAAAAAACTATTAAGTGATTTACACTATTTGTGTAATAAAGCTGATGCGGAAAATGTATACGACACTACAATTAGAGTTTTTGATTTAAACATTAATACTGGTAAGACTATTTACATAAAAAGAATTTAAAATAAAAATTTTTTTAAATATTTATAAATGCTATTTTAGACAAAAATGACGTCGTTGTTAAAATCCCAGATGTATGTTTTGAAAATGTTGAAAATGTTTCAATTAATAAATCAAATAATTCAATCAAAAAATTCATAGAATTAAATAACAATAATGGTAAGAAGTTTTTTATATAGTTTATTCAAAAACAATTTGCAAAGTATGCCTTTTTAGACAAATATGACGCAGATGTTGAAGTAAATGCTGCAAGTTTTGTTGAAAATGAGCTTTGTATAGAGAACTCAGTTAAGTCCAGTGATTTAAACATTGAATTAATAGATTCAATAGTTTTTGGTAACTTGCCATCAGACATTTCTGCACATATTCACGTACTTGAACGCGTTGATGGAACATCTATACTGGACAGCCAATTATTTTTAAATAATATTGAGCATTGTTCGACGAAAACTGCGATAAGTATGGACGTTTCAACTACAAGTTGTTTGAAAGTTGAAGAGTATCAGGTGTTACGAAAATATATTGCGTCGAACCAAAACCATAATATTGGTATAGCTTCGCCATCACAGAAGTCGTCTGGGATAAAGCAAAGTAAGATATATAAGAAAAATGAAGTCGGAATATTTTTTTCGGAGAGAGAAATTTTGTTCTTAAAAGAAAATTTTATTTGTAACAAAAAATATGAGGATATGATCCCCTTTTTAGAGGATATTTCTCGCGAAAAATTTAAATGTTTAAATAACATATGTCCTATAACATTTTCAAGTTTTGTATGGAACAAATACAAAACTATTGTTTATTTATATGCAAGATGTGTATATTACACTAATGGCTGCGGTCGTTACCGCTTCGCATATAATTTAGAAGAAACCAATATGTATGGTAAAATAGAATCCAATGGCGTTTCTATTAATCATCCAGTTAAATTAAAACGGCAACAAATACGAAGTGTGAGAAGATTAATAGCCAAATATGAGATCAAGTCACAAAAGGCGTCTAATTGGAGAAACATAAGGCTTTGTAGTCAGAAGAATTATCTACGCGAGAAAGGAAATGACCAAGAAATTCCCTCAAGAGATGTTGCCAGAAGAATTAAATCTGAACAAACTCGCTCACTTCAGCGCGACACAGACAACTTTATAGATCTGTACAAAATGCAGAAAGATAAAAATTGGAATAGATTTATTCAAAAAATTGCAAGTCCCTTAGAAATTTATCTTTTTTCTACACAACAAATGGAAATGGTAACAAAATGTAAAAAGTTGTTTCTGAAATTAAGTAGAAATACTTTATTTTTTGATGCTACTGGGAACGTAGTTAAAAGAATCGACAGAAGTTCGAAAAGAGTGTTTTTATACTCACTCGTAGCTCATGTCAGAAATAAGAATGAGCCTGGTTTCCTGATTCCTATAGCCGAATGCATTTTATGTAGTCATTTTTCAGAGGATATTGAAAGATTTTTAATGTTTTTAAAAATTTTTTGTATAAAGAACTTTATTAAGTGGCCAATATGTAGAAGAATATGCCTTGATTGGAGCTTTGCTTCTATTAATGCTGTGGCCAGAGTTTTTAATAAAGACAGCAACATCAATAATCTCCAGCAATACATAGCAAAGGCCTACCATATATGCAAGGGCAAAGATAATATAAATAAATTAGTGGTAATACAAATATGCTGCGCTCATTTTTTAAGAATTTGCTACAAGGATATAGAATGCCATTTTAAGGATCCTAATGTCATACTATTTTATAAATGGCAGTTCGCTTACATTATTAATATATGTGATATACACGTCCTATTTAATTGGATTCGGAACATATTTACAGTTTTAATTAACAGCTATGTGACCTCTGAGGTAGAAATTTCACTAGGAATTTTAAGAAAAATAAGAAATATTGAAATTATACAAAGTAATGAAGATCAACGTTGTGAGCCAAATTTAAACGAGCTCAACATACCGAACTATAAAAAAAGCCCTTTTTATTTAAAATCTCTGGCAATTTTAAATGAAATTAAAAAATCAAAGAAATGCTCAGCAATTATAAACGATTATAATAATGAAGCTTTTGCATCATTGTTTCTAAAAAAATATGCTCCATACGCACCCTTATGGAGCAATATAATGGGAAAGTATGTTGATAAAAGCATGACACGGGTATCTAACAGCCCCGTAGAAAGTTACTTCAACATAGTTAAAAATGTAACATTAGATGGAAGAAGCAATGTAATACCAACAGAGTACATAAGAAAAAGCTATACATATATAAAAGCTAAAATAATTGATGCCGAAAACTTCCACGTCTTAAACAAGCACGCATTTTACCAAAAAAATGAAGGAAAACCAATAACTTCAAAAATTAAACTGGAGGAAGAAGTTTGGTGCAAAGTGCCAATTAAAGCAAAAAAAAAAATTAATCCAAAAATAGTTTTCGATAAAGCTTTGCAAAATTTTTCATCTTGGCCAAGACATCTGAGGCAAAAACGCTTTGTTTTATACTCATTTTATAAAATTTATAAAAACCATTCAGTACCTTACCCTGTAGCAATAGATTTAAGTGAGTTTCAAAGCTTAAGCCCCTCTAAATGTCTGTTCAACAATATAGTAGACATATATATAAAACTATTAATCTTAAAGTCAAAAAAATCCGCATTTTCGTTTTCTTGTGAAGAAGGAAAACATTTTTTCTTCAACGACGCGGATATTCATATTCCGCTTGAAGATTTTAGTATAATATTTATACCCATAATTTATGAATGCCACTATACACTGGCATATATAAATAAAGTTGAAAAAACGTTCAGTTTTATTAACTCGTTAGTCAGCAACACTCCAAATCAATTAAAAATTTTTGAAAAATTCAAAAATAAAATAACTGATGACTCGTGGGAAATTATCGACATAGAACACGATTATCAGGACGACGCTTTTAATTGTGGTGTTTTCGTTTGTCAGTACGTTGAAGCAATTCTGGAAAGCAAACCTTTAACAAATTTAATAAATCCCAATACCTACCGAAATCAAATGAAACTGTTATTAAAGGAAAATTCCGATAACATGAGTGAAATTTGTATTCATTGTGGGGACATTGTTATGAACACAATATTCCAATGTACGGAATGTAAAAGGCCAGCATGTGTTGGTTGTACGAAATATCGCTACAAAGCTAAAACTGACAAAAAAACCCAAAAATGTATATTTTGTGAATAATATTTGTAAAAATGCATATGAACATATTGAATTACCACAAACATATTTTAAAATTTAAATATTTTCTAACTTTACTTATCCGACGTATGCGATTCCTTTACGACTAAAGATATAATTTGTTTACTTTAATTTTTGTTAAACTGCGTTTTGTATTAAATCATTAACTAAACATTTAAGTTCCTCCAATACTGCTTTTTGTATAATTTTAAGTCTTTATATTTATATATAAACATGGATATGTACCTGAAAATAATAAAAGTGATGTTGTTTTATATATCCGCTTTTGCTATTTATTTATTTTTAGGGGTTTGTAAATCGAGTATATCTCGGTAAAACTCAAACTGTTAGATATACCAAATATAGGGGTTTGTAGAGGACCACTTCGTCCACAAAACCCAATGATTTTTTTCCGCCCACGTTGACTCCTTCCTAAAAAAAATGTAGTCATCCCTTAGAGAATCCACATTTCTAAAATTTTTGTAAATCGAATATATCTCGGTAAAACTCAAACTGTTAGATATACCAAATATAGGGGTTTGTAGAGGACCACTTCGTCCACAAAACCCAATGATTTTTTTCCGCCCACGTTGACTCCTTCCTAAAAAAAATGTAGTCATCCCTTAGAGAATCCATACTTCTAAAATTTTTGTAAAGCGAGTATATCTCGGTAAAACTCAAACTGTTAAATATACCAAATATAAGGACTTGTAGAGGACCACTTCGTCCACAAAACCCAATGATTTTTTTCCGCCCACGTTGACTCCTTCCTAAAAAAAATGTAGTCATCCCTTAGAGAATCCATACTTCTAAAATTTTTGTAAAGCGAGTATATCTCGGTAAAACTCAAACTGTTAGATATACCAAATATAGGGGTTTGTAGAGGACCACTTCGTCCACAAAACCCAATGATTTTTTTCCGCCCACGTTGACTCCTTCCTAAAAAAAATGTAGTCATCCCTTAGAGAATCCATACTTCTAAAATTTTTGTAAAGCGAGTATATCTCGGTAAAACTCAAACTGTTAGATATACCAAATATAGGGGTTTGTAGAGGACCACTTCGTCCACAAAACCCAATGATTTTTTTCCGCCCACGTTGACTCCTTCCTAAAAAAAATGTAGTCATCCCTTAGAGAATCCATATTTCTAAAATTTTTGTAAATCGAGTATATCTCGGTAAAACTCAAACTGTTAGATATACCAAATATAGGGGTTTGTAGAGGACCACTTCGTCCACAAAACCCAATGATTTTTTTCCGCCCACGTTGACTCCTTCCTAAAAAAAATGTAGTCATCCCTTAGAGAATCCATACTTCTAAAATTTTTGTAAAGCGAGTATATCTCGGTAAAACTCAAACTGTTAAATATACCAAATATAAGGACTTGTAGAGGACCACTTCGTCCACAAAACCCAATGATTTTTTTCCGCCCACGTTGACTCCTTCCTAAAAAAAATGTAGTCATCCCTTAGAGAATCCATACTTCTAAAATTTTTGTAAAGCGAGTATATCTCGGTAAAACTCAAACTGTTAGATATACCAAATATAGGGGTTTGTAGAGGACCACTTCGTCCACAAAACCCAATGATTTTTTTCCGCCCACGTTGACTCCTTCCTAAAAAAAATGTAGTCATCCCTTAGAGAATCCATACTTCTAAAATTTTTGTAAAGCGAGTATATCTCGGTAAAACTCAAACTGTTAAATATACCAAATATAAGGACTTGTAGAGGACCACTTCGTCCACAAAACCCAATGATTTTTTTCCGCCCACGTTGACTCCTTCCTAAAAAAAATGTAGTCATCCCTTAGAGAATCCACATTTCTAAAATTTTTGTAAATCGAATATATCTCGGTAAAACTCAAACTGTTAGATATACCAAATATAGGGGTTTGTAGAGGACCACTTCGTCCACAAAACCCAATGATTTTTTTCCGCCCACATTGACTCCTTCCTAAAAAAAATGTAGTCATCCCTTAGAGAATCCACATTTCTAAAATTTTTGTAAATCGAGTATATCTCGGTAAAACTCAAACTGTTAGATATGCCAAATATAGGGGTTTGTAGAGGACCACTTCGTCCACAAAACCCAATGATTTTTTTCCGCCCACGTTGACTCCTTCCTAAAAAAAATGTAGTCATCCCTTAGAGAATCCATATTTCTAAAATTTTTGTAAATCGAGTATATCTCGGTAAAACTCAAACTGTTAGATATACCAAATATAGGGGTTTGTAGAGGACCACTTCGTCCACAAAACCCAATGATTTTTTTCCGCCCACGTTGACTCCTTCCTAAAAAAAATGTAGTCATCCCTTAGAGAATCCATATTTCTAAAATTTTTGTAAATCGAATATATCTCGGTAAAACTCAAACTGTTAGATATACCAAATATAGGGGTTTGTAGAGGACCACTTCGTCCACAAAACCCAATGATTTTTTTCCGCCCACATTGACTCCTTCCTAAAAAAAATGTAGTCATCCCTTAGAGAATCCACATTTCTAAAATTTTTGTAAATCGAGTATATCTCGGTAAAACTCAAACTGGTAGATATAATAAATATAGGGGTTTGTAGAGGACCACTTCGTCCACAAAACCCAATGATTTTTTTCCGCCCACGTTGACTCCTTCCTAAAAAAAATGTAGTCATCCCTTAGAGAATCCATATTTCTAAAATTTTTGTAAATCGAGTATATCTCGGTAAAAATCAAACTGTTAGATATACCAAATATAGGGGTTTGTAAAGGACCACTTCGTCCACAAAACCCAATGGTTTTTTTCCGCCCACGTTGACTCCTTCCTAAAAAAAATGTAGTCATCCCTTAGAGAATCCATATTTCTAAAATTTTTGTAAATCGAGTATATCTCGGTAAAAATCAAACTGTTAGATATACCAAATATAGGGGTTTGTAGAGGACCACTTCGTCCACAAAACCCAATGATTTTTTTCCGCCCACGTTGACTCCTTCCTAAAAAAATGTAGTCATCCCTTAGAGAATCCATATTTCTAAAATTTTGGTAAATCGAGTATATCTCGGTAAAACTCAAACTGTTAGATATACCAAATATAGGGGTTTGTAGAGGACCACTTCGTCCACAAAACCCAATGATTTTTTTCCGCCCACGTTGACTCCTTCCTAAAAAAAAATGTAGTCATCCCTTAGAGAATCCATATTTCTAAAATTTTTGTAAATCGAGTATATCTCGGTAAAACTCAAACTGTTAGATATACCAAATATAGGGGTTTGTAGAGGACCACTTCGTCCACAAAACCCAATGATTTTTTTCCGCCCACGTTGACTCCTTCCTAAAAAAAATGTAGTCATCCCTTAGAGAATCCATATTTCTAAAATTTTTGTAAATCGAGTATATCTCGGTAAAACTCAAACTGTTAAATATACCAAATATAAGGACTTGTAGAGGACCACTACGTCCACAAAACCCAATGATTTTTTTCCGCCCACGTTGACTCCTTCCTAAAAAAAATACGTTTTTAGTGTACTCGCTATGATTTTTATATGTGTACAGAGCACTGTTAACCTGCTAACAGAGCTCTGTTAAGTTCAGTGGTTCATGTCTAGGGTTTTAAATTTTAAAATTTAACTTCACACACATTAATTTCCCATTGGTCCAAATGAGTGACAAACAAGTGTTATAGAAAAATTCTAAAATACAATTGAGAAATCGGACTTACATAGTCTATAAGTATTGATTCTTGGCTTTAATTTCCCATTGGTACAAATGAGTGGCAAACAAAATTTATAGAAAAATTCTCAAATACAATTGAGAAATCGGACTTACATAGTCTATAAGTACGGATCCTTGGCTTTAATTTCCCATTGGTACAAATGAGTGACAAACAAAATTTATTGAAAAATTCTCAAATACAATTGAGAAATCGGACTTACATAGTCTATAAGTATTGATTCTTGGCTTTAATTTCTCTTTGGTCCAAATGAGTGACAAACAAATTTTATAGAAAAATTCTCAAATACAATTGAGAAATCGGACTTACATCTATATATAAAACCGAATGTGTGTTTGTTTATTTGTTTGTTCCTTATAGGAGGCCAAACCCTTGAACCGATCTTCCTGAAATTTTCACAGTATTTAACTGGAACTCTCGGATGAATTATAGGCTATATGAAGTTTTGATTGGACAAAGAGGCGTGGCACTGCCCATATAACCCAAAAATTTAAATCGCTATATTTTGGGCATTTTTTGACCTACGTCGATGATATTTGGTACATATGGTATTGGCATAATTTGGAATACGTACCAGGAGAAAAGTGGGTGGGACCACGCCCCTTTTTAGGAAAATTAATAATCGTAATATAGTCTTAACTACTGGACCGATCGTCATCAAATTTTCACAATAGGATATATTCCAATATTCCAACAACGCTTTTCGCCTCAAACTTAGGAGGTATTTAACCAATAACTAATGCGTTTAACCAATTTCTAATGGTGTGTTTGTCTTTATATTTATATAGGATGTATGCACATTTGTGTATAGATTCTGGAATCCTGAATTATTTTCTACATGCCTACGATACTTATGATGCTTATTACCGTCTAACCTAGTATTTTGAGACATCAGCTATATATTTCAATTCCTATTTTTTATTCTGCGCTTATTCTTTTCCTACTACAACAATGTTTTTGCTGAATTGCTACTAATGGGACCATGTTACCTTGTACTTTTACTATTACTTTTAGAATCTTTTTCTTGAAGGCTGGGGAGCCAACTAAGTAATGTGACATTAAATTTATTACTGTTTTTATTCTTAAATTGTTAGTTCAAAGTGTTTGAGCAAACAAGATGTAAGAACTCGGGTTTTTTATTACTTTGTAATACATATTTATATTTTTGGTCAAAAAAGGCTTTGTATTACTCTATGAATAGATAAATAAATAAATAAATATAAATACTTTTAATTTTATTTTATAACGATGAGGGTAGTGAAGCACACCGGGATAAGCTAGTATTTTATAAAGGCCTAAAGATTTTTAATAAATTGCCTGTAGAACTAAAAACAGAAAGCAATTTGTATATATTCAATCATAAAATTATTGATTATATTAAAAGAAATTTCTAAATTTAAATTAATTATAATTATAACTATAATTCTATGTAAAAAAATTATAATTTATAATCACATTAAATTGTACATCTATGTACATATATGTATATATGTAATAGCAACAAGAAATGCTAAATAAATCAAATCAATCAATCAATCAACAAAATACATTTGGCAGCTCTGGTTATTATTAAAGGCCTAAAATCTGATGCATTCCTTAGTCCATAAGGTTGAACCTCACCTACATATCTTAATTGTTCAGTCAAATACTCTGGTGCGTATCCAGTTTTCATTTTTCGTGTAAAAACTAATGTGTTAAATTGGAGTCTCTCATATACATTATGCCACTTCAATGCATCGAGCATAAATTGTATCAACTTGAATCGGTTGTATCTCAATATTGTTCGCATGGCTTTATTCTGCAATTTTTGAATTCTCGATATCTGTTGGTTGACCTGTGCAGTACGTTTATAAGATAGATGATCCATATTCAAAATGGGGTTTTATGATGGTGTTATATAAGTTGATTGATGTTATAATTGACACCTTGTTTCTTATACGCTTGAAAAATCGTATTTTCTTTCCAATATTTTTACATATGGGCAAATCCCAGAAAGACTCCACCAACCAACATTTTTTGAAGTTTATCCAACTTATTTTTTATGTTTTTTTTTTTTATGGAATATTAGACTAGATATATAATTTTATAAATAAATATATATAAATTAAATTATAAATACAATTTGTTAGAATTTAAAACCAGACTTTATAGTATTATCTGAAACGCATATGACGGAAAAAATTGATGAAACAGAGGTTGAATTAAATGCATACAATATATATACAACAATATCTAATTCGGCGAAAACTGGTGGTGTTATTCTATATTTTAAAAAACAATGGTTGATTACAAAGATAAAGACCTGCGTAAAAATTTATGAGCACTGGATTAGCGCATATATGGCAAAAAATGATAATGTTTCATTTATTATAATAGCAATATATAGGTCTCCAAGTTATTCAAAAGCAGAATTTTGTGATGCTCTACAAGAGTTCCTAGAAGAGATATGTGAAAACAACTGTGACATAATAATTGCTGGTGACTTTAACATCGACTGGAGGACTGATTTTTACAAACAGAGAATTGAAGGTATACTGAATGATAATGGTCTGAAACAGATAATGAAGGAAGCAACCAGAATAACAAGCAGCTCGAAAACAACAATAGATTATATTATAACAAATAATGAAATAATATCTGCTAAAACGAATATAAACAACAAAATATCAGATCACGAAGCAATAGACATCTTAATCGAATGTGAAAACAATACTTTAATAATAGATAAAAAACAAATTGAGATTTTTAAATATAATAAATCCCATTTTAGAAATGAACTGAGTGCAATATTAGAATATAATGATATGTGGAGTGTTAATGAAGAAGCAAAACATCTTGATAAATGCATGGATGTTACGATATCAAAATTTATGATAAAAAAAACAAATTAATGAAAGCAATAGCAATAAGTGGTTTAGTGATGTGCTAAGAAATCTGAAAGTACAAAAAGTTAGAGAATACCAAAGAGCACTAATCGAAAATACAAGCGAGGCGTGGATAAGCTACAGAACAATAAGAAACAAATATAAAATCAAAATAGAAAATGAGAAGCGCAACTATATAAGCAATAAAATTGAGACATCTAAGGACCAAAAAGAAATGTGGGCTGTGATAAAAGAACTTGTTTTAAAAAAACCTAGAAATGTGATTAAATCTGTGATACCTAATAAAGTAGAATATAAAAAAAATTCTGAGATGGCCGAAAATTTTAACAATTACTTTGTAGATAGTATTAAAGAAATAAGAAACTCAATTGAAAATGTGCAATATAGGAACCTGATATCTGTGATAAACTCAAAATTTAAGTTTCGTGCAATATCTATAGTAGAATTAAAAGCATTGTTTAAAGATATAAATAACAATCCCGATTATAAAAAAATTACAAAGAACATCATTATGGACACATGGGACACAACTGGCAATATTTTAATGAACATTATTAACAAATCATTACGAACAGGAAATTTTCCTACAAGTTGGAAAGAAACAATGGTGACACCGATTGCGAAAGTAAAAATACAAATAAATGTGAAGAATTCCGTCCAATAAATGGTTTGAAAACATGTGAAAAGCTGCTGGAAAAAGTTGTAAAAATCAGTTAGAGGAATATTTAGAACATAATTCTTTACTATCTAAATATCAATCAGGATTTAGAAAGAAGCATTCATGTGAAACAACGGTGAACTACTTAGTAAACAGATGGAAATGTGTAAAGAAAAATAATAAAATATTGTCTGTTTTCCTTGATTTTAAACGGGCTTTCGAAACGATTGATCGGAATATTTTAATACAAAAGCTTCATAGATATGGTATCCAGGATAATGAACTAGATTGGTTTAAATCATATTTAGCTAATCGAGAGCAAAGAACAAAAGTGAATTCCGTACAATCAGATGCGCCTGAAAATAACTATGGGGTCCCACAGGGCTCAATTCTGGGAGCACTGCTATTTATTGTTTATATAAATGATATGGAACGAACATTAGAGAAGTGTGAAATAATTATGTATGCGGATGACACGTTAATCTTTACAGAAGCAGAGACAGAAGAAGCATGCTATGAAAATCTAGCAAAAGATATGGGTAATATAAATAAGTGGCTAAATATGAATAAATTAAAATTAAATGAAAATAAAACCAAACTAATGGAAATTAATATGAACACTGATAAAATATTTCAAATAAATAACATCACAATAGAAAAAATAAACACTATAAAATACCTAGGTTTTATAATTGACAAAAACCTATAGTTCAATGAACATATTGAATATATTTGCAAAAAGATTGGGAAAAAAATTGGATTTTTTAGAAGGTTGAGAAATAAAGTTTCCACAATAACATCTATAAATATGTATAATACAATAATTAAACCACACTTCGAATACGGATCAACAATTTTGTACTCCAGCTGTAATGATCAACAGATCTCAAGACTACAGAAACTTCAGAACAAAGCCATGCGTGCAATACTAAAATGTAATCGGCTAACATCAATCAATTTTATGCTTAACACCCTAAAATGCTTAAATATTCACCAACGACTGCAATTAAATACAATTAATTTTATTCAAAAACTGAAAATGGGAGAAGCACCTGATTATTTGAAGGAACATACAAGATACGTGAGAGAGGCACAGCCATATAACCTCAGAAATGCTAATGACTTTAGACTACAACAAGCTCATACAAATGCAATGAAGAGAACATTATTTTACAAAGGACTTAGGCTGTACAATTTGATGTCAAATGAAATTAAAAATGAACAAAATGTTATATTATTTAGAAAAAAAGTTGTAAATTTTATTAGAAATAACTTAGTTCAGAACAATTAAAACTTTTACTGTTAACATATTTAACATAATGTAAATTTCAAAGTATTAAAAATACTACTCATTATTAAATAAAAAAAATAAAAAAAAAATAATAAATACAAATGTGTTATTTATATGCTACTAGAAAAAATGTAGCGAGCGTCACGTAGCGTGCGTCAAAATTCGCTAAAAATTACGAAAACACACTTCAAGTTTCCAAGTTACTTCCGTTTTTTGTAGCGTGCGTCACATGACTTTGTGATCAATTATTTCGCAACACATACCTGCTAAAAAATTATATTTGATGCCATTCAAAAGTACACTTATATCCCACTAAACACCATGTATAAGTTGAAGGTACGTACCACTTTTGAAAGACCAAAAAATTTGTATATGGGTGTTTCCAAAGTAACGGTCGTTACCGATTTTCGGAGATTTTTTAAATAAAATAGCAACTTAAGCAAATATGTCACGCGGATTGCTTAATTTTGGACCTACGAAAGTTCAAGCTTCGATAGCAACCGAAAGAATTCATAAAAAATGTAATATCAATACATTAAAATTAAAAAGGTAACGGTCGTTACTTTATAAATGTGCTGTTTTCAAATTTCGGAAACAAACATCATGTATTGTAAAATTTTTCACAGGATGTGTCAAGTAAAAAATCTTATTAAATTCTTTGAAATGAATGTATGTGTGCTGTAGAACTTTTGTTAGATAATATGTTGATAATTATTGGCTTAAGGTCCTATTTTATTAAAAATAATAATAATGTTGGTGCTTTATTTTATTTTTAATTTTCTTTATTTTCTTCCAATATATTTATTATTACCAAAAAAATATCTCATATAAATTTTTTTAAGTAACGGTCGTTATTACATTATAAAAAGTTAAACGTTTTCTGTGTTTGAATTCATTTATTATGGGTAACAAAAAAAAAACATAAACGAAAAGCTATATTACATTGCGTAAAATTATCCTTCGGAAAAAGACAGATACATTTATTTTGTGTTATATTAGCGGAAAAATAAATTAAAAATAATTATTTTATCTTTGAACTGTAAGGGGTCATTTTTTGTGGAAACACCCATATATTAATGTGAAAATGCGTACGAATCTAGCGTTCGTCACGCAGGATTTGCCCTTATGCATACATACATATATTCAATAGTCTTTTAATTTTAGGTGATTGTCAATTACGAAACCGAGATAGGTATTTAATATATTTAACTTTTTCTATTATTACATTATTTATTATGAAAGGTGTATCAGTGTTCATGTTAATTTCCATTATTTTTGTCTTGCTTTCATTTAATTTTAGTTTGTTAATTATTAACCATTTGTTTATATTGTTCATGTCCATTCTCATATTTCTTCACTGGATCCTTCCTTCTTCTGAATAAATTAGTGTGACATCTGCGTATAGAATGATTTTACATTTTTGTAATGTTTTTTCTGTCATTAAATATGTATATGTATAATAAATAAAAGGGCACCTAAAATTGAGCCCTGTGGCATTCCGTAATCATTTTTTATTGCCTCCATTCTATATTATTAACTTTTTTTATATCTTTGGCTACGTTTAAGAGAAAACTTGCTGATTTCTTAAATTAAAAATAGTTTAGTCTTTGTAGGTATATTGGCCTTTACCTTTATTTTATATTCCTTTTCTCATTACGGGAATTGATTGGTAATGTGTTGGAGTCGTTTTGAATTTGTTTTTAGTTTTTTTTTATGAATTCAATGTTTGTAACTGTGATAACGTTGTTGGTTTGGAAACACTGTATATATTTTGCAAAAAACTTAATGAATACCTTTGTATATATATACAATAACAATACATGTACCATTGGCCGTGTAGGCTTCATATTTGTTAAAATTAATAAATCAATAAAAAATAAATAAAAATAAAATAGACGCATGAACTTCATAAAAACTATCTTTGCAAGAATTTAAAAGTAAACAAACAATTTTGGTAATTTGTATTTACTATATATACAAACAATTACTCTTATTCCTATATTAAAAAATCGAATTAAGCACTACATATATCATACACAATAACTTACTTTTTCTATTGGTATATGAAGTATTTGTATTAGATTTGCGTCCTCGCCCCCTGCTCCGATTCAAGGATTTTCGGTTGTTTCTACTCCCATCGCTTTCTTGCGGAGAGGAAGCACGCGATGCTGAAGGTGTGCTGAGTTGCGATTCGCTAGCTTTACTTAAATATTTTGGTTTCTTTAACAATTGGTAATTAAATTTTGCACCAACTCGTTCGTTGGGAGTTTTTGGAGGTCTTCCCCTTTTTCGACTTCCGCGACCACTCATTTTTCCTGATTGTTTATATTAGCAATTTATTTTTTCAACAACTCCAAAGCACTTTAAGTTATGGTTGTTTACAGCAAATCTTTAACATTTGCAATTATTTAATTCAAAGTAATATTTGTATATTTATTTTTTCCAAATCAGTGATGTATATTAAGACAATAGCAGTTTGGATTTAAAGTAATTTTATAAAATTCCACTTTTTCCCTTTTCGTCAACAACTAAATCTATATTTTTACTTTAAATAAACTTAATGCGACAAAGCAATCCACATAATGTTCACCGACATTATACGCATAATTTAATTTTCGCATAAACTTCACAAAAACAATTTTAAAAACTTTTACTTATTCCAAATATAATCTATTATTTGCTTTCTTATTATATTTAAAGATAATGTAAGACTTTTATTTATATTTTTATTTGGCAATTTTTCTACAAGAGAAATAAATTTTCACATTCAACTCTTCGTAGAATTCAGCAAATTTTGAATTTTATATGTTGGCAGCAGTGCAAACGTTGGCGTGATTTTTCTGCTAAAAGCAAATGGCAAAACGAGACAAGTATAATAGCATGGCATATGAAATAATACTGCCACCTTTTTTCTAACTTTCGCAAACCTAAAAACCAAATGGTTAATACTACAACAGGTACAACAACACAACAACATTTGACATATCAAACCCCATGCTTGCATGTACAAATTTTGACATACCAGCCTCCATTATGTAAGAACAAAAGAGATACTGTGTTTTCAACTTTACCTGTTATGAATTTGCTTAGAAACAATTTATTAACACCATCTGCTTACGGGGCTGTGGACATATTACGTAACGTTCCAGGGAAAGGGTTAAAGATTTGTTACGGATTGGAAATTTTGCACTGAAAAATTAGTAAAAAGCGTTACGAAGGGGGGGGGGGGGGGGGGGGGGTACCAAATCTCTTAAAACAGCGTTACGTAATATGTACACAGCCCCTACTTCACTATGTCGAAAGAAATTTTCCATATGTTTTCATTCGTATAATTACATTTGAAGCAGAAGCAAATTTTAAAATTTTGTTTTTGTATCAAATGTATTTGTACGAATGAAAAACAAATTGAAAATTCTTTCGACATCGTGAAATCGGTAGTATTTTTCTTCCGTTTTGATGTTGCATTCATTTACTATATTATTATTATTTAATTTTGCAAGTCTAATTTTATGAATTTTATGAAAATATATGAAATATTTATTTATTTGATTCCATTCAGGCCACTAGATTGGGAATTACAAATTATATCAGCGAATAATAATCTAAAAAATAAAACAATAGAATATTCACAAAAATACATACAAAAAATTTGATTTTAAAGAATACCCCAATTCAATAACAAGAATAACAATAAAACATAACAACAAGGATATATGTCGGTTGTTATTATATTGATAAAAGTCAGCTGTTCGATCGTAGCACGTTGATTATTCCAAGAACAAAAACATGCAATTTATAATTCTTTTCCCCAAATTCCATAAAATTTAACACTCGTTCTTCTAAATTCCAAACAAAAATTTATGGGAGAAATTTTTAATAAATAAAAAAATTAATTTGTTGTTTGCTTATTCCTCTTTGCGCTTTTTTATATTGGGATAGAGATGCCATGTAAATAGAAATTATATCGATATAATACAAAGTATTATAAATTGAAAAAAAAATCTTATCATACACCCAATTTACACGATGAGTACGATAAGGAAATATTTGTCGTTTTTCGTCAAATGTTTCCCCAATGTGACCGTACTTTAAGATACGTTTTAAATTTGTTTGTGCATTTTGATATGCAGCGAGTGCTTTGTACTAGTGCTGGCAAAGTATTGAGTAGTGGGTACCGAGTATCGAGTGTTTGCCCTTTTTTTGGATACTCAATACTCAAAAGTAGTTACTCGATACTTTCAGAGTTGTATTTTTAAGCAAGTTGAGATGCTAAAATAGTGTATAAAAATACAGAAAGACAACAATGTGTAAGCTGTCATATAATAATAATAATAAAAGCTGTCAATAAAATAGAACAACCACATGTGATAAATTACATTTTAAAAGTACTTAAAAATGTATATTAGTTAAATAAGTATATGTATATACATACATGTAAATATTATATTTTATTTTTATATACAAATGTACAAATGCACAAATGTATGTATGTATGTTCACGCATATCTAAATATTTTCAATTCTTATTTCTTAAGCTGTTAAATTAAAAGTTAGCTTTCCATATATTTTTGATTTAATAATAAAAGACATACAAAACCAATAATAGTTAAAGATCTATTTTTAATTTTTGAAGAAACTAGCACAATTTGCAGATAAAAACTCTGCGTTACAAATTCAAAAAATCCGTTGAAAGTATCGAGTAGTATTGAGTACCCAAATGAAAAGTATTGAATATTATTGAGCATGGTGGAATAATAAGGTGCGCGTATCAACGCAACAACAAAATCGACATGCATTTTGTTTGTGTAAAATTAATTCAACATTGTCAAAACAAAGCTGTATACAAAACAAAACAAAAGTTGTTTTGTATGTATTTATTGGTTATGCAAAAACAAAAAGCATAACGTAAACAATAATATTCATGATGGCGGCCAAAAATGTAAACAACTTTTGACAAGACCGAATTAACTTACCATATTTTTGCAGATTATTTAACGGTCAAAACACAACCCTACAAAAAACCATATTCCTTCTTGCGCAGACCTGATTATTAGACCATGATTATTGAGTAATGAAAAGTAGTAGAATTTGCCAGCACTACTTTATACCAACACATGTTGTTTTTGGATTGTTGTTTCTAAATGTGTGAATTCGCCTTGAATGCCTGTAAATCAATAAAAAAAAAATACAGCATACATTTCAGCATTGTATGTTAAAATCATTTAAAAGATAAAATTCAAATAATGTTAAAATCTGAAATGCAACATCAATTCTGGATTACCAAAAAAACTGTCCAAAGAAAATTTTGTTCGAAAGAGGACGAACATATTATTTCTTCTAATGCAGAGCTTGATGCTAAAATTAAAACTTTTAAATCGATATCCGACACTAATATCGAGCTTTCTAAAATAATTGACCAATACCTGGAAAAGCTTTGCATGTTGTCGCAGGAAGAAACAGTTTTTGGTCGTTTTTTGAAAGAAGCTGGCAAAAGAAGCAAAACGACGAATGAAGCTATAACAACTAAACTACCATCCAATTAGTATTGAGAATTTGCGTATTCTATTTGTATGCAATGGTGTATACATATATGGAATATGTAGTCACGTACAACAGAGCTACCTAACAACTAGTGAAAGCATTTGCACATGAATACTGACGAGGTTTAGTGCCTAATACCGAAAACAACGTATGCTCTATTCGGCCAGTGCAGTTGATATGTAAAGGGATGTTTAGATATTAAATTTTTCCTTTGTTGCTCGAAATATGTTAACAATGTCTGATTAATAACATTTTCGAACTATAGCCTGTAAAAATATTGACATATATTATAAAAATTACGTTTTTAATTAATTTATAAATGTAGGTATAAGTAAGAAATAAAAGGGATTGATATACATATAGCAGGTTTGATAGATTATGTCTGTTGAATGTTTTTACTAGCACCACTTAGTTTTAAATCGAATGCTTCAAGATTTGCTAAAGGATCAAGATCAGCAAAAAGTTCTATCCACGGATTTTTTTTCAAATTTTTATTACTTTTTGTTTTCTCCTTTCTGTTATCTTTGGATGATCCCAATGTTTTTTCGGATTCAAAGTATTGGCTTTTACTTTCCGTTAAATATTCTGTAAAAGTGCGTGTTGGTAATATTGTCAGGTTAGGAGAAAGAAAATCTTTTGTATTCAACATCTTTGAAATCATGTTCGGAGATTGTTCACCAATTATCCCAATTTGCTTATTTTCTTCCTTAGGAGATCCATTTTGGCTTTTGTCATAAAAATCCATTATATTTTCAGAGTCGTTGATTACCTGTATTAACTTGTCATCGGTCAATTCAGAAGGAAATTCTTTCAACTGAAGGTTGGTTATGTTTGATTCAGTGTCCACGTAGTCTTTCTAAGAAATTTGAAAGATAATTATTTATTATTTGATTATAATTTATGTGAAGTTAAACTTACTGCAAAAAATAACGATTGATCCTTATCGAATGATGTTTTAAAATGTTTACCATTTTCATGGTTGCCCTCATGCTGTGTTAATTCCTTTAGTATGCAAAAATCATATTTAGGCTTTCGTTCCAGGGCTTTTGAAATTGTTTCAAATGTATTATTTGCTTTCTGGGCGAATTGATTTATTTCTGACATGTAAGAAACTAGCACATGTGAAAACATATTACACCTAGCTGCTGCTAACAAATCAATCTAATAGAAATAATATTAATGTTAGTTCATAGAGCAGTTATATAGCACACGGACGGTACAATCGTCCGTATTTAAGATATGAATAATACTGTATCTTAAAAAAGGATCGAATATCTCATAAGAACTATCGTATTAAGCAATTATAATTAACTAGTATATAACAATACTGTTAAATGCAAAATCAAAATACCTTCCAATGAAAGGCATGTCAGAGGCATATTACTGTGTACTTTTTTTCCTAACCTTTAATTGCAAAAAAAAAGGTGGGACCCGTAATAACAACATTTATTTTGTTGTCCACTTCTGTAATTATAATCATAGGAACTCAATGCGTTTGGAAGTTTCAGAACAATTGCTACATGAAAAGTATTAAAAATAACGTCTACTATGTTGAACCTTTACAAACAAACCAGCCATACTTTGGCAACTTTAGCCGCAATTTTATTTTAGTTCAGTAGGTAGGAGTTTTTGAATAACGGAAGCAACGGAATAAGAAGCAAAAATTTAAGCTCTGAAGAAAAAATTTTTAAAGAATATATAAACTATTTAAAAATTTAAAAATAACAAATAAATGTTTTTATATAAAGAATTATTTAAACGCGAAATATAAAAACAATTGAATATAAGTAAAGTTTGGCAGTTAAATAATAGATTTTGTATACTAGGCCATGGCTGAGTGTCACAAATGTAAAAGTGCAATACGCGGTGAATCTGGAATAAATTGTGCAGGAGTATGTAATAAAATATTTCATTGCTCAACAAAATGCGCCGGTGTTGACCAGTACTCAGCAAAAATATTGGATGCAAACAATTTTGTGCGATTTATATGCGATGATTGTGTGCTATATATACATAATGTTGATTTGGTATTAAAAGATATACAAGATAGTGTTAATAAGAACAAGCTAAATTTGGTTGAATATAAAAATGAATTCGCGTTGGCGTTGAAACAAAATGAAAATGAGATTAAACAATTATTAGAAGTTATAGAAAAACGATATGAAGAGAGGCTGAAAAAAATAGATAAAGCACAAAAGAGTTGTGAGCGGAGTGTAATAGAGTTTCAGAAAGTACACGGTGTTATAAATGATTTTGAAAATAAGAACATAAACATATGTAAAACTATCGAAGAAAATAATGTAAAACTACAAAATGATATAAAAGAAATGCTAAAGGAAACAAATGATAAACAAAACAAAACATCATTCGCTGATGCAGTAAAGAAAGGCCCGGTATTGCCAGAATTAAGAAAAGAAGTTCCACTAATTGTTAAACCTAAAGAAAAACAACAAGTAAAAAAAACAAAAGAAGATTTGAATAATAAGGTGAACCCAACTGATCTGAAAATAATAAATGTTGAAAATAGAAGTAATGGTACTTTGGTTATACACAGTGAAAATAATGAGGAAAGAGATAAAATTAAAACCGCAATACAAAACGAATTGAGTGAAGAATATGAAATTAGAGTGCCAAAAACTGTAGAAATGAGTGCCACAATAACGGGCATGACTTTCAAATATTCTGAAAAGGAATTAATTGATAAAATTAAAAAACAGAATGAATTTTTAAAAAATAGCAATATAAATGTTATTAAATCATATGAGGTTAAAAGAAACAGTAAACAAACGTATAATGCAAAGATTGTAATTGATAACGAATCGTATACAAAATTGTTGTCAGCACAAAAAATAAATATTGGATGGGAGAAATGTAGAATCTTTGATGGAACAGACGTGTTAATGTGTTATAAATGTAAAGGATTCAATCACAGAGCCAGAGATTGCAAAAATCAAGATGTATGTTACAAGTGTCATGGAAACCATAATCCAAAAGAATGTAATGAGAAAGTTATATTAAAATGTGTTAACTGTATAAGATCAAACCAAAAATTTAACTTGGGTCTGGATGAGAATCACTGTACTGTAAGTAAGGAATGTCCAGTGTACCAAAATAAATTAAAAGTAAAGATGAGGAGAATTGGTTTTAATATATAGCCACCAATAAATATAACAGGTGTATATACAAATGCTCAAGGACTATTAAACAATTTTAGTCAAATTGAAGTAATGACAGCGTTGACAAACCCCGAATTTATTGTTTTATCTGAAACACATTTAACAAGTGAGATAGATGAACAAGAGTACCTATTACAGCATTATGATCACTATGTTACATTATCAAATTCAGCAAGAACAGGCGGAGTTATAATCTATTTTAAAAAAACGTGGAATGTAAACAAACTATGTGAAAAGATAGCTGAAGCAAAGTATTGGATGTGTGCATATACTGCAAAAAATAAAAATACAGCACTATTAATTATGGCAGTTTATAGATCTCCAAGTTGTAGAGAAGTGGAGTTTTGTGATGCATTCGATGAAATTACTGAAAGGATTTGTGAGACAAACCACGAGATAATTATAGTTGGCGATTTCAATATAGATTGGAACAGAAATGATACCTATAAAAATAGAATTCAAGCAACGCTAAATGATAATGGCCTTAAGCAAATAGTTTCCGAGTATACGAGGGTGACAGAGAATACAAAAACATTAATAGACTTTGTTATTACCAATAGTAATAATGTGATAGTAAGAAATAACAGTGCAAATAAAATAGCAGATCATGAAGCAATAGATATAACTATTAAAAATAAAAATAGTGAACAGTTAACAAAAAAGGAAATAGAAATATTTAAATATACCAAAAACCGGTTTAATAGAGAAATAAGGAGTGTTTTAAACTATGATGAAAACGGAGATGTAAATAATATGACTTACAACCTAGATAATTGCATAGAAAATACAATTAAAAAATTTACGAGTAAAAAAACAATTAGAGAAACAAATAATATAAATAAATGGTTTAACAGAAAACTAAAATTACTTAAAAGAGATAAAATTGTTAAATATAATTTTGCAAAAACAGTTAACACAAGTGATGCCTGGAATAGTTATAAATCAGCAAGAAACATTTATAAAACAAGTATAGAATACGAAAAGAATAAATTTATAAATAATAAAATATGTAACGCCAAAGATCAAAAGCAAATGTGGAAGGAAATCAAAGACCTAGTATTAAATAAAAAACGTAATATGATACAAACTGTGATATTTGATCAAGTAGAATTTAAAGATAACTATGAAATAGCCAATAAATTTAATAAATACTTTGTAAATAGCATTGAAACAATTAGAAATTCTATAGAGCGAGTGCAATATGTTAACCACCTAAATGTGATAAATAACAAATTTAAATTTCGCGCAATTAGTTTGCAAGATCTTGAACTTATATGTAAAGATATAAAAAATAAACCTGATTTCAATAATGTCTCCTCAAAAATAATAATGGACAACTGGAGTGTCGTGGGCAGAATAATATTGAACATTGTAAACAAATCCCTTGAAATGGGTGAATTCCCGGAAAGCTGGAAAATATCGTCAATAACTCCAATAGAAAAAGTTGCAAAAACATCAAAATGTGAAGAATTTAGACCAATAAATACGCTAAAAACGTTCGAGAAAATAATTGAAAAAGTCGTAAAACAACAACTGCAAAACTATTTTGAGCAAAACAATATATTTTCAAAATACCAATCAGGTTTTAGAAAAAAATTCTCTTGTGAGACAACAGTGAACTATGTTATTAATAGATGGAAATATGTTGAAAAAGACAAAAAAATTATGGCAGTGTTCTTAGACTTTAAAAGAGCATTCGAAACATTAGACAGAGATATCTTACTTCAAAAACTTTACTTGTATGGAATAGAAGGAACAGAATTAAAATGGTTTAAATCGTATTTATCAGGCAGAAAGCAAATTGTGAAATTTAATAATGTTAAATCTAAATGTATAAACAATGAATATGGTGTTCCACAAGGCTCTATTTTAGGACCACTACTTTTTATTATATATATAAATGAAATGCCAAATGTGTTACAAAAATGTGAAATAATTTTATATGCGGATGATACACTGATTTATACAGAAGGACACACAGATGAACAGTGCCATTACAACATGATAAATGATATAAATAGTGTGAATAAATGGCTAAAGATGAATAAATTAAAATTAAACGAAACTAAAACAAAACTAATGCAAATTAATATGAACAGTGAATTAGCTATCGAAATTAACGGCCAAAGAATAGAAAAAGTAGATAAAATTAAATATCTTGGTTTTATATTAGACAAAAAATTAAAATTCAATGAACATGTAGAATACATATGTAAAAAAATTGGTAAAAAAATAGGTTTCTTTAGAAGAATACGTAACAAGATTTCCACAATAACTGCTATTAATATATATAACGTAATAATAAAACCACATTTTGAATTTGGCTCAACAATCCTATATACCTGCTGCACGGTAACACAAATCGAAAGGCTCCAGAAACTACAAAACAAAGCTATGCGATCAATATTAAGATGTAACATTTATACACCAATAGGTTTTATGCTGAACACTTTGAAATGGCTAAACATAAAACAAAGAATCGAAATGAATACTCTTTATTTTATTCAAAATATGAAAATCGGAAACGCTCCAGAATACTTAATAGATCAACTATACTATGTTGGAGAAGTACAACCCTACCACCTAAGAAATGCTAATAACTTCAGGCTTCCACGAATAACAACAGCTGCAATGCAACGGTCTCTTTTCTTTAAAGGACTAAACCTTTACAATATGCTTCCTAATAATATTAAGAACGAAATAAATATCTATGTCTTTAGAAGAAAAATTGTAAATTTTATAAGATATAATATAAATTAGTGCTTTTTATTTATTGTTCTTTCATCAAAAAAATTATAAAATAATTTACCGATGTAAAAATTGTTATATTGTAATTGTTACTAAAAAAGTATTTTAAATACTACTAAATAAATACTACTACTACTACTACTACCTTTTGGATTGTGTCCATTGTTAAATTATCAAAAATTTGTTTAGCATTTCGAACATGTGACTGGGCTGTTCGAAATTTGTCCAATCCTCGACCAGTATCTGGGTCAAGTTCAATGCTTGCAGATTTCATCCATTCGAGCGCTGCTCTATATTCGGTACGCTCTTTTTCCATAACTGTGATAGTATTTTGCATGTCACTAATAGCTCTACAACGAAAAACTTCAACTTCGTGTTGCAATCTTAAGAGAGGAACACGAACACACATTCTTTGTTGTCCGCAATACGACACAGAATTTCCTGCAGCTGTTATAGCTTCATTCGTCGTTTTGCTTCTTTTGCCAGCTTCTTTCAAAAAACGACCAAAAACTGTTTCTTCCTGCGACAACATGCAAAGCTTTTCCAGGTATTGGTCAATTATTTTAGACAGTTCGATATTAGTGTCGGATATCGATTTAAAAGTTTCAATTTTAGCATCGAGCTCTGCATCAGAAGAAATAATATGTTCGTCCTCTTTCGAACTAAATTTTCTTTGGACAGTTTTTTTGGTAATCCAGAATTGATGTTGCATTTCAGATTTTAACATTATTTGAATTTTATCTTTTAAATGATTTTAACATACAATGCTGAAATGTATGCTGTATTTTTTTATTGATTTACAGGCATTCAAGGCGAATTCACACATTTAGTACAGAAACATGGCAAAACTACGAGGTATGCGCAGTTCGACAACAAATACAACAATCCAAAAACAACATGTATTTTGTTGGTATAAAGACCCCTTTTACATATTAGCAACTGAAAGGCAGACATTTATGTAATTCTCTTTTGAACTTGAATGTAGCTTTTACATATTGGAAATTAATAGACAGATAGAAATTGTTCGTATCCCCTTTTCGTTCTTTTTCGCTGTTGTTGTTTATGCACATAATTTTACGCACCACATGCAGTAATAGTAAAATGACAATGGTGTGAGAAAAATGATATGAAGCAACAACATAAAAAATGCGAACAATGAAAGAGAAAAAGGAAAAGTGTCCGGTACAGAGGGTATGCATCTTCACCCTTTCTTCAACAAACTTCGTCTATCGGCCTTACAATTGCCAATATGTAAAAGGGGACAAAGTACTGCTGGCAAATTTTACTAAATTCGCCTTGGTTCGAGCATAGAACTATAGCTGTTTTGGCCATGGCAAGGCGAATTCATAATAGGTGAAGCTGAAAACAAAGCACATCTAGTTTTTTCTTGTATAATGGAGGCAATGTTGTTGTAATGTTGTACTTGTTGTAGTATTAACACTACCTGTTATGAAGTTGCCTTGGGCCA
Source organism: Lypha dubia (assembly GCA_947311025.1). NCBI lineage: Eukaryota > Metazoa > Arthropoda > Insecta > Diptera > Tachinidae > Lypha > Lypha dubia. The sequence continues at coordinate 1,726,666 of OX371263.1, forward strand.
TGGCGTAATCATGGTGGAATAATAAGGTGCGCTTTCTGGTTATATTTTTGACAGCTTCAGTTATATTGGTATTTCTTTTTCTCGTGCTGCCAAGTTCTTGTTTTTTCCCGCTGCCACCTACACCCAATTCACACCATGATATAAAAAATCGCGATATTTTTTAATTCTCTTCAAAACTTGCTTCCAAAATCTTTGCAGATTCATACGACGATTTTTTCTCATGTTTTAAATGTTGATTTTTTTTTCTCCGTAATCGGTTATTCTTCTTTACTTTATTATTTCTATAAAAATAATCTTATATGTGTATGCATGTATATAAATTATTAAAAAGCGTTAGGGGCGGGGGGGTATAAAAGCTCTGAAAACGGCGTTACGTAATATGTGCACAGTCCCTTATAAGGCTATTAGACACACATACATACTTGTCTGCAGACATGTACGATGGCATACTTTGCGTTTTGCTATTACACTATCGAACGCTGACGGCATACTTCAGTACACATATATGTTGTGTATATGTTGGTGTGCGTCAGACATCAGAAAATCAAAAATTTTTGAAAATCAACATACATGTCTGACGTACTCGACATGTCTGCACACAAGTATGCGTGTCTAATAGTCCTTTTACAACTGCTCTCATTAGCTGTGTACTTGAAAGAAAACTTGATATCAAGTTGGTATTCAATATATCCAAATGTGTGAGTGTTTAGTAAAAGAGTGTAATAATGGCCAATAAATGAGTGGATGATAATGTTTCATTTATTTTTAAAACTCGTTTAAATGAAAAATTTTGTTTTTCATTGCAATATTAAATAACATTAAATAACCAACGTTGTGTATTTAAACTTGGATTAAGTTATGCAAATTGAACATATGTTTTCGACTGCTTGTTCTTCTTGTTTGAAAAAAAGCAAATAAAATATTTGTGGCTGCTGACAAGTTGCATAAAATTTTAGCATCTTTTTTCGCTATTACCCTTTTAAACGTTCTGAAAGTTGCTCTTATTCTTTTAAAACATTTCAACAGTTCTTAATTATTCTTATTTATAGCTAAAATAATAATTAATTTTTTTTAGATTTTTCATTTGCTCTAGTCAGCTGTTTTTTTTTGGGAAATTTTTTATATTAAGTAGTGCTACCATATTTTCATCGTAATTAAATAAGAATTGTAAGTATGACTAAAAAAATGAAAGTGTGTTTAAACGAATTTTAAAATTTTTATGAAAATTAACTAAAACTATAATTAAATATCCACTCATTTATTGTATTAAATCTTGAAACAAAACTTGAATGTGTAACCTCCAAGTAAAAATAAAAATTATTAAATATTAATATTTTTGTACTTTTTTAAACTTTATGTATATATATTTTTCTTTATAAAGTGTGTGCAAATTATTCGAAAAAAATTCGTTTGAATATTGCCAATACGACTACGAATATCTTGAAATAGTCGAATAATCGAACACGAGTATTCGTAACATCACTAGTATTTATTAATCATTCTTTTCACTGTATCAAGCTCTTTGTGTTTTACCAACACCCATTAGTTATTTTGATTGAATTTTATTTAACTAATGTCTTCATATGTTCGAGCCTTGTACGAGTTTTCTGGCGAGCCTGGCTCTTCAGAAATTTCTATCAAAGTCGGCGAGACTTTAGCAGTTACGCGTACAGATGTTGGTGAAGGATGGTGGGAAGGAAAAAATAGTTCTGGAGAAATTGGATTATTTCCTGCAGCCTATGTTGAAGTAATGTCTGCTGTTGAAGTAAAGCAACAACAAAGTTCAACCGACCAACAAAGCTGTGGTGCACGTTATGATCCTACGGCTGATGAGTATAATGTTGATGGAGATGATTCGGAAGACGACTGGGATGATGAGAATGAAACATATTCTGTAATAGGGCCTTCAAACAATGTATCTCATGTGGAAGCGAATTCTCTAATAAAACATTCGACCATCAGTTACGATAATAAATATTTGCCAGCCACTCCTGGCGACGATATTTCATTATCTTCAGTGACAACTGGATCTAATGCAGCTACGCTTAAGAAATCAAGCATGTTTGGCAAAAGTTCCGACTCATTTATTCTTGGCTTAGGAAATAAAGAAAAATTGCCTGAAAGCGAACAAATTGAAATTGTACCGTTTGACAGTTTTTACAAGTGGCAGCCAAATTTTCAATCTTATACGGTTGTTGTTGATAGTCCTAAGAAGGAATCAAAATTCAAAGGCATGAAGACTTTCATAGCATATCAATTAACACCAAGTTTCAATAACATTTCCGTAAGTCAGCAATATATGTATGTTTAAAATTATTTAAGGAGCTATACACTGTCACAATTTCATAGATTCATGATTATTTGTCTTTCCATTAATCAAGAGCCTGTTGCCGCTGTCGCAAATTTAAGTTCGATATACATATGTACTAGTGATGTTACGAATATCAATTTTTAGTATTCGCGAATACGAATACGAATATTTAAAACCGTATTCGCCGAATACGAATATTTCTTTTGAGGTTTATATTTCAAATTTAATTGGAAAAAATCCCTGCCTTTGCGTTAGTAACTATAAATGAGAGACATGATGACTTTACTCATGGATACAAGTGTCAGTGACTGTGAAAATGGAGATGAAATTTCTCAACTTAGTTTCCCAGATTCCATTCATCATTTACTTAGAAAAACTATCGCGGAATATATATCGGAAAAACGGGCGGCAAATGACGTTAACCCACTGATATGGTGGAAAGTAAATAAGGAAAAATACGAGCTTCTTTTACCTATAGTCAGGCAATATTTAGTGACACCACCAACGAGTGTTCCAAGCGAGCGAATGTTTGGTGGTACGGGCCTTATTTATACACCGCATCGTAATAGGCTTGATGGAGAAAAGGCTTCAAAACTTCTATTTTTGAAATTCAACATTCCTCTACTGAGGTTTGATTACTAATTTAACATAATATAAAACTTTAATTTTTGAATACTAGTTGCAAAATACATATATATTTTTGTTTGTTTTTTAAGAAGGTTATTACTTTGCGTGAAATACAATGGGTTTTTTTAATAAAAATTAATATATGTATTTTTTTACATTTTATGTACTTTTTTTAAACTATTGTATGATTTATTTTTGGAAAATGTATGGGAAAATTATTCGAAAAATATTCGCTTGAATTTGGCGAATACGAATATCGTAAAACAGGCGAATAGTCGAATACGAGTATTCGTAACTTCACTAATATGTACATACATATATAATCAGTAGCTATATTCTGCGACTCGCTAAAGCTAAATCTCCATCGCTAAATATTTCTAAAATCGGTTTAGAGAATTTTAGCTGCATATTGAATTCTGTAATTTGTATTGCTAAATTAGGCAATGTCATAAAAATTAAATTCGCCGGAATTTCGGTGTTTGCTCTCATCACTAAAATGTTATAAATTTGTATTCTCTAAGCACATACATACATACATACATATAAGCAACTTTGCTAGCTAGAAACGCTAAAATTTAAGCAACGATATTTTGAAGGCGCTAAAAAGTAATTGAAGCTCAATATTTTTTATATCATTTTTGTTTAGCATTTTTTTGGGAAAAATAATGTAGGAAACTACAAAAAGGATAAAAAAGGGAAAAAATGCATGTTCATTTAGTATTTGGAATTGCATAGTTTGCCCATGACAGGTTGAAGTCTTTTAGCTGTAATGAGTAGTTTAATTTAAATAAAACTCAAATACTAAATTTTATATAAAAAATGTATTTAATAAGAAAAAAAAAAAGATTTTTACAATTTATATGTATATTTGTCAAGCAGTGAACAAATATTACAAAATTAAAGAAAACTCTGTACACACATTTTAAATGATCATAAGATCAAAAACATTATTTTGTACAAATAACCCTACAAGAACAGTGACGGTCATTTGACTGTCATTACTGACAGAAATATCCATCATCGCGTAGAACAAAGATTCTATCATTCTATTCTATTCTTAAGGCCAATATGAAGAATGTGATGGAAACTCTTGTGTACGTGTGAGTCAGCGTTGATAGAAATATTGGTCACATGTGATTAATCAAAGTTGACGGATTTAGCAGTCACATTTGACTAATCAAAGATGATGAATTCATTGGTCATAGTTGACTTATCAAGCATGATGGCTATAATCTCCACTGTTGACGAAGAAAGTACTAAAAATAAAACACGATTCATTTGTATTCAATTCCTTATAATTTTCTTTATTTTTGAAAATTATTTTAAAAGCATTTTGTTTATAAAATTTAAAAAGTGGACATCACGACATAAGTTAACTTTAAAAATTATTAAAATTAAAAAACCAGGACATCACAATATATGCCCCTATTACGGTTTACAACCCAACCAAGTTCAGTTGAAATTGAAACAACTCAACTTTAAAACAACTTAACTCATTTTTGGTATTATGAATTACAACTCATTCTAGTTGAAGTTGTATTGATGCTGCCAGCCTCAAAAGCAACAATTTGACAGTTGATAAAAAAGTGTATGGTATTTATTAAAAGGCTGCATCAAATTATTCATTTGTTTATATACACACTAGAAATACAATATTCATTCAAATATTGATTACAAAAAGAGATGTTAACATAGTCAAACGGGTGAAAACACAAAAGAGAATGAATTCGGTATAGCACTTGGTCATAACAAAGAGAAACATTCCAGTTACTTGTTTACTTTGAATATTTATTTGCTCAATTTGCAAATGCAAAAACACACAAATGTATGGTAACAGTTACATTGTATACATGAAATATTAAATGGGTAAATGAATGTTATATGAGTAAATGAATATATTTATGGGTAAATTAATATATTTACAAAGTAGATCATTGTGTGGAAGCAGTTTTTTTGAAAAACCTGTGCGCGGAATAAAGTTTTTGTTGAAGAACAAAGCAATGTGGAATTTGGGTTTAATTGTTTGTCGTAAATTTTCTATTAAAAATTTATTAAATTTGAAAATATTGTTAACAATAAATTAAAGAAAAATTAAAAATTTCTGTGATTAAACATCACTCAGTTCGAATAAAAACTTCACAAATTAATTACAAAACTAAAGGCACGTAGCTAGGAATATGTTTATACAGTTGTTTATACAATTTAAACAAACAGCTGTATATATAAGCGCATTCCAAATAAAAAACCCCTAGAGTATTGGTAGCCGAAGGCTGCCACCTGGGCATGAAATAAGAGACACTAGAATAAAGCTCAACTTGAACAAGATAGACTTTGAAAAAAGTATAGTAAAGTTCCAACCCATTAAAAATTATAAAAAGCTGTAGTGTAAAACTTACATGTAATTCAGCAGATTTAATTAATGTAGAGGATCTTTAACTGGTCTGATTGCAGCTGCCGTGGTGGCAGTGAGGTCTAAGCGGTAGACAACTCTGATGATGATACTGTGGTTAGTCTCGAAACATCGATGTCAGTTCAACCCTCCGCGCAGTCAAAAAACTTTTTCTTTGCCTGTTTCAAAAAAAATTTCTTTGATTTATATTTTCTTTAAAAAAAATAATCCTTCTGCCGATTAATTGATTTTAATTAAAATATTACAAAAGTTTTTGTAAGTCTTTGAGTAAGGTGTGTGAATAAAGTTTGTTGATTCGAAGCAAACAGACCGATGTGATCACTAGTCAGCAAAACCAAACTATTTCGCTAGTCATAGTGTACCTGTTAGACCACTAACGATATTTCCTTAATGAAAATACTACAGAAATTTACATTTTTTGAAGTTTCGTTTATTTATCAAATTTATTTTTCAATATTTATAAAATTTTCAGTTAATTGTTCTTCTTCTTTTTTATGCAACGTTTTAAGTTGACTTCTGCTGCCCATTCTACCTTTAAAAAATAAGAAACACTTTTTTTTCTAAAAAATTTAACATTCACTGACCACGAACTTTTAATTGTACGCCAACACAAAATAATAACACTTTCATAAAAACTTTTTTATTATTTTGTTGATTTTCTTTGGAATAAGGGCACAGTTTTTTTCAACTCGTAAAAAAAATTTGATGTTGAAGGCATTAACATTTATGCATGTACTGCGTGCGTGTACATGTACATGAGTGAGAGAGTCAAAAGGCGAACTCTAGCACTACTTGTGGCAACTGTAGCAGTTAGCCGATTTTTCGTTAGCGAAATACCTAACGATTTGGAGTCAATTTCTACTTTTAAAACTGCAGGGTACATACATATCTACATATGAATTTATTTGTGTTGATAATTTTTTTAAATGCACTTTTAACAAACTATATACATACATATGTACATATGTATAAATATAAATAATTGTACAAAATGAAAAAAAATTCTATATTTTGCTTAATTTTTATAGAAAAGTTTACTTTTAAGCAGGGACCGAAACTGGTATGACTTTTTTAAAAAAAGTAAAAAATAATAGTTATTTTTTGGCTAATATATTTTTGGTAGAAAATAAAAGTTAAAATTTGACTGATATTTCTTCAGTCAAAAATGATAGTTTTATCAATTTTTAATCAATATTATGGCTTATTTAAAATTTTCTGCGAATTTTCTGTATTTTTTTATAGGGATGTTTTAAAATACATGTTCATATTATATACCTACATGGTTATGTATGCATTTGTTTATTTATTATTTTCAAAATCATAATCACCACAAAATGAATACAGAAAATACTAGTAGTAGTATGAATATATTCAAATAGGTAGTAAACATTCAAATAATATTGTATTCCACACATATTCATAGGAGTGCTTCACTCATTTTACTATATTTCGTTTATTTGAATGTGGTAGTATTTTTTTCGCATCAAGTAGATATATATTCTTTTCTCTTTCGCCTTATGTATTCATTCATTTGGTTTTATTAAGAGTAAATGAGAAACACAGAGTATTCAAATCTTATGTGGAATGAAACTTTACATATTTAAATAACATACGAATGTATTGAAACGCCGTTTGAATGTACTCATGCAGACCATTAGTATTTATTTAGGCAAAAATTAAAAAAAAAATTTGGTTTCTTGTTAAAGTGTGCTATTTGTTTTGTTTAATAAATAATAAAATTGTAATAAGCGATGCCTTTCCTTCCGACGGGGTTTTGTTGAATATGCATATCTCTTATGATTTATTTGACTCTGACGAAAGTGTTGATGCTAACATTGATGAGTTGCGCATACGAAAAAATCTTCGCGATCACTACAATTCCTTGGAACTTCCCGATGCTATGTAAGAAAAGGTTTAAGTTATAATTGAATGGCTTTTTAATATGTATAACAAAAATTTTTTCAGATTTAAAAGTTTCTTTCGTTTAAATAGAGAAGAATTTTGCTTTCTGTTAAATGAGCTGAAGGAACATTTCCAGAAGCCTCTACCGCATATACTAAAAATTTGTGCAACTTTTAGGTTCCTTGCTGACGGCAGTTATCAAAAAAGGTGTGGAAATTATTTTAACGTTGGAATGGCACAGCCTACAATATTTGTAGTGATTAAATAAGTTTTAAATATCTTCGAGCAGCATGTTTGTGCAAAATGGATAATGAACCGTATAATAAATTTCGGAAATCACTGAAAAGACTGCATTAATCATTTGCATGTGTTGAAAGCAATTTCATAATTTTATTTGACAATATAAATAAAAAGATTTTAATTTAAAAGATAGGTGGGTTCCAGGTGCATAACGAAACAGTCTGAAGTTACACAAAGTAACCCAAAAGCGTTCAAGATAACAATTTTTGTTAAATTTTGAGAGCAAATGTGAGAGTAATATTTTTCATTTCCTGTACAAAGTTGTACGTACTTTTTTTTGGGTAAGTTCGGACAAGAATTATACAATCAGCTGTTTTTTGTTTACGTATCAAACAGAAAATATTAATCAGATATTTACATATACTAGGTCTGTCTGGGTACTTTTCCAGTAGCAAATACTCAGTAACTTTTTTTGGGAGAGTAAGACCAATTTTACTCTGTCGGCTGAAAATATCTCAAAAAGTACGCAGACAGCATCCAGTAAAATCTTGCAAAAAAACAGCTGATCGGTGTGTAAACAATTGATTATTATTATTAATTATTAATTAAAGTGAAGCCTAAAAAGGTCGCACTGTATATTTGGACGTTTCTAACATGAAGTAAAATGTTTTGTTTATTATTATTTATTATAAACGTTAAAAATCAACACAATTCTAACTACTTACCTCTGCCATTGTTAAATTTCAATTTTTATTTTCATTTCACAAAAATTATTTCATTCAAATAGTAAATAAAAACAGCTGTTCAAAGAAGTTGCAAAATCTTGCAAGCAGAAATTTCTCCAGCAACATTTTGCAAGTTCTCTAACTTTCTAACTGCAAGAGATTTGGAGTACGCAGACAACATTTTGTAAGATTTTGCAACATTTTGCACAAAATTATGCAAAATATGTTTACGCAGACAGACCTACTGTAGTCTGATGAATTTTTTTACAGCTGATGCAAATGTTGTAATTGTTTTTTTTTATTATGATATGCGTTTTAATAATAATAATAAATTCCCGTTGTTTCTCTTAGGAACATAGGGCCGCATTATTATTATTTAAATGATTTGTTACGATTTCTGTATTTATTGTGTCTTAAGATGAGTAACTGATTCGGCTAAACATCCGATCCTGGAGCTGGGGCTGCCAGCATCGCCTACAGGCGTGCAGTGTGCAATGTATTTAGTCATTGTGGTTGTTAGAGTTATTCCGCCCAACGTCGGTCGCCTCGTCCGTTTTCGGCAGGGTGCGCCACGTGCAGGAGAGGTTGTCATTTGAATAGGAGAGGCTATATAGTCGCTTCACTACTCCATTAGCACCCCATGTTATGCGTTTTATTTGCAATATAAGTTTAAAAAATTTATAGAAGTGTTTAAAATTGTGGTTTTTCGCGTTGTAGATGCTTGGAACAATTTTTATAGTTTGAGAGAGTAAATTTTGAGTTTCCCCTCATTAGTCCGAAGTTTTCCGGAGACACCTGGAACAGACCTGATAAGTGTGATCAAAATATTAAGAGGTACGTAGAAGCACACACTTATATATGTATGTACTTGTATGTTTTTTTTTATTTCATCCCTTTCTGCAAATTTCAGATTTTTTCACATCTAATTTCCTAAAATTACTATTTTGTCTTAACCGTCAACAGTGACGAATATCTAGGCGCACGGTAGTGCGCCAGGGCAAGTTCGGCCACACAGTGTGTATATTTATACGAAACCATTCGAGCTGTTTTTACCCCCTCATAACTTTGCTCCTCTTGATCATAATATAATGAAACTTGAAACATAAGGTCTCCCCACAGAGGTGACCTCACAGCTTAAATTAAGTTCTACCGTAAAAGCTTCCCGAGATATTAAGGTGTGAAAAGTCCATATTTTAGTACATATTCACTCACACACTCATCAATATTATTGGGCACTCTCAGTAAAGCTAGAGAGCTGAGACTTGGTACACAGGTAGGTCTTAGTGTGAAATTAACCAGAAAACGGGCATTTTCCTCCCAGGGGACCTGGTGCCCCTTCTTTGTATGGGGCATTTCCAGTATAGCTAGAAAGATGAAATTTGGTACACAGGTAGGTTCTGATGGAAAATTACCAAAAATGATTTTTAAACGGGCACTTTTCACCTGGGGTACTAGGGTTCCCCTTCTTTGTATGGGGCACTTCCAGTATAGCTAGAAAGATGAAATTTGGTACACTGGTAGGTCTTGATGAGAAATTAACGAAAATGATTTTTTAACGCGCACTTTACATCGGGGGGGACAATCATGCCCCTTCTTTGTATTCGGCACTTCCAGTATAGCTAGAGAGCATAAATTTCGTACACAGGTAGGTCCTGGTGAGAAATTAATGCAACCTGTAAGTTTGGCAAAATTTTTTTGCCTTTCTAATATGGGAAAGAATTCTTGGAAAAATATTGCCAAGCTTATAGGTTGTCTAGAAATGAGATCGAATTGTACCTATCAAGAACTTGGTCCTTATTTTGATCTCAGTACTTTTTACGGCCGCAATATTTTGGATAGGAACTTGGCCTTATTTTCACATTTGTGTTTTTGTGCGGATAGCTATAATGCTTGATTAGTGAACTATGATTGGTATATCCATCAAGTTTGATTTGTTTACTGTGATAGTAAATCCATCAAGTTTGACTAGTCTGTGACCAATATTTATATCAACGCTATAAACAACATTAGAGTGAGCAGTTCGAATACATGTTCTTTTGACGAAAAAATTCATAACACAAAAGTTTCCATCAAATTTTTTATATTGGCCTTAAGAATGTGACAGAAACTTTGTTTTACGCGATGATGGATATTTCTATCAGTAATGATAGTCAAATAATAAGTAAAATTACTGTCACTGTTCTTGTAAGGAAGGTTCCCAAAAAAATCCCTGTGACTTTCCTTATTGTTACGGTGCTCCGATGCATTTATTGTCACTATTATGCATCTGGTCCTATTCAAGCAAAATTTAATGATTATTTATTTTTTAATTTCCTTTGTTTCTAAAATAACTTACATATGTTGTTTTAATTTAGGTGTCTAGACGCTATAAACATTTTGATTGGCTACATGAAAGACTGGTAGACAAGTTTTGTTTAATTCCAATTCCTCCATTGCCTGACAAACAAATATCTGGAAGATATGAAGAACAATTTGTTGAGCATCGTCGTGTACAATTACAGGAATTTGTTGATTGGGTTTGCCGACATCCAGTCCTATCAAAATGTAAAGTGTGGCACCATTTCTTAACGTGCACAGATGAAAAGGTTTGGAAAATTGGAAAAAGAAAAGCTGAAAGAGATACATACGTAGGCATTACGTACTGTTGGGCTATATCACCTCCAGAAAAACAATTACTGCAATCATATGTGGATTCCCAAATGGAAAGCTGTTCACAGTTTATTCATTCTATGGATTTGTCCGTACGAAATTTGTTGGCTATTTCTAATGATATGTCAAAACGATATCAAGCTCAGTCGAAGAAAGAGTTTCAGCGAATTGGTGATGGATTATTGGATTTATCTCGTGCTATAGCTATTGACGAAAAACGTGCTCCTAATCCAACTAGCAAATCATTGTCAGAAACCTTATCAAAAGTGGGAGATATATTTGGAGCAATTGGCCTTCAATGCGGCGAACAACCAAAATTAGACTGGATACCATTTTGTGATAGGTTGCACATTTACAGGTATGCATATGTTAACAATACTTTATTAACTTTTAAAACACCTATCATAACTAAGAGAATACCACATAACGACAGATTATATTCAGAACATGCTAATTGTTTTGGTTTTTTACAAGCACGTGCAGCCTGAAGAATAATTTGGGGTATTTCTTTTCCTCTGAGGCACTTGTTACCTAGAGGCAGACGTCTTAAGAAAACAATTTATTTTCTGTCTTATAAGAGTACAAGAACTGAATAATAACTTAATTTTACTTTCTTTAAGTTAAAGGCTTATCTACTAGGATTGAAATTGTATTAAAATTACTAACTTAACTATTTATGCGGTAATTGACATAGAAAACAAAAAAATATTAAAACTAAAAAGAAAAATTGGGTATGAGTGAAAACATGTCAAACCATCATGCCGTTCGGATACAACACCTCTGATTTCAATGAAATTCACCACAACTGTTGTATGTTATTGAACTTCAACAAAACATAAATTTTCTGACCCCAGATACTTTCGGGTTCCGAAATATGACGTCATAAAAGTTGTAAAAAATGTTAAAAAATCACAAAAGTCTTCTTACAAAAAGCGATAGAACTTTTGAAATATGCAAGATAATTTAGTTTTTTTAGTATCATTTTAAAGGTGAAAGTGCACCCATTAAAATTATATGCTTAATATTCACAATCTTGTGCAAATGGTCTTGCATCATTGCATTTGCAAAATGGTGTAGGATATTTTTACTCTACACTAACAAAATACAGAGAAATGCACACGCTATATCTTTGCAAATAATCAACACCAAAAACCAATAGCATATATTTACTCTACTTATGCAACACTTAATTGCAAAACGACAGCTGATACGCAGTGAGCTAAGCCGATTTTGCTTATTCAAATATTAATAATTTTATTCAAAATTATAAAACAAAAATATTTCAAGCATAAGGAAATTAACCAGACAAACAAAAATTAATGAAATAAAAAAATGCATAACTTAATTATTGAAATAAAAATTTTAATAACAAAAAGCAAAAATTAGCAAAACGCAAAACATCTCAAATCAAATTATTCAATTATTTAAATTTACATATGTACATATTATTTAAAATCCTGACTAACTAACAAATTAATCCTTATTTTTATAATAAAAATTAGAATTATTTGAATGTTTTGATACTTGAGTAATTTCTGATATGTATTTTTAGGCCAAAACTTCAGTGGAAAAAAATTTTTTTATTTTTCAATCAGCTGTGAATTTTATGTTTTGCATCAAGCATTGCAACCTAACCCAAAGATATCATTCACAATCGATAGAATACATGTGCAATTGCATAAATTTGCAATATCAAATGCACAAGATTGTGAATACGGCTATTGTGTTTTTTTAAAAAAAGGTCAAAGGTCACTTTTGGGGTCTTGAGTTCAAGGGTCCATATCTGAAAAAGTATATTTTTTAAAATTCTTAAAAAAATATATGTCAAGTATTAGACCCTCTTCTACATATGTAGAAAATTTAAAGGTGGACACGCGATTGGTGTCAGAGTTATAGACCAGAAAGTGATCCTAAGTATGTTTTGTTTTCATACAAGACAAATCTTTTATGTTGGATTTTTAATATGACAATTTTTTTTTTTCATAGTTAGATACATACATGAATTTTAAGTTTATAGAATATATTGTTGCATTATTTAGATAGTTCGATTTCAGCACGTGACCTAGAAAGAATAGCTAAATCACACAAAATTAAAAATTGTATAGTAAGTAATTGCATTTTCTCGCTATTTTTCGTAAGTGTTTTAAATTTTAATTGTGCTATTATTTCTGATTCCGGGCATTGGTGTGATGTTGAAGTACAAAAAGACTAATTCTAATAAAGCAAGCACAACATAATGGAACCTCGCTTATCTGCATTTATTGTTGACAACGCAACTCGTGCGCGTCAGGTTACCACAAAATATTTAGCACTATTTCTGCTAAAACATCCGTTGTCACAGACATAGCGTCAGCATACTATTTTGTGAGAATGATTATTTTAGGTAAAGCTAATTTGGGTTAATGGATACATTAACTTATAGGTTAGGTTAGGTTAGGTTAGCAGGCTGCTGGTGCTGGTAAGAGGAAGATTTAGATTCCAGCTCACTTGATGTCAAGCCCGCTATTGGGCGAATCATCCACTGCGCCTGATGAATGAGCTAAGGCTACCGAGTTCCGCAACTGAGAGCTCGGAGAGGGTACTGAAGGATGCTATGTAAGAAAATGTTTAAGTTATAATTGAATGGGTTTTATATATATGGGTTTATATATATGTATATATATATATATATATAAAACCCATTCAATTATAACTTAAACATTTTCTTACATAGCATCCTTCAGTACCCTCTCCGAGCTCTCAGTTGCGGAACTCGGTAGCCTTAGCTCATTCATCAGGCGCAGTGGATGATTCGCCCAATAGCGGGCTTGACATCAAGTGAGCTGGAATCTAAATCTTCCTCTTACCAGCACCAGCAGCCTGCTAACCTAACCTAACCTAACCTATAAGTTAATGTATCCATTAACCCAAATTAGCTTTACCTAAAATAATCATTCTCACAAAATAGTATGCTGACGCTATGTCTGTGACAACGGATGTTTTAGCAGAAATAGTGCTAAATATTTTGTGGTAACCTGACGCGCACGAGTTGCGTTGTCAACAATAAATGCAGATAAGCGAGGTTCCATTATGTTGTGCTTGCTTTATTAGAATTAGTCTTTTTGTACTTCAACATCACACCAATGCCCGGAATCAGAAATAATAGCACAATTAAAATTTAAAACACTTACGAAAAATAGCGAGAAAATGCAATTACTTACTATACAATTTTTAATTTTGTGTGATTTAGCTATTCTTTCTAGGTCACGTGCTGAAATCGAACTATCTAAATAATGCAACAATATATTCTATAAACTTATATATATATATATATATATATATATATATATGAATTTATTTATATAATTTTTATTATAAATAGTACTTGTTTTTTATAGAAAATTTATTGTTAATTATTAGAAGATTATTATTAATTATTTTTGTATTGGTAAGTGTTATATATATATATATATATATGTATATATATATATATATATATATATATATATATATATATATATATATATATATATATATATAACACTTACCAATACAAAAATAATTAATAATAATCTTCTAATAATTAACAATAAATTTTCTATAAAAAACAAGTACTATTTATATATATATATATATATATATATATATATATATATATAACACTTACCAATACAAAAATAATTAATAATAATCTTCTAATAATTAACAATAAATTTTCTATAAAAAACAAGTACTATTTATAATAAAAATTATATAAATAAATTCTAAATTTATTGCACTAATCTGCCAAAATAGTAATTATTAATATTCATATTAAAAAATAATAATTTATTAAATATTATATATATATATATATATATATATATAACTTAAACATTTTCTTACATAGCATCCTTCAGTACCCTCTCCGAGCTCTCAGTTGCGGAACTCGGTAGCCTTAGCTCATTCATCAGGCGCAGTGGATGATTCGCCCAATAGCGGGCTTGACATCAAGTGAGCTATATATATATATATATATATATATATATATATATATATATTATACTTATATATATGTATATGTATATACAATGACTCGCAGAAACGTGAACATCTAGTAACATGAACTACCCAAAACCATGAAAATTTTTTTTACATTGGCTACTTTAAAACGTGAACAAAGGTTAAGTAAAGGCTCTAAAACGTAATATGTGCACAGCCCCTAAACCGCAATAGGGGCATAAATCTCACGCAAGGCTCGTAGCACATTACAGTAAGCCCTTAGGGTTGACAAAAACTTAACGAGGACAACGAACATTAGTTGTAAACCATAATTCAATAGTTGAGTTGTAACATTGACAACAAGATTCATAAATAAAAAAGTACTAACAAATGCAACAGTTTCAACAATTTTCAATATATAAACATGTAAGCAGCTGTTTGCTTAAGCAAGGTACGATTGGTTTGCTTAAGCAAATCAAACTTGACAAAAAGTTCGTAAGCACATTATAGTTGTGAACATTTGGTTATACATACATATGTATTCGCACAGTTACTTAAGCACATTATTGTTAGCCCTTTAGACTTACGTGAGTTGCTCAACGCGACGTTGCGTTAGCATGTGTCCCTATAAAATGTAATTCTGTAGGCGTTGACAACATGTACCCTAATTATAAGAATACTTTTGCCTTTGATTCTTCCTTTTATTACACTATAATAACGTATTGTGTATACCCCTTAAGTTGGAATCATCCAAAATTTATACCTACATATACCAAAATCGAGCGAGTAATTCAGATCAATTACAATTTTGTGCTATTTATCGAAGGTTCTAGACAAATGACAGCATATATCAAAGCCCATAATTTACTCACGAAAGCGCAATCCGGTTTTAGTCAGGGTAACAGTTGTGTTACAGATCTTGCGGAACTAACTGAAAATATACGACAAGACCTAAAAAATGAAAACATTAACTTTTTAGTGCTTCTAAACCATTCTAAGGCGTTCGATACTATAGACAACAACTCCATTGAACCCATATCTTCTTATCTTGCGAATCGTTCACAATAGCAGTATTTATAAATAACGTATGGTCAGACAAATTATACGTTCTTCAAGGTTAACGCAATATTTCACACGACTTAGAATCAAAACTTTAATTGCCAAGACGTATTTGATTCCTGGGGGCTACTCCGTATTTCGAATAGAAAGCAAATGTTTTCGAAATGTAATGTAAATAACATAAATTCGAACAGTTTTCTTTTCGAATCGAATTATATAGTAAGCCCCTGAATTAATCTATGAATGTGAAATTTTTGGGAGCTGTAAATCAGTTAGTAAAAGAAAGGTGAATGTTTTATATAACAATATTATAAGATTTGACGATGTTTCCTCTTTTTCCAAAGCTTTAAGGAGTTTCCCCTCGAAAGTCTGTATATAAGTTATTCACATGTATTTAAATATATTATTTTTTTTCCTTTCTCTTAATTTTTTTTATTTACAATTATTGTAAGTCATATGTATGTTTGTAGCACAATCGAACACAAACAAACTAACATACCCAGTTATAAGTATTATAATAGAATTATGTCGTTCTCTAATATGTCTTAATAAATGCGTAAGCGCTACTTTATTTTATTCTAAAATAAACAAAATAAAAAATGCGTTTTAATATATGGTGTTTTAAATTTTTCTTTTAAGGGGAATTTTAAGTATTTTTCCGGACATTTTATCAACTCATAAAGG
This sequence comes from Lypha dubia, assembly GCA_947311025.1. Classification (NCBI taxonomy): domain Eukaryota; kingdom Metazoa; phylum Arthropoda; class Insecta; order Diptera; family Tachinidae; genus Lypha; species Lypha dubia. Next base: position 1,743,233 of record OX371263.1, read on the forward strand.
AGCTATGCAGAAGAGAAAAGAATGCGAGCGTCTTGCTGCTGAACAAAAGATGAGTAATTCCCAAATGGCAGATGTCAATCGACGCACTGATATTATTTCATATGCAGTTATTGCTGAAATGTCACATTTCAGAACAGAACGTGAAAATCATTTGAAACAAACTTTTAAATCGCTAATTGAGGAACAAATCCATTTTTATTCCGGTATAGTTTCTAGATTACAAGATGCGTATTCCCAATTCGAATGAATACGCTGTTTCGAATACATGTCACGAAACCCACACATTACATGTTTTTTACATCTGACTTGCTACCTTTGTGACTCATGTGTACTTCTGCATGTCCGTCAAAATTTTCATTTCAAGGAAGATTTATAATATTAGGTCACAAACTTATATGCACAATTATGTATTACATAAAATCTACTTGTTTGAAAAGCTGATCTGTTCCTTTACTACACAATAACCAACCTATTTAAGTTTCAAAATGGCCTTACGCCGTTATAAAATATTTTTGGTTGCGCCACAAAAGTACTGATAAGAAGGGTAGTTATGAAAACCAAGTCGGAATTGCCCTATATCAGAATTGAAAATCGATTCTGATATCAATTGGTGTTATGAAAACGTCTTGGTTTTGTCTTCATTCGATAATAAACAAAAACCATATTCGAATCAGATGTTTTGCTTTGTTTATATTTTTTACTACCGTCATTTTAATCACAAATTGAACAATTTATTAATAAGTGAGACATTTTAATAATAAAATATTTATTCTAAGAAGCATGAATTGTGTTAAAAAGCATAAAAATGAATAAAATGGTTGAGGCTGTGGTATCATACATATGTGTTGTTGGAGGAAGAAAATTTAGAACGTGTGAACGCAAACTATTGAGGGATCATAGCAACCCGTTGGAACTCCCAGAGTCAGTGTAAGTATATGAGTTTTTGGTCAGGAAGTTGTATTTACACTTTGGCTTTCATGACAACTATAGATTGAACAAAGCGGCCTTCGACAAATATTTCTTGTACGATTCAACTGGTTGCAACATTGTGATTTTTATTTATTTGGATTGTAATGCAAACATATTTAATATTAAATACATTGCGCGCCAATTTTCAACAGCTTAAAGCAAAAAATAAACACGAAACAAAAATGTAATTCGGGCGGCAGGCAGCTGATCGGACTATTTCTGAAAAAAAAAAAGAAAAACGATAACTTTGGATTCTATAACACCTAATTATGATTCGAACATAATATCGATTTCTGTAACACCAACATAATTTTATTGTCGATTTGAATTCTGATTCTGATAGAAATCAGATTCTGAATATTAGAATTTTTAATTTTTTTCAAAAGTTCAAATTCATTAAGTTTGCACTAATTAGTAATACATTATATAATCAGCCTGATTACGGGTGGCGTATTTCGACTACGCCACCCGTAATCAGGCTGAATATATAATTATTATATATGCAAACATAGTTTAATTACGTGCATTTTTATACAAACATCAATAAAAAGTCAATAAAAATCGAAAACCTGTACGCTAAAAATACGTAAACGGTACACGTACTGCTACGTTATCTTAGTGTTCGTCAACTCACAATCGTTGTGTACCATATTTTGTTTGTGTATAAATTTACAAACGAAAAATTCTTCTTTTTTGTACTTTGTAAGGAAGGTGTTTGTGTACTGTTTGTGGCAAAATACTGTACGGTACGGTTACTTAAGCTACGTTCACATTTATCAAATATTTGTCGAAAAAAACGTAACCAAGAAAAAAACTAATAATTTATTTCCTTTAATTCCAATATTTTTTTAATTTTGGGTTCGAATTTTTTAAAAACTGTATAAAAATACTCTTTTGGAGTAGAATTAATTTTATTTTGTAATATAACAATAGTGTTAAATGACACTATCCCTAAGCAAAACTATTGGTTACGTTTTTTTGGGCAAATATTTTATAAATGTGAACGTAGCTTTAGTGTTTTTTTTCGTCGTTTTGCAGTAAAAATAATTTATAAGTCAGATGTAAAGCACATGTCGTGTACCGAAGGCTTAAGTAAATATGTTTACGAGTGGCTTTGTATTACCATACATCTCACGTGCTCTTTAAATGCGGCATAACACAAAAAATTCTTTAGTTGAAAACCAACTTAAAGTTTCACTTTATTCTCATTTTTTTCGCTGAAGAAAAACTATATTACGATTAACTTTGCATTATCAACGGGGAAACGAATTTTTTGAGCTATGTCACCATGTGTGATAACGTACGTATTGCACAACGTATATATTACAATTTTAAAATAATTTGTAAAAAATCGTTTGAAATAGGTATTTTTAATAAATAATTAACTATGTATATATATTTAAACTTATGTATTCCGTTTTTTTTATAGTTAATCATGATTAATGATTTGCAATATATTCAGCTTGGGTGCCTTAATATAGTTAAAAAAGACTACAAGTTTTCCTTATATAGTGTGTTTTTAAAAGGAGATTGAAGTAAATTTAAAATTTTAAACGACTTCTTCTATTAGCTTGAAGAGAACCCAGTCAAAACCAGTGTATTTTTATTAGGAAATCTAAAATAGTATTTTTTTTTTTTGATAAATATATTATTTATTGAATCTTCAGTTATAGATTGAAACATCAAAAAGTTTTTCAAATCTTAAATCTAAAAATATTAAATATAAGTTTAGCCAATGCTAAACAAAATTTTTAGTTACAACGGTTGATTTTTGTTGTTTTACATCTCTCGTGCACGGCTGATAGAAAGAGTGTCCCTCCTCCTAAGCCGGGTGTGGCCTCTATACTCTAGAATATTGCGCGCAAGTAGGTTTGGGTCCAACTCAATTTTTTTAATGTATTTTTTCGCGTGTTTCGAAAATACTGTCTTCACCAACGGAACGTCTAGATCTTTATGAATTCTATGGTTTCTGACATACCAGTTATTGTACGTAGAATTTTATTTTGTCGCCTTTGAATTTTTTCTACATTCGATGCTGAGGCAGTGCCCCATAGCTGGATTCCATAGGACCATATTGGTTTCAGGATCGCGTTGTATAGTAGAAGCTTACAGTCTAGGCTTAGTATAGAATTTCTTCCCATTCAATTCATTTGGGCTGCTTTTAATTTCATTCGCATCAACTTTGCGTCTATATGCGATTTCCATGTTAAACGGCGATCAAGGTGAACGCCTACATATTTGACTACAGTATGTTGCGGAATAGTCTCGGTGTTGATTTGTATAGGCGGGCATGTTTCCCTTCGCAACGTAAAAGTGACGTGTACACATTTCTGCTCGTTAACTTTTATACGCCATGGTTTGAGCCATTTTTCCAATTTGGATATATACCCTTGTAAGTTGATGGAAGCTTATACTGGATTTTCATGGACGCTTAAAAAAGCTGTATCATCAGCAAATGTTGATGTATGAATGTTATTGCTTAACGGTAAGTCAGAGGCATAAATTAAAAGTAAGGGACCGAAGATGCTGCCTTGGGGATCTCCGGCTTCGATCGACTGCGGAGGGCTTAAAAAATTGCCTTCCCTAACTACAAATTTTCGTTCCGTTAAATAGCTTTTTAAAAGCTTGACGATGTTTGCGGGGAGATTTCGTGTTAATTTGTGGATAGGACCTTCGTGCCATACTTTATCGAAAGCTTGAGAAACATTTATAAAGAGCGCAGAGCAATATTTCTTTTTTTCGAAGGTGTCTCTAACTACGTTCACAAGTCTGTGAGTTTGTTCAATAGTGCTATGTCGTCTGCGGAAACAAAATTGATGATCTGGAATGCATTCACTTCTAGTCACTATAGGCATCAGCTTGCTCATATACAGCTTTTCAAATAGTTTTGAAATGTTGGGCAATAAGTTAATAGGCCGATAGGATTCGACCTTCGTATGATCCTTGCCGGGCTTTGGTATCATAATAATCATCGCAACCTTCCATTCTTTTTGATAGTATTGCAGCCGTAAAATACCATTAAAAATGAAAATAGTAATATTCTTTTTGCAACATAAGGTAGTTCTTGAAGCATTTTGTTGCTTATTTTGTCGACTCCTGGGGCTTTTCTGGTGTTAAGACTAGTAATAGTATTTTCAATCTCCGCCATGTTAAATCTCAGCGGTATTTCTGGTAAAGAGACGACTGGTGGCAGTTCGACAATATCAGCAGAAATATTCGGGGTAAATACTTTTTCTAGGTGCTTAACAAATAGATCACCTTTTTCAGCATCAGTTCTTACCCAGACACTATTGGAGGCTCGTAATGGAGGTTTGCTAATCACTGGCCTTTTAAGTCCTCTGGCTGCACGCCACAGCGAATAATCTGTTGATGGTGTTGCACCGAGTTCTTGCAGAAAATTTTGCAGCGAGGCTGTTTTTTTGTGTTTGCAAAACTTTTCTAAGCTGCTTGGTACACTCCTTAACCGTTAATTTTAGCTGAGGCGATCTGTAACGTGTCCATTCTCGTCGAGCTCTCCGTTTTTCAGTCAATAGCCTTTCTATATCTGCACAAAAAATATTGTTAAATCTCGCTTGTTGATTTGGTTGAATTGAAGAAGCATTAAGAGCAGCTTGTTTAGCACGTGCTTCAAACAGCCTAATAGAATTTTCTATGTCAGTAGGTGTTCTCAATGGCATATTTTCCGTGCAATGAGCATTCAAATATCTTTTGTATTTCAGCCAGTTAATACGTGCAGATGTCAGCGGTAAATCACATGTTGGTGTTGCAGTTGACAAATCCAAAGATGCTTCTACTTCAATTATTTCGCTGGGCACTCCATTCATAATGTTTGTCAACTAGTCGAACTTGTGTTTGGTTCGACTGGCATATATTTTATTGTTTGGTATGTTTGATAGCGGCATATTGTATGAAAAGAATATTTTATATATGTATGTATGTATGTGTGTTTTTGCATTTTTGTGTGGATGTTAGTTTTCATTGACAAGAAATTGTTGCTGAACAATATATTACAGAGAATTTATTTTCAATTTGTGTGCTAGTAAAAAATTTTACTAGTTGACAAGTACAAAATTTTTTTTAGAAAACTGGAAATTTATTTGTTATCAGGTAAATATTTTTAGTTTCTCTACTATCCAAAATGTAAACGGATCATATTTTCTCACTAGTCGCTAGTATAATAAATAAAAATAAGAAAACTAATTTTAAACCCTGGTTGTAGGTTAATATGTAAGCATGTGTTTGGCTTAGCTACTATTTCATTTAATATTTTTACTTTATCCTTAATCGTTGCAAGTGGCAGGTCGCAGTGCGCATAATATTTAAAGACAATAAATTAACTTTAATTAAGTGTATGTATATTAATTGAATTTTTTTTTAAATTACTACGAACTGTTTATTATTAATATTTCTTAATATTTGTACAAGCTAAAGCTCGTAAATGTTTATAGTCAGAGAAATATTAGGTAGACATTGTTAACATATTTCGAGCAACAAAGTAACAATATTAATATTTAAACATCCCTTTTGTAGATTTTTCAACAGCACAGGCTGAATAGAAACAAACGTTGTTTTTCGGTAAAAGCCACTAAACCTCGTCAGTATTCATGTATAATTCATGTGCAAATGCTTTTTCACTATTTTTTAGCTAGCTTCGTTGAACGTCATTACATACTCTATTTATACATTACAAATACAAATAGAATACGCGACTTAATTCTACTGGATGCTAGCTGGGGAATTTTTTATTTATTTTTTGTTTGTTTTTCACTTCTTCTTTTAAACTTTTATTTGCAACCAAGGGTTGCCTAATTGTATGAAGGTTTGCAAAAAAGTAAACAGATTCATTATATTGTATATGCAGTGTAATCTCGTTGAATGCAGCCAATATAAATTTTTCTATATATGTATATAGCAAAGAAGAAGGCTTAACTTCTCTAGACCCTGCTTTGCGCTGCTCTAGAACTCTGCTAGCAGTGTTGAGGAGCCTCTGGTGTTAAGTAGACGTATTAAGTTTGTTAAGCTGTATGAGCAGGCATTTTACTATTTTTCTTACTTCGCCGATGTTTCTGCTAACCGACTAAGGAGGGCGATGTTGTGTACATTAGCTTGGAACAGCATTAATCGCTGCCGGAACAGTTTTTAGTGACTAGGGCAATGCATTCATAACTTAAATAGTCCGACAACAATTAATACAATGCCACACTGTAGCAGTTCAGTAAGTTTAAATTAAAATTCAAAATATTATGAAAATAAGAAATCAATTTATTCCATTTATTTAGGAAGAGATAATAAGAATCAATTATTATATAAAAAAATTTATATACATATATGACATGATGAAAATACATACATAAGTAAATTATAACTTTGTTAAAATAATAAGTTGTTTTAATTGCAAGTGTCTCTTCAACACACACTAATGTATGTTAGAGAAATTAATGGTGTTGTTTGACTTGCTCTGGCCAATGTTTGAACCCAGTACCCAAGTAATTGTATGTAGCCAACGCGCTAACCACTGCAGCCAACACTACCCTCTACATACTGTTTAGTTATTTCACCATTAATTTCCAAATTAATATTTATTAAATAAATCGCATTAAGCTTGGTATACTAATTCACAAAAAACAAAATACTTTATTTGAAATGTTTATATGTATATAAAGAACGACTTACATAACTATACAAGATCGAAACTAAAAGAATATTAAAAATTAGTATACATACAGACATACATATATAACAACTGGCAATAAAGCACAATTCATTGTGATTTTAATAATTTTTTGAGCTATGAAACGTTGCATGTCATTATGTTCAATGTCACAATTTCCTTGGACGTTATGACACAGCAAATTGTGTCATAGTATCCATCGGCATTAAATTTTATTTTTTTTTTCTGTGTACGTTGAATACCAGCAGTAAGTTGTCTGATGATCTTTTACAGGAGTAGCCATTCTTGAACTCCTTTGATAGTAGTTTGTTTCATCTTCTTCAACAATGCATGTTAAGACATTTAAATTTTCATTTGCAGCGCAGTGCTTAGTTTACGAACAGAATCATTTTCTACATAGCTGGACCTCAAAAGGGCTTAAGGCTTTTATTCACTGGGTTTGGGAATTAAAGGCTGTGCCAATCACAGATTTTGTGTTAATGTATCATTAATGAATTGCACATTATGACATGTAATAATTATGACGATATCGCCTCGAAAAACAAAAACTATAAATGAAAGTACACATTGTATACTCCACTCCTAAGCTATAATTTGGTGAATATAAATTTTTATTAAACTATTTATATCTATGTATGTATTACTTTAATTTGAGCTTATTTATTTAAACAATAAATTGACCACTTTGTACAATAGTCGGTATTTATATGTATGTATGCATGTGTATTTAGCATGTTTGTGGAATGAAATATTAAAAAAAAATAAATAAAAAATAAGTTACTTCCTTACATTAGTGTTAGTCTAAAAATTAACTTAATATTAAAAACAACATTTTTAGTTAAAAAATTATACAGATTAACAATTCTAGTGCGTAACAATATACGTACAGTGATGGTCATCAGGACGCTTGGCTCGTGTTACATACTGAAGTGAGTATTTCTTTTATTTTTTAATTTTTAATCAATTGTCTAGGATAAGCCACTAAGCATATTGAATTTTATTCAACGAATCCGTCAAATTCTTTTGGCTTAGTGCTGAATACCATTGTATAAATTTTCAATTGGGTTGAGGTCCGGAGACTGTGATGCCCATTTGAAAACACCGGTTTGTAGTTTGCGAGTTCTGGCGATTCCAGATAAGATTTACAAAGATTTGACTGATTTGAAGACCGACTTATATACATAGGTAGAAGATGACATATTTCGGCAGCCTATTATTTAAAATAAAACAGCTTCTTGTTGCTTGTTTTTCCATAAAACACTTTCTAAATCAATAATGGAAAATATTTAACTTTTCAAATGAATTTTGTTTTATTTATTTCTGTCATGACAGCTGTGTTTGAAGTTTGCGCAAGAATAGGTTTGTCGTTTTTGAAAACACAATTTGGTAGAAAAAAATTAAAACATATTTTAATATGTTGCTAACAGTACAATTTCATTCATACATATTTGACGCATACACGAATTAACGACTCGACCAGGTTGCGTTATACAAGCCCGTCTGCTTACGTACTCGTCCATCAATTGAATCGTCGCGAGTCAGCTAAGTCGTGTTTTAAGAACAGGCCACTAGTTTTTATATTTTCGAATATAAACTAACTAGATTTAAAAAGATATATAAATAAAAACTTACGATAGGTGATCTTGGGGATCGTTATATAATAATGAAAACTCAATTGAAAAAAAAAATTAAAAATAAGAGCAATACACACTTTATGTACTACGAAATAAACGTGTTACCCCAGTGGCCACCACTGACAGTCATAACAAATTAACTAATTAAACCCCCTTAAGGTTCTCCCATTTTTTATGTATGTAAGTATGTATCTGTATACATGCATACATATATTCTTCAACTTGCAACAATCATGTATGCATGTACATTAGGTTGTTCACTTCGGTCAAGTTATTTTGTCGAGTGCGTAAGAAAATCATAGATCTAGCCACTGAAATTCCGTATTCATAAATTATTGGTAAAGTTGAAGAAAACTATAAAAGCGAAAAAAAATTCGTTCATTAAACCAACATTACCTTTAATAATCGTTTATGATTATGCTGGTAACTATTTTAATTAATTTCTAATATAACGATATTGATTTGATTTTGACATTATGATATCAGTTTTAAGTGGAAATAGTACTTGTGAAAAGATACATACAATTAATTGAAAACTCTGTATATGCTTTAAAATATCCTATTTGTAAATATTCCACACAATTTTTGTAGTAAGTATCTTATTGCCTACCAATATTGATGGTATTTTTACCTTGATATGCACAATATTTTGTTGGATAACAAACATGTTTATAAAATCGTTTATAAACAAATCCGATTACGGATCAAGCGGTCGATTCCAAGAAAACATTATTATTTGTATTCCATATTTACATTATGTATGTTTGTACGAAATCGAGTATGTTATGTAAAAAAGGACATTTAAATGCAATAACAAAACCCCAAATTTATTGATCTCTTCCCTTTTGTTCCTACAATTCTACCACGCAGCATCAAACTAGTTTCTTTGACTTAAAAGACAAAAACGTTTTGTCTTCCGTTGGTGTGGGTTCAGCCTTAATCGTCGATAATACACACATGCGACTAATAAACACACGGCGTTTATGTGTTTTTTTTTCGCAATACTTATCTAGCCAATAAGTGTTTCTTTTGAAATAATGACATGCGAAAAATAGTTTGTTATAATACATACATACATATATTTGGTAACATACAAATTCCTTTTATGTCATTATGATGCTTTTCATAGTAATATGAATAAGTTTAATCGTAAGGAAATAAATACTTTTATTTGGAAAATATATAAAATAATGGTTGCTCACAGTGAAGTATAACGATATACTCGTAACTAAAAATACACTTTGCTAAAGATCATTTGTATGTATGTTTTCACCAGACAAAATGAAGCGAATGCACAATTTATTAGTTTTTCGCTAATTATATCTCGTATTGATTCTCCGAGTTAAGTAATATGCTTCGATTTATAATGAATTCTGCAAAACTTTTTTTTTTTGAGGACCAGCACTCAAGAGATGCAATGTATTGTGTCAGAACTTAAGGAAAGGGATAGGGTAGAGAAGATCGATGTTGAAAATGTAAATGGCTTAACACTTTTACAACTTTGCTTTTACAACTTATGTTAATTTTTTATAGCAGTGTTGCAGCGCCTCTGGTGTTAAGTAGACGCATTAACATTGTTAAGCTGTATTGGCAGGCATTTTGGTAATTGCTTTACTTCGACGACGGTTATTCTAACCGACGAAGGAAGGCGATGTTGATTACAGTAGCTTGGAACAGTATCAATCGCTGTCGGAAAAATTTTTAGTGATCAGTGCTATGCCTTCATCACTTAAAAAGTCCAACAACACTTAATACAATTCCACACTATTGTACATTCGAGAAATTCATGATGTTGGTTGACTTGCTCTGGCCAGGGTGTGAACCCAGGCCACAAGTCATTGTTTGCCACCATCTTAAATAAAAAATATTTTGTAAACAGTTAAACTTAAAAAAAAAACATTGTTTTAGTTCAAATGTGTAAAATATTACCTATGGAAATATAATGCAGCATCATACTGCAGTAAATTCTTAACTATGTGAGATATTCTCTGTCACCTCGTTAATATGTACTGCTCAGAATAAACACATACTTTAAAATAATTCAATTTATTGTGAGAAATTCAATCCATCTGCTGAAATGCTAAAGCTTTTTAATACAAGCTAGGGAGATCGATCGAATATAATTCGGCCGGTTTTAACCGTTTTTTTAGGTTTCACTGAAGCCGGGTTTTTTTAAATATGCATTTTTCGAATATCAAATAAACCGGCTATTTTTATACGATTAACCGGTCATTTGAAACAGTTACAATTTCTTACATTTTCCTTATTTTTATTGCAAATATGCACGTAATTGTAGTCTCTCTGAGAGTAAATCGTAATGCAAACATTTTGGAAGATTTTTTTATTTAGAACATGTCATAAGAGATCTGAAAGACTTGAAAAATTACTTAAAGCCTTGTATTCTATAAACCCAACAAGCACGCTAAGTGAACGGGCATTTTCGATTTCAAGTTTTATAAAAACAAAAGAAAAAAAAATAGATATACTTCAAAACATTTGAACTGTATCTTGTTTTTAAAAGATTATTTTAAAAGAATCAATTAAATAGCCGTTTTAAGTAGCTTGCATTGAAATATATTATATATTTTATATAACCCTACAAAAATTATTGGAGTACATGGTCTGTTTTAGATAAAATGAGTAGTTTTTGGACTACTCCTATGTAATGCAGCCGTGGACCATTTCATTTGTACACACATTTATAGTTAAATACCATTTGGTAACACTAAAAATGTTTGGAATTAAATTGAAACTGTTAAAATTAAAATCAATTCATGGAAGCTTAAAGAAACACAATGTATGGACTAGTCTCATTTTTTGTAGGGTATTTAATATATTCGTTTATACTGAGGGCTGCAAAGAGAAATTTTACTAAAATGTATCTCTTTTTGTTTTTAACAAACACATACATACATACATATATGTATGTATATTAAGGTATTGAATGATTTCGAAATTAACCCCTGTGAGTGCTCTATGGAGTAGCAAAATAGAGTAGTTTCGAAACTGATCCCTCTGGGTACCCCTTGGATTAGTAACATAGAGTAGTTTTTGGGTTACGTGATCCAGCCCTAGTACATCGCAATGTTAATTGGACCATGTTTTTCCAACATTTCTTTTTTTTACATTGACTACTTTAAAACTTGAACAAAGGTTAAATAAAGGCTCTAAAACGTGAAATTTTTTTAAAACGATTAAATTTAATTTTGTAACAATTTTGGGGTCCCCCGCTGAAGAATTTTTGAAGTAAATATCCACCCACTATAATCATTTTTATTATGTTATATAAAGCCTTTGAATGAAATAATTTTAACATTTTTTAATTTTTTATTTACTTACTGTTGTGAATTCATTTATTTTATATTTATAAACCTTATTTTTTTACAAATTTTTTATATATTTTAATGAAATAATCGATTAACCCGTTATTTTTTAAATTTTTAGCCGAAAATCGAACTATTTGAAAACCCGGTTTTCGGAAAAACTCGAATAATCGATCTCCCTAATACAAGCACTATGTACAACAAAATTTCTGAGGCTGATGAATCAGAAGATTTTGATTCTGAAGTTTTTGAAATGCTAAACTTTGATAAATAATGTTTTATATTAAATTATGTGTAATTTTTTTACTAGATTTATAGTAAAAATCGAATTAATTTGAATGTAAATATATGTAGCTATCGATAAACATGAATTTTATTAAATAAATATGTTATTTTTTAAATAAAATTAAAAAATTTTACTTTTTTCCAAAAAAAAAATTGGTTTGAGTAAAAAAAAATCAATTTGGGGATTTTCGGGGATAACAAATCAAAAATTGGGGATAAGCTCTAAAAAAATACTGGCAGCACTGCGTGCCAGTTTATACTGTTGGCCGGGTATGAGTAGTAGAATTAAGGAAGTTGTTCAGGCATGTACCTATTATCTTTCGTAGGAATTGTAGTGTGAGTCAGGTCAATATTCATAGATATGGCCCACCCTAATGTAAATAGATAATAATCAGATGTGACATTCAGATCATGAATGTCATCTCTAACCATTGTTAATTACACATCTCTAACCATTGTATATTATATTCTACATCTTGATCCCGAATAGAAAAGAAGTAATAAACTCTAGCGTTTAAGTATTAAGCAAAGTGTTTTATTTAACATTGGTCGTCACTCTTGGACAAGATAAGCTTGGACGTTACTACATGGTGGCAGCGGTGGGATCGAATAACCCAAAGAGAAATTTTTGTGTTTAAAAGAAAATCCTCAAAGTAAAGTTGAGAGAATTATTCAAATAGCACGTTGCGTTTAATCGAAAGTGAGGTTAGATTACACTTAATTGTACCAACCAAAATTGCTACACTCTATTGTAGCAAGGAAATACAATGACCACCTCAAGTGTAACGATGGAAAATCTTTTTGTTGCAAACATCGCTCCTCCCGAGCCTTTCAATTTCTCACAACCGGACAATTGGGCCAAATGGAGAAAAAGGTTTGAGCGGTACCTCAATGTATCTGGGCAATCAACGAAGGCTGAGCAAGAAAAAATTGATTTATTGTTTTACATCATGGGCGAACGAAGTGAGGAAATTTCGTTACAGTTTCCATCTAAACCCACAACTGTCGTAGATGCTCTAACCAAATTCGACAGCTACTTCAACCCAAAAAGAAATGTAATATTTGAACGGTTTAAGTTCAACTCACGTGTGCAGCGACAAGGGGAATCTGTTGACAGATTTATTACAGATTTACATGCTTTGGCTGAAAATTGTGACTATGGAAATTTGAAGGAAGACCTAATCCGTGATCGAATCGTAGTGGGAATGCTGAATACAAAAGTAAGTGAACAAATGCAGTTAAAGACGGATCTGACTTTGAAGATTGAGGTAGATACAGCCCGACAGGCTGAAATACAAATAAGACAAATGAAGGTTATAAAAGACGAAAAAAATGTTTACATCGTGCACAAGGGTGTTCACTCAAATGGCGGCTTACAACAACGACAATGTGATGGTCAACCACGAGGTTCTCAAGGCTCATCATCGTATTGTAAGGCTGGTAATTATAAGTATAATAATAAAAATTGTAAATGTAATTATTGTGGGTATAAAAATCATGATAGAAAAGACTGTCCCGCAAAAAGTGAAAATTGTAATTTCTGTAAACAGCGAGGACATTTTGCAAGTGTTTTCAGAAAGAAAAAGGAAAGCCATACAAAGCCTGATGGGAACAAAAAAGTAAACGTAGTAGAAGTAGAGAATGAAATCTAGCGTGGAATCGTGGTACGTACGGTGTATGGTAGATGAACTAAAATGCAAGCTTAATTTTCTTATTGATACGGGAGCGGACTGTGTTTGCATTCCGAAAAGTCAAATTACAGAAAACCATAAACTCGAAATTTTTAAAACAAATACCACATTAAAGGGTCCTGATGATAGTTCTTTAAAGGTTTTAGGCGTTTCTAAAGCTACGTTAATGAATAACGATAAAAAATTTACAGACAATGTCTATATCGTAGAAAATCTTAGTACTCCTATTTTAGGACGGAACGCTCTAGTTCAATTGAACATTCTACAGCCCCCAGCTTTGGAAAATTTTTTGATCTCAGAAAATGTTAATGAAAATAGCTCCTCTAGAGTAATTGAAAAATACCCAGACTTTTTCGTGAAATTGGTGAATTCAAAGGCGAGATTAAAATAAAGTTAAAAAGGGATATTAGTCCATTCGTACAGTCTATACCAAGAAGAGTTCCAATCCCATTATTGCCTAAATTGAAAGCCGAAATTGATAGATTAATTAGCTTAGACATTGTCGAACGCATGGATGATGTCACGAAATCGGTTAGTCCCATAGTAGTTGTGCCAAAACCAAACGATGAAATAAGGTTATGTGTAGATTATACTCAGTTGAATAAGGCCGTAATTAGGCCATATTTTCCAATGCCAAAAATAGAACATTCGTTGGCAAAGATTAAAGAAGCTAAAATTTTTTCAAAAATAGACGCAAATAAGGGATTTTACCAAATAAAATTGAGTCGTGAAAGCCAATTGTTGACATGTTCCATTTGGACGTTTTATTTTTAAAAGATTACCCTTTGGTATTTCTTGCGCGCCAGAATATTTTGTTTCAAAATTTAATAAAGTTCTGAATGGCATTGAAAACTGTATTTCACAAGTCGATGACATTTTAATTTTTGGGAAAGATCGTGAAGAACATGACAGGGCACTAGTGCAAGTCTTATGGCGTTTTCTTTTCTGAAAAAAGTGTTCCATTTATGCTACATTCTTTAATTTTCGTGATCCATTCTAAAAAATATGTAACATATTTAAAAGCGATTTCGTTCCTTTCTAATTATGTTGCACCAATAAATGGCAAAATATGCAACATATTTTGCCCTCAACTATCAGGTCGGGGTGAGATACTGACCACTTTTACAACTTTGTTTAGTATATTTTTATACAAGTAAGAACTTGTATTTTTGTCATTCTACTGACTTAAGCGAAAAAACTTATAATTAAAACGATAATTAATTAATAATAGATAATTAATTAATTAATGTTAAGCCTCAAATATTTTGTACCATTGTGGCAATAAAAAATGTACCACTTTTTAAAGGTAGGTGCAAACTGTAAAAAGTGTTACACATTGAAAGGGCAACATTTTTGTTCAGAAAAGAAAACACCATTAGACAGGCTTGACAAGGAAGGAATTACTATTAATAAGGAAAAATCTTATTATGGTACAAACACAATTACCTATTTAGGTTATGCTCTCTCATCACATGGCATTTCGATTGATCCAGGCCGCACTAGGGCAATTATCGATTATCCCAGACCTGAAAACAAAATAGAAGTGCAACGATTTCTGGGCATGGTAAATTTTGTAGCAAAACTTATACCAAATAGATCAAAAATATTAGAACCTATCAACGTCTTGACGGGTAAAGTTGAATTTTGTTGGGGTAAGATTCAGGAGGAAGCTTTTTTAAAGATAAAATATTGTTTAACGAAAACACCAACTCTAACTTTCTACGATCCATCGAAACAAATAATAATTAGTTCAGACGCATCTTGTTATGGCATCGGAGCATGTTTATTCCAGGAGGATGCTCAGAAAAATAGACAGGTAGTTTCATATATATCCAGAACGATGACCGATACCGAAAGACATTGCGCCCAAATTGAACGTGAGGCATTAGGCATAACGTGGGCAGCAGAAAAGTTAGCCGAGTATATAACAGGTGTAAAAGTTGTTTTTGAAACTGACCATAAGCCTCTAGTGCAAATTTTGCAGTCGAAAAATTTAGATACCCTAACCCCAAGATTACAACGATTTCGAATGCGTCTTATGAGATACGACTACTCTATAGTCTATGTGCGAGGTAAAGATTTAAAAGTAGCTGATGCGTTATCTTGTAGTCCAATTTCTTATAAAGAGGACACACCTGAAGAACTCGAAATGGAAACTGGAGCTTTTGTACGTTTTGTCGTAAAATATTTTCCGGTAAAAGATTATTACATGGAAAAGATAATAAAAGCTCAAAAAGAGGACCCAGTGTGTAGACTACTCGTTCAGTATTCGGCAGACGGTTGGCCGACTCGTAATAAATTACCTGAAATTATGGTACCCTATTACCAATATCGCTATGATATATCATTTTCAGAAAATTTGGTATTAGAAGATACCCGAATAATTATCCCTGCAGGATTACAAAGGGAAGTACTTGATTACATTCATTCAGGCCATCAGGGCATAACAAAATGTCGTAGGTTAGCTCAGACTGCAGTATGGTGGCTGGGTCTTAGTTCTCAGTTAGAACATTTGGTAAAAAATTGTACGAGCTGCATTGAAGAGCGCACTAATCACAAAGAACCTTTTGAAAATGACAATCTTCCGACTGGACCTATGGAAAAACTAGGATTGGATCTTTTTAAATGTGATAAATGGTATCTAATAATAACAGATTATTACTCACGTTATTTTGAATTCTATCCACTAGATTCTATGAGAGAGGAAGATATAATAGAAAAGGTCAAAGAATCTTTTTCACGTTTTGGCATTTGCTGTATTTGCAGAAGTGACAACGGTCCTCAGTTCCAATCAAAATTTAAACAATTTGCTCTTGATTACCATTTTAAACATGTCACAAGTAGTCCTTATTATAGCCAATCGAACGGCGCTGCTGAGGCAGCAGTAAAAGTAGCTAAACAACTTATAAAGAAATGCAAAAATATTTCCGAAGGTCTCCTGAATTATCGTTCTACCCCTTTGTCAAACGGTTTCTCCCCTGCGGAGTTAATGATGAATCGTAGATTTAAATCTCTGGTTCCTATGTTGCCTAGTTTGTTAGATAACAAAAATAATAAAGTGGTCATAGAGAAAGAGCTTAAACTTAAGCAGGAACAAATCAAAAACTATAATAGAAGACATAAAGCAAGGAATCTTCCAGAACTAAGAAAAGGGGATGCGGTATGGATAACCGACTTACGTAAATATGGTACTATCTTAAAAAAATTACAGGAACCACGACCATATTTGGTTCAGGCGGATAGGGAAATGTATAGGCGAAATAGATGGCACCTAGTACCGGCGGGTAAAAAGGGTAGTTTTGAGTCTGAGGAACTTTATAATCCGTATGAAAATATTATTCAGGACAGCGATAACAGTAATCAAGAAAATGTAAATCATGAAATTGAAAATAATTGTAATCAGAATAACATTGAACAGGCGGCCCCTACTCTGGAGGAATTACCTTCTGTAAATCCGGAAGTTGGCACCTCATCACGAGCAGGTAAACCAATTAATCCACCTTCGTGGACGAAAGATTATGTCCTAACTTTTAAAGAATGAATTAATCACATTGTGTTAAAGTTAAAAGTTAGGACAATTATTCTATAAGATAATTTAAAGTTAAAAATTTATTATTTCAAAAAATGTATGATATAAAAATTTTAAATCTAAAGAAAAGGGGATGTAGTGTGAGTCAGGTCAATATTCATAGATATGGCTTACCCTAATGTAAATAGATAATAATCAGATGTGACATTCAGATCATGAATGTCATCTCTATCCATTGTTAATTACACATCTCTAACCATTGTATATTATATTCTACATCTCGATCCCAAATAGAAAAGAAGTACTAAACTCTAGCGTTTAAGCATTAAGCAAAGTGTTTTATTTAACATTGGTCGTCCCTCTTGGACAAGATAAGCTGGGACGTTACTACAGGAATAACCAAAAGGAACCGCAAATGCAGGTGGAAACACCCGAAAAAGAAAAACAAAAGTATTACTATGATGGAAGTGGGAAGTCATTACCGGAGTTAAGGTTGGGCGATTTGGTTATGTTAAAGAAGGATTTGAAGGGGCGGTATTAGAAAAAGTTAATGATCGCTCATATTAGAAGCAATAGAAAATTTATTGCGTGTACTGACAATGTCAATTTTGGTGGCAGTGATTTAGTGTTCGAGCAAAATATTGGCAATGGTCATAAGAGGGACATACCGGGGATCAGTGTAGTTCCACCAGTGGGGGCGGATTGCAATATTAGGAATACCGGTGTTTTGGGGAAAGAGGGTATTGAGCTGGAAACTCACTCTAGTGATGATGCATTTGCGCAGGAAGCAAGAAGTATCTTACAGGGAGCAGGTGAAAGTATTGTAGAGGGAGCAGAGGAGAGTATGAGCCAGCCGCAGTTGATTGGTGATAATATTTGCTCTAGGGAATCCGAAGGTAAAGACTAGAAGTGGCCGGGTAGGGTAGTACGACCACCAAGGAGATATCGTGAGTAGAAAAAAATGCGTGCAACAGGAATGGGTTTATTTAGTACACAGTTGTTAATGTCACGAATGTCAAAATACCTCAAGCATATACAACTCAGCAATATACATAATTTTGTAATGTAAACTTCACCTGCGAGAGAGAAACTGAAGACTACACATATACAGCAATCAATTGTAGAAAATAAAATATTTGTACAATAAATTAAAATTAAATACATAAGCCAACAAGAAATAAAGTGTTTTAATTAATAATATAACACCGACAAACGGGAATTATTACACACTATGCACTCAATTTTCTGAATATACTATGTATTTTGCTAGTACGCGTAAACTCTTTTCTAAAAACTCACTCTTAGACATTAAAACAATGTGACTTCCACAGTTGGAAAATGCTTGAGAAAACGTTTGATAATCACGCTCATCGGAAATAAAAGGAACACATTTTTTCACGTTAAACGTATGAACAATACAACAATGACGAACGAAATAAGAAAATAGTACACTGTAGTGATGTTACGAATACTCGTATTCGTATGCGATTATTCGCCTATTTTAAGATATTCGTATTCGCCAAATTCAAGCGAATATTTTGCGCATACATTTTCCAAAAATATATACATAAAGTTAAAAAGAAGTACATAAAATGTACAAAAATATATTCTTTTTGAATAATTTTATTTAAAAAGCCTTTGTCTCGCAAGAGAATCCCTTCTTTAAAACAAAGAAATATATGTACCTATTTTTGCAAACCTTAGTAGAGCCTCAAAATAGAAGAACTAAAATTTAATAAGTGAAAGTCCAACAAAACCAACATATGGCTGCGCCATTTGCGAAAATTTGTTCCCCCAAACAACACTAAATTACTAATTAAAAGCGCAAAGAAAGTGAGAAAACCAAAATCACCTTGTCGTAATAATGTTAAATATCTAAAGTAGTGTGACAGTTTTTTTTTTCAATTTATTGTTACTAACACCAAGGTATCATAATGGATCCAATTGGGTCTCCGAGTGGATGTGTATTTTACACTACCCTTCCTAACCTAACACCAAGGAGGAAGGAATTTTTTCCAAATAAATTTCAAATATTGAGTGGCTCTAAACTTTAAAAGTAATATTTGTATTCGGCGAATATTCAGCCTTATTACGGTTCTCGAAAACGAGATTCGAGTGTTGTCGTATTGGCTCTCGAATTTTTTTCTGTATGGTACTATGTAAAATTTTCGACTGCAAGAAATTTGTAAAAGAGTTAAAGGATGAGAGTGACACAAAATATTCAAAATAATTTAATATTATGAAACAGGCTGTTGTGAACTGTCAACAATAATAATAAACTGAGGAAAATATATAAAAAAATATTGTTTAATTTTGTGTAACAATTTATTTGGTGAAAAAAAATATATACAATTAAAAATGTAAAGATGTGCCTTATTTTCGTTCTCTGATGATGAAGATGAGTATATACCCCGTTTATACGCACTTCTTATTTGCAAATAAGAGTGGAAAGCGTTGCCGTATTACTTTTTTATTGTAACTTAAAATGTTTCGAAAACTATTTGCAAATAAGATGTGTGATGCTACCAGATGACTATATATTTACTGCGTGTCATTACAAAATATATAACAATATTTCTGAATGCTATTTGCGTATAAACAGTGAGTTAAGTTTTTGCAAATAATTTTATTTGCAAATAAGAAATGCGTATAAACGGGGTAATACAGTGGCAGAGCTGAATACTTTGCCAAATTTTTTCGAACTGTTTTCGTGTGACTATTTTCAATCTAAAATTATTTGCATCAGATAAAAACACTTTTCATAAAGTTCATTAACAAAAATACTTATTCTTTTGATACTTTCATTACTTTTAAATTAACTTTTCTGTTTTGTCGAATTAAATAAAATACACGACTATTTTCCCAACTTTCGACACTCGAATGCGAGTAACGTTGTACAACAAATTGTAAAAAAATTCTTAACAAAGTTGTATTTTTATGGTTTTCGAGAAACGTAATACCACAGTGTAAAAACGCCAAATTTAAAGCTCGAATACGAGAACCGTACTAAGGCTGATTGTTTTAAATATTCGTATTCGTATTCGCGAATACTAAAAATTTATATTCATAACTTCACTAGTAATTTGACATAACAACAACGAAAACATTGGCGATCATAATTTTAGGGAAGTGGAACATATTTGACTCGAACTTTTATTCCCGATAAGGGTGGATAAGTGGCGAGTAAATATATCTTAATTTAAGAATATTATCCACTATAGATATTATTTTCAAGTGCTCTACATTTGACGCTTGGCTAATGAAATGAATACCTTTCAAAGTACTGCATACATGTTATTTAACGAAATGCATAATCATAATCTGCAAAACGTAGATTTGTTTGACCTTCGTTTAATTCAATAGAGTTTTGTTGATTGTGAGACGCAATAAGGGCTCTTTGGGTAATGTATGGATTAAACTGCATGTAAAATGGACGAGAATTAGGATATGTTTGTCCTCTGTTCGAACATGTAGTATGCGAAATGTTTTCTGGATAGCTGCGGTTATTGCTGATCGCTGTCCACGGTAGGTGCTGATTGAATTGTTGCTGTTGTTGCGGCTGCTGTTTTTGATACCAAACACTAGCGTAATCCATATTAGTTCTTGAATCAAGGTAATCTTTGTTAGCATAGGATGATTGGGAATCTTGAATGACTGGCGTTGAAATTTTATTTTGACCTTCGCTTTCGGGGAGATTGTATTGAGCTCCCACTTCTGAAAACGGCCGATGTTCTTGTCGTCCACTAATAAATTTAGATGCTGTGTTTGCAGAATTATTGCTATAATTTAAAGAATTTCTTGTGGTGTTGGAATAAAATGGACTGCTCATTGAATTATTAAGTTTTGTGGCAGGATTAAAATTGTTGTTCCGCAATTCTACAGAATCCTTTTGATTAATATCGGGCTCCTTAAGAGCCCGTGTGTGTCATTCGCCTGTTGCAGTAACAGTTGTCCACTGCCATGGGCTACTATATGCTGTCTTTGTATTGCTGAAATAGAAAGAATTTTACATATATTACTTATTTACGATAAACCAAAAGTGCTATAAATATAAAGTTTAAGAGTGGATTTTTAATTTGCTGATTATAGATATAGCCATTTTTAATCCGTGTTTTCTATTTTAAGATGATAATTAACTGCTTTTATTTGATCGACATAGCGCCCAAAGTTGGTGGGTTAAAAACTTGCTGAATCATTAAGGGCACTATACATTCGTCAAAATACTTGACATCAAGCTCGTGTACGTGTGCTTGACGACCTGTCCAGCATTCATTTTGCATTTTATTTTGAAGTGTTAACAACGAGACAGTATAGAGAAAAAGTGTTGAATATGTCTCTTGCCAACGGAACTTTGAATATGAACTAACAAAAAAAAAAAATAAAATCACTATCGCACGTCAGCGATATTCTGCAGAAGCTACAATAGCTAACGGTCAACCAAAGACTTATAATGAATGTTCTGTTGTTTGTTTATAAAATAAAAAGTGGAAGAATGCCGAGGTATATCCAAACGCAATTAGAATTAAAAAATTAAACTAATTTTTATATATTCAAAAGAAATTTAATATAGTATATTAAATATATTTTTAATGTATAAAATCCTTTTTGCTAATTATAGTAATAAATGTTTAATTTTAATAGTAAAAAAAATATATAGCCATATCGAAACATTTATTTCAAGCCGATTTTGACGCATACAGCTAGGTATAATATCCATATGTTTATTCAGAAGTATTTCCAGTTCATTACATCGCAAGGTATTAGTTATAAATAAAAGAATTATATCGTCAGCAAAAGCAAATATTTCACAAAAGTCACTACTGATATCGGATAAACAATCATTGCGGTATAACTGGAAGAGCATAGGTCCTAGTACAGACACTTGGGGCACTCCAGATGTAATATTGCGCCGACAGTTGAATTGACACATCCTAGTGAAACAAAGTGATATCTTTCATATTAATAGGAAAGTATTAATCTGCATGCAGATCTAGAAAAATTAACGTTGTTATGAAGTTCCGTAACAAAGAAAAGTATGGTCTGCACGATCAAATGCTTTAGTAAGATCTAATGACACCATTATACATCCAGAATACTCATCTAGTTTCCGCCTAATAGTGTCAGTAAGTGAGAGTAATAGTGATGTCGTGTTATGGTTTTTGCCAAAGGCATACTGGTTCGGATTTAGAACAATGATGTTCAGCCCATACAACAATTGTTTGAAAAATATTCATACACATTTGTTACGCTCTTTTAAAAACTCATTCATTCATCGTTGAACAAGCGATGAAAACACATGCGTCGGAGTATCGTCATTTTTTTCAGGAATTTATTAAGCATTGTTGTTGGTTTTTGTTGAACAAAGCACAGTAAACACACATGATTCAATTACAATTGAACACACAAAAAAAATAAAAGCTACACGTCTACGAAATGAGATGTGAACGGTATTTTATGATAAATGATGCTTTTCATAACATTCAATGCCTTTTATGCTACAAAATATTTAAGGCTGGAAATGAAAACGTTTTGAAAAGACATTTTTATTCATATCATTATGAAATTTGTTTTAGGTGTTTGCCAATATGTCTCATTTTTATTTTTGATCATCTATGATTTAGAAGTAATCCAGTTTGCGATAAAATTTGATAAATCATTACAGTTTAAACAAGCCGGTAGAATAGTTATAGGTCTTAAGTTATCAATATTGTAGCCACTACTTTTTGCTATGGGGATTACCCGACCCAACTTCCAATAAACGAGAGCCTGAATCAACATTTTTTTCCTTCGTATATGCTTTTTCTTCTTATTATTATTATCATAAACTCTGGCCAACAATATAGACCGCACATAGTACATAAATAATTTTTTTAAGGTCCATACAGAAATAACCATTTAGTGGTTACGCTTTTTACCGTACCTTACTTAGAATAAACTAAATACAGACATATTTACATATAAATATTATAAACTACTTACCTTCCGAAAAGGGGATGCCACAATGGTACATTTGTTTCAGTTGTTAAACCAGGAGTATCGTTATTTGATTGATGATTTTCGTGTGCTTTTGGTTTTCGTTTATTAAGCTCACTGTTCGATTCGATACTGATATTCATATTGTTGTAAGATGTGTGGGAGGCAGGGGCAATAGGGGCATTACACGACATTTGTCGTTTAGCTTCCGCATTGTTGACCTTAACCCTACACTCTGTCGAATTACGTTTAATTTCATTAACATTTTTAAGAATATCTGCAGATAAATTCTGTACTAATGGAATACAAGAACTTGACGGCGATGGTAACATACTATGTTCAGGATCCAACAGATTTGACAATGATTTACATGTTAGTCTTGGCTTGTTATCTGTAACTTGTCTTTGGTTGTAATTTAAATATTGTTTCGATTCTGCAGTGTGACGACCTGCAACAGAACTCCTTAAATTGTAAGACTTTTCTTGTACTAAAATATTGTTGTTACTATTGTTTGTCTGAATTTTGTTTAGTGATGTATGTGCTTGTCTATTATTTGATTTTTGCTTTCTTTGTTCAACTAAATTTGATGATGAATCAATTTTAGATTTTGATTTGTCTATTGCAATTACTTTATTATCTGCTACTACTGCCGAATCTACTTTATGCTGATTTAATTGCAGTACACTTTGCATCTGATGTTGAACAATTTTTTGGAAAAGCGATAAATCTTCTTTCGAGGAAAAGTGCTGTTCATGAAAGTTTTGGATGCCACTATTTGAAGCAGGTTTGCTACATATTTTCTTGTTCTCAGTACTTCTGAAAAATTCTTCCAAGTTTATGCCATTAAGTTGAGAATTAAAAAATGGAACCATGTTTGGACATATTTCTTGCAGCGTTATTGGATTTTTTGTTGATTTTCCAATGTCTTGGGAAAGCTGACCAAAATAAGGAAGCCAAAGCATCTGGTTTAGAACAGCCATAGTAGTGGAATTAATGTCTGAAATAGTAGAATCTGTTGGTGGATTTTTTGAATTTCCATGCCTTATTTCAGATAACGAGCCTGATATATCTGTGCTTCCTATAGATTTGTTATTTGGTGCTTGGATACTGGTAGTAGAAAAAACATTTTTCAGTTGTTTTGACGTATTATATAGATGCTCTTCAGGAGATTGCAATTCTAAATCTTCGATCCGGTTTAATTCAGCCTCTACTTGATTAATTGAGAACTGCTGACTAACGTCAGGCTTCATGGCTTTTGAAATTGACCTTTCTTCCACTTCAAGTTCATTTTTTAATATAGCTTCCAGCTGGGCCATGGAAATAACAAGTATATTTGGATTCTGAATTATTTCTGGGTAGGCAAATGCTTCTGGCAATCTTAGTTCAGGTCTTGTAGTAATCAACAAAGGAATTTCTCTTGCTGGAGATGCCAAAACGGCGCTGAGTCTGTCTTTTGGAACTAATATAGGATCTGGAACTTTCCATTGGGTGTTTCGTATAAGTAAACGAAGTTGTGTTAGTGGATCGGGATCTCCATCTATCATTGCCAATTTCCCCACATTTTGAGTTACTAATTTGCGCTTGTTTAGTCTTGAGCGTTTCTTTAATGGCTCTTCGTGTCCAATATCGCTACCATTTTCGTCATCTTCAATGACGACCGTTTCAATAAAATTACTAGACTGTGCGGATTTAGAGGCATATAAAGATTCCACATTCGATATTTCAGATTGCCTCTGTGTCTCAAGATCTATAGGTTCTCTTTGGTGTTGGGTTGTAAGGGCATTTAATTTTAAAAATTGTTCTAATATCAGATTTTTTATCGTTTCCGTCGACGAGGTCAATGATGATTCCTCCTGAGCTGGTGATTTTACCACATCAGAGCTAGATGTAACTGCGCATTGGCTACGCGATTCTGAAGGAGGACAAACTTCTTCACGTTTCTTATAACTAAGGTCTTTAGGCGAATCTTCAAAATCGTTTAGTTGTAAATTACTATTATTGACATCTATCTCGCTTGCTATAGGCTCAGTAAGTTCACATGGTGGCCTTTCTTGACAAATTGCAGTTTCCTCTACAACAGACGTTGTTGAATGTAACATAACTTGAGACTCTGTTTGCATTGCTGATGGCTGCTTATCAAAAGCTTCGATATAGGTATTTGATTGGAAAAGTTCACCATTCAGACCTTCAATTTCTCCTGCTTCATTAAAAGATAAACATTTTGGTGGATCGCTAACATCTGCTATTAACTGAACAACCATTTCGTTCGTCCCATGTAATGCTTTTTGATTCAGTTGGTCAACATTAGCTTTAGTTATTATTTCATTCGCTTGTATCAAGTTGTTTTCGCAGCTGTTCTTTACTAGAGTATCAATTAAGTCAGCATCACTGTTTGCGTTATCATCGCAGTTTTGGAGAAGATCGGCATCGTCAAGAAGATCTTTAAGATTTTTTGTTTTAGCCTCCAAGCTTTCTGTAATTTCTTCAGCTATTTGCATTTTGCACTCTGTATTAATTTTGTCCATATCGCTATTAAATTCTTCTTTGCTAGATATAAGGAAGCAGTTTTTACCAGTTCTTAAAGTATTTTGTTCATCTATTTTTTCATTAGATTCATTCTCATATTCTGTAACAGATATATGATTTGGCAAAAAAAACCCAGTTTTTGGGCACAGGTGAAATAATTCTTTTTCAGATTCTTTTTGATATGTAGATTTTGGTTTCGATGGAATAACAATTGTTAAAGATGAATTAGTTTTAACTTGCATATTATTAGTACTATTCTCGAAATTAAATATTGGGATATTTTCAGGCGGAAGTTCTATAGATTCTAAGCCAGCACTTATTTGTAGTGGAAAATCTGAAAAATTTGTATTAAAAGGTGGATTCAAAAGTGTTGGTAGAGATACGTCATTTACGGTCCCTTTAATAGTGGCAGTGGTACTGGGTTTAACTTTTTTATCAGTTTTATCTACACGCGATTTCTTTTTCAACTTTTTAGACTTTTTAATACATTTACCTAAAATATTTTTAATAGCGAGTGGATTGCACACAGTATCGGTTCCATTTAATTTAGTTTCGATTTCATTTGCAACAAATTCAGGATATTTGTTTGGTGACGAGAAATCTTTACAAGCCTCAATGTCCTGTTCAGTTTTGTTACTGATGCTATTTGTTTCATGAATACTTTCCCTTTTGACTTTCATTAAAGGTGTAGGATAGAACTTTAATATTCTTGACGTTGTGGGGTCTGATCGTGGAATGGCCCGCCATCCATTTGACGTCTTTTTAATACGAATGCGGTTTCTTTTGTCATAGTCCTCGCATCGCACTTCGACAATTCGTGTGTTATCTTGTTTTACCCACAAAAATATTGGATTAACTCTAGCAACAAAATTTGGCTCACCATCGTATGTGCAAGACTGTGAATTCAGCGTTGAGATTTTCAAAGATTTGATATTGTTTGATTTATTTAAACATGAATTTAAAGTCTTATTGCTAGAACTTTTTTCCGATTTGACATTTTTATATTCTTTTTTCAAACTATTTAAATTACATTTTTTTTTATTTGTGGCATCAGTTGGCGATGTAATTTTTACATCAATAGCACTACTAGTCGAGAAGCATTTTGGTTCATTTTTAATATCTCTTAAAAGACCTTTTGGTCTAATAGGGTCTTCAACTTTAAGGTGGCCGAACTTTGGTTTTGTTTGCTTTTTATTTGATCTTGTCTTTCTCCTACAAGTTGGCTCCTCTTCAAACACCAGAAATATGTCCCGAGCAACTCTCCGGCGTTCAGATTTTCTATGATATACTTCCTCAACAATAGTTTCTTTTGGTGTTTCAACAACCAAACCGTTTTTAATACACACTTCTTTTCTATCATTTTTTGGTTTCCTTGTTGTGTGTTTTAAGGCATCACAAGATTTAGCGGCAACATTTTTATTTTTTGCTTTTGATTTGGCAGTTCTCGGCATATTGCGACTGCAAATTTTTGTTTAAAAGGATATCAAAGCTATTGTCATCTTCAATTATGAACTTTTAATGTAAATTAAGTATGTCTAGATTGCATTGAAACTCTTTCACATCATTCATACATGTAAATGTAAAAAAATTACAACTTTAGAATAATGTCTTAATCACTTCCGAAATTTTAGTTCAAAAAACAACAAAAATCCAAATGCAAAATCGATTTAATTTTGTATATATCATGGTCTCATAATATTAAAACGGGCGTATAGGAATTTCGCATAGTCGAATCGTTGTAGCTTGGCGAAGGCGGTAAGTTCATAGCCGTCATAAAATTTCAAAAGTCACTTAGCCGTCGAGAATAAGCCATGTACCAAGGCGAATTCATATCAGGAAATCTTATCCATGGCGAATTCATCTCCAGTTAGACTGAAATACAAAAGTTCAGGATTGCGCAACTGGCGATACCGTACCCTAATAAGGCGACCTTGAAATAAATTCGTTTTGGTGTATAAAGGAAACGACTTAAGCCAATTTGGTAATTTCTTAATAGTGTGAACCAAATATCCAGATATGACGAAAATGAATTAAAAGATATGTGAGATAGTTATGTATGCAGATGATACTTTGATATACAACGAAGAAGGTTCTGGCGAGCAATGCCAATACAATCTAAAATATGATATTAATAACGTAAATACATGGCAAAATGAATAAAATCATATGAAACGAAAACAAAACGAAAGTTATGCAAATATACATATGTATGTAGACAATGTTTAAAATTAATAATAAAAATATTGGAAACGTTAATGAAATTAAATATCTGGGATTTGTATTAGATAAACATATAAAATTTAAAGAACATATTAAATATATATTCAAAAAAACGGTAAAAAATCGGATTTTTAAACGTATTAGAAATAATATATCAGTACTAACAGCAATAAATAAGTATGAATGATGCAAGGCAAATTATTTACACACTAAATAGTTTTATTTTCGAATTATATGAAGTAAATATTTAACATTACTACATTTGATTAACGTTAAGTGTGCTTTCACGTAACATTTACTACTAAATTGACCTTTTTTTTTCTTTTCGTTACTTTTACTTTCATGTCTATTTTTCACAATGCAACTTAATAACAAATAAAATACATATGATCCAAGTCTTTTGTGACACATTTTCATCATATCTGGCTACCAGGGCCCGAATTCCCAATCTCGTGATCGAAATTGCATTCGAATCGAAATTAATTTCGATACGAAACGTGTAGTGTATCTTTAATAATCAATAATTATAATTATCATTATTTGTTATGTTATGGCCAATAAATGAGTGGATATTTAATTATAGTTTTAGTTAATTTTCACAAAAATTTAAAATTCGTTTAAACACACTTTAATTTTTTCAATCAATCAAAAAGTTCTTATTTAATTGCGATGAAAATATGGTAGCACTACGAAATAAAAAAAATTTCCCACAAATTTCCCAAAAAAACAGCTGACTAGAGCAAATAAAGAAAAATAAAAAAAATATATATTATTATTTTAGCTATAAATAAGAATAATTAACAACTGCTGAAATGTTTTAAAAGAATAGGAGCAACTTTCAGACCGATTAAAAGGGTAATAGCGAAAAAAGATGCCAAAATTTTATGCAACTTGTCAGCAGTCACAAATATTTTAGTTGCTTTTTTTCAAACAAGAAGATCAAGCAGTCGAAAACATATGGCCATTCGTAAAACTTATGTAGTGTTTAAATACACAACGTTAGCTATTTAATGTTGATTTAATATTGCAATGAAAAACAAAATTTTATATTTAAACGAGCTTTAAAAATAAATGAAACATTATCATCCACCAATTTATTGGCCCAAAGTACAACTTTCTTTTCAACAACATTACTTTTCTAAACTACAACAAGTATGTTTGTTTACAAAATTCCTTAACTAAATTACAACAATTACACATAAGCATTGGAATTTATTGGAATATTTGTAATATTTAAGAACACCGTTGTTTTGGTATATAAACGATGAAATTTTAATAAAAAGACACATTTATTTTATTGCCTAAATCGGTATCATTTAAAATAAATCTTTTACTTTGCCTTCTTCGGCAAAATATTAAAGAGGCATTTAATCTGCCTTTAGATCATCAGTCCGTGGCGTTAATTAGCGCAGGCATTGTTTTAAAACATCCACTTAATTTGTTCACTCTGTCAAAACCCTTACAAACGAATCGAAGTGTTGTTTCAGTTTTGAAAAAAACTGTATAAAAATGATTTTACAACACTGAATAAATTGTAAACAAAAACATATGTTATAGAAAAAAAAAGTGAATCAAAAAACTTAATTTCAAATAAAAATTTTTTTAAATATACATTTAACACTATAAATTATATATATTATACACTATGTTTCTCTACATAGCCGGCCTTCGACCGTACTTAATGATTTTCTCCACCATGGTATTTCCCGACACGGCTGTATGTAGAATATTTATCTGTATGGCCGGCCTTTGGCCGAGCCTAATGATTTTATCCACCTTGTACACACAAACAATGATATGGAAAATTATAATATTTATGACAGCAGATTGTACGCAATTCAAACTAATCTATATTATTTTAATATATGTAGGTTAGCAGGTTGCTGGAAATTAGATTCCGAATTCACATTTGCGCCACATTTTGGAATCTTTTATGGGAGGTCCAGAAGCATTTAGCTTGTTAGTTAGCTGCTCCCAAAGTTGGTTGTCTTTTGTTTTTCCCTGGGAACTGTTTGGCAATAATTTTTTGCTAAATCATTGTGTGCTGACATAAAGCTGGCGAGAATTTCTTTTTGGGTATAGTTTATTTTTTACCTAAATTAATACAATTATTATTTTATGTACATACATATGAAAAGTAATATTATCAGGCTCAAGTTCAGTTTTATTGAATTAATGAAAATTCAAAATTGCTAAGAGTTTTTTTGTGTTTGAAAAATGTTATTATTTATATCCAATCAGTTTTTAGCAGAACGTGTCAGTACTGATTTCAAGGCCGCTACACCTCTCATCAGCGTTCAATTGTCCATCTTTACAATTTTCGTAAAGTGGATACTAATTGAGAAGAATATCAACTATTTAACCAGTTTTCTTTTGTAAAACTATTCTATGGTAATCATGATCTGGAGTACCAGCAACCCATTTCCAAGCAGTACCCAGAAAATTTATGGATTGTTTTTTCCGAGGCCTAATAGTTTCGAGGTGTTATTTCACTTGCCTGGCATCGTGAAGGAAAAATGGTAATAAGGTACTGTGTCTAAGTATTTTGTGTTAGATTTCTGATTCTATTTCCTGAATTATTGACTCATACTGCGTTATATTTAGAACATGTATTAATTTGAAGTTTCCATTTTGCAACCGGGCTTGTCCTAAATGTATAGGAACATGTTGGGAATTTGAATAATCCAATATCTGCACCTCAGATCGGCAGACATCAAGAATTGTGAATAGTAATAACATTTTGAGTGACATTTCCTGCAGAGAAGAGGAACATTTATGATTTTATATTCTCCTTATGTATAATCCTATTTCTACTAAATATTTTTACTTTATTTCCCAAATCCTCGCTTATTTTTGTTACTGTACCTATCATCTAATTTATTTCTCTTACCAATACGTTTCTCATAAACCTCTTGATTTGGTTTATACGTTTTTATTTTAGTATTTTTATTTAGTATTTTAGTATTTATTTATTTCTATTTATCAGTTTCAGTTGTGCTTCACGAAGTTTATCTCGTACATCGTCATGTTGGATTTTCTTGTAATACGATATATGTATGGTTTTTTTATTAGTTACTGAATGAATAGTTAAATTATACTGCTGCGCAGCTCTGTAAAATGTTTCCTTAATATCAATTATATTAAATTCTTTCTTAATGCTACGTGCGTTTTCTATCAGAGTTGAGTGTACCCTTGTTGAGATATGGTGTGGGTCACAGTAATACAATTCAACTTGTAGTCTCTGCGTTAGTGATTAAAATTGTCGAGTTGTGAAACCTGGTCCATTATCAAGAGTAAGTTTTTTCGCTTTTGGAAAGCCTTGTAAAATTTCTTGGACTTTTGCCACAAGATTCAATTTATCTTCAATATGTTTTATCACAAAAATTTGGAATAAGCGTCTACGCTGGTTATAAACTTATGATTTTGTGCGTAAAAATATCAATATGGAGGAACTCCCCCTCATTGTTGGCAATTGTCGCCTCTCCAATTGGAAGCTTAGCAGGTTTCCTATTCTATTTGGATTTGTTGCATATGTTGCAATATCTGATGTACTGTTTTATACTATTTAACATTTTTGGCCAGTAGTAATGTTGAAATATCTGTTTATGATTTTCTTTACAGCACGAACATGAGTTTGCTCTACTATTGCTGTTTGATCATCTGGGTTACTAATGTCAATCGCGAACATCCTCGTATAAACGAATTTGTTTTTAAATACATTCTTTATGGTCTCCTTAACCTCGTAGAGATCTTCTGCAGTGCAACGAATTGCTGTAACAAGGTTAGGCTTAAGGAATTCCAATAATATGGTTTTCAAATTTTCCCTCGTATCGAACTCTATTTTGTGGCGAATTCTGCCGAAAGTTATCAAGGATTCATGTTTTGTGAAATTAGTTTTATAAAGCAAAATTTGTTGTTTAACCTTCCTGACTATTTTCATTTTTGTGCGACACATTCACATTTCTCGGTCTCTCAGACCGATTTCAAGTATTTCTCGGTATCTCAAAACTATTCTAAAATTTTCAAAACCTGTGCAGTGGACATATTTAACAAACTAATCTGAAATAACCGAAGTAAGAAAAAAAAACAAAATTAAGTTTTTTTAGCTCACAGCATCAATTTATATTTGATCACAATACTTTGGCATTTTTTATGTTAGACCTAATATAAAAAGAAAAAAAAATCATGAACAAAACACAACATTTATAAAATGTTGTTTTTCTATTAACATATATCTTGAAAGTAAACAAAAAAATAAAATGAATTCAAGAAAAAACAGGAACACTAAAAAAAATTAATTTTTAAATGCTTAAAATATATGCCTTATTATGAGGTTAGTCTTTGTAAATTTCAATCAGTCGTTAGTGATTGTGACTCAATTCAGCGTCCTGTGAATCTGCAACATCACTTTCCTCGGTGTCTTCTTGTTCAGTATCAGTGTTTGCTTCATACACACCAATATTATCTTCGTATTCAGTACCACTTTCCACATCAGAATCTGGATCTGAATCGATTTCATAGAGAATAGCTCTTATGCGCTCAATATCTGCCATATCTAAAGAAAATCTGACGATAATTAATTTTGAACATGATTCTCTTATTAAATTATATAAACTGATCGTTAATTGTCCATTTTAATCTAAAAATTTCTAATTTAGCAAAACCAACTTACCTGACGAAAATGTGACACTTAACAATAAGTCGGTCTCACAGACCGTATGATTAGCAATCACCGGTACAACACTTCAACTCAAACGCACTTGTTACACTAAACGTTGTATAATGAGAAATAATGAAGATACTGAGAGAATGACGGAGTTGTCATATTTTGTTTTCGTGAAATTAATAAAAAAGTGATTCATCGGTCTCACAGACCGACGAAATGGTCAGGAAGGTTAAACTCGTTAAGAGGTTTATTGATTTCAGGGATATTAAAGCTGTTGCTGCTTTCAATAGAATGTTGGGTACTTTGTAGTGACTCATCATCAGGGATATTATTCAAGACCTGTCTAGAAAGTGCATCGGCTACGACGTTGGTAGCTCCGGGCTTATACACAAATTTAGAAGCGTAGTCCTCAATAAAAGACATCCATCTTTTAATTTTCGCGTTGGGATTTTTAGTTGAAATTGCAAATGTAAGGAGTTGGTGACCGGTGTGTATTTTCAGATATTTCACACCATATAAATAATTTCGAAGGGTTTTTATCGTGGCATAGTTACGTTTGGTGGAAATGAATGTTTTTGATATAAATATAATTGGTTTTTTCTCTTTTGTTAATACAGCACCAACAGCTGCATTTGACGCATCGGTCGTTAGGATGAATTTTTTCTGGTAATCAGGTTGGGTTAGTTCTACTTAACCAGCCAAGAGATCCTTTAATTTAATAAATGCTGAGACGCCCTCAGTATCGAGTTCAATTTTAACTTTTTTTGAAGCATTAGTAGATACTCTACCGGCAAGAAGCCTAGTCAAAGGTTTTGCCGCATTGCCATAATTATACATAAATTTACGGTAATAACCCGTAAGACCGAGGAAACTTCTAAGCTGCCTTAGAGTTTGTGGTTGTGGGTAATTTTTGATTGTTTCGGATCAGTTTTTATTACTTCATGTGCTATTACATACCCCAGGAATTCCACTTCTTCCTCAAAAAATTTTGACTTTTCCAAGGATATTTTCATATTTGCCTCTCTGAGTGTATTTATTACCATATCCAAATGTTGTATATGTTCTCATAAATTGTTCGAGTATACTATAATATCATCTACATATGTATATAAACATGGCAGAACCTACCAATAAATTTTCTCAAAATATCATCAATTGCGTTTTGAAAAATGCTTGGTGCATTCTTCAATCCGAATGGCATTGGAATAAACTCATACCTCCCATTGTTGACGGAAAATGCAGTTTTTCCCACATTGTCCTCTTTTATAAGAATTTGGTGGAAACCAGATTCAAGATCAGTGGTTGAAAAAAATTTTGCTTTACCCAGGTTGGACAATATAACATTACAATCAGGTATAGGGATTTATATGCTATTGTTTTCTCATTCAATTTCTTGTAATCGATGACCAATCGGAGTTTTTGTGTGCTGTCATCATTCATTCCCTTTTTTTGAACAACCCATTCTGGTGAATTATAAGGGCCCCTGCTTTCACGGATAATGCCCGCTTTTAATAATTTTTCTATTTCACTGTTAACAAATGAGTTTGCCGATAGCGGATATGGGTATTGTTTGCTCCATACCGCATCATTATTTATTGTCTTAATTTCCGCCTAATATCTGTTCTAAAAGGCAGTTTTAAATTAATATTCGAGTGTAATCTAGTCACTTTTCCTCGTATATTTTTGCGTAGTTTTTCCAAAGTTTTCGTTTTATTATCAACATTTTTAGTTGAAACACTTTTATCAGTACCTTCGGAATATTCTTCATTAATAATTTTATTCAAGACATTTTCTCCAATGTCTTTGAGATTGTTTTCATTAGATTTCATATCTGGAATATTTTTACCAGCATTGTATGTTTCCTTTTTAAAGTTCAAAAATTTTTCGCAATATCTCCCGCAATATTGCATTTGTTTTTCTCAAAAAATTATAACCTATAAGTACATCTGTATCAAGTCCTTGGATTTCATAGAACATTTGATTTATTCTAAACATGCTTGCTTCATAATAATGTGTAATAAGAGTATAGCCGTTAATAGTTTTTACTCTCTTCTTAACAACTAAATCCCTTCTGTTCGCAAGAGCTCCAAGTTTGCAGTAGCTGCTCGTTGCGCCACTGTCAATCAAAATTGTGATTTTTCTTCCGTCCTTTGCTGTCCCTAGATTATTTATTATTTGAGCCTTTTGATTGGGCTGATATGTTGTTTGAGAATGTGGACGTTTGTTACCTTGCTAAAAATTACTAGATCGATTTTGCGATCCAAAACGGTTGTAAAAATAGTTTGGCCTTTGGTTGTTATATTCATTTTGTGGAGGTTTAACATTAGCTGAAGTTCCTAACTCCATTGGTTCGGTTTGCCGTAGCTCGCGATAGTTAACTTGTATGTTATTTTGGTTTCGTTTGGGAAAACGTAAAGAATTTGTGGGCTTTCGGTGATTATAATTCTGATGTGTTGCCCTAATGAACTGAGAAGCGGAATTTGCACGAATATTGTTAGATTCTAACTCCTCAGCTTTCGCTAATGCATTTGGTAGGTCATTCGGTGAGAACAATATGTTAGACAACGGAGAATTTAATCCAGTGATAAACACCCTTAAAGCATATTGCCTATTTCTCACATTAAGTTCCCTAGTTAAGTCTGATTCTGAACCATGAGTCATTATAGTCTTGTTAATGAGGGAAGTAAGTTTCTTATTCACCTAATTATAGTATTCAATAATTGACAGATAACCCTGTCTTATAATACTCATTTCATGTTCAATTATATGTAGTGGCCGTTTATCGGCGTAAGCGAAATCTAATCTGCTTATGATTGCGTCGAAGTTCAGGACTGTGCCGTGGGCGGTAAGAATATCGTTTGCAAATATAATTGCATGGAATTATTTGCGGCTTCCCCCAACTTACGTAGGAGTTTTTCCCATGAAAATTGGGTAAAGATTTTATAACATCAAGGCTTTCATCGCAACGAATATTTTCATCAATGGTCTGTGTTCTATATTCCACTATCGTATTTACACTAACTATCTGTGACAATTGCTGGGTTAACCTATCGATAGTCTCCTGTAATGGAGCAGTCTGAGAACGAATCAATTCAGAAATTTTGGCAGGAGTAGTCATGGTGGAATCTGAAGCCCTAAAAGCCTCAAAGGAATCTGTTAAATCTTCTAACGAATTACTAAAAATCTCTTCTCCTGGCAAATATCCTATTTCCTCTTTAATTATACGATCCAGCGTTTATAAACTTTATATTTTTTTTATTTCATTAAGATTGCAACTAGCCTATGATAAATTTTCCACTTGAATTTATACTACATACAATGAACAGATATAATTCATATAAAAATTTTAAATTAACTTACATAAAATTCAAAACTATTGGTGAAACCATTGTTGTCTTCTATAGTTGATAGATCTGATCCAGATTCCCAACCGTTGTACAAATATGTACATTACTTTCACCCATTCACAAATATTGGTGTGAACATTTGTACATGAGGCACAAACCAGTTTTGTATTATTTTAAATAAAACTTTTTAAATTTTGCGCAAAAAGTTAGATCGACTGCCGATTTCAGGATGTCGAATGAATTTTTTTTTTCATTCGTACAAATACATTTGATACAAAAACAAAACTTTAAAATTTATTTTTGCTTCAAATGTTATTATACGAATAAAAATATATTTAAAAAATCTTTCGTCATAGTGAAATAAGCAGTAAGTTTCAATAAAACTCATATGTATGTCGCAACCCACGTTATTATTAGCAAAATAGTCTATCGTGCAGTTTATTTTTAAAACTAAGGCAAACATTCTTTATCATTTTTAACGAAAATGTGCGGCAAACCTGTAACCACCCGACGATGTATGGTCATAGTAAATATTTAAAAGTTTCATTATTCTCATTTGCAAAATATATTCTTGAAGCATTTTATACATTCTTATTCTATTTGACGAACATTCAAAATTATTATTTTATTGTGGTATCAAATATTACAATATATGAATAATCTTTGACTCAACTAAATACATATATGTATGTACATACATATTTGCTTCAATGAATAATAATTTGTTTGTGGCAGTTATGTTTAATTGACATGAAAATTTTGCAATCTTATTTTTTTTTTTGCGTGCTCTTTAGAAATTTAATAATTTTATTTTATACTTATACAACAAAGGGTCGCCCTAATGTTTGTACTCGTACATATTTTCAAAGCTTATCTTATCTCTTCAGAAATATGTATGTACATATGTATGTAGTCTTATTTATCAGAACGATAAACAAACTCTAACTGGCTATTCTTTGTAATTAGCTTTATAAACATACATTGGATCGGTTCGATTAATATTTCTTTCGTTCTTATATGGAATGTGATAGATACACTAAAAAAATAAATATTATTACATATCTATGTATGTATGTATGTATTCATACATCGTGCTAAAGTTATCTTCACGTATCTCCAAAAAATTTGTCAGAGGAAATTGAGTCTTAAAGTTTCAACATTACATACAAACAGTGGTAATGCAATAAAACGCTTATATGTATAATATCTCAAAAGGCATTAGTGGCAGATACCTGGGGATTGTGCAGATCGACAGATCTGTAAAATTTACTACACATAAGCGGTCCTATTTAATTTTGTTTGATTTTGTGCGATACGTGAAGATAACTTTGGCACGATGATATGTATACTTACATATGTATGTACATACTTTCATATGTATGTATGTATAAAAAAAAAGTGAAAAAATTTATAATTTTCAATTTAAAATTTACAAGCAATTACATATGTACATACATAATTATGGATATAAATAACAAATATACTTACATTCAGAAATAAGTGCCTATTGAGAACGTAATGTGATACATACATATGTATGTATGTATATTGTTATAAAATTTTGTATGTAAATAATATTGTATATTTCGTTGGATTACGATATATGTACATATGTATGTATGTATGTATGTACTCGTATGTATACACGTTTACATAAAATGAAAAATTTGTTTTCTGTAATTGCTACTGCAATTTTATGTTTATCATTTTGTCGGAATGATATCATTATGGTTGATAATATAACGGAAACTAACGTTCCAAACTTAATCACAAATAACTGGAGTATAAAACAAGAGAAAGAACTAGTAAGTACCTATGTATGCTCATACATACATATGTATGTTTATATTTATATTATAAATAATTAAACAAAAATAACGGTTGTGTATACGAGTAGAATTTAAAATGATAATATAGGAAATTTTTTTATATAATCTGCTAGATAATTCATTGGATATGATTTCCGTCATATTCCCGTCGCCGCTAAGAGCTACATGGTACATTCTATCAGTCCAACTTTTGATGTGTAAACATCTATACGCTAGGGGGTAAAATTGATTTTCACAATACAATCACAAATTTTTGGTGAGATGTGAGATTTTGATAACACGGTGTAAGCTGTGTATGAGTGTATTAGTGTAATCATACGGACAACAAGAAGTACCGAGAAACTTAACAGCTGCATAGAAATACATTAACACCATCTAGTGCGCAATAATATAAACACTAGATGGCGCAATAGGAGCTACTAATTTTCACTAACATATAATTATGCTAGCGCTGTACAGTTCGAAAACCATTGCTGTAAAATAACTACATGCTCTACATTTTAGTAAACAGCTGAAAAAATGTTTCATTACTATATGTTTACACATCTCCCCTGTGATCGGACTCACATATTTTTTTTATGTATGGTCCACCCCCCAAGCGTAAAGTGTTCGAACTATTTAATCTCTTCTATCTGTTGTTTCACAACGGAATATAGAGGATTTCTATTTGTAGACCGAAGGCGATCCAGCCACTAGCACTGGTCGCGCATCAGTCTTTAAATCAATACTTCATCCAGCTTTGTCAAAACGGAATCTCATTGATTCTACTTGAATGCTTGCGCGTAGCAGGCAGCCACGTAAACCAATCGTAGTTTGAAGTAGGCGATCTTAAGATCTCCGAGTACCTCTTAACTTCGTAGCATTTTTGTTTGCCGAATGTAAGGGCTCCCGAATACTCCTTTGCATTCGTACTAATCGTAGTTTGAAGTAGGCGATCTTAAGGGCACAAGAATACCTCTTAAGTTCGTAGTATTTTAGTTTGTCGATTGTAAGGGCTCCCGAATACTCCCTTACAGTCGCACTAGTCGTAGTATCCCGTAAATACTACTGAATATTACCGATATTTTAGCCGAAATATATATTATATTTTGCCAGATACCCGGGAAACAGCAACTGGAAGTCACACCAGCACACCGATCAGCGTCACCCGACGACATCCCGTTTCACCGAATCACCAGCAAACACCCTAACAACTTCGTAGTAATAAGATAGTCTTAAGTAGTATAAGTTTCGTTTAAATAAAGCTTTGTTCCATATATCTTGAACATCTAGATAGATAAGTGGATAGATCTGGTCCAAGGACCGGCACTGCGACACCTATTGCATCTTTTGTGCCATGGATCTGTAAATTAAACTAAGCGCTGAATGACTCTCCTTATGAAAGTCAGGACAGAGCTTGGAGAAGCCCGCCCAATATCATCCGAACACACAAATTTAGAAAGAAAAACCCGCCTTCTATTATTACATAAGACTGACTATACATTTACAGAGAATGTGTGCCGTTCTCTCATCCTCTTCGATGCATAAACGACACAAGGGTGAGCGAACTTGGTTACTTTTCCAAAGATGGTAGTTCAGTCCAAAGTGAAATTGCCAATAATTACTCAAATGTTAAAAGCCATAAAATTGTACAATAACACAGTGCACAGTACCATCAAATGTACTCCGTTTGACGTTATAAATGGTATCGTAAGTCAGGAACTTATCAGAAGTGGACTAAAAAATTAACAAAACCATACCATCCAAAAACTGAACTGCAAAAGGGAATCGTACACGGAAAAAAGAAAAACAGACTTTATAAAAAGTTACAAAAGCTTAAGACATAAAAAAGTTTAGAAAATGTACATACAACAAATATTAAAAGACCCTCCAAGGTTGCAAATCTTGGCGATCATAATGGTAATGATGATGCTGGCAACCGACATAATAATTACGTTTATTCGTAATAATATAAAAAATATTAATTCAGCTTGGGCACGAGTTACATACCCTAATAACAAGGGTCACAGTAATATGTGAATGTCCCTAATATATAGAGTAAAAACAACAAAAAAGTTAAATTACAAAGTAGAATACTTTGAAGATAACGGATTATGAGTTTGGGTTGATTATTAGTAATTTCGTACTAACCAAAGTTGCTTTCAATGTGTAAAAATAGAATAAAAAATGAATTATCTTAATTCTCGTATTATATTTCTGTTGAAAACTTGGTTAAATAGTTGATATTCTTCCCAATTAGTTTCCACTTTACGAAAATTGTAAAGATGGACAATTGAACGCTGATGAGAGGTGTAGCGGCCTTGAAATCGGTGCAGATACGCTCTGCTAAACTGATTGCATATAATAATAATATTTTTCAGCATAAAAAATAACTCTTACAGCCAAACCCACGATATCGACCGACAAGTCGATAGAGCGACAGCAACTCACTCATTATCGTTCGTAGAAGCGACCCACTAACTATCGACTTGTCGGTCGTCTGGCTTTACGTGTTTAACGTAATCATTGTCAAATGACTATATTGCCACATCAAATATTTCATGTAAATTGAGCCATAAATATGGCCATTTGAACGTGGCACAACGACCAGGTATGCACAGTTCCGTAACAAGTACAACAATCTTAAAACAACATGTATATTGTTGGCATAAAGTACTCGCTTTTCACCAAAAAACGCTAATAAATTTAACATTTTCTTGCGAATGATTTCCAAGCTGTAACAATTATTTATGTATGCTTTAAAACTGTATCAGTTAGCATGAATATAAAGTTAGTTTAATATAAAGCGAATTGAGGTAGGTGTGCTAGTAAGCTCACCTTTTGGATATGCCTTGCTACAAATTTAAACACAAAACATATGCTTTCAATAAATGAATTTTGTGAAAAATATTTATATCAAAATAATTTTTGGTAATTTGTTAATTTCACAAATTCAACAAGACCCTGCAGCGGCTTCGGTTTTGCCTGTTAAATGCTAATCAATAATTATTATCTGTACAACAATATATTTATTAATTTCCATATGTATGTATGTATGTACATATTTATGTAAATATGTACCTATTAATTTCCCATCATGAATTTTTTTAAAATTATTACATACATACATATGTACATTCATATAAAATAACATTTATTAAATTATTTTGTCAAATTAATTTCTCTGTCGACAACAAAACTTTCGTGACTGATTTTGACAGTTGTTGTCGCATAATATTTCTTAGTGGGTCGGAAATTTGTATGAAAATGTTTACGTTATCGCTCGCTTTCATTGTCGATCGACTTGTCGTGCTGAAAGCTTTTAGTGGGGCGCAAAACAGCTGTTTGTCGTTGAAAAAGCAAGCGAGCGATATCGATCGACATCGTGGGTTAGGCTGTTAGTAATTTGAATTTTCATTAAATCAATAATACTGAACTTTAGCCTGATAAAATTACTTTTCATATGTACATTTTTATTTTATTTAAAGTCTAGCGAAACTACAATAGCAATGTTCGATTTGGATGACTTTCCATCAGACTGCGCTCAAAGGCAAAAGCACAAAGCACGTTATAAAGGTATAAGTTCTCGTTTGAAAAAGTGTTGTCCCATTGGTGAGAGCTTGAGCATGAATGAAGAAAATCAAAGCGGTACAATGTGTAGCTCAGCAAATATGCAATTAACACCAAAACTTGTCAATGTAACATTGTACGACAATTGCATTGAAGATATGGAGACTGAATTTTCTTTGCCATTAGAAATCGGAAATCCATGTAATACGTATGTAATAAATTTTATATCTTTTATTAAGATCTTTTATTTATTTTTTAAGTATTTTGTTTATTTACAGATCAATATTATATAATGATAAAGATGATTTGTTCTTTATTATTCAAGATGGATCGTTACTCATTATGGACTTATATGCAAATGAGACATACACACTCTACAATAATTATTGCGTGGACATAAGTAATATATCTGGTATAACATACGCAATAGTTTGTATAACTTCTGTAGAAGAACATATCAGTCGTAGTGAAACTGTGGTTATTGCCATTCTAATGCTCATATCAATTCCTTGCCTTTTATTTGTTGTTTACTTACATTTTCGTATAAGAGAACTTAGATCCTTACACGGCTTGATATTGAGTTGTATGTCGGCCTGTTTAGCGGCAGGCTATTTTCTGTATTCGCTCGTTTGTATATTTGACTTAAACGAACGTAACACTGGATATGCTGTCCAATTTTGTATGCTTTCCTATTATTTTTGGTTCTTTTCTTTATGCTGTAATGTCACCGTTAATATATGGTAAGTAAAATCAATGCAACATAACCTTCAAAAACTTTAGTTCTGTAATAAAAAAATAGTTTTTTACTATCTGATTATATTTTTTTTGTTCTTAACTTTAGTTTTGAGCTTTGTGCTACATTTGAGTTAGTATTTCTTCAAATTATATACATACATACATATATAGATAACCAAATATCCATTGGTTTTTCTGTTGTTTTAAACACGGTTTAAAAAGCTATTATATTTACTAAAAATAGCCCTCATATTTCATAATTTTTGTGAAAACTAGAAAAACATTTACCTGATACCAAATACATTAACGGTTTTCTACAAAAAATTTTATACTAGCAACCTAAATAATATATTAAGTTACTTACACACCAGAAATATCTCCATAGAAAATTTTTTAATAGTATTAATAATGTGCTAATTATATGTTCAAACGAATCTTAATCAAAAATATATTTAAGTAAAAAAATAGAACCAAAAAAGTTTGTCCTAAGTAAAAAAAAATGAAATTGGGCATTGTAGGATATAATTCTTTGGCAACACTGTAATATTAATATATGGCGAAAAATAAAAAGTTTTCCACAAAAGACCGTCTTCATAACGACCATCGACTGTACAATTTTTTTCTCAAAAGCCTATAGCAGTTTGATCTAGCTTTGAAATTGGCTCTATGCCCAAATTCTCCTCCGAAAAATATGGATTCATAAGAAAACCGAGTTCATCACAGCAGCGTTTGTGAAAATTTAGTTTTCCGCATGAGCCGAATTTTCCGCCAAAAAGCGTCCAACCTAGTCTAGTTTTTATAGCTATGGGTTGCTACCAGTCACCTTCGACAGTTTTAAGCGATGAAATTAAGTTTGGATTATTGGTTCCTATAATCATTGAAGGTATCGCATTTTCATATATCCCAAGGGGAATATGTTTGAGATATCTCAATTGTTTTTTAATTTCTTCAGTGTTCATCGTTTCAGCTGACAAATTCAAATTTTTT
The DNA here is from genome assembly GCA_947311025.1 of Lypha dubia. Lineage (NCBI taxonomy): Eukaryota > Metazoa > Arthropoda > Insecta > Diptera > Tachinidae > Lypha > Lypha dubia. The sequence continues at coordinate 1,786,167 of OX371263.1, forward strand.
ACGGTAAGAACCTAGTAGCTCGGAAAAATTTTTGAACCAATTTTTGCCGAAGAAATTTTTAAATTCATTCGCCTTGCTATATTCGTAGCGGGATACGTTCCCAGTCCACCGAATACAAAGTGGATCCGTAATGCCATCGATATTTAGTAAGTCTGCAATTTTTTTGTCTAAAAGTGCTAAGACGAGCCATCGATAAGAGCATATATGGAGACTGATTTGAGTCACTGGGACTTACCGAAACAGCTGGCTTATCATCGTTGTGAAAAGTGTATTATGCTGGACAGTGTATCCGTTGACACCACAAGGTTTTTGAAACCAAAATCTTCGGCGATGCTTACACAAGCAAGTGCGACACAAATTATGGGGCTTTACGATTTCCCATCTTTCAGCTTTTCGAAAATCGCTAAGCTTCACACATTGGGCTAATTTGTGGGTCTCGTTACATACCACACATTGTTGACTATTTTTTTCAATAGTATCCCACAGGATATCTGTGTTGCTATGTTGAAGTTTCCAGTTGGAGAAAGAGGTGATCTATAGTTTTTTTTTTAGGCTGTTATCAGTGTTTGTTCGTTTGTTCGCTTTTACCACTTATGAATTATAAATATTTAATAAATTATTTAACCAATTTTTCAAAAAATTAGAATAAAAGAATTCTTGTAATTTTTTTTTTAAATCAAGTTTTACATTCCAGGGGGTTTACTCTGTAATTCGATTCGAAAAGAAAACTGTTCGAATTTGTGTCTTATTTACATTGAAATTCGAAAGCATTTGCTTTCGATTCGAAATACAGATTAACGCCCCAGATATTTTATTTGCTTGTTTTTGGGGATGTGCGAACCCTGAATGAGAATTTTAATGTCAGCGCAATGGAAAAATATGCAGTTTTTTTTTAAATAATGCATCAGATGAGTTTTTAAGTTTCTTTTTATCATCTCATTGTGTACTTATAATACGTTTCCATATACGTAATTAAGTCCAAATCATTTGATTTCACCAAATTAAGTAATTTGTGACATGATTTCCCATACATTTTTCATATGAGCAAATTATCTCAAATGAATTTATTTGCTCTATTTATAAATTCGTCTGTGCAACACTGCACTGCTGCTATCAACCTTGGGGCATCCATTGTTAGTGACTTACAAATCTGAAAAACAGACTTTAAAGCACGAATAAAACTGGCGTTGACGTTGACACAAAGTTGTAGCACTTGAAATATACCTTTGCCTTTAAGTCGTTGTTGTGTTGAATATAATTTAATAAAACCTCGATGTTATCTTTAATTTTTGTAGATATTTTTTATTTTGCTATTTCAAATGTTTTTATGTTAAAAAATAAATAAACAACACAAACGTCAAATTGATTTCGAAAATTCGAACACACTGACAACATAATGGAAACACTTCGACATGATATCCTCAAATCAACTTGATTTGCTTATAATGGAAAAGAAATATTAGTATTGTTTTGTTTTGTCAATTTTAAACAGAGTGTGCAGTAGAATGGATTATCGTTCTGTTAATTGCTTTTATATTTTTGCATTAATTGTAGGAAGGCATTACTCGAATAAGTTATTTATTTATTTCATATTTAAGAAGCCTTAAGCTATGTTTTTATAATATCCCTAATATTTTATTTTGTTTCCAGGATTCATATTCCATTAAACAAACAACAATCGAAGTTAACTGCGATTTTGTATTTTAGTGGTTATTGCCTTTTTTCATTTATTGGAGCTTTTATACTGGTTGTTCTTACGGTACAGAAAGGCTTTCCTGGAATGCCATCCTATTTTATACAGGGGTATACAGAATGTAAATATTAATATCTCTTGTTTTAATAAATAATACGTAAGTAAGATACATTATTTTTATAGATATTAAAAATTTGTCTGCGATCACTTTGTTCTAGATATTTAACTATTATGTATGTATATTAAAAGCATTGATATCATTTTTAAGTATGCTTTGATGTTTGAAATATCTTCTAGGTGGTCAATAAACTCTACAGGTGATGGTTCACCTTACGTATACATCTGTTGAAAAGACTAGGTCAGAAAGCATCTAACCTCTCTAAATCGCATTTCATTTGGGATTAGCGTTGCCGTCCACCTACTGGACGCTCCTGTGCTCTATCTATTTTGCAATCGCTAGATGGTTCGAAATCTCCGCTCTGCTATACTAGTACCGGCATTAGAATCCTACTTCTCATTACGATCAAGCCTGGTTATCAATGGTTATCTTACTTTGCGATGAGCCGAATAGACCCTTAGTGCTGCTGTACCGCCTTAAGGAATTTGTGCTTGGTTTTTTTCCTTAGCGCATCTTCCCAAACCTCACTGCCATATAGGTGTAGCACCTGCTTAACATATCAAATATTGCACTGCCTATTCTGTGAGTGGGAGCACATCATATATATGTATGCATGGTTATTTCGAGCGGCTGTATCCTCGCTATATGAGGATTACTTTCGTCTTATTTCTTCCGAGCTCGAGCCCATGATCCTCAAGCCTTATTTAAATTCCTATCGCGACTTTGTTTAATTTTCTTCTTGCGTCTTCCATGTCTAATGCTGAGATGACAGCTGCTATATTGTCTGTGTATCTAACAAGGTGTGTGTCTTCTGGCATCTCTATATTATGTTGTCGCCATAACTCAGTTTTTACAGGTCGAGACCCAGTATTGTTCCCTTTGGTACTCCGGATGTGACCGATTTATCTTTCTAGCCTTCTCCTGTGTCATAATGAATTTAAGATGTCTAAGGTAGCTTTAGAGGAGTCTTATGAGAAAGCTGGGAAGCGAAATCTTTCCCGTACTGCCTTCATAATAGTCGCCCATTGTAGGTTGTTAAAAGCATTCCGGATAGAAAGTGTAGCCAAGACACTGGTAGGTTTCCCCATAATAGCGTGCTTTCCGGGCGTACTCGAAGGTTCTCACTACATCTTCAATGGCGCCAAATGTTGATTTGCTGGTTCCTGCCATCTCAACGCAGCGGAGCTTGTGCTTTCCCAAGGTGTTTTGCGCATATCGCTCTAGCCGATTAAGACCGTGGTGAACCTGAAGTAATGTTTGATTTTAATAACCTATGCCATCGTGTGGTAAATGTTGCCACGTGTATTGCCTTCTAAATGATATTTAGTTTTAATATGGCATATTTTTAAAGTTGTTTTAATTGAATTCAACGGTTTAAATTTTTTGCTAGTAGGCCATGAGTTTAATCTACATTTTGTTGTTTTTATTCTCAACTTGCTAGTTTAACTTACTATTGTATTTTTAAAATCGAAACCTTTTTAACTGCACGCGAGTAACGTGTTTGAAGTTATTGTTTTGAGTTATCAATATCAACTGATTCTTTATTCATTAAATTTCTTTTTTATACAATATGTCTTAGCCTAAAAACTTATTTCTATGGGTTAATGTTGAGCAAGCAGAATTGATTTTTAAACTCTCAAAGACTGAACTCTATTTTTTTGTGTCAATAAAATCGATCGTAAAATTTCTTTGTATCAATTCTGCTTACTCATTGAATCATTTGGTTTGTAGTTTTCTTTAACGATACAATTTAGTTTTTTATTTATTCTACAACTTTGTAATATAATTGTCGTTGGCCTCTTTTAATAAAAAATACAATGAATGAAATCAACGGAAGGAGGAATCAAATTTCAGAAAGCAAATAGTATAAAAAGTAAACATTCTGTTTTTATGCTTGTGCCAAAGACACTCTTATATCAGAAAGTGTCATTGGCTTAGCCTATATTTTGTTTGTTATATTTAATTACAATTTCGTTAATATCTACGAGGTGTGGTTGTGAAAGTACAAGTGTCGTTGGCTTAACCTATATTTTGTTTGTTATATTTAGTTATAATTTCATTAATGTCCACGAGGGGTGGTTGCGAAAGTACATATGCAACTCCTCCCCCCTTGGATAAAGGATTCTCCTGAATTCTGTCATTCACTATAATTGTTTCTTTTCTCTTAATACATATTATTATTATTATTATTACAGTAATTATTATAATTGTTAAAATAGTTGGACCACCATACAACATAATTTCATTTTTAAATTTGATTTCTTTAATTTCTTTTACATTTTCAATATGTTCTAATACAACTTCATCAAAAGTTAACTTGCGAGGAAAATCATGTTTTGTTATAGGTAGGTCTATAATTCTATCATAAAACTCTGTTTTCTTATTTGTATACTTGTTATTATCGATATTTAAAGTACAATTATTATATGTGATTACATAGTTTTTATTTAAGTTAATATTATTTTTGTTTTCACAATCATGATAAATCGAAATATTCTTTGCGTTAATTATTAAGATTGTGTCATCAGTAAGCGTTTCTATTAACGTTTTGTTATTTTTAACCCGATAGCAACTTTCATAGAATATGCAATTTTTGCTAACTTTTAGATCTTTAAGTAATTTTTCTTGTTCAAATGTATAATAAACGTCATTAATTTCTGTTACTAGTTCTCTGTCTTGGTGTATTTCTAGTTTTTGTTCGTTTGGTAATGGAATGATTAACTTAATTGTTGAATGAATGTAACTATCTGGTATTTTGATAGCGAAAACTATTGTGTCTTTTGCAAAAATTAGTACTCCCATTTTAATGAGTTTGAGTTTATAAAAGTCGATATTATTCTTTTCAATTTCTTCAGACGTCAGTATTGAGGGATGGAATATATTATATTTTGCGGATGCTATATTATCTTGGATTTGATCAATTTTTTCTTCTAAAATTTTTAGTTTCATAATGAGGCTATGGAACTGTAAATTATTAAATATTTCGTTGTATGAGCCCTGTATCTGGTTAATTGAGTTTTCTATCTTAAGTCTATCCTCTTCTATACTATCTTTGAGCATTGTTATACTCTTGTTAAAATGTTCGTTTATAATTATTTGTTGGTTTGTGGCTGTGATAATATTATGATTATTTGCCTTAGTTACCTCTAGGTGTTCAAGTATATGTTGTCTGTCTTCATCATCCATAAGTCCGAACAACCATTTTTGTGCCGATCCCATAACATTCAGAAGGCCACGTTTAGTCCGGGTTTGGCTTGGGGTGATTGACTTCAGTTTTGATTTAACTGTTTGAATTTCATTATTTATAATATTTCTATACTCTTTCTCTAGTGAATCAGTGCTTTTTTCCAGATCACGTAGTATATCTTGAATTTCCCCTGGTTTAATAAGGTGTAGAATAATTTTTGTTTCGTTGATAAGGTCCGCTTCAAACATTTTAATTGTTGCATACCCATTGTCACTCGTTAGTGGGTGGATTGTTAGAGTTGACTTCGTTGGGTGAATGGCCGACAACAGAAACATTATCACGAAGGCCTGCAAATTTTAAGGGTCTTTTAATGTTGCTCATATGAATACCTTCTAAGTCTTTCTCAACATATTTGGGTTGTTCCTTGTGCCTAACATTTTTATAGTTTTTTATAAATCCCCGTTGTCTAGTTTCTAAATATTTCTCCCTATACCTGTTTGCCCTATTTATTTTCTTATCTTTTTGTTTAACTAAATTTCTGTAAATAATGTTTTGATTGACTTTATTATTCTCTGCATCAAATGGCGTACATTTTATAGTACTGTGATATAAATTGTTATAGTGAAAAAATGCTTTATTTATCTGTTCTATAATTGGCAATTTTTCTTCAATATTAAGGGTTCTTATTTTTTCGGTGATTGTATTGTTTAGTCTTTCGGCATCAGCATTGCCGGTGTGACTGTTTGGTTTTGTGAAATGAACTTCTATACACTCTTTAGTCAAAAAGTCCTTGACATTAGTATTATTAAATTCATTATCGGCTATGAATTTTTTTATTTTGCCTTTTATGGATATAAATTCTTGTATTTTTGAAACTAAGGTTCTACTGTTTCTGTCCATTAGTGGGAAACAAATTGCATGTTTTGTGAATTTGTCTACGAAAATAATAAATGATTGTTTGCTATTGACATATGTGTCAATGTGGATAATTTCATTTTTGCGTTTTGGTGTTTCCGTTAAACTAAACTTATTTTGTATAGGTTTTCTATCATACTTTCCGCCAGCACATATATCGCAGTTATTGATAATCTTATGGATATTTTCTTTCAATTTTGGGTTGTAAATTTTTGTTTTTATACCTTCAAATGTCGGTATTATACCGGCATGTCCAGTTTCATTTTTATGAAACAATGCTATTTGTTTATGAAGTTGATCCTCATTGTAGATGTCTTCAGCGAAATATGAGCACTTAAGAAACCTTATCGGGCCACCACCGAATTTTTCAATTATTGTTTGTTGCAGTTTGTTATATTCGTGATCATTTAATTCCGAATATATTGCAATTTTGCCTTTTGAGAAATATTTTGATATTAATGTTGGTATGCGATTATACAAAAAATCAGTTTTGTCTATAAAGATTCTTTTGTTGTTAAATACCTGTTCGAATTCTTTTTGCTTTGTGTCTTGAAAAATTATCTGTTGATGAAATCTATTGACAACGGTAGTAAGTGTAGGAATATGATCATTAAGTTCTTCATCCTGTGAATGAGTTGTTTCCACCTCCATGGAACTTCCGGATTGTCTTCTCTCTCTGTTGTGGTTTGTTGTGTCGTTAAGACAATTTATTTCAAAGCAATCAGAATCTATGCGGCTCAAAAAATCTGCTATTTTGTTATCTTTTCCCTTTATATATTCTATTCTAGCATTATACTCTCCCAGTTGTAGGATCCATCTTTGGAGTCTTGGATTTATATCCTTACCCGCAAACTTTGCCTGAAGCCACTTAAGTGGTTGATGATCCGTTTGCAGATCGAATTCCCTTCCATATATATAGGGCCTGAAGTACTTTACGGCCCAAACTATGGCCAATAATTCTTTTTCCACTGTAGAATAATTGCATTCGTGCTTATTTAATGTTCTAGATGCATAAGCTATCGGATGACCATCTTGTGTCAGAACTGCCCCAACAGCGAAGTTACTTGCATCCGTTATTAGTTTGAATTTTTTCGAAAAATTAGGATATCTTAAAATTGGTACTTTTGTTACTATGTCTTTTAGTTTTTCAAAAGCGAATATATAGTTTGGATCATGTTTATTTACCCTTGCATCTTTTTGCAAGTATTTTATCATTGGCGACGCTATCTTAGCGTAGTCTTTGATGAACTTTCTATAAAATCCCGTCATGCCCAGAAATGATTTTATCTGTTTTTGGGTGACTGGTAGCTTTAATTTTTGAATTATATCTATTTTTTTTCTGTCGGGTTTGACGCCATTTGTCGTCAAGATGTGCCCCAGAAATGAAGTTTCCCTCTTAAGGAAGTCACATTTGTCTGGTTGAATTTTTAGATTTGCCTGTCTTAAAGTTGACAGGACCAATTTTATATTACATATATGCTCTTCCAATGAAGTACCGAAAACAAGTATGTCATCCATATAGACGACACAGATTTTGTTGATATGCTGCCTTAGGACAGTATTAATAAGTCTCTGAAATGTAGATGGAGCATTTTTTAATCCAAATGGCATTCTGACAAATTCATAATGTCCAAATGGGGTGGAAAATGCCGTTTTTGCTCTATCTTTTGCATTTACTTTTATTTGATAAAAGCCTTTTGCAAGGTCTAAGGTAGTAAAGTATTGCGACCTTCCTAGTTTGTCTAGTATACTATTTAAATTTGGGATTGGAAACTTGTCATCAACAGTATTATTGTTTAGGAGTCTGTAATCGACAACCAAACGCCACTTTTTTTTGCCTGAATTGTCAATCTTCTTTGGTACAATCCAAAGCGGACTATTGTAAGGTGAGCTACTATTTACTATTATTTTTTGTTCTAACATTTCATTAATTTGTCGTTCTATTTCCTGTTCATGAATTTGGGGGTATCTATAGATTTTTGAATATAGGGCTTTGTCAGTTTTTGTATTAATTTCGTGTTCCACGATATCCGTTGCTGTTAATTTGTCTCCTTCTCTGTAGAAAACATCAGCAAATTTATCTAGTATTTTAAGTATTTTATCCCTTTCTTCGCTGTTCAGATGGCCAAGATCAATAGATTCGGCTATGTTCTTTCCCTTTAATGGCTCCATTACCCGAATTTCCTCGTAAGCCACTGGCTGACAATTATTCTGAAAAAACACCCTGCTCCCGAATACCTCGATATAACGGTGGTATAGATCAATTTTCGCTTTAAATGGAATCAAAAAATTTTGGCCTATAATTGCATTGTAATTATTGCTTTGGAAATCTATAATTTTCCATAAAATTGTTCCTGCTGAGTTAAATTCTTTTGGTATTGGTGTGTTGTAGTAGTGTGTAACTTTAATCAAACCGTTTATTGTTTTGTATATTAGACTTTTCTTTAAGGGTTGTGGTTTAAAACCACGAAGTGCTGTTGGCTTGATAATACTTGTGTCCGACCCGGTGTCTATTAGGCATTTTAATGTTTGTTTGCCTATGTTAATTATTATTATTGGCAGTTTTGATCTGGAGGCGGTGTCGTAAAATTTACTTCACCATCAAAACTTTGTTCGATATTATCAATCTCCATATGATTATTTCTTCGAGCAAAATTAGACTGATCCACACTCATATGGGATTGACGGGTTTGTCTTGACTTATTGTTATGATTACTTGGATATGGATTTTGTTCATTCCGCTGATTGTTAAATGTATTAGTTTTTTGTGTGTATAAGTGATTGTGGTTTTCTGGTTGGTATTTTTGTTCTATTTGGTAGTTTTTATTACCATTTGTTATTTGTGTATTTGTTTGTTTGTAGTTGCTTTGGTAAATGGGTTTTTGGGGATATCTCCTATTAAGTCTGTGTTTATAGTCTATTGTCCTAGTGTCCCACAGCAGTTTAAGTTTTGTGTATTTAATTATAATGTCCTGTAGTGTTTCGTTCGGACCTACGTTAGCTCTTACAGTCCCGTCGATCTTTTCCAGTACAATGTCTACTAAATCTCTATCAACACATTTAGGACTATACATGTTAGGTTTAAGGGGGTCAAATGCGTAGAGTTCATTCAAATCGCACTTTGCCTTTTCAAAATACTTAAATAATTCATCTAAATTACTGACCTTAACCGCTCTGCAGCGATTAAAAACTTCTCCATACGTAATTCTGGGTTGAAACACATAGAAAATTTTCATCTTCAGCTCGTCCCAGGTAATATTGCCAATATCTCCCAGCCGCTTTCTTTCTTCTCCAACAATTTTTTCGTTTTGGACAATTTTCAGACCAAAATCAATCAGCTGCTGATCGTTGTTACACAAACCAAGGGTCAGCTCCACAGAATCGATAAAGGATGTCACACCAATGCTACGGCTCAAAGGTTGTATCCGCCTGAACTGCTCTATAACATCCTTGGGTTTCATCATGAACTGCTGTTGTGCATTTATTTGTAGACCCAGCTGTTGTTGCTGAAACTGTTGAGGTTGCAGTTGTTGTAGCCGTATTCGTTGTTGTTCCAGTTGTTGACGTTGCAGTTCTAGTTGTTGTTGTTCCAACTGCTGTTGCTGCTGCTGTATTTTTTCCTCTTGACGTCTTATCACCGTCTCCAATTCCCCAATTCTTTGCTCCTCGTTGTTGATTTGCCGATTGGCATCGAAATCCTCTTGTCGCGACATCATATTATTTAGAATGGATCCTTTTTTTTTTTTTTTCACAAAATCGTTTTATTATCTTTTCTTTTATTTTAAAATTCACTTGAACACTCGTTATCGTTCTATTTGTTAGATGACTGCGAATCCCATATGCAACACGAGTAGTTTAATTTTGAATTTCTTATTCAAAAGGGTAATTGTATTTTTTTTTTTTTTTTTTGTATGAATTTTGTATGAAAAAACCGATTTTATTTATTGTAATTATTTATTTTATTAACTTCATTAAAATATTCGAATTATTCTTTGGAATAATTATTTGTCGTTGGTTCTTTTTGCCTATTCTTTAGAGTAAGCTTGCTTTTTCGACTGCGCCAGTAACGTGTTTGAAGTTATTGTTTTGAGTTATCAATATCAACTGATTCTTTATTCATTAAATTTCTTTTTTATACAATATGTCTTAGCCTAAAAACTTATTTCTATGGGTTAATGTTGAGCAAGCAGAATTGATTTTTAAACTCTCAAAGACTGAACTCTATTTTTTTGTGTCAATAAAATCGATCGTAAAATTTCTTTGTATCAATTCTGCTTACTCATTGAATCATTTGGTTTGTAGTTTTCTTTAACGATACAATTTAGTTTTTTATTTATTCTACAACTTTGTAATATAATTGTCGTTGGCCTCTTTTAATAAAAAATACAATGAATGAAATCAACGGAAGGAGGAATCAAATTTCAGAAAGCAAATAGTATAAAAAGTAAACATTCTGTTTTTATGCTTGTGCCAAAGACACTCTTATATCAGAAAGTGTCATTGGCTTAGCCTATATTTTGTTTGTTATATTTAATTACAATTTCGTTAATATCTACGAGGTGTGGTTGTGAAAGTACAAGTGTCGTTGGCTTAACCTATATTTTGTTTGTTATATTTAGTTATAATTTCATTAATGTCCACGAGGGGTGGTTGCGAAAGTACATATGCAACTCGCGCTCGAAAAATTAGTTTTGGCACAGTTACATAGTTACATAGTTAGTTGCGGGAACGTGTATTGGTTTATTGCTTTCCGGCGAGTGAGAATTTTTTGCGAACATTTCAGCCAGAAGGTTAGCTTTATCAACCGGGTCAGTGAATACATGGTCGTCCTTTAAAACAGGTGGAATTGACTCCTTGACTCTTTTAGCGAATGACCAAAAGCTCTTGCTACCCCGTTGGGCATCATGAACTTTAGTGCGAAGACGCTGCTCGTACAAAGCTTTTTCGCGCCTTAATACTCTGGCCTTTTTGCGCAGCGAATTAGTATCGGCGCTTTTATTATTACGCCAGATATTAAAATCTTTTTCACTGGATCTGACTGCATTTCTGCACTTCTGATTTCGCTCCATGTCATCGATGTTATTGTCTAGAAAGCATTGCTTCCAATTGAAATACCGGAAAAATTCGTTGAGCTCCCCCCAACGGGCCTTTTCGTACATATACTTTAGCGTCTCGTAGCTGATTGGGAGACGTTACGAAGATTGGAGAACGAAAAGGCGGCGGAAATGGTACAAGGGTCTCAATTACCAGAAGGTGCATTAATACTCACTTTGTACTTTTTAGGGTGCGAAATGAGAGAAAGGTCGAGAGTGTTTTTATGGGGCTCTTCAACACATGAAATATGTTTTGGCTCATTCACTAATTGCGCAAGGTCATTATGCGCTGCAAAAAGTTCAACATATTGGCCTTCTGGGGTTGTGTGGCTCGAATGGCGAAGCAAAGATGAGTTGTGAACATTGAAATCACCAGCAACGACAATTTCACTGTTCGGACAGCTCTCAAGTATCTTCGAAAGTGAATCGAAAAGGGAATAAGTTCGATAAGGTTTTATCCCTTGCCGCGATTGGACTTCTGTAAAGAAACCCGAAATGCAAATAGTGTGTGCTGATTTTTGAATTTAACCCAGATACAGCTAAATTCAGGATCAGACGTGCCTAATGGTTGCTGGCACTGGTACACAATTTCATTACGTATGTGCATTGCAAGACCCCTGTGTAGATTTAAAAGCGATACGAGGTGATAACAAGGTATATAAAAATTCTGTGGATCAGAGCTTTCAGACACCTAGGTCTCATATAAGGCGAATGGAGACAGATGTGAACATACACAGAGAAAACAATAGACCTTATGTTGCAGAAGTCAATTTTGAATTGACCTACCAATAAAGTATGCAAAATTCAAATCGAACGTTCATTTTTTGTGAAGCCGATACCAATGATATTCATTGCTGTCGTTAGAGTGTTCAGTGACCACTGCCATGCCTTCGCCAATGAACAGTCAAATAGCAACTAACACAATGGTATCAGCATAAAAAATGGTTATTTAGGAAAGAATGGAACGGCTGACACTAATTTAGAGCCCTAAAAGCCCTGAGCTGGTCATTTATTATATAATACAAAGTTATTAGCAACATCAATTGTTAAGGGCCATTATTACAACTCACAAATAGTTATTTTTAGGATGCTATCTGGCAGATAAATGGTTTTTGGTTATTACAAGTCAACATTAACCTAAAAAGTGACTGATATGCTAACAGGAGGTTCATTCTGATGGTAACTTTAGAAGTGAACATTAAGAACTTGAAGCTGCCATATTTTGTGCTGAAGATATGGTAACTTCAATGACAAATTAAATTATTCGAACTTTTAAAGTGAAAAATTCACTTTCAATGGGGGCGCTCAGCAGAGAAAATAGAGAACATGTTGATTGCGCGCTATTTTTGGTAGCTAAGAAATATATGTCAATATGTCAAATATATTGTTTCGATGAATATGTCAAATAGTGTCTTCGGCTTAACCGTCCTTCTTCCGGGCTTAATTAAATTTAAAAATAAACTTTACTCAGCGAAGCAGCTTTTCGATATACCGAGAGGAAAAAACTCTTACGACCGGCCGAAGGCATGAAAAGCGTTTATACGAAAAGGTTTAAAAACGTAACAATATGTATTTACAGACCAACCTAAATTACGACGCAAAGCGTTGTCTCATGCCCATACAAAATGTATGAAACCAACCGAAATAACGCGGCGTCAACGCTTTGCAATTGGAAAATCCAATTTTGACAGCGCGTCAAGAAGTGAAGTTGCCTGCAAAAGTACTGTTGTTGTTTGTTAAGTTATGTAAGTTACTTTCAGCTCAATTTAGCGTCTTCATCACTATTTCTTATTTTTATTTGAGTTTTTCATTAATTAAAGTGAGTAAACATTACTGTTTATGGCGCAACGTTAACGCTCTAATTTAGGTAACTCATTTCAGCGTAAAGTCTAAGTGCTAAATTGCGTTGCGCTTTGCGTCGTAATTTAGGTTGGTCTGTAATTTTTAAATTGGAATGTAACTTTTTTTGTTTTTTTTTTGCACAGAATATGTACATAGATATTGTATGTAATTTTATATTTTTTCTTTAACGTATGTATGTCTATGCCGTTTTTAAAATGTATGTTTATTATATTTTTGTGTATTTATTTATTAGTTTATTAATTTTCCGTTTATTTTTATTTATTATTTTCACATAAAAAAAAATTTACGACAATAACGAAAAAACAATTATTTAACTGGACGATACACGGACTACATTTGCACACAGAAAATGGTATTTTTAAATGTTTTTGTTTTTATCGGCTGGCATAGTTAAGACTAAGCACACTAAATTATGACGGGGTTTTGACAATTTTCATATTTTGGTGTGCTATTATTTTATGATATATGACTTTATGACTACAGTGTCAATACCCCAAATATCATTTATTAGTTTTAGTTTATTATGTATGTATAAAAAAAAACAATCAAATCAGTACTAATTTATTTATTTTTTTATTTCAGCGATTCGTGAATCACAGCGATATTTTATACCACCTGTATCTACTTTAATTTTATTAAGTTTTATTACCATGACAACAGCATTCTTCGGTTTTCAAAGGCTCCGTGTAAAGGGTGTTACAGTGAATTCAAATGACGAACCAATAAGCAACCAAGGCTATGAAGAAAACAATTTTGGAGAAATCAAAAAAGAGTTAGTAAAAACTTAAATTTGTGTGTATATATTTTTGAGTTTGGGCACCCACGTTTTCTTTTATTTGCACACAAAGTTGTATGGTCTAATTTCCATAACCCGCCATTTATTTATTTATTTGTCTGTGGGGAATATCCTTATAGACATTTTCAAAAGATATACATATAATAATCCTAATACAAGATTAAATTTAACAAAGAGTTAAGACACAATTATGTACTATTTGTGTAAATTTACGAACATTAATATTTGAAGAATAGTCAATAAATCTATTAAATTTAATAAATGTATTGCACATCCTTCTAAGCGGGTCATCATCAGCAATTTTTAGCAAATTTTAGTTATTTACATATGTACTAGTGAAGTTACGAACATAAATTTTTAGTATTCGCGTATACAAATATTACTTTTCAATTTATTGCCACTTAATATTTCAAATTTAATGGAAAAAATCCCTCCATTTATGTCAGTAACATTAAATTGAAAAAAAAGTAACACTGCAACAGGTATTTAACATTTTTATGACATTGTGATGACGAATTTGAAGACTTCTATTGAACATTTTTACTTCCATGCTTTAAGAGTTCGTGTTTCTCCCTCAGTTTGCGCATTTAATTCGTAATTCAGTACTATTTAGGGAATATATTTTCGCAGATCTCGCAGCCACCTGTGTCGGTGGACTTTCACATATTAAATTTTAGTTCTTTTATTTTTGAAGTTCAACATTCCTTTACTGAGGTTTGATTACTTTGTTTGTTTCGCTACATTTTCTCTTTGTAATATGGAGCGTTAGTTTAGGTGTGATAGCACTGAACAAGATACACACAAGATATCGATTGCAAGATGTTCCCATTCTGTTGTTCTGTATGTATATCACGTTGATAATGCGTTGCAGGTGCTACACGATATACGGAAGATCATTCATTACGATTACAAAATCAAATGGCTTTAAGTTGTTTTGTTTTACCTTCCATTTGACTTTTATAATCTGAAGATCGGTGATACATGCATTTTTGTAACGACGGGCAAAAGTATGTTGTAGAGCTTTAAAACGGTTCCAGTGCTTAATGAAACTCAAACATTCTAACAATGTCTGTCCAGGGCTTCAAACGTGGTGATTAGTGGAGGACCTTCCGGGAGTTCCATATATATATATATTGTATATATATTGTATACCCCACCATTTAATATGAATATCAATATACATATATATATATATATATATATATATATATATATATATGTATATATATATATATATATATGTATATTGATATTCATATTAAATGGTGGGGTTTGTTGAAGTAGTTAGCGCATTGACTGGCGTAGTTTTAATTGTTTAAGTGATGAAGGCGTAGCACTGGTCACTAAAACCTGCTTCGGCAGCGATTGATGCAGTTCAAAACTTTTGTACATGACAGCTCCATCCTTCGTTGGTTGGCAAAAATTTCGGCGAAGTAAACCAATTAGTAAAATGTGTACTCACACAGCTTAATAAATTTAATGTGTCTACTTAACACCAGAGGCGCTGCAACACTGCTCTAAAAATCAACAAAACGTGCAACACCATCTAACCTATCCCTTTCTCTCTAGTTCTGGCTCAATGCATTGCATAAGTAGAGGTCATACCCTAAGAGGTGGTCCTACAAAAAAAATTACGGGTAGCACTCCGGGAGCGCCGACAGAAACTGAAGTGTAAACTTCTTTTAGCGCGGTACGCATATTTGTTTTTAATTATCTAGACGCGTTTGCGGTCTGCAGTATGGACCTGTATATACATATGCACACACTATAGCTGCGTAACATAACGGTGTCGCCAGTTCAGAGATTTGATCTCATCTAAAAATATGCGTACCGCGCTAGAAGAAGTTTTCACTTCAATAACGAAAATGCACCACCTACCTTTAATACAGCGATACTTGTAGAACAAAATAAGTTTGTATATATATACGCTTATTCGACGACACTTGCTAGTTTGAAACACTTAGCTAAGACACACTTGTGTTTAGCAGAGACACAAAGTCTTAGCAAAGACAGAACCCTTAGCCAAGACACAAACCACCTTGGGGAATTCCCAAAAACTTGGACGAAAATCCCCTCAAAATCTCAGAAATCCCGAAAAATTTCCCGGGAAAAGTGGCAACACTAAAAATTTCCAATGCGGCAATGCTGTATAGTCATCATATATAGGCTATACAAAAATATGTCACGCTTGTTTTTTTATAAAGCGTCTCGTAACGGTGTCGTTTTTATTTAGCGTCTCGTAACGGTGTCGCGAGTTCAGAGATTTGGTCTCATCTAAAAATATGCGTACCGTGTTAAAAGAAGTTTACACTTCAAAAAAAAAAAATTCAGTTTAGTAATGTAGGGTGCATAAGGTGGGTGGTATGCCTGGTATACGTTTTTCTTAATTTAAAGTTACATAGTTAAAAAAAGCTTTTTTAATAAATATTTTTACACTGTTTGTCTATCAACAGCTGATTGCTTTGATTGGCACGTTATTGTCTACAAAACATAAATGCAGATACACTATAAAGGTGGAGTTACATACCAAGCGCTCTACGCGTCATTCTACGCGTTTCAAGCATTCTATGCATTCTAAGCTTTTCTTAATTTCAAGTTTCATATATACGACGCGTTTTTTGCAGCAAAATAGCCATCAAAACAGTGATGGAAAACAGTACTTGTATTTCGGTACCAAAAGAAATTTTATTGAGTCCTTTTTTTGATGCACAGAGTACCAAAAATTATTTTGTTTTTTAATTTTAATTTTATTAAAAGAATTATATAAAATTAATTTAAAATATGTACAGATTACAAAGCGTACACGAACATATCTAGGAACATACATATCGCGCATTTACTAATACAACGTTTTAAATCAAAATTTCAGATTTATATTGTGTATAAGTTTTTTCTTTATGTCTTTTTTACTTTTAACGTTTTAAGAGAATAAGTCAGAAATTTTTCTAGATGGTGAGAACAACTCAAAAACTTCAACTGCAATTATATCGAATGGATTTTTTGGAGTTATGACGTTGCATTAGTAAATGATCGATTTGTGGGAACACACATATGTGTGTATAACAGTTTTTGAGTAGACATGGATGTTTTAGGTCTAATTTAAATCGTTTCCGACATGCCAGTGTCCCGTTTTGTTCAAGATGTTGTGGAAGATTTTTCATCTGTCCACGATTTGTCAATTCAAGTTCAAGGACGTGTTTAAAGGACCCTGTTCCTTTGATTAATTATTATGAAATTTTGGTTAAATAAAAATCTTTTTATATATGCTGAGGAGTGAATGAGGGTAATCAGAAACAGTCCACCAACCTACATTTTTTTAAATTTATCCAACTTATTTTTTAGCGAATATTAGACTAGATATATAATTTTATAAATAAACTAGCTGATCCCGGTGTACTTCGCTACCACCCTCGTTATAAAATTGTGACAATCGGTCCAGTAGTTAAGACTATATTACGATTTTTAATTTTCCTAAAAAGGGGCGTGGTCCCACCCAAATAAAATTTTATATATCACCAGCGCGCCGGGTTGAAATAAAATTTTTTGCTTAGACGCCGCTATGCTACAATTTTGATCAGATTGTTGCTCTGCTACATGCAATTTGACATTTGTAAAACAAAAATACACGTCTACAGCAGGCAGGACAATTTTACCTGTTTTTATCATGGCTCACCACCAGTAGATATTTTACTGATTTATTTCATATTTTTCTTGGCTAGCTTAAACCGAAAATAAATAATTTTTTTATTGGAATATTTGATTAAAAGAACATCTGAAATATTTTTTGTAAATACTTATGTATGTGTGCATATTATTTTAATTTCAGCGCAAAATGTATAAGCTTACTGGGAATAATACTTATTTCCACATGGCTTTTGGAGATAATAACCTTTTACTCGCCAGGACCTCAAATTTACCTGATTTTAATGGATATGATAAATGGCCTTCAAGGAGTATTTGTTTTGCTGATTTTCTTACTTATGCGAAGGAGGCGTACATTTATATTTAGATGGTGGAGTGACAGGGGGTCACACTCTATTGAAAAGATAGAACTTCATTTAATTAAGTGATCATCATTTTAGCTAAAAAAAATGTAAATTGAGAGCACTTGAAATTTAGCTAAAAATATGCGAGTAGTATTATTATTTAGTACATACATATGTACATAATATACAAATTTTGTAATCAATTGTCGAAAACTGAACTAACTTTAAATTAACATTAAGCTAACTATTTCGCAAGTAGTAGTCAGTTCTCCGACTGCATTACTTTTCAACTAACTTAGATTGAGTTTTTTGGTGGCCGATCAGAGATTAACACAACTTTAATCTGGATGATCTGCTTTTAAGATGACAATTAACTACATTTACTTAAAAGTTTAATCGGTCAATGTTGGTGGGTTAAACTTACTCAAATATGGTAACAAAACAACATGTACATATAAAAAACCAGCTATCAAAATAAGCGCCATTAATAAATTCAAATTTTCTTCTTCTCTTTCATACAATGCAGTGTTGCTGGGCAAAAAACACTCCCATTTGCATGGTCCAATTATAAGGTCTGCGCACGATTACAACAATAACACAATAGAAAAAACAACATGCATTTTGTTTGTGTAAGAACATAGCAAATATGTAAAAAAAGCTGCCTGAAAAACAAAACAAAATGTGGTTTGTACCTGGTGTCTGGTGGCAAATTTATATTTTCAAACTTAAATAAAAAAACTTAATAATTAACACAAAGTTGTATTAAGAGCATTGAACGATAGAATGGAAATGCGGATTTTATTTTTTAAAGAGTATGATGTCTTCCGTCGAGTGTCTGGCGTCTTGCGCAGACCTAAATATTGGACCATGGTATAATGCTGCCAATTTTTATCCTTCAGTATGGCCATTTTGCACAACAAAATTAATTCGTACTCGATTAAATTTATATTCAGATTAACTGAAACGTAGTTTGAAACTACGATTAAAATCTATCCTAAAAACTTACTCTTCAAGTTAGTTACCATCAAGTTAGCTATAAATTGACTTTATTTAATTAGTTGTTAGTATTTAAGAAATTCGTTTTCTCTTTCTCAAATCTATATTATGAGTCTTATATTAACATTGCATATATTATAATAAGGCGAAAAATTAATATAAAAAAGAGAAATATAAAATAATTTTTAAAATTAAACTAATTAAAGTATTTTTAATGAAAATAATTCTATAAATTTGCTTTATTTAATTGTAGAAAACGAGTTAAAAAATATTCACAGTGTGAAACCATTAAAAGAATTTAAAAATATAAATAAATTGTTAACTAAAAATGGATCAATAAAAAATTTTCGTAAAAACAATAAAAATCATTTCTGAAAGAAAACAGTTTATTTTTAGTTTTTATATTTAGCTTTCGGCTACCTTCTTTTACGTACATAAAATTTAATTTTCGTTTCAGATTGATTAAAATAAAAACAATAATACGTTAAATTGCAAAGTAGACTACTTTGAAAATACCGGACTTTGAGTGTTTGATGGAATATTCGTAATGACTAGGGAAAGGATGCTCACGCATTTACCTTTTTTACCTTAATAATACCACCTGTATTATTTAATCATGATATACACATAAAGGCTGATTTCCAAAACGTCAATTGCTTTGTGTTTAAACAAAGCATCACATTTCATAACGCCGCAGTACAATAATTATACAATGTATACCATTTTAAAACGCCGTCGCCAAGTATTTTTAACGCAGTAAGAAAGCAAACAAGGTATCGGTTATATAGTTGATGCATTGTTTCGGAGCTTTGTATATGTAAGTCCCGGTTCACTTACTTCAACTTTTGCTGCTCAAATTCTTTTCAATTCCCTTTAAAAGTTGCCTTAATGCTCACACACAGAAATATTTTTCAACAAATTTTCGTTTTATTTTGCTTCCAATTTCTTCAAATTTTGAGAGTTAAATTTATTTAGTTTGTGTAAAAGAAATTTATTATTGCAAATTTTGCAAAACTTGTCGCAACGAACCACAGAATGAAAAGAAATGTCATATAATAACATCGCGTTTATTATTACAAATGAGCAACAAAACGAGTTTCCCAGTACCAGCAACTCCGTACCAAATACCACTACTCTTTCCTCTCTCTTCAACAAACTCAAAAGTTGAGCAGCAAAAGTTGAACTGTGTGAACCGGAACTAAGTGATTTAAATACAGTAGCAATACTGTATACAAACTTTGTATACGAACGTTTTGGACGTCAGCCAAATTTTGACAGCTTATCAAGAGACTCGAGCACACACAGCACAATCGAATTGAAAGACTTGCTAGCCAACTTGAAAAATAAAAATCTTTTGATTTTTCTTCAACCAACTCGACAAAATGCCAAACTAATCAATTGACATAGCCATATGTATGGGGTGCTTTAGTGCTCCCATATATAAGGCCATATTAAAAAACTGGGGATATTTTTTTGTAGTTGGGATTAAAAAATGTACTCTATACATCTAACTTTTGCAGTGTTCATAAAAATTAATATTACTTTGAAATATGTACATGTTTTAATACAAAATCTTCATTGAAATTTTTTTTGTAATACAAATCAAATTTATATTGATTTTTAATGAGTGCTTCAACTGGCCTCTATATGTTGCATACCTACTATATCCTTTGAAAAATTTTCGTCGAGTAAATTTGTAAATATTTTGAATGCTATTGCATAACAAATATATAGTTTATAAACAAACATAAACCGCGCATTTCTCTTTTTTTTTGCATATACATATTTCTTATAAAATAAATACATATATTAAATCGGATACTTATTCCATCTTCTAAAATCCTACACCAATACATACTTATATCTAAATACTTAGGACTTCGAAATCTTCAAAACAAAAATATAAATTGTGTGTATTGAGTTAAGTTGAGAATTAATAGAAATTTTCTAATGACAAAAAATATTATTTTAGTAAACAATATAAATTTTTAACAATGTCAATGTTCTTTATATATTTGAATTTGTTTGGGATTTAAGGAGATAATGGAATAAAAGTGTACAATAAAAATTACAAAAGCTAACCCAAGGCGAATTTATATAAGGTGGGAGCCAGAATAAAACAAATACAACACGATAAACAACAGGCATTTTGTTTGTGTAAATTTCCAAACGATTGTCAATTTGTTTTGTAAAGAAAGTGAGAAATAAAGAAATGAAATTATGTATTAGTGCTCCCATCTATAAGGCCATATCCAAAAACTGGGGATATTTTTTTGTAGTTGGGATTAAAAAATGTACTCTATACATACAACTTTTGCAATGTTCATAAAAACATAAAAAGTTAAATAATTTGAAATATGTACATGTTTTAATATAAAATGTCCATTAAAATTTTTTTTGTAAAACAAATCAAATTTATATTTTTAATGAGTACTTCAGCTAGCATCTAAATGTTATATACCTCTCTATATCCTTTGAAAAATTTGCGTCGATTAAATTTAGAAATATTTTGAATGCTATTGCATAACAAATAAATAGTTTACAAACAAACATAAACTACGTAATTCTCTTTTTTTGGCATATATGTATGTACATATTTCTTATATAAAAAATACAATATTTAATCGGATACTCAATTCATCTTTTAAAATTCCACATCAAAATGTTTTTGTTTTGAAGATTTCGATGTCCTAAGTATTTAGATATAAGTATGTAAGTTGTGTGTATTGAGTTAACCCTAATAGGAATTTTCTAATGACTAAAAAATATTATTTTAGTAAACAATATAAATTTCTAACAAAGTCAATATTCTTCATACCTATTATTGAATTTGTTTTCAAAAACAAATTTGGGGATTTTAGGAGATAATGGAATGAAAGTGTAGAATAAAAATTAAAAAAGTAACCCAGAAACAAATAAAATTTTCTATTTACATATATACAATTTGTTTTTATTAATTAATTTATATCAATTACATAAAATTAAATGCATGAGGCCAAGTGCAAGGCTCATGAACGATAAATTACATTTAAGCACTAATTTAAAATATATCATCAGTCATTCTATCCACGGGGACCCTGCGTTTCAGTGACTTCTGGTGGCCTTGAAATACAAAGATTTAGTTTGTTATTCTTCAGAATGTTTCCAATTATATAAATCTTACCTGAACTTTGAATTCCATATCCTTTTTCGCTTTTTCACGTTTGCTTCCTTTTTTCACAATTATTTTCTTTTTTGCATACACTTTTTTTAATTCATATAAAAATTTTAGCTTTAAAAATTTTAATTTACAAAAAATATCAAATTTGTTTGTAAACAAAGAATTTAATTGAAAAGGAAATACTACAAAATTTGACAATCGTTTGGAAATGGCGAATTTTTGAATTCGCCATTGCTCCCACCTTGTATAGATTCGCCTTGAGCTAACCCAGAAACAAATAAAATTTTCTTTTTATATACAATTTGTTTTTATTAATTAATTTAAATCAATTACATGCAATTAAATGCATGAGGCCAAATGCAAAGCTAATGAACGATAAACTACATTTAACCACTAATTTAAAATATACCTTCAGTTAATTCAGTAAATTCTTCTGGCCTTGAAATAGAAAGATTTGGTTTGCGGTTCTTCAGAATGTTTCCAACTATGTATGTATGTGTATCTTACCTGACCTTTGAATTACGTATCTCTTTCGCTTTTTCACGTTTGCTTCGTTTTTTCCTACTTATTTTTTGCATACACTCTTAAAGCAATTCATATAAAAATGTCAATTTACATAGAATATCAAATTTGTTTGTAAACAAAGAATTTAATAGAAAAGGAAATATAACAATATTTTACATTCGTTTGGCAGAGCGAATTTATGAGTTCGCCATTGCTCCCAACCTATACATATTCGCCCTGAATTCTCTTTATTGTTTTAAGAAACAGTGTATCCAGGCGAATTCATATGAATACGCCTTGCAGTAGATATAACTCAAGGCAAATCCTTAACAGGTAGTGTTAATACTACAACAAGTACAACATTACAACAACATTTGACATATGAGCCCCTATGCTTGCATGTACAAATTTTGACATGCAACGCATCGATACGTATACGAAAAAGAGTACCTAATTACAGAAAACTCTCATTTTTGTGGTGTTGTGTATCACCTGACAAAATGTTAATGCTTATTTAAAATGTATTGGCATCGTTTGCTACGCAAAAATTTACAGAATATAGATTTTTACGTGCCAAACGTAAAATATTGGCTTGCATACACGCACACACATACAAATGTATATAAAGCAAAGAAAAATACCACACCAATAACAGCTGACACATTTATTGGTAGCTATAAGTTTTTACTAACATTAGAACTTAAATGATACCATGGTGTAATAATATAAGGTGCGCTTATCAATACAACAATAAAAAACGACATGCATTTTGTTTGTGTAAAAAAACATGATATTGTCAAAAATAGCTGTGGTCTGTATGTACATATTTAGTGGTTATGCAGCAACAAAAAGCATAGCGTAAACAAAAATATTCATGATGGCGGCCAAAAATGTAAACAGAGCATCATTACATAATAAGGGAATTTGCTCCAAAAATAGTACAATTTACGTGAACCGTTTTGTTGACACCCATTCATCTCTGATAAGAAATATATTTTTTTTTGCACTGATGAGTATTATTTTTGTCAGTATTGTCTACGAGTTTTTTCTGAATATTGTATAGTAATAAAATTAGAAATATGTATGAGAATAGTATAATTCAAAGAAGGTGGAAACTAAATTGATATATGCTAGTGTTTGTGTTTAAAGAAAAGTTCGGTGTTGATTTATTCTGTAATTAAGTACATATATTGAATTATTCGTATACACAAAATTATATGTGCTTATACATACATAAATAAGTATGTACATATGTATGTATATAGGAGCAAACACCGCATATATGTATAAGATTGCACATTCAAGTAGCTTGGAAATCCATATGTTTGTGTGTATGTAAACATGTATTTATTAACAAAAAAACCAACTCTTTAAAAAATATACATATATATATTCTTATGTATGTAGCTCTAATTACTAACTACATAAAGTCGTTGATATACGTTTGTGTAAACATAATTTGATTTAGAACTTCATAAGGAGTGGTGCGTTAGTAATAATGTCTGCGATTTGCTTGAGTGGTGGTGATATGCCTCTTCCTGCTGATATAAGAGAAAAGTTGGCGGAACTTGAACTGGAATTGTCAGAAGGTAATGAAAAAATGTAAAGAAATGGAGACTACAACCTAGTTCACCTCTACCCATTCCCAAACAAAAAGAAAATTATATAGGGTGATGCAAAATAACAAAATATTTAGCAAGTCTCGGAAACGCTTAG
Source organism: Lypha dubia (assembly GCA_947311025.1). Lineage (NCBI taxonomy): Eukaryota > Metazoa > Arthropoda > Insecta > Diptera > Tachinidae > Lypha > Lypha dubia. Next base: position 1,810,194 of record OX371263.1, read on the forward strand.
TTTTTGAGCAATGCACTACCGCTGAACATGTATTATAAAGCTTTAGAGGTGTCAAACTATCGATAGTGTCACTATCGAAAATTTTCAATAGTTTAAAAAAGTATATCGATATATCGATTCTACAATATCAAAACTTTAACAAACTATCTATATACTATCTCTATACTATCGCATACATATATACTCTAAATAACAAAAAAATCTAGTTTAAACAAAACAAAATGGAACTTTAATTCTTAGTTCAATAAATAAGAAAATTCAAATTATTATATATATGTACATATAAAATTTTAATATGTATATGTATATAAAATTATTAATATAAAATTATTATATATTATATTAATGTTAACAAAATTCCTGTTAGATCAATTATCAGTTATCCAGTTATTTTTGTTAATAAAAAACAACATATCAACATTTTTTTCTTTTAATAGAAAATTATCTGAAACTATTTGTCCAGCTGTGCTAAACATTCTTTCTGACTCAGTCGATGTTAGAGGAACCGCCAAATCACCTGCTACAGTTTATAAATTTATAGAGATGATTTATTATTAGTTTACGATTGCTGATAGTATCGATAGTTTCTAAAAATATCGATTGTTTTCAAAAATAAAATCTTGGCAAAAAAAGAATATCGATAGTCTCAAAAAAAATAACTATCGATACTATCGATAGTACTATCGATATTTTGACACCTCTATAAAGCTTAATATGGAGTTCATTTCTGAATGAATCCAGTATTATATTATTATTAAATCTGTTTATTAGTATTATTAATACTTTTCATAAACATTTTAAAACATACATAAGTTTACAAAATGATATAGTTTTCAATATTGAAAATTATTTTTTACAAAATTTACAATTTGTTTTTAAAATATATTGGAATTACGTTCCATTTTTATGGCTCGATTATGGATAGCAACCGAACCTCAGTAGCGTTGCCAGCCGGCAACTGCAAATTTGTGGTTGCCAGAAAAACACTAAATAGCAACTGAAACTGGCAGCTCTCAGTTGCCAGTTGCCATCCGTAATACAATTCTCAGCAACTGGCAACGCAACTGTAGTTCGGTTGCCATCCATAATCGACCCATTAGTGTATTCGATTTTCAACATTTGTATTAATGTTATTGTGTTAATTTTGAGCTGGTGCTCTATGTTGATGTATATCTTCATAAACGAAAATTTTATAATTTAAATATAATAAATAAATACAAATCAAAATTTGACACATGAAATAAAAAAAAAGTGGTTTACAACAATTGTCAGCTGGGCTTGTAAGACTACCTTATAGTCATTGTATCATGGTTTTCAATTTTACCAATTGTATTTTACAAAATTTACAATTTGTTTTCGAAATACATATGTATCCGGGATGGCAAAGTTGGTACAATTGTACTTTTTTTGGTACCATTCATACTCGAAAAGTACAATGGTACACCACTGGCTAATTTAGTACAATTAAGGAATCTCCCCAGTTTTAGTAATTTTATATGGCAACTCATCATTGCCGTCATTTTACATTAAAATGGTTCGGTAAATTTAGCCCAGAAAACGTAATCAGTGGAAAAACTAATAGTATAGTACCACGATTAGTAAAATTGTTTCCAAACGAGTACCAAAATTTTGATATCATAAATTCGCAATTTAGAGCTCTTGCTGATGTTCAAATATTAAAATCTTACAAAGATTCGAATATTGGCGATTTCTGGGCAACAGATGCTAAATTAAAAAATGAAGCAAATGAATTCATGTTTCCAGAACTTTCAAAATTTGTAAGAGGAATATTATGAGTTCCACATTCATCAGCAAATGTGGCAAGAATATTTTCTTACCAAAGTATAATTAAAACCAAATAGAGAAACAGATTAAAAACTGCAACTCTTTGCGGCTTAATCCAAACAAAGGATTTACCGAATTCACAGAATTGGAATTGTTATGATATAAATATGTATATCAAGTAAGCTATTATCAAAATTGTAATTGTGATGTCGACATCGATTTGAAAGCTAGTACCGTAGTACTTTAATTTTCTCTATATGTAAATTATTTATACATATTCAATGCTGAACTGCTTTTTGTTATATTATAGTACAAATGAAATTTAATGTACCTTCTTTGTTATATTCTTAATAAATCTAAATAAAAATAATATAAAATTAAAAAAAAAAAATGTGTTTCAGTACAATTAGGGTCAAAAAAGTACAATTTTCAAGTTATTTAGTACAATTTTAAAATTCCTGATGCCATCCCTGATATGTATGTGTCAGTTTCAGTTAAAAGGGACCTATGGATGAAAAATTATATTTTTACTTTTTTGGTGATTCTTAAAATAGACAATACGCTCTTTTTAATGCAGCAAACCGCAGTTTTCTAACTGCATTACTTTCGTCAGAAGTAAGCTTTAAAATACATACATACATATTTGATAAGAAAAGAAAAGAACCCGATTGTAATTGATTTACTTGAAACTATCCTTTCGGGGGTTTTCGGGACCGACGATTACGAATCTGGTATTAAATTTTAAAAAACCCCCTTGTAACGGGTTTCGAGCTATAAAAGCGTTCAGGCGTTTCAAAATTAACTAGTTAACTTCGAAATCGTTTTTAACTGAAACTGACAAACATGTGTATGTATAAGCCGTTTATTTTGAAAGTGGGGCTTAAATCTAGTTTAGTGACGTTGGTATCATTTGAAAGCTTTTGACTAGATTTTAATGGATTTGTTAAAATACAAAAGATTTCAGAAACCATTAGGCCCGGCCAAAGAAAAATATATTCTATATACCGCCGTGTCGGGATATACCATGGTGGAAAAAATCACTAAGCCCGGCCGAAGTCCGGCTATGCAGAAAATCTAAAAAACTGTTTTGACACCTAAAGATTTCAAAATTTAAATAGAAAATTTCATATAGATCTAGTCAAAAGGTTTCAAGTGATCCAAAATTGTCCTTATACGTGGAGAAATGCAAAGGGAAATCGCACATACATACATATGTACATATACATATATAAAACTTCAGAGGCGAATAACTAGAAAACTATGCGTTTCCGAGAAAGTTAACACATCAATTTTTCGTCTTATTTTTCGATCTTCTATCGCCCTATGTAATTTTTTTTCATTTGGAGCTGCGTCACTAAACTATATTTGTTCCGAAAGTGGCATGTTACTTTATTTTTAAGTCGAGATAATTAAGGGTTTGCGTTTTAACACGTTTAAAAATATGGATGCTAATTTTCGAGAAGATTTTCTTGTATTTGTTATCTCATGATACTGCTATTGTTCTCAGTATTTCCCCATATTTTTAAACGTTTTTGAATGCAAACCCTTAAATATCGTGACTTAAAAACAAAGTGACTTATGCCACTTTAAAATAAACGGCTCATATATTGAAATTACGTTCCATTTTTAATATATTTGACGAAGTGTTCTGTGTGTCCTGTAGACCCTTGTAGAAAAGGGACAGCTGCATTCATTTTGTTCCTGCTCTATCAATTCAAAAATTATTTTTTTTTTTTATCTGAAAGGGCTGTGCAAAATATATTTATATTGATATTCTTTGGGGCTGTACGTCTCTAACGTATACTATTTGCTTATTCAAATATTCTGGAGACTCTTCGATTTTCATCTTTGTATGTATTAATTTTATAGTGTTAATTTTGAGCCGCTACTCTATGTTGAGCCATTTCAGTGAGCCTAGCATGAAGCTAATTGATGTATATCTGTTGCATTTTAGTATCATTCTCATTGCTCGGTTCTAGAGTTTCTGAAGGCGTTCGATCCGATTTTTTGTATTTGTATTTGTTTATTTCAACCTATAGACATAAAAGTCCTTACAGACTAAGATAATATAATATGTATATAATAAAAATAAATAAAATTATGGTTTTCTAGCAACAAAATTGAAATCAATGTCAAATAAAATAAATAACAAAGAAAAATAAAATCCTTTACTAGTACATTAGCTTTAATAAAACTACCTACGCTTGAAAGTCGACGTACTATGTACTTATGTATGTTAAATGTGTCTTTTATGATAAACCTTATAATGGTGATAATTGCTCTGAATTCCTTTTAAATGCTGTTAAATTTAATGTTACTTGTCGTAGAACTCGGCATTATAATCATCTGGTTATTAATTTTTGTAGATCTAATAATGCTATTCGGATCAGCAATACGAGGTTATGTCGTCAATTTAATTACTTGTCTGAATTTGTCGATTTATCTTTAAATTCTAATATTATAAAACGTAAAATCATTATTTTTCTTAACTCTTAAATTATAATTTTTTGTAATTTTGTTCGATATCAACATAATCTTAAGTGACTAAATTTTTTAATAAATAAATAAAAATAATCGATATGTTCATTAAATTTTAGGTGTTGGTGAAGCATAAAACCGAGATATTTAATACTTTTCATTTTTTGTATTTGTTGGTTATTAATTTTTATTTGCAAAATACTGTTCATATTTATTTCTATTAATTTTGTCTTACTTTCATTTAGTTTCAATTTGTTCATTTTTAGCCATTCGCTTACAATATTTAAATCATATTATAGGTTGTTGTGACATAATTGAATAGATGCAGCTTCCGCAAATATCAAGGTGTCATCCGCATATAGCACCACTTCATAATTTTCTAGAATTACCGGTGGTTCATTTATATATATATATATACTAGAGTACTACAACAATTAAAATCTAGAAATTTAATACGTAAACTAATAATAATAAATATTTGAGGAAAACTTTGTTATCAAAACCTGCTTTGTACATTATGTAGAATGAAATTAGAAAAGCAATTCACTAAATAGTTCTTTAGCTACTAAAGAATTTTAGTGATTCCTTGGTAAATTTCATATTGTTTCAAAATTAGACGATATGCATTTATCATTGAATGTCAGCGTCAGGTACCTGGTAAATGATTCTAGCTTTTCGTGTCCAAAATTGCTGTGCAATAAGTCAGTGGGATATCGAGGGGTTAGACTATGTATAATTTTTAAATTTTTATTCTGAATTATTTGGAGTTTCTTCGTATGCGATTTGGCAGTTTTGTGAAACCAGACTTGGCAGCCGTAGGTCAGGATAGGCCGAATGCACATTTTACATAGCAATAACTTGTTCTTCAAGTTAAGCATAGATTTTCTGTTTAGAATAGGAAATAGTGCTCGACCACACTTAATTGCTTTATCACAGATGTAATTAACATGTTGTTTAAACGTTAGTTTTTTTTATCAAAGACAATACCTAAATATTTAATTTCATCCTTTATAGGAATAATATTTCCCCGAGAGAACAAGATTTGGGAAGGGATACGTTTTGCAGATTTGTTGTAAGGAAATATAATAGCTTGTGTTTTAATATCGTTAACTTTTATTTTCCACTAGCTGATCCCGGTGTACTTCGCTACCCCCCTCGTTATAAAATAAAATTAAAAGTATTTATATATCCTATTGTGAAAATTTAATGACCATCGGTCCAATAGTTAAGACTATATTAAGATTTTTTATTTTCCTATAAAGGGGCGTGGTCCCACTCACTTTTCTCCTAGTACGTATTCCTAATTATGTCAATACTATATGTACCAAATATCATCGGCGTAGGTAAAAAAATGCCCAAAATATGGCGATTTCAATTTTTGGGTTATATGGGAGCTGCCACGCCCACTTGTCCGATAACGCCCATTTTTGTCCTGATTACTCACATTAGTAACATATGAACTATTGCAATGTTTCAAAACTCTTGCTATCACAATAGTCAAGATATATGATGTTATTCAATTTATGTGGGAGGGGCTACGCCCACTTGAAATATTAAAAGCCTAAAACCATCCTCTATAAATTCCCTTTTGAATGACACCAGTTTGGGTCAAATCGGTTGGATAGTTTCCGAGTCTATAGCGAACATGGGTACAAACATTTTTTGTATTTTATATATATAGATTTGACAAAGTATTTTAAGCTTGATAGACGATTCTCTTGCATTCTCTTGACCATTGCGATCAAACTTTACCACAACAAATAAAAGCACTGTCATCAGCATAAAAAGCCGCTTCTTGATTTCTGCGGATATTGAAATCTGAGGTGTATATAGAGTACAGTGTAGGAGACAACACCGATCCTTGCGGCAGCCCCGCCTGTATCAACCTGTCATTGGAAAATTTACCATCAACACATACGATAAACGATCGATTATTTAATTTATTTTAATTTAATTTATTCATTCTTATTTACGAAACCGAGCTTAAAAGAAATATTTGGTTTCACTAAAGCTACTACATGATTTTTTTTTTATTATTATTAACAATAAATATAATATATAAAATAAGTTTAAATATAATTAAAAAAATAAGCAAAATAGGCCAAAATAGTGAGAAGAAACACACCAGAGGAAAATACTAAACTGGGGGGTTAGCTGAACGCAAAGCAGGTAATAACTTACTCTTATACGTGGAAACCGAAAAATCAAATATTTTTATATATGCTGGCAACATATTATAATCCGTTGCAACTCTTACAAAATATGATCTCTCCAGCAAGCTAGTTAACTTAGAAATAATAAGCTGCCTATTCCTATTGGATCTAGTAAATGTAAATAGATCAACAAGGTATAGTGGTGATTGTAATTTATATATCCTGTAAAAGTGCAATAAATTACTAAATTTAAGAAAATCAGCGAAGGTCACACCTAAAAATTTCAAAACATAATGTGATACATCCTGCCGTAATTTTAAAGAGTAAACATATCTCATGATTCTATTAAATGCAAGCCTAACTTCCCTAACCAGGTAACCAAAAGTCCCGGAATACACTTCCAAAGCATATAGGAAAACAGGCATAATTAGAGCATGAATAATCTTCGCTTTAACATGAAAGGGAAGCAGCAAATTTAGACTATACAATCTACGCAATATAAAGCTAACTTTCTAGATAACAGAATTAATATAACTTTCAAAACACAACTTAGCATCGATGGTTGATTGATTGATTGATTGGTTCTCGGGAAAAACAGGACACTGCGACCATGAAGATCTATTGTATCCCCTGCCAGGTGCTATAGCACCTCAGCCAGACCCACTTTCCTGAGGAATCTCAAGATTGCCAGTGGTTCTAGCATTGGCAGTTCCCAGTCCTCCAATAGGTGCTTGCCCAATTGGCTATGTCTTCTGTGGCACAACGATTCACAGTCCTTCAGAACATGCTCTGGAGTTTCATCCTCATAATCACAGAATCTACACAGGCTATTTCTCTCAATGCCAAGTCTGTTGAGGTGTTTTCTCAGTCTACAATGGCCTGTGAGGAAGCCTGTGAGAATCCTTAGATTATTTTTACTCAGGGACATGAGAGCTATGAATCGTTTCTGGTTATACGTTCCAATCATTAGCTTTGCATGCCTTAATCCTGAGAGATTGAACCAGAGGTGATCCCTGGTATTCTTAATCTCCGTCGATGTATCTACGCGGATTTTATCCGGTCCAAGTCCACAAAACGGTTCCGGTCCGACCATGGGTGTACTAGCCCCCTTCCTGCCCAGTTTATCCGCCTTTTCCTTTCCTACCACTCCACAATGTCCGGGAACCCAGTGGTTACACCAAGACACCTAATTTCATCCACGAATGCAATCACATCACCACCAAACACAACAGAAAAGTTCAATCTAAAACTATTACAAAATACTATCTCTTTGGTCTTGGAAGGATTACCAGAAAGTTTGTTGTCAATCATCCATTTATAAAGCAAATCAACCCTGTAATCGATCATTTCTGCAAAACATCAGGAAATTCAGAATTACCTTTAAATAATAACACTGTGATAGTTTTTGACCCGAAAAAAAATGAACTTCAATGAATCCTTTTCGAACTATTAGGGGGGAGTCCCCTGAGTGCGAAAGTACATTTGGAAGTGACAGATTGGCTCCAGTTCTTGAGAAATCGGTATATATCCATGGAAATTGGATGGGATTGGTGTAATTGTATGTCATCAGCAATAGAAAAAACCTGGCACATGTTATCAGTTAACGTTCCAAATAAGTCATTGACATAAAGAATAAAAAGCAGGGGCCCAAGAACATATCCCTGAAGTACTCCGCTTAACACAGAGAGCACATTAGAGCTCCCATTAGCAGTAAAAACATATTGTCTTCTATCTAAAAGATAGGATGAGATCAGTCTGCAAACTGACCTGGAAAATCCAAAAATATTATACAGCCTTTTCACCATAATTGAGTGATTAACCTTATCAAAAGCTCTCGATAAGTCTAAGGATAATAACACACATACACCCTTAACAGATAAGGTCTTCCCAATATTGTCCGTTAAACCAATTAGTAATGACGTAGTACTTCTATTACACCTAAAACCGGATTGACAATCATGCAACAACTGATGTTCATGAAAATGACGCATTAACTGAGCCTTAATGAGATGTTCAACTATTTTTGATAAAACAGGCAATATTGAAATTGGTCTCAAATCACCACTTACGTCATTAGTTTTTTTTATAGGTATGATCTTAGCAATCTTCCACAAGAGAGGAAAACTAGAAGTAGTAAACACGGTATTAACCAAGTGCAACACAAAAGTACCAATGACGGGCATGATTAATCTGAGAAACCTAAGCGAAAAACCATCATATCCAACAGCATTAGATTTAATTCGTTCAGAGGCGTCAAACATTTCAACTAAATCCACAGAATGAAAAGAAAAGCCATCATAAGGAATAGTAGAGAAAACAGTAAAATAGGTACAATCTGCCAATTGATGAGAAGAAAACACTTCATTCAAGTCATCAGGATCAATAGCTTCAGAAATATCATTATTCTTCCCAATACCATTATTCTTTAGTATTTTCCAGATTTGTCTACTATCCTTATTCTCAAATAATGCACAATGAGCTGTTGCCTTAAGTTTTCTAATAATTGACTTAACCTTATTCCTATGCCGGGTAAAAATTTTCCAATTGACAGCAGTTTTATCACATTGATATACTTTATAAGATATATCACGAAGCGAAATTTGATGTTTAACTTCAGGTGCATTAATCAAATTATCAACACGGTTTTTAATGATACAACGCTTCAAGGGTACAATAGAGTGTAGAAACTGCATATTATCCTTTAAAATACTAAGCTGCTCATCAACATTATTCGTAAAGTACATGTTGTCAAACCAACAATTAGATAACCTAGCTTGAAAAGTATCAACACTAACAGCATTATAATCATAATACTCATAAAAACGCTTACTAAGAACTTTCCGCGCCCTTAGTGAAAGAAAAATAAAACAATGCCTGGTAATACCTGGGCATTGAAACTGTCCAGATTTATCCACAAATTCAGCATCAGAAACAAGAAAAAAATCCAATCAGAATGTTGAATTATGATGAACATCAAAATACGTTGGGTTTGAATTATGTATAACAGAAAGTCTCATTCTGGAAATGCTATTGCGAACTAACTGTGACTTATTAACGTTAAATAAATTTGTATTAAAGTCACCAACAATGACAACACAAGAATACTTAACCAGAATGTCAAAAATTTCATTTTAAAATGCGGCAAAATCACTATGGGGTAGATAAACAACACCTACCAAATCTTTAGAAACAAGAACAAACACTTCAGCAAATAAACACTCTACTGATCCATAATTATTTCCAGTATAGACTAGTAATAAAGTGTCTTTATTCAAGGAAACCAAAAAAAAAAAAAATTGCACATTTATGGACTTTTTTATAAATTGCTCAAAAATAGATCTTTAGTTAAGAAACCACACTTCCTTAGTGTCATCTTCCCAAACCACCAGAAATGAACGCACAAATGAACGTAGTGACAGTGTTAGCAGTATGGCTATGTTGTCATCAAACAAACATCCATAGCAGCAACTTCTTGTTCGAATTTTCCACAACATAACATATCAACCTCAACTTTGTCTTCATTTGGCGATAGGACAAGTTCTACAATGACTTTAACAGCTTCATCTACGTTAAGGAATGCTATGGAATGTATTGGCTTTAGAAATATATTGGTGGTGCAAATGGATCCGAGATATTGGATTGAATATCTTCAACGGTGGGTGCAATCACAAGCGGTGGAAATGAACGTACGAAGGACTTGGCATTATGTGCTGTATTATTAGATGAATGGCTAAAGGAATTGGCCGCAATAGCATGTTCAATATTTTTTTGCATGCTATTAGGATTATGATTTGTGTTATCTCCACTTTTTGATTTTAATGAACAGTATTGTTATGCACTTTTTTAAGGATACTTTTGTGAAATATTTTAAGTAACATTCTAAATGTTTACCAATTAAATACTTGTACATTATGTAATAAACAAACAAATTATAATTTTATTTAACAAACACATATCTGAATCAGTAAAGTATATTTTCATTTTCATCCACATCCATTTGCATTTTTGATGTACACATGGTCCTGATCCCCAATCATATTAAGGTTTTTCTAGCTGCACATCTTCATATATTTTTAAGGAACAACTGGCTGCTTCAAGGTGTTCAGTTGAATCCTAGGTATACGGCCATATAGTATTCAATTCGCCTTGGCCTTTTTTAAGATATTCGTATTCGCCAAATACAAGTCAATATTTTGCACATATTATTCAAACAAAGAAATTTACATAAAGTGTAGAAATGTTCAGAAATGTATTAATTTTTAATAATTTTTATTTAAAGAAAACCCTTTGTCTTTAACAAAAATGTATATTTTGCAACTAGCATTTAAAAATTAAAGACTTATTTGTTCATATAATGGAATAGAGGAATGTTGAACTTCAACAATAGAGGAACTAAAATTAAATATGTGAAAGGGCACTGACACGAATATATTCTCCGAAACAGCACTGAATTACTAATTAAAAATTACTAACACAAAGGGAGGGATTTTTTCCAATAAAATTTGAAATATTAATTGGTTCTGAACTTTAAAAGTAATATTCGTATTCGCGAATACTAAAAATTGGTATTTTTAACATCACTAGTAGTTACCAACTAATGAAATGCAGCATATCGATTAGCTAATCTAAAACCAGAATAGCTAAGCATTGTCTGTATGTATTTGAAGGTTTTCAGAAGTATGGCTGAAATCTACTGATGAAATAAAAATATTTTTAATAAATTTTAATAATTAAAAAAACCAACATACAATATTTTTAATATATAGTTTAAAAAATTTAGCAAATTAATTATATTCGGAAATAAAGATAAAGAAATTGTTAACAATAAGAAATTGTTAATTCTTTATGATTTTTTTTTGTTTGTTAACAAATTAAAAAAGAATCATCATTCGAATTAATCCTCAAATATTTATATTTCTTGTTTTACTTAACACGCGCGAACTTATTGTCTACGTTTTATTCAAAGCGTGAGATTCAATAAGTCAGCAGAATTTTTTGATTTTAAATTTAGTTTCTTTTACATTTTTTTTTGTTTTGTTACCGTTTAGTTCCAGACAGAATGAAATTGGATATTTGTCTTTTATTCTGCTAGAGCTGAACGTGTGAGAAAAATTTATTACAACGGCAGCATATGAATGAACGATTTCCGGCTACCAGCAAATATTTCTTTCTTTTATTTTTTGTTTGTTTTATTTTGTCTACATTGCACTTTATTTATTTATTTGATAATTTGCAATTTAATTTTATTATATTTTTTTGTTTATGTTTTTCTTTAGTTTTAGTATAAATAATTTTGAATTTTAATAAAAATCATCATAACTGATCAATCAATCAACCTGCGTTTTGCATTAATTGACTACAAGTTATTCTGGTGTACCACTCGGATAACTTTCATTTCTACAAAGTTACTATATAATAGTTTGGTGAACTACCAACCTATTAGTCCTTTTTTGTTATTCACTTATTTATTCCGTTAAGCAAGGCAAACGAGCCTATGCATTAACATTTTTGGCGACCGTGACAGGACACTGCAATCTTCAGATTCGAAGTCAGAAAGCACCCACCGCGTAAAGAAATTCCAAGCCATCAACTACAATCCTTAAACACAACTATTATGGAAAAAACCGCTGCGAACCTCCTTCAACAGCTGAAGGAAATCGGGGAGCAGATTGCCTCGATTATTCGAAACTTCAACAAGGATTCTGCCAGTCGTAAAACTCTAAGCTATTACCAAGAGCGATTGTCCCGTCTGACGACAGCATGGACTGAGTTCGAACGTACTGATAATGAGTTGCGAGAGTTAAAGGATATAGACACGTCTGATGAGTACTTCACGTCAGACTTCTATGCCCGAATCGAGAGCATGACGTCAAAGCACATCGCAATAATGGAGCGAGAGCTCGGTAAGCTCGACCAAGAATCTGCAAGTAAAGTATTGCCTGCTTCAAAACCTACAAAGCAGCCACAAGCAGGTGCAGCTGGTGGTCACGATGGACTTATCAGCCGGTCTCTTGGGAAGATGGCAGCGCTTACCAGGCAATTAGAAGGCCTTCATCAGCAACCAGGACAAGATAGGTCGTACTATGAAGTTAAGCAGGCCACGATTACCCACCTTTGGCAACAAATACAGCAGCTCAATGATGAAGTATTGGACAAATATCCCAACCCAGACATTGCCGGCTATGATTCAAGCAGATACATTCACCTTGAACAAGCTGCTCAGTCTGCAATCATTCAGCTCAGCGCTGCTAATAGAAGCCACCATTTTCCAACCCCAGATACTTCAGCAAGAAACTCTACTCTTCCATTACCCACTATCACAATTACCAAATTTGATGGTGATTACATGAAGTGGATATCGTTCTCCGACCTATTCAGAAGGGTTGTTCATGAGCAACGAATGTCCGATGCTCATAAAATGTGGTACCTAAAGAATCATGTCGCTGGAGAAGCAGCAAATCTCATACGTCATCTTGCCATTACTGAGGAGAATTACCAAGCTGCTTGGCAATTGCTGCAGGATCGCTACAACAACAAGAGGTTGATGGTGTCAACAGCAATCCAGAGACTGCTCGACCAACCATCAGGTGCGTGTACGCTGAGTGCTGTCAAGCGATTGCACGACACCACAAGGGAGTGTTTAGCAGCCCTCTCCAACATGGGGCTCCAAACTACGTCATGGGATCCGCTTTTATTTCACCTTCTCGTTAAAAAGGTCGACAAAACAGTTTACACTCAATATGAGCAATCCATATCTAACCCAAAGGAGTTACAACCAATCAGCAGATTTCTTGCTTTCCTCGAAAAATATTTCCAAACTCTAGAAGCAATAGGACAAAAAGAGAAAACCTCTTTCTCAAATCACAAAACATGCACTCTGGTATCACAACCTCAACCGGAGATTCGACGATGCATAATTTGCAAGCGAGACTATCATCCCATATATCGGTGCAAGGAATTTCTACTATTAACACCGGCAAATCGACTCAGCATTGCACAAAAACACAAGCTTTGTGTGAACTGTTTCAACCATAATCATTCAACTAAACAATGTACGATGTTAGGCCGCTGCCAGAAATGTGGAAAAAAGCACCACACTCTAGTTCATTTGGAATCAACCACTCAATCAAACATGTTATCCTCTAACGTAAATAAATCTCCTAGTAAGGAAACTCCTGCAACAAGAGGAGAATACAAACCCCCGATACAACCATCAACGCTGAATTGCCAATCAACCGAACACGCGGCATCTTTGGTCGCCACGCCAAAGGTAGAAGTCAATGGTATGGCAGTAAACTATGCAAACAAGAGACCGTATGTCCTCTTGGGAACAGCACTGGTCAAGGTCAAAACAAATGATTTAACAATCGAATGCAAGGCTATTCTCGATTCAGGATCACAAGTTAACCTTATAACCGAAAGATTAGTAACACGACTTAGGCTCCCAATAAGACCATCATCCGTTTCTATCAATGGTATTGGAAAAAATAGGACCAAGGTTCAACATCGAGTCAACATAGAACTTCAATCTCGAGTGAATAATTTTTCGACGCGATTGGAGGCCTTTGTACTTCCACAAATCATTGCTCCCCAACCAGCGCAACCACTTTACATCGAAAAATGGTCCATTCCAAACAATGTCACCCTGGCAGACCCAACCTTTAATCGACCGGACAAAATTGATCTACTATTGGGAGCGGAATATTATCACCAATTACTCACCATCGGCCAAATCAAATTGGCTGATGATCTTCCAGTATTGCAAAATACAACCTTCGGCTGGATAGTAGCAGGAAAGGTATCTAGCGAGCAACTATCAGCGGCAACATGCGGTATATGTACTGAAGACGATACAATGACGATGGCAATTGAACGTTTTTGGAAACTTGAGGAAATCGAAAATCCACAGCAGCAACTATCCCCCTTTGATGCACAATGTGAATCACACTTTAGTCAGCATACTCGACGCAATGAAAACGGAAGGTTCGTGGTTCGGCTTCCATTTTGTGATGATACATCTATTTTGGGAGACTCACACAGTATCGCTTTTAACCGTTTCCTCTCATTAGAGCGTCGTCTAGCAAGAGACCCTTCATTAAAGGAACAATATACCCAATTTATGAAAGATTATGAAGCGTTGGGACACATGACGAAAACTAATTTAGCTGATCTCGAAGGATCTAAGTACTTTATTCCTCATCACTCAGTGTTACGTCCTGAAAGCAGCACCACCAAACTTCGGGTTGTTTTTGATGCCTCATCAAAAACATCGTCAGGAACATCACTAAACGATATATTGCATGAACTGTTTACTATTTTGCTTCGATTTAGGCTGCCACGTTTCGTTTTTACAACAGATATAGAGAAAATGTATCGCCAAATCATAATCCATACCGACGACAGGCGATTTCAGATAATCCTATGGCGACAAAATATCACTGAGCCTATAAGTTATTTCAAGCTAAATACAGTTACCTATGGAACCAGGCCAGCCCCGTACCTTGCCATTAAATGTTTAAAAGAAATAAGCAAAACTGTCAAGAGTCAATTCGAATTAGCTGCTACGTTTTTGGATAAAAACTTTTATGTTGATGATGGATTGGGGGGAGCCGACAGTCTGACTACAGCACTAGAAACTCAACGCCAACTGCAACACGTCATGGCAATGTACGGCTTTAACTTAAGAAAGTGGTGCGCTAATCATCCTCAGCTCCTTCACAATATCCCAGGTCATGATCAAGAATTTAATTTAGATCTCTCAACCGACGATAGCGACTATACAAAAACATTAGGGTTAGCATGGTTACCTAAAAATGATTTGCTAAAGATTAAAGTAAGCCTTCAACCAATAAAGGCTGTAACTAAACGCAGTGTAACTTCAGATCTGGCTCGGATATTTGACCCACTCGGGCTCCTATCCCCAGTAGTAGTCAAGGCAAAAATGTTCATCCAAGAACTATGGATGCTGAATCTATCATGGGACGAAGCTGTTCCTTTAGAATTTGACACTCGCTGGCGGCGGTTCCGAAATAGTCTAAGTGAGCTTGAAAACTTTCAAGTCCATCGCCATATCTACAAAGGAGAGACTCCTTCCAGTACCCAGCTACATGTCTTTACCGATGCTTCAGAGAAGGCATATGGAGCAGCAATATACGTCCGAACTTCTCTTTCAAATAAAATTCTCAGTGTATACTTACTTTGTGCGAAAACTCGCATAGCACCACTTAAAAAACAAACGTTACCTAGGCTGGAGTTGTGTGCTGCTCAGTTGGGAGCTAATCTAGCTGCAAAAGTCAAAAGCAGTTTGGATATGGCCTCTACACCAACATTTTTCTGGTCTGATTCAAAGATTGTGCTGACATGGATAAATTCAAGATCTTCTTCATTTCACACCTTTGTAGCAAATAGAATCGCTGCTATTCATGAATCTACTCTCCCCGAACAATGGCGACATGTAAGCTCACAAGACAATCCAGCAGACATTATATCCCGAGGATTGGACCCACCACAGCTACAGCAAACGCCACATTGGCTCTATGGGCCCTTCTTTCTCCATGGAAATGAAAACCATTGGCCAGCTACATTTACTTTGAGCTCCGAAGCAACAACTATCGAACGAAAACAGAATCCTCACAACTTACTTGCATCTTTCCAAGATGAGAATCCGCTACACAGTATAAATCACCGAAATTCGTTTAAAACCCTTCAGCGAATTATAGGATATGTTTTCAGATTCATAAAAAACGCCAGAACTCCCAAAGCAGACCGACAAACTCGACGAGCTCTGACTCCCCTTGAGCTCCATGATTCACTTCTTATCATCGTTAGAGCGACTCAAAGGTTTGCATTTCCTGAAGACATCAAGCAGTTACAAATACAGAAGGGACTTAAAGGATCAAGTCCGATCAAAAGTCTGTCACCATTTTTCGATGAAAATTGCATCTTAAGAGTTGGAGGCAGGCTCGAAGAGTCAACTTTGCCATTCGATACAAAACATCCAATGCTCCTACCGTATAATGACATAGTCAGCAGACTAATTTATGAGTCAATACACAAGGAAAATAAACATTGCGGAGCCCAAGCCCTCCTTGCAGCCGTCCGGCAACGGTTTTGGACCATCAAAGGCAAACACTTAGCACGAGAAACCATTCATAAATGTGTTTCCTGTGCAAGATCAAGGCCAAAACTGCTTCAGCAGATTATGGGAAATCTACCGGCAACAAGGGTAACCCCAGCAAGACCATTCATAAATTCCGGAGTTGACTATTGTGGTCCTATATGGGTTCACTTCAAAACCCGAGGGAAACGACCACAAAAAGCATATATTGCAGTATTTTGCTGTTTCACCACGAAAGCAGTACATCTAGAACTCGTCACAAACCTTACAACAGAGGCGTTTATCGGAGCACTAAAACGATTCATCAGTCGCAGGGGGCACTGTCAGAATCTGTACTGCGACAACGCAACCAATTTTGTCGGAGCTCGAAACCAACTAGCGGAATTATCAACATCCCTCTTTACTACAACAGCTCAAGAAACAATCCAACGGGAATGTGCGAGTAAAAACATTACTCTCCATTTCATCCCTCCACGAGCACCGCATTTCGGAGGATTATGGGAGGCAGCAGTTAAGTCAGCCAAAAAACTATTAGTCAAAGAGCTGGCAACTGCGTCCTTAACGTATGAAGAAATGGAGACTGTGGTCATAGAGGTCGAGGCTATTCTTAATTCCAGACCTCTTACAGCACTATCAAATGACCCTAATGATGCAGCTGCTCTAACTCCTGGCCATTTCTTGATTGGAGAACCTCTCACGGCACAAGTCGATGCAACTGCACAATCGACATCGGCATCACTCGCCAACCGTAGGGAGCTGGTATCAAAAATCAAGCATCAATTCTGGAAACGATGGTCCCACGAGTATCTCACTGAACTCCAGCAGCACAACAAATGGCAATCCAGGTCTCAAAGCTTACAAGTGGGTACTATAGTTATAATCAAAGATAGCACTCCTGTCATGACGTGGCGACTCGGGAAAGTGATCGAAACATTCCCTGGGCCCGATGGAATCGTCAGAACGGCAACGGTTAAAACATCTACTGGTATCATTAAACGGGCAATTCATTTACTTGCTCCACTTCCTCTGGACATACCCCCAACCACTACTGGCAGTGAACGTGCAGAAAACAGTCCTCTTCTCAAAGGAAACCATCAATCCACCAACCCAAGTAAAAACACTAGCTCTGGACTCAAAAGAAACCAATCCTCCACTGACAAAACTGCCACACCATCCCCAAAACGGTTCAACTTAGCTACAACAAGCCTGCTATTTATTCTCGCTCTATTCTTTCCACTAGCGACATGCCAACAAAGTCTTTACACAAAAATCAGTAGCACTCCTGGGCTGCACTTTGAACAGATTGGTCAAGTTAAACCAATTATCTCAGACTGGAAACTCCTAGTATATTTTGAACTTGCACCATTCCTCAATGAATTACAACTTCTAACAAACGGAACCAATACTTTAATGAACTCTTGCAACAATTCAGACCTCAAGCATCAATGTATCGGCCTTGCGACACACTTTAACAACATTAAAGGCAAAGTAGTGGCCAGTTTCGAAAACCTCATAAGAAGAAAGAAGCGAGGAGCAATTGATTTCGTTGGAAATGTAGCAAACTCATTATTTGGAGTTCTTGATTCACAGTATGCCGAAAAAATGACCAACACTATCAACAGTATAAAAACCAACGAAGACCACTTGTCGCAGCTCTTACGAAATCAAACATCATTTCTTGACTCTACACTTAATATTATGAAGCAAACTGAAGCTCATACTCAAGCTATCCTTGAAAAATTCAATTTTAGACTGAAAAGGCTAGAGAACTTCACAGTCAATGATACCCATCAATCACAACTCATTCTGTCGCTTAGCATTCAGTTAATTGTTATTGCAGACAATGTGCAAACAATGCTAAAGGCCATAATGAATCTACTAACCGATACATATCATGGTAGAATAAGTCCCTCTGTACTGACGCCACAACAATTCGCTACAGAAGTTGACAACATCAAGGCAAATCTTCCATCGGATTTAGCACTACCAGTCACGGATATACTTCATCTATACGGGATAGTGACAGCCCATGCAGCCGTCTCAAATCAGCACATTATTTGCACCTTGGTCATCCCAGTAGCACATACAGAGGAATTCGACTTGTTCTATATTACTCCAGTTCCACAGCTAGTAAATGGTTCGTTGGTTGCCATCATGCCAACAACCAAAATGATGGCTCTTAACGCTCACCGAGACGAATATTTCCCGATTGATGATACCAAGCTTCATGATTGCAACATACTTGAGCATGATATTTTCTTATGCCCGAATATCCAAGCTACACATTCCAAAAATTCACCAATGTGTCGCTGTGAAATACATTTATTCAATAATGAATCAGATTCAAGCTGTAATTCAGAGCTAATAGCCAATGATAATGTATGGTACCAGCTCCATAAAAAGAACCAATGGATATTCGCAACTAAAAATCCGCTCAAATTAAGTACTGTATGTAATGGCGAAAGCAATTATCAAGTTCTGCAAGGAACTGGATTGCTTACCTTAGCAGCAGGATGTACAATGAAAAACGAGGTAATAACCATATATGGCCACCAAACCATCACCTCGACTCTGCATCAATCCTACACAAGCACCGGCATTTCATTTCCACATTTACAACAGAAAGTTATCAATTTAACTCGAGCATCGCCAAGCCTAGAAAGCATTGAGAACATAACCAGGCTGCAAGAGGAAGTAAGGGAACAGATGCGCAATATACCTACCCCAACTATCAACCATGGCGTGCACAGTCTTGCAGTGAGCTATGGAGGACTAGCTCTCATATTGACTGTAATTATCGTCATTTCATTAAAACAAATACGCAAAAGAAAAATTAAAGGCCCACCTACAATACCAACTCCACAGCCACGGCCAAGATCGAATTGGGATATTGCTGTAGAACCATAAGCTTAGATATCTCACACACATATATGATAACAAGCCGCATTTCGTTCATTTCTTAATACCACTGTATTATGTTGCACCCCCTGGGGGCCGCAGTATGTTAATTCTTTATGATTTTTTTTTGTTTGTTAACAAATTAAAAAAGAATCATCATTCGAATTAATCCTCAAATATTTATATTTCTTGTTTTACTTAACACGCGCGAACTTATTGTCTACGTTTTATTCAAAGCGTGAGATTCAATAAGTCAGCAGAATTTTTTGATTTTAAATTTAGTTTCTTTTACATTTTTTTTTGTTTTGTTACCGTTTAGTTCCAGACAGAATGAAATTGGATATTTGTCTTTTATTCTGCTAGAGCTGAACGTGTGAGAAAAATTTATTACAACGGCAGCATATGAATGAACGATTTCCGGCTACCAGCAAATATTTCTTTCTTTTATTTTTTGTTTGTTTTATTTTGTCTACATTGCACTTTATTTATTTATTTGATAATTTGCAATTTAATTTTATTATATTTTTTTGTTTATGTTTTTCTTTAGTTTTAGTATAAATAATTTTGAATTTTAATAAAAATCATCATAACTGATCAATCAATCAACCTGCGTTTTGCATTAATTGACTACAAGTTATTCTGGTGTACCACTCGGATAACTTTCATTTCTACAAAGTTACTATATAATAGTTTGGTGAACTACCAACCTATTAGTCCTTTTTTGTTATTCACTTATTTATTCCGTTAAGCAAGGCAAACGAGCCTATGCATTAACAGAAATATAATAAATATTTTTTTTTTCAGGGGACATTACTCAAAAAGGATATGAAAAGAAAAAGGCGAAGTTGTTACAACCTTATTACCCCAAATTAACTGAAGGTAAATTTATATACATACATACATTAAATTATTTTTTACAAGCATATTACCCACTACTTCCTTAGAGAATATATTTTATGTGAAATTATACTGTTTATAAAATTTAGCTAAGACTTCAAAAATATATTTCATATTGTTTTAACAATGAACTTTTCATATTAAGATATGAAAAGTGTAATTCATAAACGATGGGGATTTGTCCCCAAATGGGGGATTTTAGCTGATTTTTGGGGAGGGATTTGGGTATTTTTCATTTTCAGTATACCTATTGTCAATTTTGCTTTATTTTACCATTTTCTTTCATACATATATTAAATGGGGCACTGCCTCAGCATCGAATGTAGAAAAAATTCAAAGGCGACAAAATAAAATTCTACGTACAATAACTGCAGCCCCCTGGTATGTCAGAAACTATAGAATTCATAAAGATCTAGACGTTCCGTTGGTAAAGACAGTATTTTCGAAACACGCGAAAAAATACATTAAAAAACTTGAGTTGCACCCAAACCCACTTGCGCGCAATATTCTAGAGTATAGAGGCCACACCCGGCTTAGGAGGAGGGACACTCTTTCTATCAGCCGTACACGAGAGATGTAAAACAACAAAAATCAACCGTTGTAACTAAAAATTTTGTTTTGCATTGGCTAAACTTATATTTAATATTTTTAGATTTAAGATTTGAAAAACTTATTGATGTTTCAATCTATTATTGAAGATTCAATAAATAATATACATATAAAAAAAAAAACAAAAAAAAAAAATATATATGTTTATGTATCTTGGCGTTTTTCTTCTCCATATTTCGATTATTTCAAGGCGATGGTATTGAGGATGTTGGTTTTTATAACAATTTGTTCAAAATTTTTAAAACCAGAATTTATTGGGGCTTATTACGGTTCTCGATTCGACTTCGACTGCTGTAATAGATTAAAGAAAAATGTTGTGTAATCTAGTACAACAGTCGAAGTCGATTCGAGAACCCTAGTAAGGCCCATTGACTTCGATATTGCCAAAATGGATGTACTAATTGACGATAAGGAAAGTAATTTGGTTGTTGCTGAAATTGATGTTGGCATAGAATGTTCAAAGGAATTAGAAGTAGAAGGAGTTCAAATAAATTTTTTTTAGATTATTTAACTGTACTAGCAAAAGAAATGCTTAAACTATTCACTGAGATTATGGAAAATTTTGAGTTATTTATAAATTTACATAGAAAAAAGAGTAAATTTGATTTAGTGTATGGAATTTTAAAATATTCTATGGATTCAAAAGTTCCATTGAGCACATACGATTGCATTAACTTAAATAAATGTATGTAATAAAATTAATAAAAAAATTGTTCTTTATGATGCTTAATATATGTACATATATTTATTGGGGACAAAATTGGGGATATCCAGTTTTAAAATGGGGATAGACAATATATGGCTACACTGGTCATATTGAAGAATATAATGGGTCCGCCAGATAACTTTTTTTTTAAAATGCTTTAAAATAAAACTACTGAATATTTTCTCAAATTTTATTTGAAAGTACAATCCTTCCGGTTAATAATGAAAAATAATTTCATTCAAATGGCTGCCTCGGCTGGCCATGCATTAGCGCCTACACGATCGGCCCAATTTTTAAGCACATTATCGATTGTGTGCAGCTGTATTTCACTAATTGCTTCACGAATATTGTCCTTTAAAGCGTCAATTGTCTCTGGCTTGTCGGCGTAACACTTAGCTTTCACGGAACCCCACAAATAATAGTCCAACGGTGTCAAATCGCAGCTCCGAGGTGGCAAAACGACATCAGCTCTGCGGTTGATAATACGATCTTCAAAAACAGGGCGCAAAACATCGAGTGTAGCTTCGGCTGTGTGGCACGTAGCGCCGTCCTGTTGAAACGAAATGTTGCCAATATCCTCCTCTTCAATTTTTGTGAACAAAAATTCGTTCAACATGGCCCGATAACGATCGTCATTAACTGTAACGGCCACTCCTTGCTCATTTTCGAAGAAAAATGGCCCAATTATGCCTCTGGACCAATATCCGCACCAAACAGTGACTCGTTTTGGGTGCGTCGGCTTTTCAGTGTATGTGTGCGGGTTTTCTGTGCTCCAAATGCGACAATTTTGCGTGTTTACATACCCGCCAAGATAAAAATAATCATCATCTGAAAAGATGTTTTTTTGGGCAAAATCGGCATCTTCTGTAAGTCGATGGCAGGCCCACTTAGCGAAGCGAAAACGCATTGGATGGTCAGTTGGCTTCAACTCCTGAACCAATTGGACTTTGTATGACGTCATACCAAGGTCTTTATGCAAAATTCGTCTCAATGATATCTCCGAAATGTTCAATTGTTGAGAACGACGGTGAATTGATGTTGATGGCGCTTCACGCACACATTCTGCCACAGCATCAATATTCTCGGGTGTACGCACTGTTTTTGGCTTTTCACGCTTTGGTTTATCGATGAGGATGCCACTTTCTTTCACTTTTTTCACGAGATAACGAACATACGGAGCTGACGGTGCTTCTCTTCTTCCAAAATCCGTACGCAATTTTCGCACACATTCTCCTGCAAGGACCCACACGAGGCGTTTATTGTTGACCACTTTAGTTTCAACCCAGCTACTTATATAGTTGTCTCAAATTGCCTTACATTTTCACAGAATGTTACTGTGACAGAATGTTACTGTGACTGGAATAATAGGCTTTATGAAGTTTTGATTGGACAAAGAGGCGTGGCACCGTCCATATAACTAAAAAACTTAAATCGCCATATTTTGGGCATTTTTTGACCTATGCCGATGATATTTGGTACATATGTTATTGGCATAATTTGGAATGCGTACCAGGAGAAGAGTGGGTGGGACCACGCCCCTTTTTAGGAAAACAAAAAACCGTAATATAGTCTTAAGTACTGGACCGATCGTCATTAAATTTTCACAAACTTAATTTTATTTTATAACGAGGGGGTAGCGAAGCGCACCGGGTATATCTAGTAGTCTAAAAGTATGGATCCTTGGCTTTAATTTCCCATTGGTCCAAATGAGTGACAAACAAATTTTATAGAAAAATTCTCAAATACAATTGAGAAATCGGACTTACATAGTCTATAAGTATGGATCCTTGGCTTTAATTTCCCATTGGTCCAAATGAGTGACAAACAAATTTTATAGAAAAATTCTCAAATACAATTGAGAAATCGGACTTACATAGTCTCTAAGTATGGATCCTTGGCTTTAATTTCCCATTGGTCCAAAAGAGTGACAAACAAATTTTATAGAAAAATTCTCAAATACAATTGAGAAATCGGACTTACATAGTCTATAAGTATGGATCCTTGGCTTTAATTTCCCATTGGTCCAAATGAGTGACAAACAAATTTTATAGAAAAATTCTCAAATACAATTGAGAAATCGGACTTACATAGTCTCTAAGTATGGATCCTTGGCTTTAATTTCCCATTGGTCCAAAAGAGTGACAAACAAATTTTATAGAAAAATTCTCAAATACAATTGAGAAATCGGACTTACATAGTCTCTAAGTATGGATCCTTGGCTTTAATTTCCCATTGGTCCAAATGAGTGACAAACAAATTTTATAGAAAAATTCTCAAATACAATTGAGAAATCGGACTTACATAGTCTATAAGTATGGATCCTTGGCTTTAATTTCCCATTGGTCCAAATGAGTGACAAACAAATTTTATAGAAAAATTCTCAAATACAATTGAGAAATCGGACTTACATAGTCTCTAAGTATGGATCCTTGGCTTTAATTTCCCATTGGTCCAAAAGAGTGACAAACAAATTTTATAGAAAAATTCTCAAATACAATTGAGAAATCGGACTTACATAGTCTATAAGTATGGATCCTTGGCTTTAATTTCCCATTGGTCCAAAAGAGTGACAAACAAATTTTATAGAAAAATTCTCAAATACAATTGAGAAATCGGACTTACATAGTCTATAAGTATGGATCCTTGGCTTTAATTTCCCATTGGTCCAAAAGAGTGACAAACAAATTTTATAGAAAAATTCTCAAATACAATTGAGAAATCGGACTTACATAGTCTATAAGTATGGATCCTTGGCTTTAATTTCCCATTGGTCCAAATGAGTGACAAACAAATTTTATAGAAAAATTCTCAAATACAATTGAGAAATCGGACTTACATAGTCTATAAGTATGGATCCTTGGCTTTAATTTCCCATTGGTCCAAATGAGTGACAAACTAATTTTATAGAATAATTCTCAAATACAATTGAGAAATCGGACTTACATAGTCTATAAGTATGGATCCTTGGCTTTAATTTCCCATTGGTCCAAATGAGTGACAAACAAATTTTATAGAAAAATTCTCAAATACAATTGAGAAATCGGACTTACATAGTCTCTAAGTATGGATCCTTAGCTTTAATTTCCCATTGGTCCAAATGAGTGACAAACAAATTTTATAGAAAAATTCTCAAATACAATTGAGAAATCGGACTTACATAGTCTCTAAGTATGGATCCTTGGCTTTAATTTCCCATTGGTCCAAACAAATTTTATAGAAAAATTCTCAAATACAATTGAGAAATCGGACTTACATAGTCTCTAAGTATGGATCCTTGGCTTTAATTTCCCATTGGTCCAAATGAGTGACAAACTAATTTTATAGAAAAATTCTCAAATACAATTGAGAAATCGGACTTACATAGTCTATAAGTATGGATCCTTGGCTTTAATTTCCCATTGGTCCAAACAAATTTTATAGAAAAATTCTCAAATACAATTGAGAAATCGGACTTACATAGTCTCTAAGTATGGATCCTTGGCTTTAATTTCCCATTGGTCCAAATGAGTGACAAACAAATTTTATAGAAAAATTCTCAAATACAATTGAGAAATCGGACTTACATAGTCTCTAAGTATGGATCCTTGGCTTTAATTTCCCATTGGTCCAAAAGAGTGACAAACAAATTTTATAGAAAAATTCTCAAATACAATTGAGAAATCGGACTTACATAGTCTCTAAGTATGGATCCTTGGCTTTAACTTCCCATTGGTCCAAAAGAGTGACAAACAAATTTTATAGAAAAATTCTCAAATACAATTGAGAAATCGGACTTACATAGTCTATAAGTATGGATCCTTGGCTTTAATTTCCCATTGGTCCAAAAGAGTGACAAACGAATTTTATAGAAAAATTCTCAAATACAATTGAGAAATCGGACTTACATAGTCTATAAGTATGGATCCTTGGCTTTAATTTCCCATTGGTCCAAAAGAGTGACAAACAAATTTTATAGAAAAATTCTAATATACAATTAAGAAATCGGACTTACATAGTCTATAAGTATGGATCCTTGGCTTTAATTTCCCATTGGTCCAAAAGATTGACAAACAAATTTTATAGAAAAATTCTCAAATACAATTGAGAAATCGGACTTACATAGTCTATAAGTATGGATCCTTGGCTTTAATTTCCCATTGGTCCAAAAGAGTGACAAACAAATTTTATAGAAAAATTCTAAAATACAATTGAGAAATCGGACTTACATAGTCTATAAGTATGGATCCTTGGCTTTAATTTCCCATTGGTCCAAAAGAGTGAAAAACAAATTTTATAGAAAAATTCTCAAATACAATTGAGAAATCGGACTTACATAGTCTATAAGTATGGATCCTTGGCTTTAATTTACCATTGGTCCAAAAGAGTGACAAACAAATTTTATAGAAAAATTCTAAAATACAATTGAGAAATCGGACTTACATAGTCTATAAGTATGGATCCTTGGCTTTAATTTCCCATTGGTCCAAAAGAGTGACAAACAAATTTTATAGAAAAATTTTCAAATACAATTGAGAAATCGGACTTACATTGTCTATAAGTATGGATCCTTGGCTTTAATTTCCCATTGGTCCAAAAGAGTGACAAACAAATTTTATAGAAAAATTCTAAAATACAATTGAGAAATCGGACTTACATAGTCTATAAGTATGGATCCTTGGCTTTAATTTCCCATTGGTCCAAAAGATTGACAAACAAATTTTATAGAAAAATTCTAAAATACAATTGAGAAATCGGACTTACATAGTCTATAAGTATGGATCCTTGGCTTTAATTTCCCATTGGTCCAAATGAGTGACAAACAAAATTTATAGAAAAATTCTCAAATACAATTGAGAAATCGGACTTACATAGTCTATAAGTACGGATCCTTGGCTTTAATTTCCCATTGGTCCAAATGAGTGACAAACAAATTTCATAGAAAAATTCTCAAATACAATTGAGAAATCGGACTTACATAGTCTATAAGTATGGATCCTTGGCTTTAATTTCCCATTGGTCCAAAAGAGTGACAAACAAATTTTCATAGAAAAATTCTCAAATACAATTGAGAAATCGGACTTACATAGTCTATAAGTATGGATCCTTGGCTTTAATTTCCCATTGGTCCAAAAGATTGACAAACAAATTTTATAGAAAAATTCTCAAATACAATTGAGAAATCGGACTTACATAGTCTATAAGTATGGATCCTTGGCTTTAATTTCCCATTGGTCCAAAAGAGTGACAAACAAATTTTATAGAAAAATTCTAATATACAATTAAGAAATCGGACTTACATAGTCTATAAGTATGGATCCTTGGCTTTAATTTCCCATTGGTCCAAATGAGTGACAAACAAATTTCATAGAAAAATTCTCAAATACAATTGAGAAATCGGACTTACATAGTCTATAAGTATGGATCCTTGGCTTTAATTTCCCATTGGTCCAATAGAGTGACAAACAAATTTTATAGAAAAATTCTAAAATACAATTAAGAAATCGGACTTACATAGTCTATAAGTATGGATCCTTGGCTTTAATTTCCCATTGGTCCAAATGAGTGACAAACAAATTTCATAGAAAAATTCTCAAATACAATTGAGAAATCGGACTTACATAGTCTATAAGTATGGATCCTTGGCTTTAATTTCCCATTGGTCCAAAAGAGTGACAAACAAATTTTATAGAAAAATTCTAAAATACAATTAAGAAATCGGACTTACATAGTCTATAAGTATGGATCCTTGGCTTTAATTTCCCATTGGTCCAAATGAGTGACAAACAAATTTCATAGAAAAATTCTCAAATACAATTGAGAAATCGGACTTACATAGTCTATAAGTATGGATCCTTGGCTTTAATTTCCCATTGGTCCAAAAGAGTGACAAACAAATTTTATAGAAAAATTCTAATATACAATTAAGAAATCGGACTTACATAGTCTATAAGTATGGATCCTTGGCTTTAATTTCCCATTGGTCCAAATGAGTGACAAACAAATTTCATAGAAAAATTCTCAAATACAATTGAGAAATCGGACTTACATAGTCTATAAGTATGGATCCTTGGCTTTAATTTCCCATTGGTCCAAAAGAGTGACAAACAAATTTTCATAGAAAAATTCTCAAATACAATTGAGAAATCGGACTTACATAGTCTATAAGTATGGATCCTTGGCCTTAATTTCCCATTGGTCCAAAAGATTGACAAACAAATTTTATAGAAAAATTCTCAAATACAATTGAGAAATCGGACTTACATAGTCTATAAGTATGGATCCTTGGCTTTAATTTCCCATTGGTCCAAATGAGTGACAAACAAATTTTATAGAAAAATTCTCAAATACAATTGAGAAATCGGACTTACATAGTCTATAAGTATGGATCCTTGGCTTTAATTTCCCATTGGTCCAAAAGAGTGACAAACAAATTTTATAGAAAAATTCTCAAATACAATTGAGAAATCGGACTTACATAGTCTATAAGTATGGATCCTTGGCTTTAATTTCCCATTGGTCCAAAAGAGTGACAAACAAATTTTCATAGAAAAATTCTCAAATACAATTGAGAAATCGGACTTACATAGTCTATAAGTATGGATCCTTGGCCTTAATTTCCCATTGGTCCAAAAGATTGACAAACAAATTTTATAGAAAAATTCTCAAATACAATTGAGAAATCGGACTTACATAGTCTATAAGTATGGATCCTTGGCTTTAATTTCCCATTGGTCCAAATGAGTGACAAACAAATTTTATAGAAAAATTCTCAAATACAATTGAGAAATCGGACTTACATAGTCTATAAGTATGGATCCTTGGCTTTAATTTCCCATTGGTCCAAAAGATTGACAAACAAATTTTATAGAAAAATTCTCAAATACAATTGAGAAATCGGACTTACATAGTCTATAAGTATGGATCCTTGGCTTTAATTTCCCATTGGTCCAAATGAGTGACAAACAAATTTTATAGAAAAATTCTTAAATACAATTGAGAAATCGGACTTACATAGTCTATAAGTATGGATCCTTGGCTTTAATTTCCCATTGGTCCAAAAGATTGACAAACAAATTTTATAGAAAAATTCTCAAATACAATTGAGAAATCGGACTTACATAGTCTATAAGTATGGATCCTTGGCTTTAATTTCCCATTGGTCCAAAAGATTGACAAACAAATTTTATAGAAAAATTCTCAAATACAATTGAGAAATCGGACTTACATAGTCTATAAGTATGGATCCTTGGCTTTAATTTCCCATTGGTCCAAAAGAGTGACAAACAAATTTTATAGAAAAATTCTAAAATACAATTAAGAAATCGGACTTACATAGTATATAATTATGGATCCTTGGCTTTAATTTCCCATTGGTCCAAATGAG
This sequence comes from Lypha dubia, assembly GCA_947311025.1. NCBI lineage: Eukaryota > Metazoa > Arthropoda > Insecta > Diptera > Tachinidae > Lypha > Lypha dubia. The sequence goes on from OX371263.1 coordinate 1,839,200, forward strand.
TGACAAACAAATTTCATAGAAAAATTCTCAAATACAATTGAGAAATCGGATTTACATAGTCTATAAGTATGGATCCTTGGCTTTAATTTCCCATTGGTCCAAAAGAGTGACAAACAAATTTTATAGAAAAATTCTAAAATACAATTAAGAAATCGGACTTACATAGTCTATAAGTATGGATCCTTGGCTTTAATTTCCCATTGGTCCAAAAGAGTGACAAACAAATTTTCATAGAAAAATTCTCAAATACAATTGAGAAATCGGACTTACATAGTCTATAAGTATGGATCCTTGGCTTTAATTTTCCATTGGTCCAAAAGATTGACAAACAAATTTTATAGAAAAATTCTCAAATACAATTGAGAAATCGGACTTACATAGTCTATAAGTATGGATCCTTGGCTTTAATTTCCCATTGGTCCAAATGAGTGACAAACAAATTTTATAGAAAAATTCTCAAATACAATTGAGAAATCGGACTTACATAGTCTATAAGTATGGATCCTTGGCTTTAATTTCCCATTGGTCCAAAAGATTGACAAACAAATTTTATAGAAAAATTCTCAAATACAATTGAGAAATCGGACTTACATAGTCTGTAAGTATGGATCCTTGGCTTTAATTTCCCATTGGTGCAAAAGATTGACAAACAAATTTTATAGAAAAATTCTCAAATACAATTGAGAAATCGGACTTACATAGTCTATAAGTATGGATCCTTGGCTTTAATTTCCCATTGGTCCAAATGAGTGACAAACAAATTTTATAGAAAAATTCTCAAATACAATTGAGAAATCGGACTTACATAGTCTATAAGTATGGATCCTTGGCTTTAATTTCCCATTGGTCCAAAAGATTGACAAACAAATTTTATAGAAAAATTCTCAAATACAATTGAGAAATCGGACTTACATAGTCTATAAGTATGGATCCTTGGCTTTAATTTCCCATTGGTCCAAATGAGTGACAAACAAATTTTATAGAAAAATTCTCAAATACAATTGAGAAATCGGACTTACATAGTCTATAAGTATGGATCCTTGGCTTTAATTTCCCATTGGTCCAAAAGATTGACAAACAAATTTTATAGAAAAATTCTCAAATACAATTGAGAAATCGGACTTACATAGTCTATAAGTATGGATCCTTGGCTTTAATTTCCAATTGGTCCAAATGAGTGACAAACAAATTTTATAGAAAAATTCTCAAATACAATTAAGAAATCGGACTTACATAGTCTATAAGTATGGATCCTTGGCTTTAATTTCCCATTGGTCCAAATGAGTGACAAACAAAATTCATAGAAAAATTCTAAAATACAAATGAGAAATCGGACTTACATAGTCTCTAAGTATGGATCCTTGGCTTTAATTTCCCATTGGTCCAAATGAGTGACAAACAAATTTTATAGAAAAATTCTCAAATACAATTGAGAAATCGGACTTACATAGTCTATAAGTATGGATCCTTGGCTTTAATTTCCCATTGGTCCAAATGAGTGACAAACAAATTTTATAGAAAAATTCTCAAATACAATTGAGAAATCGGACTTACATAGTCTATAAGTATGGATCCTTGGCTTTAATTTCCCATTGGTCCAAATGAGTGACAAACAAATTTTATAGAAAAATTCTCAAATACAATTGAGAAATCGGACTTACATAGTCTATAATTATGGATCCTTGGCTTTAATTTCCCATTGGTCCAAATGAGTGACAAACAAATTTTATAGAAAAATTCTCAAATACAATTGAGAAATCGGACTTACATAGTCTATAAGTATGGATCCTTGGCTTTAATTTCCCATTGGTCCAAATGAGTGACAAACAAATTTTATAGAAAAATTCTCAAATACAATTGAGAAATCGGACTTACATAGTCTATAAGTATGGATCCTTGGCTTTAATTTCCCATTGGTCCAAATGAGTGACAAACAAATTTTATAGAAAAATTCTCAAATACAATTGAGAAATCGGACTTACATAGTCTATAAGTATGGATCCTTGGCTTTAATTTCCCATTGGTCCAAATGAGTGACAAACAAATTTTATAGAAAAATTCTCAAATACAATTGAGAAATCGGACTTACATAGTCTATAAGTATGGATCCTTGGCTTTAATTTCCCATTGGTCCAAAAGATTGACAAACAAATTTTATAGAAAAATTCTAAAATACAAATGAGAAATCGGACTTACATAGTCTATAAGTATGGATCCTTGGCTTTAATTTCCCATTGGTCCAAATGAGTGACAAACAAATTTTATAGAAAAATTCTCAAATACAATTGAGAAATCGGACTTACATAGTCTATAAGTATGGATCCTTGGCTTTAATTTCCCATTGGTCCAAATGAGTGACAAACAAATTTTATAGAAAAATTCTCAAATACAATTGAGAAATCGGACTTACATAGTCTATAAGTATGGATCCTTGGCTTTAATTTCCCATTGGTCCAAATGAGTGACAAACAAATTTTATAGAAAAATTCTCAAATACAATTGAGAAATCGGACTTACATAGTCTATAAGTATGGATCCTTGGCTTTAATTTCCCATTGGTCCAAAAGATTGACAAACAAATTTTATAGAAAAATTCTAAAATACAAATGAGAAATCGGACTTACATAGTCTCTAAGTATGGATCCTTGGCTTTAATTTCCCATTTGTCCAAATGAGTGACAAACAAATTTCATAGAAAAATTCTAAAATACAATTGAGAAATCGGACTTACATAGTCTATAAGTATGGATCCTTGGCTTTAATTTCCCATTGGTCCAAATGAGTGACAAACAAATTTTATAGAAAAATTCTCAAATACAATTGAGAAATCGGACTTACATAGTCTATAAGTATGGATCCTTGGCTTTAATTTCCCATTGGTCCAAATGAGTGACAAACAAATTTTATAGAAAAATTCTCAAATACAATTGAGAAATCGGACTTACATAGTCTCTAAGTATGGATCCTTGGCTTTAATTTCCCATTGGTCCAAATGAGTGACAAACAAATTTCATAGAAAAATTCTCAAATACAATTGAGAAATCGGACTTACATAGTCTATAAGTATGGATCCTTGGCTTTAATTTCCCATTGGTCCAAAAGAGTGACAAACAAATTTTATAGAAAAATTCTCAAATACAATTGAGAAATCGGACTTACATAGTCTATAAGTATGGATCCTTGGCTTTAATTTCCCATTGGTCCAAAAGATTGACAAACAAATTTTATAGAAAAATTCTAAAATACAATTGAGAAATCGGACTTACATAGTCTATAAGTATGGATCCTTGGCTTTAATTTCCCATTGGTCCAAATGAGTGACAAACAAATTTTATAGAAAAATTCTCAAATACAATTGAGAAATCGGACTTACATAGTCTATAAGTATGGATCCTTGGCTTTAATTTCCCATTGGTCCAAATGAGTGACAAACAAATTTTATAGAAAAATTCTCAAATACAATTGAGAAATCGGACTTACATAGTCTATAAGTATGGATCCTTGGCTTTAATTTCCCATTGGTCCAAATGAGTGACAAACAAATTTTATAGAAAAATTCTCAAATACAATTGAGAAATCGGACTTACATAGTCTATAAGTATGGATCCTTGGCTTTAATTTCCCATTGGTCCAAATGAGTGACAAACAAATTTTATAGAAAAATTCTCAAATACAATTGAGAAATCGGACTTACATAGTCTATAAGTATGGATCCTTGGCTTTAATTTCCCATTGGTCCAAATGAGTGACAAACAAATTTTATAGAAAAATTCTCAAATACAATTGAGAAATCGGACTTACATAGTCTATAAGTATGGATCCTTGGCTTTAATTTCCCATTGGTCCAAATGAGTGACAAACAAATTTTATAGAAAAATTCTCAAATACAATTGAGAAATCGGACTTACATAGTCTATAAGTATGGATACTTGGCTTTAATTTCCCATTGGTCCAAATGAGTGACAAACAAATTTTATAGAAAAATTCTCAAATACAATTGAGAAGTCGGACTTACATAGTCTATAAGTATGGATCCTTGGCTTTAATTTCCCATTGGTCCAAATGAGTGACAAACAAATTTTATAGATAAATTCTCAAATACAATTGAGAAATCGGACTTACATAGTCTATAAGTATGGATCCTTGGCTTTAATTTCCCATTGGTCCAAATGAGTGACAAACAAATTTTATAGAAAAATTCTCAAATACAATTGAGAAATCGGACTTACATAGTCTATAAGTATGGATCCTTGGCTTTAATTTCCCATTGGTCCAAATGAGTGACAAACAAATTTTATAGGAAAATTCTCAAATACAATTGAGAAATCGGACTTACATAGTCTCTAAGTATGGATCCTTGGCTTTAATTTCCCATTTGTCCAAATGAGTGACAAACAAATTTCATAGAAAAATTCTAAAATACAATTGAGAAATCGGACTTACATAGTCTATAAGTATGGATCCTTGGCTTTAATTTCCCATTGGTCCAAATGAGTGACAAACAAATTTTATAGAAAAATTCTCAAATACAATTGAGAAATCGGACTTACATAGTCTATAAGTATGGATCCTTGGCTTTTATTTCCCATTGGTGCAAAAGATTGACAAACAAATTTTATAGAAAAATTCTCAAATACAATTGAGAAATCGGACTTACATAGTCTATAAGTTTGGATCCTTGGCTTTAATTTCCCATTGGTCCAAATGAGTGACAAACAAATTTTATAGAAAAATTCTCAAATACAATTGAGAAATCGGACTTACATAGTCTATAAGTATGGATCCTTGGCTTTAATTTCCCATTGGTCCAAATGAGTGACAAACAAATTTCATAGAAAAATTCTCAAATACAATTGAGAAATCGGACTTACATAGTCTATAAGTATGGATCCTTGGCTTTAATTTCCCATTGGTCCAAAAGAGTGACAAACAAATTTTATAGAAAAATTCTCAAATAAAATTGAGAAATCGGACTTACATAGTCTATAAGTATGGATCCTTGGCTTTAATTTCCCATTGGTCCAAAAGATTGACAAACAAATTTTATAGAAAAATTCTAAAATACAAATGAGAAATCGGACTTACATAGTCTATAAGTATGGATCCTTGGCTTTAATTTCCCATTGGTCCAAAAGATTGACAAACAAATTTCATAGAAAAATTCTAAAATACAATTAAGAAATCGGACTTACATAGTCTATAAGTATGGATCCTTGGCTTTAATTTCCCATTGGTCCAAATGAGTGACAAACAAATTTTATAGAAAAATTCTCAAATACAATTGAGAAATCGGACTTACATAGTCTATAAGTATGGATCCTTGGCTTTAATTTCCCATTGGTCCAAAAGATTGACAAACAAATTTTATAGAAAAATTCTAAAATACAAATGAGAAATCGGACTTACATAGTCTCTAAGTATGGATCCTTGGCTTTAATTTCCCATTGGTCCAAAAGATTGACAAACAAATTTTATAGAAAAATTCTAAAATACAAATGAGAAATCGGACTTACATAGTCTATAAGTATGGATCCTTGGCTTTAATTTCCCATTGGTCCAAAAGAGTGACAAACAAATTTTCATAGAAAAATTCTCAAATACAATTGAGAAATCGGACTTACATAGTCTCTAAGTATGGATCCTTGGCTTTAATTTCCCATTGGTCCAAATGAGTGACAAACAAATTTTATAGAAAAATTCTCAAATACAATTGAGAAATCGGACTTACATAGTCTATAAGTATGGATCCTTGGCTTTAATTTCCCATTGGTCCAAATGAGTGACAAACAAATTTTATAGAAAAATTCTCAAATACAATTGAGAAATCGGACTTACATAGTCTATAAGTATGGATCCTTGGCTTTAATTTCCCATTGGTCCAAAAGAGTGACAAACAAATTTTATAGAAAAATTCTCAAATAAAATTGAGAAATCGGACTTACATAGTCTATAAGTATGGATCCTTGGCTTTAATTTCCCATTGGTCCAAAAGATTGACAAACAAATTTTATAGAAAAATTCTAAAATACAAATGAGAAATCGGACTTACATAGTCTATAAGTATGGATCCTTGGCTTTAATTTCCCATTGGTCCAAAAGATTGACAAACAAATTTCATAGAAAAATTCTAAAATACAATTAAGAAATCGGACTTACATAGTCTATAAGTATGGATCCTTGGCTTTAATTTCCCATTGGTCCAAATGAGTGACAAACAAATTTTATAGAAAAATTCTCAAATACAATTGAGAAATCGGACTTACATAGTCTATAAGTATGGATCCTTGGCTTTAATTTCCCATTGGTCCAAAAGATTGACAAACAAATTTTATAGAAAAATTCTAAAATACAAATGAGAAATCGGACTTACATAGTCTCTAAGTATGGATCCTTGGCTTTAATTTCCCATTGGTCCAAATGAGTGACAAACAAATTTTATAGAAAAATTCTCAAATACAATTGAGAAATCGGACTTACATAGTCTATAAGTATGGATCCTTGGCTTTAATTTCCCATTGGTCCAAAAGATTGACAAACAAATTTTATAGAAAAATTCTAAAATACAAATGAGAAATCGGACTTACATAGTCTATAAGTATGGATCCTTGGCTTTAATTTCCCATTGGTCCAAAAGATTGACAAACAAATTTCATAGAAAAATTCTAAAATACAATTAAGAAATCGGACTTACATAGTCTATAAGTATGGATCCTTGGCTTTAATTTCCCATTGGTCCAAATGAGTGACAAACAAATTTTATAGAAAAATTCTCAAATACAATTGAGAAATCGGACTTACATAGTCTATAAGTATGGATCCTTGGCTTTAATTTCCCATTGGTCCAAAAGATTGACAAACAAATTTTATAGAAAAATTCTAAAATACAAATGAGAAATCGGACTTACATAGTCTCTAAGTATGGATCCTTGGCTTTAATTTCCCATTTGTCCAAATGAGTGACAAACAAATTTCATAGAAAAATTCTAAAATACAATTAAGAAATCGGACTTACATAGTCTATAAGTATGGATCCTTGGCTTTAATTTCCCATTGGTCCAAAAGATTGACAAACAAATTTTATAGAAAAATTCTAAAATACAAATGAGAAATCGGACTTACATAGTCTATAAGTATGGATCCTTGGCTTTAATTTCCCATTGGTCCAAATGAGTGACAAACAAATTTTATAGAAAAATTCTCAAATACAATTGAGAAATCGGACTTACATAGTCTATAAGTATGGATCCTTGGCTTTAATTTCCCATTGGTCCAAATGAGTGACAAACAAATTTTATAGAAAAATTCTCAAATACAATTGAGAAATCGGACTTACATAGTCTATAAGTATGGATCCTTGGCTTTAATTTCCCATTGGTCCAAAAGATTGACAAACAAATTTCATAGAAAAATTCTAAAATACAATTGAGAAATCGGACTTACATAGTCTATAATTATGGATCCTTGGCTTTAATTTCCCATTGGTCCAAATGAGTGACAAACAAATTTTATAGAAAAATTCTCAAATACAATTGAGAAATCGGACTTACATAGTCTATAAGTATGGATCCTTGGCTTTAATTTCCCATTGGTCCAAATGAGTGACAAACAAATTTTATAGAAAAATTCTCAAATACAATTGAGAAATCGGACTTACATAGTCTATAAGTATGGATCCTTGGCTTTAATTTCCCATTGGTCCAAATGAGTGACAAACAAATTTTATAGAAAAATTCTCAAATACAATTGAGAAATCGGACTTACATAGTCTATAAGTATGGATCCTTGGCTTTAATTTCCCATTGGTCCAAATGAGTGACAAACAAATTTTATAGAAAAATTCTCAAATACAATTGAGAAATCGGACTTACATAGTCTATAAGTATGGATCCTTGGCTTTAATTTCCCATTGGTCCAAAAGATTGACAAACAAATTTTATAGAAAAATTCTAAAATACAAATGAGAAATCGGACTTACATAGTCTATAAGTATGGATCCTTGGCTTTAATTTCCCATTGGTCCAAATGAGTGACAAACAAATTTTATAGAAAAATTCTCAAATACAATTGAGAAATCGGACTTACATAGTCTATAAGTATGGATCCTTGGCTTTAATTTCCCATTGGTCCAAATGAGTGACAAACAAATTTTATAGAAAAATTCTCAAATACAATTGAGAAATCGGACTTACATAGTCTATAAGTATGGATCCTTGGCTTTAATTTCCCATTGGTCCAAATGAGTGACAAACAAATTTTATAGAAAAATTCTCAAATACAATTGAGAAATCGGACTTACATAGTCTATAAGTATGGATCCTTGGCTTTAATTTCCCATTGGTCCAAAAGATTGACAAACAAATTTTATAGAAAAATTCTAAAATACAAATGAGAAATCGGACTTACATAGTCTCTAAGTATGGATCCTTGGCTTTAATTTCCCATTTGTCCAAATGAGTGACAAACAAATTTCATAGAAAAATTCTAAAATACAATTGAGAAATCGGACTTACATAGTCTATAAGTATGGATCCTTGGCTTTAATTTCCCATTGGTCCAAATGAGTGACAAACAAATTTTATAGAAAAATTCTCAAATACAATTGAGAAATCGGACTTACATAGTCTATAAGTATGGATCCTTGGCTTTAATTTCCCATTGGTCCAAATGAGTGACAAACAAATTTTATAGAAAAATTCTCAAATACAATTGAGAAATCGGACTTACATAGTCTCTAAGTATGGATCCTTGGCTTTAATTTCCCATTGGTCCAAATGAGTGACAAACAAATTTCATAGAAAAATTCTCAAATACAATTGAGAAATCGGACTTACATAGTCTATAAGTATGGATCCTTGGCTTTAATTTCCCATTGGTCCAAAAGAGTGACAAACAAATTTTATAGAAAAATTCTCAAATACAATTGAGAAATCGGACTTACATAGTCTATAAGTATGGATCCTTGGCTTTAATTTCCCATTGGTCCAAAAGATTGACAAACAAATTTTATAGAAAAATTCTAAAATACAATTGAGAAATCGGACTTACATAGTCTATAAGTATGGATCCTTGGCTTTAATTTCCCATTGGTCCAAATGAGTGACAAACAAATTTTATAGAAAAATTCTCAAATACAATTGAGAAATCGGACTTACATAGTCTATAAGTATGGATCCTTGGCTTTAATTTCCCATTGGTCCAAATGAGTGACAAACAAATTTTATAGAAAAATTCTCAAATACAATTGAGAAATCGGACTTACATAGTCTATAAGTATGGATCCTTGGCTTTAATTTCCCATTGGTCCAAATGAGTGACAAACAAATTTTATAGAAAAATTCTAAAATACAATTGAGAAATCGGACTTACATAGTCTATAAGTATGGATCCTTGGCTTTAATTTCCCATTGGTCCAAATGAGTGACAAACAAATTTTATAGAAAAATTCTCAAATACAATTGAGAAATCGGACTTACATAGTCTATAAGTATGGATCCTTGGCTTTAATTTCCCATTGGTCCAAAAGATTGACAAACAAATTTTATAGAAAAATTCTAAAATACAAATGAGAAATCGGACTTACATAGTCTCTAAGTATGGATCCTTGGCTTTAATTTCCCATTTGTCCAAATGAGTGACAAACAAAATTCATAGAAAAATTCTAAAATACAAATGAGAAATCGGACTTACATAGTCTCTAAGTATGGATCCTTGGCTTTAATTTCCCATTGGTCCAAATGAGTGACAAACAAAATTCATAGAAAAATTCTAAAATACAAATGAGAAATCGGACTTACATAGTCTCTAAGTATGGATCCTTGGCTTTAATTTCCCATTGGTCCAAATGAGTGACAAACAAATTTCATAGAAAAATTCTCAAATACAATTGAGAAATCGGACTTATATAGTCTATAAGTATGGATCCTTGGCTTTAATTTCCCATTGGTCCAAAAGAGTGACAAACAAATTTTATAGAAAAATTCTCAAATACAATTGAGAAATCGGACTTACATAGTCTATAAGTATGGATCCTTGGCTTTAATTTCCCATTGGTCCAAAAGATTGACAAACAAATTTTATAGAAAAATTCTAAAATACAATTGAGAAATCGGACTTACATAGTCTATAAGTATGGATCCTTGGCTTTAATTTCCCATTGGTCCAAATGAGTGACAAACAAATTTTATAGAAAAATTCTCAAATACAATTGAGAAATCGGACTTACATAGTCTATAAGTATGGATCCTTGGCTTTAATTTCCCATTGGTCCAAATGAGTGACAAACAAATTTTATAGAAAAATTCTAAAATACAATTGAGAAATCGGACTTACATAGTCTATAAGTATGGATCCTTGGCTTTAATTTCCCATTGGTCCAAATGAGTGACAAACAAATTTTATAGAAAAATTCTCAAATACAATTGAGAAATCGGACTTACATAGTCTATAAGTATGGATCCTTGGCTTTAATTTCCCATTGGTCCAAAAGATTGACAAACAAATTTTATAGAAAAATTCTAAAATACAAATGAGAAATCGGACTTACATAGTCTCTAAGTATGGATCCTTGGCTTTAATTTCCCATTTGTCCAAATGAGTGACAAACAAAATTCATAGAAAAATTCTAAAATACAAATGAGAAATCGGACTTACATAGTCTCTAAGTATGGATCCTTGGCTTTAATTTCCCATTGGTCCAAATGAGTGACAAACAAAATTCATAGAAAAATTCTAAAATACAAATGAGAAATCGGACTTACATAGTCTCTAAGTATGGATCCTTGGCTTTAATTTCCCATTGGTCCAAATGAGTGACAAACAAATTTCATAGAAAAATTCTCAAATACAATTGAGAAATCGGACTTACATAGTCTATAAGTATGGATCCTTGGCTTTAATTTCCCATTGGTCCAAAAGAGTGACAAACAAATTTTATAGAAAAATTCTCAAATACAATTGAGAAATCGGACTTACATAGTCTATAAGTATGGATCCTTGGCTTTAATTTCCCATTGGTCCAAAAGATTGACAAACAAATTTTATAGAAAAATTCTAAAATACAATTGAGAAATCGGACTTACATAGTCTATAAGTATGGATCCTTGGCTTTAATTTCCCATTGGTCCAAATGAGTGACAAACAAATTTTATAGAAAAATTCTCAAATACAATTGAGAAATCGGACTTACATAGTCTATAAGTATGGATCCTTGGCTTTAATTTCCCATTGGTCCAAATGAGTGACAAACAAATTTTATAGAAAAATTCTCAAATACAATTGAGAAATCGGACTTACATAGTCTATAAGTATGGATCCTTGGCTTTAATTTCCCATTGGTCCAAATGAGTGACAAACAAATTTTATAGAAAAATTCTCAAATACAATTGAGAAATCGGACTTACATAGTCTATAAGTATGGATCCTTGGCTTTAATTTCCCATTGGTCCAAATGAGTGACAAACAAATTTTATAGAAAAATTCTCAAATACAATTGAGAAATCGGACTTACATAGTCTATAAGTATGGATCCTTGGCTTTAATTTCCCATTGGTCCAAATGAGTGACAAACAAATTTTATAGAAAAATTCTCAAATACAATTGAGAAATCGGACTTACATAGTCTATAAGTATGGATCCTTGGCTTTAATTTCCCATTGGTCCAAATGAGTGACAAACAAATTTTATAGAAAAATTCTCAAATACAATTGAGAAATCGGACTTACATAGTCTATAAGTATGGATCCTTGGCTTTAATTTCCCATTGGTCCAAATGAGTGACAAACAAATTTTATAGAAAAATTCTCAAATACAATTGAGAAATCGGACTTACATAGTCTATAAGTATGGATCCTTGGCTTTAATTTCCCATTGGTCCAAATGAGTGACAAACAAATTTTATAGAAAAATTCTCAAATACAATTGAGAAATCGGACTTACATAGTCTATAAGTATGGATCCTTGGCTTTAATTTCCCATTGGTCCAAATGAGTGACAAACAAATTTTATAGATAAATTCTCAAATACAATTGAGAAATCGGACTTACATAGTCTATAAGTATGGATCCTTGGCTTTAATTTCCCATTGGTCCAAATGAGTGACAAACAAATTTTATAGAAAAATTCTAAAATACAAATGAGAAATCGGACTTACATAGTCTCTAAGTATGGATCCTTGGCTTTAATTTCCCATTGGTCCAAATGAGTGACAAACAAATTTTATAGATAAATTCTCAAATACAATTGAGAAATCGGACTTACATAGTCTATAAGTATGGATCCTTGGCTTTAATTTCCCATTGGTCCAAATGAGTGACAAACAAATTTTATAGAAAAATTCTAAAATACAAATGAGAAATCGGACTTACATAGTCTCTAAGTATGGATCCTTGGCTTTAATTTCCCATTGGTCCAAATGAGTGACAAACAAATTTTATAGATAAATTCTCAAATACAATTGAGAAATCGGACTTACATAGTCTATAAGTATGGATCCTTGGCTTTAATTTCCCATTGGTCCAAATGAGTGACAAACAAATTTTATAGAAAAATTCTAAAATACAAATGAGAAATCGGACTTACATAGTCTCTAAGTATGGATCCTTGGCTTTAATTTCCCATTGGTCCAAATGAGTGACAAACAAATTTTATAGATAAATTCTCAAATACAATTGAGAAATCGGACTTACATAGTCTATAAGTATGGATCCTTGGCTTTAATTTCCCATTGGTCCAAATGAGTGACAAACAAATTTTATAGAAAAATTCTCAAATACAATTGAGAAATCGGACTTACATAGTCTATAAGTATGGATCCTTGGCTTTAATTTCCCATTGGTCCAAATGAGTGACAAACAAATTTTATAGATAAATTCTCAAATACAATTGAGAAATCGGACTTACATAGTCTATAAGTATGGATCCTTGGCTTTAATTTCCCATTGGTCCAAATGAGTGACAAACAAATTTTATAGAAAAATTCTCAAATACAATTGAGAAATCGGACTTACATAGTCTATAAGTATGGATCCTTGGCTTTAATTTCCCATTGGTCCAAATGAGTGACAAACAAATTTTATAGAAAAATTCTCAAATACAATTGAGAAATCGGACTTACATAGTCTATAAGTATGGATCCTTGGCTTTAATTTCCCATTGGTCCAAATGAGTGACAAACAAATTTTATAGAAAAATTCTCAAATACAATTGAGAAATCGGACTTACATAGTCTATAAGTATGGATCCTTGGCTTTAATTTCCCATTGGTCCAAATGAGTGACAAACAAATTTTATAGAAAAATTCTCAAATACAATTGAGAAATCGGACTTACATAGTCTATAAGTATGGATCCTTGGCTTTAATTTCCCATTGGTCCAAATGAGTGACAAACAAATTTTATAAAAAAATTCTCAAATACAATTGAGAAATCGGACTTACATAGTCTATAAGTATGGATCCTTGGCTTTAATTTCCCATTGGTCCAAATGAGTGACAATCAAATTTTATAGATAAATTCTCAAATACAATTGAGAAATCGGACTTACATAGTCTATAAGTATGGATCCTTGGCTTTAATTTCCCATTGGTCCAAATGAGTGACAAACAAATTTTATAGAAAAATTCTAAAATACAAATGAGAAATCGGACTTACATAGTCTCTAAGTATGGATCCTTGGCTTTAATTTCCCATTGGTCCAAATGAGTGACAAACAAATTTTATAGATAAATTCTCAAATACAATTGAGAAATCGGACTTACATAGTCTATAAGTATGGATCCTTGGCTTTAATTTCCCATTGGTCCAAATGAGTGACAAACAAATTTTATAGAAAAATTCTCAAATACAATTGAGAAATCGGACTTACATAGTCTATAAGTATGGATCCTTGGCTTTAATTTCCCATTGGTCCAAATGAGTGACAAACAAATTTTATAGAAAAATTCTCAAATACAATTGAGAAATCGGACTTACATAGTCTATAAGTATGGATCCTTGGCTTTAATTTCCCATTGGTCCAAAAGAGTGACAAACAAATTTTATAGAAAAATTCTCAAATAAAATTGAGAAATCGGACTTACATAGTCTATAAGTATGGATCCTTGGCTTTAATTTCCCATTGGTCCAAAAGATTGACAAACAAATTTTATAGAAAAATTCTCAAATACAATTGAGAAATCGGACTTACATAGTCTATAAGTATGGATCCTTGGCTTTAATTTCCCATTGGTCCAAATGAGTGACAAACAAATTTTATAGATAAATTCTCAAATACAATTGAGAAATCGGACTTACATAGTCTATAAGTATGGATCCTTGGCTTTAATTTCCCATTGGTCCAAATGAGTGACAAACAAATTTTATAGAAAAATTCTCAAATACAATTGAGAAATCGGACTTACATAGTCTATAAGTATGGATCCTTGGCTTTAATTTCCCATTGGTCCAAATGAGTGACAAACAAATTTTATAGAAAAATTCTCAAATACAATTGAGAAATCGGACTTACATAGTCTATAAGTATGGATCCTTGGCTTTAATTTCCCATTGGTCCAAATGAGTGACAAACAAATTTTATAGAAAAATTCTCAAATACAATTGAGAAATCGGACTTACATAGTCTATAAGTATGGATCCTTGGCTTTAATTTCCCATTGGTCCAAATGAGTGACAAACAAATTTTATAGAAAAATTCTCAAATACAATTGAGAAATCGGACTTACATAGTCTATAAGTATGGATCCTTGGCTTTAATTTCCCATTGGTCCAAAAGATTGACAAACAAATTTTATAGAAAAATTCTAAAATACAAATGAGAAATCGGACTTACATAGTCTCTAAGTATGGATCCTTGGCTTTAATTTCCCATTTGTCCAAATGAGTGACAAACAAATTTCATAGAAAAATTCTAAAATACAATTGAGAAATCGGACTTACATAGTCTATAAGTATGGATCCTTGGCTTTAATTTCCCATTGGTCCAAATGAGTGACAAACAAATTTTATAGAAAAATTCTCAAATACAATTGAGAAATCGGACTTACATAGTCTATAAGTTTGGATCCTTGGCTTTAATTTCCCATTGGTCCAAATGAGTGACAAACAAATTTTATAGAAAAATTCTCAAATAAAATTGAGAAATCGGACTTACATAGTCTATAAGTTTGGATCCTTGGCTTTAATTTCCCATTGGTCCAAATGAGTGACAAACAAATTTTATAGAAAAATTCTCAAATAAAATTGAGAAATCGGACTTACATAGTCTATAAGTATGGATCCTTGGCTTTAATTTCCCATTGGTCCAAAAGATTGACAAACAAATTTCATAGAAAAATTCTAAAATACAATTAAGAAATCGGACTTACATAGTCTCTAAGTATGGATCCTTGGCTTTAATTTCCCATTTGTCCAAATGAGTGACAAACAAATTTCATAGAAAAATTCTAAAATACAATTAAGAAATCGGACTTACATAGTCTATAAGTATGGATCCTTGGCTTTAATTTCCCATTGGTCCAAATGAGTGACAAACAAATTTCATAGAAAAATTCTCAAATACAATTGAGAAATCGGACTTACATAGTCTATAAGTATGGATCCTTGGCTTTAATTTCCCATTGGTCCAAAAGAGTGACAAACAAATTTTATAGAAAAATTCTCAAATACAATTGAGAAATCGGACTTACATAGTCTATAAGTATGGATCCTTGGCTTTAATTTCCCATTTGTCCAAATGAGTGACAAACAAATTTCATAGAAAAATTCTAAAATACAATTAAGAAATCGGACTTACATAGTCTATAAGTATGGATCCTTGGCTTTAATTTCCCATTGGTCCAAATGAGTGACAAACAAATTTCATAGAAAAATTCTCAAATACAATTGAGAAATCGGACTTACATAGTCTATAAGTATGGATCCTTGGCTTTAATTTCCCATTGGTCCAAATGAGTGACAAACAAATTTTATAGAAAAATTCTCAAATACAATTGAGAAATCGGACTTACATAGTCTATAAGTATGGATCCTTGGCTTTAATTTCCCATTGGTCCAAATGAGTGACAAACAAATTTTATAGAAAAATTCTCAAATACAATTGAGAAATCGGACTTACATAGTCTATAAGTATGGATCCTTGGCTTTAATTTCCCATTGGTCCAAATGAGTGACAAACAAATTTTATAGAAAAATTCTCAAATACAATTGAGAAATCGGACTTACATAGTCTATAAGTATGGATCCTTGGCTTTAATTTCCCATTGGTCCAAATGAGTGACAAACAAATTTTATAGAAAAATTCTCAAATACAATTGAGAAATCGGACTTACATAGTCTATAAGTATGGATCCTTGGCTTTAATTTCCCATTGGTCCAAAAGATTGACAAACAAATTTTATAGAAAAATTCTAAAATACAAATGAGAAATCGGACTTACATAGTCTCTAAGTATGGATCCTTGGCTTTAATTTCCCATTGGTCCAAAAGATTGACAAACAAATTTTATAGAAACATTCTCAAATACAATTGAGAAATCGGACTTACATAGTCTATAAGTATGGATCCTTGGCTTTAATTTCCCATTGGTCCAAAAGATTGACAAACAAATTTTATAGAAACATTCTCAAATACAATTGAGAAATCGGACTTACATAGTCTATAAGTATGGATCCTTGGCTTTAATTTCCCATTGGTCCAAATGAGTGACAAACAAATTTTATAGAAAAATTCTCAAATACAATTGAGAAATCGGACTTACATAGTCTATAAGTATGGATCCTTGGCTTTAATTTCCCATTGGTCCAAATGAGTGACAAACAAATTTTATAGAAAAATTCTCAAATACAATTGAGAAATCGGACTTACATAGTCTATAAGTATGGATCCTTGGCTTTAATTTCCCATTGGTCCAAATGAGTGACAAACAAATTTTATAGAAAAATTATCAAATACAATTGAGAAATCGGACTTACATAGTCTATAAGTATGGATCCTTGGCTTTAATTTCCCATTGGTCCAAATGAGTGACAAACAAATTTTATAGAAAAATTATCAAATACAATTGAGAAATCGGACTTACATAGTCTATAAGTATGGATCCTTGGCTTTAATTTCCCATTGGTCCAAATGAGTGACAAACAAATTTTATAGAAAAATTATCAAATACAATTGAGAAATCGGACTTACATAGTCTATAAGTATGGATCCTTGGCTTTAATTTCCCATTGGTCCAAATGAGTGACAAACAAATTTTATAGAAAAATTCTCAAATACAATTGAGAAATCGGACTTACATAGTCTATAAGTATGGATCCTTGGCTTTAATTTCCCATTGGTCCAAATGAGTGACAAACAAATTTTATAGAAAAATTCTCAAATACAATTGAGAAATCGGACTTACATAGTCTATAAGTATGGATCCTTGGCTTTAATTTCCCATTGGTCCAAATGAGTGACAAACAAATTTTATAGAAAAATTATCAAATACAATTGAGAAATCGGACTTACATAGTCTATAAGTATGGATCCTTGGCTTTAATTTCCCATTGGTCCAAATGAGTGACAAACAAATTTTATAGAAAAATTATCAAATACAATTGAGAAATCGGACTTACATAGTCTATAAGTATGGATCCTTGGCTTTAATTTCCCATTGGTCCAAATGAGTGACAAACAAATTTTATAGAAAAATTATCAAATACAATTGAGAAATCGGACTTACATAGTCTATAAGTATGGATCCTTGGCTTTAATTTCCCATTGGTCCAAATGAGTGACAAACAAATTTTATAGAAAAATTATCAAATACAATTGAGAAATCGGACTTACATAGTCTATAAGTATGGATCCTTGGCTTTAATTTCCCATTGGTCCAAATGAGTGACAAACAAATTTTATAGAAAAATTATCAAATACAATTGAGAAATCGGACTTACATAGTCTATAAGTATGGATCCTTGGCTTTAATTTCCCATTGGTCCAAATGAGTGACAAACAAATTTTATAGAAAAATTATCAAATACAATTGAGAAATCGGACTTACATAGTCTATAAGTATGGATCCTTGGCTTTAATTTCCCATTGGTCCAAATGAGTGACAAACAAATTTTATAGAAAAATT